>JAIOJX010000004.1:116766622-117446622 GCA_022376925.1 Tragulus kanchil | reverse complement strand
TGGTTCCAGACAGACATGACTGAGCAACTAACACATTCACTTTTTTTTTTTTACACACACCCAAAAATAATGATGTTATTTTATGATTTTCTTCATATGTGGTATAATGCTAGGCAGGTGTGTGCATGCTCAGTCGCATCCAACTCTTTGCAACCTCATGGACTGTAACCCACCAGTCTCTTCTGTCCATGATACTTCCCAGGTAAGAATATGGAAGAGGGCTGCCATTTCCTTCTCCAGGGGATCTTCCTCACCCAGGGACTGAAGTTGAGATTCCTGTGACTCCTGCATTGGTGGGCAGATTCTTTACCACTGGGCCACCTGGGAAGCCCATAATGCTATATACATCCCAATGTCTGGACCCACTGAGGCTCAGGTTCTTCATGTCTCTTTTCACAGAAGAATTCTGTGAGAAACAAAGTGAAAGGTAAGAAATAGATTCATTCAGATTCAGAGAAAGCACACTCCACAGCCAGAGTGTGGGCCATCATAGAGCAGATCCAGTGACCACATTCACTTTTATACATAGTAATACTCAATAGATACCTTGGATGAGACCATGAAATGCTTTCTAAGTCAATAATAAATCACCACAGTAAAATATCACATAGTAATAGAAGGAATGAAGTGCTTAACCTGGGCTTCACTGTGGTACCTTCCTTCAGTGGTAAAAAACATGCCTGCCAATATAGGGGTTGCAAGTTTGATCCCTGGATCAAGAAGATATTCTGGAGAAGGAAATGGCAACCTACTCGTGCATTCTTGCTTGGGAAATCTCATGGACAGAGGCACCTGGTGGACTACAGTCCATAGGATTGCAAAGAGTTGGACACCACTTAGCAACTAAACAACATCAACAACTTATAGATGTTTAAACATGGATGATCATCAACATTTTTTAAGTGAACGAAGCCAGTCACAAAGGACCACATGGTTTATAATTCTATTTACATGAAATTTTTGGAATAAATAAGTTCATAGACACAGAACAAATGCTAGAGGCTGTCAGATAGTAAGAGAAAGCAGGTAGGGAGTGAATACTAATGGATGTAGGTTTGGGGAGTAATTATGTGCCCTAAAATTAGATGGTGATGTTGCATAACTCTGTGAAACAACACTGAGTTGTATACTTTAAAAGGGAGAATTTTATCATAAGTAGGTTACATCTCAACAAAAGCTGTCTTTTACATATAATTTTAAAATCACCAATATTTTTTTTGTCTTAATCTATATTGATAATAATATATACTAAGGCATCCTTTCTAGTTTTTTATTAATGCTGTGTTAGTTGTTTTTTCCAGTTAATCAAATTTGAATCATTCTTTATTAGCTTGAAAATAATTGTTTTAAAATCAAGGACTGATAAACATCAAAACTAAGTATGTCTATATTCATGTGAAGTGATATCATTAATTTCATATTTACAAAAATAGAATGTACATCCTTACGAAAAAATTGATTGCTCAAATCCTATACTGACTTTTTAGCTAGGCTGCTTGTTTTGTTATTGTGAGTTTTAAAGATTCTTTGTATATTTTGGATAGAACTCTTTTATCAGTATGTGTTTTGCAATTTTTCCCCCAATCTGGAGCTTGTATTCTCATTCTCTTAACAGGACCTTTCAAAAAGCAGGTGTTCAATTTTAATGAAGTGTGAATTAACAGTTTTTTCATGAAGCACACTATTTTAATGTCTGAGCAAATATCTCACTAAGAAAATGTATACTTGGCAATTAAACATGTGAAAAGATTGTTCACATCATATGTCATTCAATTCAGTTCAGTCGTTCAGTCATGAGCAAAGCCGCTCTTTGTGCCCCCAAGGACTGCAGCATGCCACGCTTCCCTGTCCTTACCTATGTCCCGTAACTTGCTCAAATTCATGCCCATTGTCTCAGTGATTTAACCATCTCATCCTCGGTCGTTCCCTTTTCCTTTGGCCTATTTTTCCCAGCATCAGGCTCTTTTCCAATGAGTCATCTTTACACATCAGCATAATTCTTTCATCAGCTTCAACATCATGCCTTCCAATGAATATTCAGGGTTTATTTCCTTTAGGACTGACTAGTTTGAGCTCCTTGCAGTCCAAGGGACTCTCAAGAGTTTTCTCCAGCACCACAGTTCAAAAGCATCAATTCTTCAGCGCTCAGTCTTCTTTAGGGTCCAGCTCTCACATCCATAAATGACCACTGGGAAAATCATAGCTTTGACTACATAGACTTTTGTTGGCAAAGTAATGTCTCTGCTTTTGAATATGCTATCTTTCAAGAAAGTGTCTTTCAAAATTTCATGGCTGCAGTCACCATCTGCAGTGATTTTGGAGCCCAAGAAAATAAAGTTTGTCATTGTTTCCTGTGTTTGAGCATCTATTTGCCATGAAGTGATAGAACCAGATGCTGTGAACTTTGTTTTTTGAATGTTGAGTTTAGGCCAGCTTTTTCACTCTCCTCTTTCACCTTCATCAAGAGGTTGTTTAGTTCCTCTTGACTTTCTGCCATAAAGTTGGTGTCATTTGCATACCTGAGGTTATTGATGTTTCTTCTGACAATCTTGATTCCAGCTTGTGCTTCAAAACAAGATATATCACTACACATCTATGAAAATAACTAAAATCAAAAACACTAAAAAGACCAAATGCTGCTGAATATTTGAAAGAAAAAAAAGGATCATTTACTGTTGACAAGAATGCAAAATGGCACAGATTATGAAAAGAATATTGTCAACTTCTTAACAAAACTAAACATAGTCTATCACACTGTCTAGCCTTTGCCTTCCTAAGTATTTACCCAAAGGAATGGAAAACTCCTTTTTTTTTTTTTTTTTTTGCTAAGTTCCAACTTTTGCAACGCCATGGACTGTAGCCTGCCATGCTTCTCTACTCACGAGATTTCCCAGTAAGAATATGGGAGTGAGTTGCTATTTCCTTCTATGGCAGATTTTCCTGATCTAGGTATCAAACTTGCATCTCCTACATTGCAGGTAGATTCTTTACCACTGAGCCACTGGACAAGCCTGTTGAAAACTTACACCCACATAAAATTCTGCACACAAATGTTTGTAACAGTTTTATTCATAGCAAAATCAGGAGTTAGTAGGGTAGTACTGGGAAAAAGCTATTAAGCCACAAGTAGACATAGCAGAACATTAACGCTATTCTTATCGATAATTGAGGCAAAAGCCTGAAAAGACAACATGGTATGGCTTCAACTATATGACATTTTAGAAAAGAAAAAAATACAAAGATAGTAGAAAGATCAGTGATTGGGGAGAAAGTTGTGGATTACAAGAGAGTTTTAGGAATGTAAAAATATTTTGTTGAGACTATAGTATGATAATGGTGGATATACAACATGATGCATTTGGAGGGATCCATAGAACTATAAATGAGAACAGTAAGCTCTAATATAAAAACTGGACTTTAAGTTAATGTACCAGTATCAATTCATCATTATAACAAATGTACCAATCCAACAGACTCATAATAGAGGAAACTGGTGAGGTAAGAGTAAATACATAGCTTTTGTACTTACTATTCAATTTTCCTATAAGTTACAAAATGCTTTATAAAATAAAGTCCATTTTTTTCTAAAAAAAATGCATAATCCTACTATAAAAGGTTATTTTGTTTTTCAAAAAATTCAACTAGTACTTAAAAATATCTTCTAAAAGCTAAAAATAATACATTGCATTTTCTCTTGATAATCAAGAAACTTCTGTAAAACACTTCTGTTAAAATTAAGATAGAGAAGAGTTTATTCAAATTTTTTTGAGGGAATAGAAATATTTTAACTTCCCTGAGAATATGAGAGAGAAAATAAGGGGTGAATAGAAAAAAATACGCTGTATTGAATTTTTTGAACAGGGTCTTTGGTAGTAACAACAATAAAAGAGGATGTTTAAAAAGTATTGCAATAAATGACATTTTTAAGTATTTTTCATTGTGGCAGTTGTAAATGATCATTTATCCATTATAAACATAGGAATTTTAAAACCATAAATATTAATTATAAAGTTCTATTTGGTCTTCTCCAAATAACCTTTGCCTGAGCAACTTTCATCATACTCTTTTCTTCCTAGCTAAAAGGGCATCTTTATTGCCTGTATGTGAAGTAAATTTGTCATAAATCATATCTTTTTTTAGTATGCCTGAATACACAGAACCAAAATAATTAATCTATAAGTGAGCAATACATTCTGACTTTCAGTCCATTATTCTAAGACCAACCAATGACAGCATTTAATATCACGGACAACTAACCCACAAGATGGTACAGATCTCTCTGTAACTCAGCAGAGATACCCCACGTCTTTGTTCAGAAATATAATAAACAAGTGCAATCCTCAGGAAGTAAAACAAATAAAGAAATAGGCACTGACCACTTAGGTAGGTCTTAAAGTATAGCATATTGCACCTAATTAAATCACCCACAAGCACAAGAAATTCCATATGCTGGAGCTCTTGTTTAGTCTGCTTTAATATTATTGCTTTACGGGAATAACCTACTAGTTCAACAAAAACATACCTAATAAATGTATACTGACCATTGACCACACAGCAAATCCCAAGTAATATACTAAGTGTTAGGAATTCAAATAGAGGAACTAACTCTTGTTCTTAAAACTGCAAATGCCAGTTGCAATTTTTGATCACCTCAGTGACTAAATTCTATGTACTTCAGGGTGTTAGCTTTGTAGTACATCTACTTTAGACTTTTCAATAAACCAGGCCACTTGACAGGGTGTGATGAAAGCTGGAGTTTTCCATCTCCCCGATGGAGGTGATTAATAGAAGACATATTTCAGAATGTTGTCTGTTCATCCAAGTACTTGAAAACCTTAGTTTAATTTATGTTATCAGCTCTGGAAACATAAACCTCAGACAAGTAGGTTCTTCTGAGTATTTTTTCCTCTTAGATGCATTGACATATTACTTCAGATGTCAAGACAGAAATAATGCACATCTAGTTTTAACATAATTCTTGATGTTAGAAGTGCAGGATGTTTTCCTATAATGAAGAATTTTGTGAAACAATTATGTATCCTGTACTTTGATTTAAAATGAATAATAAAGGTAAAGCATTACAGAATAATTGGTTTGGGGGAAAGTTTAAAAATACAGAAATGATAAAAGGATATTTCTTTGAACATAACATTCTGGACAGTCTTTTATCCTTGATATAAAAGAACAACAGAAAATTACACTGATATTCATATTTAGCTTTTAACCATTGGTCCTTTGATCTCTGGAGTGTGTATTAAATTTTATTTAATTCAAAACATGCTAAAAAAACTTCTTATAGTAAATAGCAAAGGCTATACCTAATGAATATTACTTCTGAAAACTGATTATAATTCAGAGATGTTCCATCCAAAGCTAGTCCCACTTAAAACATGTATTTAATTGAATTTTAATATAATCAGCTGGAAATGGTACAGATCTCTCTGTAACTCAGCAGAGATACCCACGTCTTTGTTCAGAAATATAATAAACAAGTGCAATCC
Organism: Tragulus kanchil; assembly: GCA_022376925.1. NCBI lineage: Eukaryota > Metazoa > Chordata > Mammalia > Artiodactyla > Tragulidae > Tragulus > Tragulus kanchil. The sequence goes on along the minus strand of JAIOJX010000004.1, from coordinate 117,441,121 downwards.
TCAGGAAGTAAAACAAATAAAGAAATAGGCACTGACCACTTAGGTAGGTCTTAAAGTATAGCATATTGCACCTAATTAAATCACCCACAAGCACAAGAAATTCCATATGCTGGAGCTCTTGTTTAGTCTGCTTTAATATTATTGCTTTACGGGAATAACCTACTAGTTCAACAAAAACATACCTAATAAATGTATACTGACCATTGACCACACAGCAAATCCCAAGTAATATACTAAGTGTTAGGAATTCAAATAGAGGAACTAACTCTTGTTCTTAAAACTGCAAATGCCAGTTGCAATTTTTGATCACCTCAGTGACTAAATTCTATGTACTTCAGGGTGTTAGCTTTGTAGTACATCTACTTTAGACTTTTCAATAAACCAGGCCACTTGACAGGGTGTGATGAAAGCTGGAGTTTTCCATCTCCCCGATGGAGGTGATTAATAGAAGACATATTTCAGAATGTTGTCTGTTCATCCAAGTACTTGAAAACCTTAGTTTAATTTATGTTATCAGCTCTGGAAACATAAACCTCAGACAAGTAGGTTCTTCTGAGTATTTTTTCCTCTTAGATGCATTGACATATTACTTCAGATGTCAAGACAGAAATAATGCACATCTAGTTTTAACATAATTCTTGATGTTAGAAGTGCAGGATGTTTTCCTATAATGAAGAATTTTGTGAAACAATTATGTATCCTGTACTTTGATTTAAAATGAATAATAAAGGTAAAGCATTACAGAATAATTGGTTTGGGGGAAAGTTTAAAAATACAGAAATGATAAAAGGATATTTCTTTGAACATAACATTCTGGACAGTCTTTTATCCTTGATATAAAAGAACAACAGAAAATTACACTGATATTCATATTTAGCTTTTAACCATTGGTCCTTTGATCTCTGGAGTGTGTATTAAATTTTATTTAATTCAAAACATGCTAAAAAAACTTCTTATAGTAAATAGCAAAGGCTATACCTAATGAATATTACTTCTGAAAACTGATTATAATTCAGAGATGTTCCATCCAAAGCTAGTGCGTCCACTTAAAAACATGTATTTAATTGAATTTTAATATAATCAGCTGTAAGCTATGAATTTAGTGCCCTAGAAAGAAAGAGATTAAGGCTGAATGGAGAAAGGAGGTTCCCATTTTGCTTTCCTGGTACATTTAAGATTTCACCTGAAGGGGCCACCCTCTAGTATGCTGAACAATGCTTTCCACATGGTTATTAAATCCCATGGACAACAAAATAATAGGCCAGTGGATTTCACTTAGGATTTTCTTTAGCTCATTAAGTCTTGGGGTTTTCTTATGGAAAGTCAAACATGCTGTATTTTTCTTACAATAGGGCAGTAGGTATACTGACTTCCATGAAAGAACTACTACCTATATCAAGTCGTAATTTTGACATAAAAACCATTTTTCATAAAGAGCCAAAAATATTGTCTAAATCTTGAAAAGTCACTGAGCAACAGTCCAATCTTAAAAAATAAGCACACACACAAAATACTTTGAGTGGAGATAGAGACATAGAAACACACTTGACAAAAAACTGGGAACGAAACTCATCAAAGTGTTCATAAGACTGTTTTCAGATTGTATGCTTTAAAATTGTCTCCCATTTTGTAAAGCTGATGTTTGATATCTTAAACAAATTACATAAACATTCATCACTTCTTTTAATAATCAACTTTTGTGAAGTAAAACTTGGCAGGGAGTGATGTAGGAAATCTTTGCTTTAGATAAGGAATAAATACCACATTGGAACTGGTTCAAAGTGACTTTGTTACTTTCTCAGTATGTTGTCATTTAAATACTGGGCCAATTATTTTGATACCTCTAGGAGAAAGAAGGTCCATGTAGAAAATAGTTTATAAGAGACATACTAGCACTAAGTTCATCAATTGCAAAATCAATTGGCTTCTAATAAAAACACTCCATATAAGCCAGGTAAAAAGTCCAGCTGCCAGAGAGATAAAGTGTCAGAAACTATCAATGGAGAGCAAACAATCAATAAAGTGTTAGTGGGAAAACAAACTTTCCTCTTTACCTTCAACTATTCAAACAGCAGGCATTTCAAAAGCTACAAAAGTGCAACCCTACTGATAATGACAAAACAACAGTGCTGATTATTCAGTATGGCAATGCAGAAAGCTTCAAAGTTTGCCGATTACATATAATCACTTCCATTCATAATGAAATGTTGACTTCCTTTGATTTGTATTTAATCCTTATCTTGGAAAACGTATAATTTTCAAATAGCATAATCACACACACTTCAAACACTCATTAAATTCTTTTTGTTACAATTGGATGAAATAACTACACTATCAACAGCTATTTCAAAGTTAGCACAACAAACTTCGGTGATTGATAAAGATGGCAAGAATGTGTTAGGCACCATAGATTAATTCAGTTCATCGGTTCAGATATGCAGTGGTCAAATATGGAGAAAAATAAGTCAGGAACAGGATGTAGTGATTTATTTTTATGCCCTTACAATAGGGCAGTAGGTATACTGACTTCCATGAAAGAACTACTACCTATATCAAGTCGTAATTTTGACATAAAAACCATTTTTCATAAAGAGCCAAAAATATTGTCTAAATCTTGAAAAGTCACTGAGCAACAGTCCAATCTTAAAAAATAAGCACACACACAAAATACTTTGAGTGGAGATAGAGACATAGAAACACACTTGACAAAAAACTGGGAACGAAACTCATCAAAGTGTTCATAAGACTGTTTTCAGATTGTATGCTTTAAAATTGTCTCCCATTTTGTAAAGCTGATGTTTGATATCTTAAACAAATTACATAAACATTCATCACTTCTTTTAATAATCAACTTTTGTGAAGTAAAACTTGGCAGGGAGTGATGTAGGAAATCTTTGCTTTAGATAAGGAATAAATACCACATTGGAACTGGTTCAAAGTGACTTTGTTACTTTCTCAGTATGTTGTCATTTAAATACTGGGCCAATTATTTTGATACCTCTAGGAGAAAGAAGGTCCATGTAGAAAATAGTTTATAAGAGACATACTAGCACTAAGTTCATCAATTGCAAAATCAATTGGCTTCTAATAAAACACTCCATATAAGCCAGGTAAAAAGTCCAGCTGCCAGAGAGATAAAGTGTCAGAAACTATCAATGGAGAGCAAACAATCAATAAAGTGTTAGTGGGAAAACAAACTTTCCTCTTTACCTTCAACTATTCAAACAGCAGGCATTTCAAAAGCTACAAAAGTGCAACCCTACTGATAATGACAAAACAACAGTGCTGATTATTCAGTATGCCAATGCAGAAAGCTTCAAAGTTTGCCGATTACATATAATCACTTCCATTCATAATGAAATGTTGACTTCCTTTGATTTGTATTTAATCCTTATCTTGGAAAACGTATAATTTTCAAATAGCATAATCACACACACTTCAAACACTCATTAAATTCTTTTTGTTACAATTGGATGAAATAACTACACTATCAACAGCTATTTCAAAGTTAGCACAACAAACTTCGGTGATTGATAAAGATGGCAAGAATGTGTTAGGCACCATAGATTAATTCAGTTCATCGGTTCAGATATGCAGTGGTCAAATATGGAGAAAAATAAGTCAGGAACAGGATGTAGTGATATTTTTATGCATGATATTTAACCTGCCATATTTTTTTCTCATTCAGAGAGTCAATATAGTCCAACAAACAGATCAGAAAACTAAATGGGAAAGGAGCTGAGAACTTAGAATTACCAAATTTCAGTGATAAAAGGAGACAGAATTCATCTTGTAGACTTCACTTTTTGAAAACATAGTCTTAAAATGCTATATTTGGCTTTAAGTATGAGTGGCGGAGGCAGAGGTAGGAATGTATTTTTTTGATTCTAGTTTTATCCATTTCCCCCGTCTGTTTGGAGCTTAATTATCATTCCAAACTCCATCATTAGTACTTATGAACAGAGCAACAGATTGTGAAGGAATCTCTTGTCACCTGCAACTAACTCACTGCAATTTGTTTCTGTATTTTATTAGTATCTTAGAAGAGCGTGTAACTCATATAATAGCATGGTATACTTTCAGTCATCTATGTTATGACTTGAGTGAATTTGGTCACAGGTAAACTATCGGTAAGCTAGATTTTCATTATCTGCTTTTTAAAAAACTGTTGTTATGCTTCTACCTGTTCAGGTATCTTTTCTGTACTTTCCTAAGTCAGAAACAAGGAAAATGTGAATAGATTCATAAGCATACAATGTCTTTGCACCTAAATGTGATGGGCCAATATTGTTATAATGTCATTTAGTGAAGGAAATTTCACAGTTTATATTCACATAGGAAGTAAGAAAGAATAGGAAAGATGATTTTGGGGTACAATTTTAATTTTTTTTGCAGAAAAACATTTCTATTTTTCAAAAGGGGGAGATTTTATTAACATGTTTTAGCTTTTTTTTTACAAGGGGGTGAAGCAAACATTTTTAGTAAATTCATGATATGACAGAACTGCCAGATGTAGGCTTTCAAACTCTAGAACACTGAAGAAATTTACAGATGCTTATCTTGGAAAACGTATAATTTTCAAATAGCATAATCACACACACTTCAAACACTCATTAAATTCTTTTTGTTACAATTGGATGAAATAACTACACTATCAACAGCTATTTCAAAGTTAGCACAACAAACTTCGGTGATTGATAAAGATGGCAAGAATGTGTTAGGCACCATAGATTAATTCAGTTCATCGGTTCAGATATGCAGTGGTCAAATATGGAGAAAAATAAGTCAGGAACAGGATGTAGTGATATTTTTATGCATGATATTTAACCTGCCATATTTTTTTCTCATTCAGAGAGTCAATATAGTCCAACAAACAGATCAGAAAACTAAATGGGAAAGGAGCTGAGAACTTAGAATTACCAAATTTCAGTGATAAAAGGAGACAGAATTCATCTTGTAGACTTCACTTTTTGAAAACATAGTCTTAAAATGCTATATTTGGCTTTAAGTATGAGTGGCGGAGGCAGAGGTAGGAATGTATTTTTTTGATTCTAGTTTTATCCATTTCCCCCGTCTGTTTGGAGCTTAATTATCATTCCAAACTCCATCATTAGTACTTATGAACAGAGCAACAGATTGTGAAGGAATCTCTTGTCACCTGCAACTAACTCACTGCAATTTGTTTCTGTATTTTATTAGTATCTTAGAAGAGCGTGTAACTCATATAATAGCATGGTATACTTTCAGTCATCTATGTTATGACTTGAGTGAATTTGGTCACAGGTAAACTATCGGTAAGCTAGATTTTCATTATCTGTTTTTTAAAAACTGTTGTTATGCTTCTACCTGTTCAGGTATCTTTTCTGTACTTTCCTAAGTCAGAAACAAGGAAAATGTGAATAGATTCATAAGCATACAATGTCTTTGCACCTAAATGTGATGGGCCAATATTGTTATAATGTCATTTAGTGAAGGAAATTTCACAGTTTATATTCACATAGGAAGTAAGAAAGAATAGGAAAGATGATTTTGGGGTACAATTTTAATTTTTTTTGCAGAAAAACATTTCTATTTTTCAAAAGGGGGAGATTTTATTAACATGTTTTAGCTTTTTTTTTACAAGGGGGTGAAGCAAACATTTTTAGTAAATTCATGATATGACAGAACTGCCAGATGTAGGCTTTCAAACTCTAGAACACTGAAGAAATTTACAGATGCTGCTATGAAGCCATTATCAATAATTTTTGAGAACGGTAATGTTTTAGAATTATAGCAGAGGAACTGAGATAGAATTCTTTCTCAATATTAAAGAGGTGAATTCTGTACATTGTTAATGTTACCTAATACTAATCTCTGGAAGAATTAGTAAAGTGTATCTCTAACAGGGAAATTCTCTAACACCAAGTCCAACCAAACGTTCTCTTTTTATTTACAGTAACTTTACTAAATTTGCACATCTAAGGAACAGTCTAAAATGCATGTTTTCTTTTCAGCAAGTCAAATTATCGCATACCTTATGATATTACTTTTAATCTTAGAAAAAAATGGGAAAATGCAGATGATTAGTCATATAGATTGTGAACTTGAAGCTTATTAAAAACCATTGGTCATGTGGTATTAATTAATGGATACCTCTCACTTGAGAGAGTGGACTTAAGCAACTTACCACAAGACACTGGCCCTATCTTGTAAGAAAGTGAAAGTATTAGTCGCTTGGTTGTACCCAACTCTTTGTGACCCCATAGTCTGGAGCTTGCCAGGCTCCTCTGTTCATGGAATTTTCCAGGCAAGAATATTGAAGTGGGTTTCCATTTCCTCTTCCAGGGTATCTTCCTGACCCAGAGATCCAATCCACTTATCCTGGGTCTCTTGTATTGACAGGTGGACTCTTCACCACTTAGTCACCTTCTCTGGGTTTCAGCAGCTTCAAACTTCCAGACTCAAAAAGGGACACTGTCTCTTAAGTCTTGGATTTTTCAGTTTCCATAGTAGCATGATCCAAATTCTTACAATAAACATAGTAAGTTATATATTTAGTGTATACTCAAAACAGAGTATTTCACTTCAAAAAGCATTGGAAAAACCTATCCTATTGGTTCTTTTGTTTTGCTGGAGAATCCAAAATTAGCTGATTTCAGAAATTTTTTTCTCTCAAGATTTTGTTTATATTATGATTACTGTTGCATATGACTGCAACTCAATAATTATTATAATACTTGTAATTCTTTCTGCTAATATGACTAAATTAATATATGTATTTTTTCAGAACATTTAAATTTCCCCTTCTATTGTTTCACTATTGTGAACAATCTTGTTATAACTGTGGTAGTACTTTGTTCATTGTACTTTTGCAGTACATTGTCTATGGTATACACTTTGAAACTGCATTGCTCATTTGTAAAGTTTATGACTGTTCAGCTTTTCAGGAAAGTGCCCACTTATTTTCCAAGGGCAATACTTATTTATATTGCAGTGAGTTTATAGGATTCCCATTGACCCACTAATATTTGAAATAATTTTATTCTATATTTAAAAATTGGGAAAATGCAGAATCAAATTATCGCATACCTTATGATATTACTTTTAATCTTAGAAAAATGGGAAAATGCAGATGATTAGTCATATAGATTGTGAACTTGAAGCTTATTAAAAACCATTGGTCATGTGGTATTAATTAATGGATACCTCTCACTTGAGAGAGTGGACTTAAGCAACTTACCACAAGACACTGGCCCTATCTTGTAAGAAAGTGAAAGTATTAGTCGCTTGGTTGTACCCAACTCTTTGTGACCCCATAGTCTGGAGCTTGCCAGGCTCCTCTGTTCATGGAATTTTCCAGGCAAGAATATTGAAGTGGGTTTCCATTTCCTCTTCCAGGGTATCTTCCTGACCCAGAGATCCAATCCACTTATCCTGGGTCTCTTGTATTGACAGGTGGACTCTTCACCACTTAGTCACCTTCTCTGGGTTTCAGCAGCTTCAAACTTCCAGACTCAAAAAGGGACACTGTCTCTTAAGTCTTGGATTTTTCAGTTTCCATAGTAGCATGATCCAAATTCTTACAATAAACATAGTAAGTTATATATTTAGTGTATACTCAAAACAGAGTATTTCACTTCAAAAAGCATTGGAAAAAACCTATCCTATTGGTTCTTTTGTTTTGCTGGAGAATCCAAAATTAGCTGATTTCAGAAATTTTTTTCTCTCAAGATTTTGTTTATATTATGATTACTGTTGCATATGACTGCAACTCAATAATTATTATAATACTTGTAATTCTTTCTGCTAATATGACTAAATTAATATATGTATTTTTTCAGAACATTTAAATTTCCCCTTCTATTGTTTCACTATTGTGAACAATCTTGTTATAACTGTGGTAGTACTTTGTTCATTGTACTTTTGCAGTACATTGTCTATGGTATACACTTTGAAACTGCATTGCTCATTTGTAAAGTTTATGACTGTTCAGCTTTTCAGGAAAGTGCCCACTTATTTTCCAAGGGCAATACTTATTTATATTGCAGTGAGTTTATAGGATTCCCATTGACCCACTAATATTTGAAATAATATATTTATATTTAACAAATATAATGAATATAAAATATTCATTGCAATTTCAATTTGCATTTATCTGATTATTAGTAGAGTTGAACACATATTTTCATTGTTGATTTATATATCTTTATACCTTTCATCTTCTATAAAACATTACTCATTTTTTTTGGACTTATTTTCTATTGAGATGCTTGGCTTTATATTTTTGTATTGATTTGTTAATACAATCAGTCACAAATATTTATTGATACTGAACTACTCGCCAGACACTCTTCTCATTACTGGAATACAATACGAAACAAAATGTGTAAAAATGCCTCTTTCATAGATTATATATACATTTATTGAAGGATTATAGACAAATATGTGAACTAATAGTAATTAAAAGATGATAATTGTTTTGAAAAAAATATAAAGCAAAGAGAGTATGCAGGGAATGGAGAAAGTACTTACAAGTTGCAGACAGTTAAAAAATCTATGCTGCTTTTAAGATAAAAATTATTAACATTGCAAAACTGTACTTTCCTCCAAAGGCTATGCATTTTGTGTTATAAGAAGTTCTTTAAACATTTTTTCCAATTTCTGTTAATTGTTTTTATTCCATATTTAAGTAATACTATCCTAAAATTAGCTATGTTTATTATTATTGTTAATATTGTTTGCAGTAGAATAGGCTATAAAACATTATTTAGAATTACTACTATATAGTTTTGGAATCTTCTGTTTGTTCTCCTGATTTAATCTCCAAGCATTTTTATTCTTTAATGATACAGCAATACTTTTTTGTGTCTTAATCTCTGTTTTATTTGTATTTTTCAGAACATTTAAATTTCCCCTTCTATTGTTTCACTATTGTGAACAATCTTGTTATAACTGTGGTAGTACTTTGTTCATTGTACTTTTGCAGTACATTGTCTATGGTATACACTTTGAAACTGCATTGCTCATTTGTAAAGTTTATGACTGTTCAGCTTTTCAGGAAAGTGCCCACTTATTTTCCAAGGGCAATACTTATTTATATTGCAGTGAGTTTATAGGATTCCCATTGACCCACTAATATTTGAAATAATATATTTATATTTAACAAATATAATGAATATAAAATATTCATTGCAATTTCAATTTGCATTTATCTGATTATTAGTAGAGTTGAACACATATTTTCATTGTTGATTTATATATCTTTATACCTTTCATCTTCTATAAAACATTACTCATTTTTTTTGGACTTATTTTCTATTGAGATGCTTGGCTTTATATTTTTGTATTGATTTGTTAATACAATCAGTCACAAATATTTATTGATACTGTACTACTCGCCAGACACTCTTCTCATTACTGGAATACAATACGAAACAAAATGTGTAAAAATGCCTCTTTCATAGATTATATATACATTTATTGAAGGATTATAGACAAATATGTGAACTAATAGTAATTAAAAGATGATAATTGTTTTGAAAAAAATATAAAGCAAAGAGAGTATGCAGGGAATGGAGAAAGTACTTACAAGTTGCAGACAGTTAAAAAATCTATGCTGCTTTTAAGATAAAAATTATTAACATTGCAAAACTGTACTTTCCTCCAAAGGCTATGCATTTTGTGTTATAAGAAGTTCTTTAAACATTTTTTCCAATTTCTGTTAATTGTTTTTATTCCATATTTAAGTAATACTATCCTAAAATTAGCTATGTTTATTATTATTGTTAATATTGTTTGCAGTAGAATAGGCTATAAAACATTATTTAGAATTACTACTATATAGTTTTGGAATCTTCTGTTTGTTCTCCTGATTTAATCTCCAAGCATTTTTATTCTTTAATGATACAGCAATACTTTTTTGTGTCTTAATCTCTGTTTTATATTGTCTATCTCCCTGTATTCTTGTCCTGTATTTCCACCAGTTTTCTCCTTTCCTTATTATTTCCAACATACTTTTTACTTCAGTATTTATTATTTTATGGCTCCAATCCTTTTTCCTATATTTTTCATCTTGGTATTGATCTAAAAAATGTTCTTATTTAGTTGCTCCATTATCTGAAAAGTTTGAGGGCAATATTAATTCTAGGTATATTACATTCTGTGTTGAGTCCTTCTTGACAGCTCATATAATGATTCTTCTTTTCATTTTTAATTATTAAAGGTTACTTCCAGAATAACCATGGAGTTGCTTTTTATTGGCTCAGATTTAATGTGGATGAGTTGAGACTCTTCTCCCCCTATGGAAAATCAAGATTAGAGCACTGGTGTGAATGGGAATAGTTTGGGAGAGCACAGAAGAGTGAGAATATAGTCTTCATCAGACTCTGTTGATGGCTCTTAAATTTTCATTTAAGTGTGAATGAGAAAGTTGCTCAGTTGTGTCTAAGTCTTTGCAACCTAGGGATGAACCATGGAATTCTCCAGGCAAGAATACTGTTGTGGGTAGCCTTTCCCTTATCCAGGGGATCTTCTCAACCCAGAAATTGAACCCAAGCCTCCAGAATTGCAAACGTATTCTTTACCACTTTGAAATGTGTCCCATTCTTATATGGTTTTAGTTCAGTTCTCTGATTTGTCATGAAATATTAGAACCTTTACTTACATCACAGACCTGGTCTTCTATATTTATTGCTTGATTTGGTTCATCTTGTTATTATACTATTTTTTTTTTTAGGTTGGCACCCAATTTACTTTTTTTCTTTAAATAGCAAAACTAATGGGAAATAAAATCCTGCCTATTTTTCCTTGATTTTTAATTGTGTACAACTATTAATTTCATACAACAAATTACAGAACATACTTACATTTAAAATAAATACACAATAATACATTTGTAATTTATATCTATAATTTTAAATTTTTTCTTTTACTATTAAATAGAAATGAATATTAGTTTGCTATAATGGAAAAGTATATAGGTAAAACAATAAAGATTTAGGAAAATATTTTATAAAGTTTGCAACATTTATTACCGATTTTAGGGAAAATGGGTCTTATAGAAAAAGTGTTACAAAGCACTGATACTTGAAAGAACTCAAAAGTGAAAACATATATCTTTGGAAGAATGATACAAACAAGTGGAAAAATGATATTATATTTGGAAATGGAAAGTCAAGATGTCCTTGAGAAGCAAAGGGCAACCCACTTCAGCACTTTTGCCTGGGAAATCCCATAGACAAAGAGCCTGGCAGGCTACTGTCCTTGGGGTTGCAAAGAGTCAGACATAACTTAGTGACTGAGCACACACGTTCATGTATGTATGTATCTTTAATATAAGTTATATCCAAATTATAATCAGAATAGAATATGTTTGAGTTTCATAAGAAAATCGTGCTTCTGATTATTTTTTTCTTATTTTTCTTTAAGAATAGCTCAATAGGGCTTCCCTGGTGGTCCAGTAGATAAGGACACCGCCTTGCAGTGCAAGGAGCACCGGTTCGATCCCTGGCCTGGGAACATCCCACGTGCCATGCAGCGGCTGGACCTATGTGTCCAATTACCTAGCTGGAGCTCTGGAGTGCATGCGCCCAGAGCCCGTGCTCTGTGACAACAGAGGCCACCGCGATGGGAGGCCCACACGGGCCAAAGAACAAAGATGGACGAAAATAGATAAATGAAAGATGAATAGAAGTGGCCCGCCCGCCTCCCTCCCTCCCCAGCCCCCCAAAAAAGAAAAAAAAAAGCTCAATACTTCATTTTAATAAAACTCCAAGTTTGGATAGATGCGCAGTTGACTTATGAATTTGAATTAGCCTAGTGTTGTGACTGCCAAAAATATAATGAAGTGATATACTCTGCATATGGTGTTGAATGACTCCGCAGTATTTAGGAGTTTAATTTTAACATTACTTAACAGAGATATATGAACTAACAGCTGTTTATCATTTCAATAGATATTATACACAAACACTTCATATTCAAACATTCATATTATGAATTGCTGCTGATAAATGTTTTATGGATGATGTAAGATAAAATTGTACATCAACAAAGTTTAGATCACTGAGTTATTGATTCAATGTCCCCCACTAAAATTACCTAAATATGATGTCAGCACAAAACCAAACAGGAATGAAATCTATTAGTCTTTGTCACTGTGCTTTTAATTTGAAAGGATGCTTTTCATTTAGTGTGTAATTTCTTTCTTGGTCACTGCCAATAGTCCAGAGGTATCAGTAAATCAAAATCTAAAGCATGAAAGGTGCAACTTACGACTCTTTTGAGTCTTTGTATATTTATTATCTGCTTTCTTCACTGAAATATATTGACAAGATTCTTCAGTAATAATAGATAATCCATATCACACATGTACATTTATTTTTTATATAAAAACATTAGCAAGACCTTTTGAATGTAGAAAGTCGCAGAATTTCATGGCAGATGAGTAACTGATAGATGTTTCTACTCTTCCCCAGAGTCTATTTGAAAGAGTTCTTACACCTGTGCTATAAAGGTGCTCACTATTTTGGCAGATATAATTGCTTCTGATTCATTAATATTCGATCTTTAATGTAAGGTTGTTTCTCTGGATTTCTATAATGTTTAAAGACAAGCAGGCCCTTCGATCCCTGGCCTGGGAACATCCCACGTAGGGGTGTTTCCAATTACCTAGCTGGAGCTCTGGAGTGCATGCGCCCAGAGCCCGTGCTCTGTGACAACAGAGGCCACCGCGATGGGAGGCCCACACGGGCCAAAGAACAAAGATGGACGAAAATAGATAAATGAAAGATGAATAGAAGTGGCCCGCCCGCCTCCCTCCCTCCCCAGCCCCCCAAAAAAGAAAAAAAAAAGCTCAATACTTCATTTTAATAAAACTCCAAGTTTGGATAGATGCGCAGTTGACTTATGAATTTGAATTAGCCTAGTGTTGTGACTGCCAAAAATATAATGAAGTGATGTACTCTGCATATGGTGTTGAATGACTCCGCAGTATTTAGGAGTTTAATTTTAACATTACTTAACAGAGATATATGAACTAACAGCTGTTTATCATTTCAATAGATATTATACACAAACACTTCATATTCAAACATTCATATTATGAATTGCTGCTGATAAATGTTTTATGGATGATGTAAGATAAAATTGTACATCAACAAAGTTTAGATCACTGAGTTATTGATTCAATGTCCCCCACTAAAATTACCTAAATATGATGTCAGCACAAAACCAAACAGGAATGAAATCTATTAGTCTTTGTCACTGTGCTTTTAATTTGAAAGGATGCTTTTCATTTAGTGTGTAATTTCTTTCTTGGTCACTGCCAATAGTCCAGAGGTATCAGTAAATCAAAATCTAAAGCATGAAAGGTGCAACTTACGACTCTTTTGAGTCTTTGTATATTTATTATCTGCTTTCTTCACTGAAATATATTGACAAGATTCTTCAGTAATAATAGATAATCCATATCACACATGTACATTTATTTTTTATATAAAAACATTAGCAAGACCTTTTGAATGTAGAAAGTCGCAGAATTTCATGGCAGATGAGTAACTGATAGATGTTTCTACTCTTCCCCAGAGTCTATTTGAAAGAGTTCTTACACCTGTGCTATAAAGGTGCTCACTATTTTGGCAGATATAATTGCTTCTGATTCATTAATATTCGATCTTTAATGTAAGGTTGTTTCTCTGGATTTCTATAATGTTTAAAGACAAAATAAACACTGAGATATGCAGAGGGAGCATCAGGGACTTATACTTTACTCATATTGATGCTCCTCACTTAAGCTTGTACACTAGAATAATGTAGGGTCATTAGTATCAAAAACTCATATTTTCATGGCAATTTTAGGATAGGAAAGACAAGAATTTATCTAGGCCTAGAATGGCAAAATGACTGATATGCATGCAAATTTTGTTTGTTCAGATGTGTGATTCTTACATAGATTAATACAGATTTATACAGAACTGTCCTATTAGTAGGAGCACCTTTAATTAAAATGCACAAATATATTCAAGAAGGCTTGTATAAACTTTTAGAGTATCAATAACAGAATGAAAATATTTTAAAATAAATTGTGATTAAATAAAATTAACCCAGTACCATTATTTATTTTAAAGCAATAATTGTTTGACTTCTGAATTTAATGGACAAGAACAGTCTAGCTTTTTTTTAATCAGAAAGAAAAACATTTCATAAGCTGATATCTTTTTCATGACCATCTAAATTGGATCATTTAAAATATTGAATATCTAATATATAAATAACTATTTACCCTTATATTACTATTATAAGTAAGAATAAAATAGCCAGGTATGGAAGTGTAAAATAATTTATGTTTTATGTCATTTTCTTTTTGATTGCATATAAAATACAAAACAACTTTCAGATCTAAAGAAATAGAAGATTCAAAAGTGAGTTCTTTAAACTGTTCCAGAGGTATCAGTAAATCAAAATCTAAAGCATGAAAGGTGCAACTTACGACTCTTTTGAGTCTTTGTATATTTATTATCTGCTTTCTTCACTGAAATATATTGACAAGATTCTTCAGTAATAATAGATAATCCATATCACACATGTACATTTATTTTTTATATAAAAACATTAGCAAGACCTTTTGAATGTAGAAAGTCGCAGAATTTCATGGCAGATGAGTAACTGATAGATGTTTCTACTCTTCCCCAGAGTCTATTTGAAAGAGTTCTTACACCTGTGCTATAAAGGTGCTCACTATTTTGGCAGATATAATTGCTTCTGATTCATTAATATTCGATCTTTAATGTAAGGTTGTTTCTCTGGATTTCTATAATGTTTAAAGACAAAATAAACACTGAGATATGCAGAGGGAGCATCAGGGACTTATACTTTACTCATATTGATGCTCCTCACTTAAGCTTGTACACTAGAATAATGTAGGGTCATTAGTATCAAAAACTCATATTTTCATGGCAATTTTAGGATAGGAAAGACAAGAATTTATCTAGGCCTAGAATGGCAAAATGACTGATATGCATGCAAATTTTGTTTGTTCAGATGTGTGATTCTTACATAGATTAATACAGATTTATACAGAACTGTCCTATTAGTAGGAGCACCTTTAATTAAAATGCACAAATATATTCAAGAAGGCTTGTATAAACTTTTAGAGTATCAATAACAGAATGAAAATATTTTAAAATAAATTGTGATTAAATAAAATTAACCCAGTACCATTATTTATTTTAAAGCAATAATTGTTTGACTTCTGAATTTAATGGACAAGAACAGTCTAGCTTTTTTTTAATCAGAAAGAAAAACATTTCATAAGCTGATATCTTTTTCATGACCATCTAAATTGGATCATTTAAAATATTGAATATCTAATATATAAATAACTATTTACCCTTATATTACTATTATAAGTAAGAATAAAATAGCCAGGTATGGAAGTGTAAAATAATTTATGTTTTATGTCATTTTCTTTTTGATTGCATATAAAATACAAAACAACTTTCAGATCTAAAGAAATAGAAGATTCAAAAGTGAGTTCTTTAAACTGTTCATCTGCACAATCTCACACCTCTCTACAAAGGTAACCATTCCTAACAATTAGTTTCTTTCACTTGAAACACTTTTTCAATTACTATGAGAATTCTCTCTATGTCATATAAACCTAATTCTTTAAGAGGTTCAGAGTATCTCTTAAGAGTGGCCTTTCATTATGTTCTCTATTTTATTTCCATTTAAGAACACATAAGTGGTGTTTAACTTATTTAATGAATTTTGGTTGTAAAAATGAAACATGATAATACTTGAAGATGTATCATTGAGTTCAAACATAGTATTTTTTTAGGTAAACAACTGGAAGAGTTTTATTGGCTTACAGACATGTTCATTTAAAATTATAAACAATATCAAATTGTACTCTGAAAAGACTGAATCAGCTTGCAATTGATGAAATATTATGTATAAGTGATCATTGCTCTACATCCCATTCTCATTTTGTGCGTTTGTGTATATATATGTGTGTTAATCTGATGGGACATAATGATTATATATTGTTTTATATACTCTGTTTAATCATAGTAAAGCTGAACATTGACTTGACATACATTTTTACTTCTATACTTAGCTACTTTTATATATGAAGCTTTGTGGTTATTTTTCTTCTTTCTTTTTACGGACGAGATCAGTATTTTTCTTTATCATTTCTGAGACACATTTGTGTTTGGGAAGATATTTCCTACTTCAGTATTTTTTAAATTGATTATAGTTAGTTCTAAGAGTTTTATCATTTTTGCTTTTAACTTTTTTTTGTTAGAATTATCTTTTACCTGTGTGAAGGGACTGGGATCTTTTTAGCCTATTTAACAATTTCTTTATATCAATATATAAAGTCATTTGTTTACATCAGAATTATACTTTGGATTATAATCCAACATTATTTAATTTGTTGCTCAATGTATTCTAGTTTGGCTCTTGGGAGCTCTTTCAATTGGTTCTTGTATTTTTCGTTCTTTCAAATTTAGTGTGTGTGTGTGTGTGTGTGTTTACCTGAGTTTATAGCAATTTTCTTACTTTTTTTTTTCACTACCATATGCTCCAGGCTTTTCTTTGAAATTATCTTAGTCCAAGGATTAGCCACTTATCCAAGGAACTCTGACTTCCTTTATTTGGAGATCCCAGTTTGATTCCTGGGTTCGGAACTTCCCCAGGAGAAGGGATAGGCTACCCACTTCAGTATTCTTGGGCTTTCCTGGTAGCTCATTTGGTAAAGAATCCACCTGCAATGTGGAAGACCTGGGTTCAATCCCTGAGCTGAAAAGATCCCATGGAGAAGGGAAAGGTTCCCACGTTAGTATTCTTGTCTGGAGAATTCCATGGCGTGTCCATGGGTCACAAAGAGTCTGCCAGGACTGAGCGATTTTCACTTTCACTTTCCCAGGTGGCACTAGTGGCAAAGAATCCATCTGCCAATGTAGGGGACATAGAGATGCACCTTGGATCCCTGGGTCAGGAAGATCCCCTAGAGGAGGGCATGGCAACCCACTCCAGTATTCTTTCCTGGAGAATCCCATGGACAGAGGAGTGTGATGGTCTGCAATCCATGGGGTCGCAGAGTCTGACACAACTAAAGTGACTTAGCAGGCATCCACCTGAAATTACTTCTCTCTATATATCTCTTCTCCCTTTAAGGAACTTTAAAAAAATCTGGTATTATTTTAATTCCTACATTCAACTCCTGAATTTAATATAACACATAAACCTGTGTATTTTGTTACATTTAAATAATGCCCAGAAATGATTTGGAAAATTACTGAGCCAAGGTTATCCCAGGAACAAAAACCAGATTTCATATTTCCATTGTCCCATTTTTGACAAGGAGTTTCAAAACACTTAGTAGACTGCCATGCATACAATCAGCTCTCCTATACTAGAAATGTTCTTACCATTCATTATGCCCACCAGTTTGAGAATTATCTTTTACCTGTGTGAAGGGACTGGGATCTTTTTAGCCTATTTAACAATTTCTTTATATCAATATATAAAGTCATTTGTTTACATCAGAATTATACTTTGGATTATAATCCAACATTATTTAATTTGTTGCTCAATGTATTCTAGTTTGGCTCTTGGGAGCTCTTTCAATTGGTTCTTGTATTTTTCGTTCTTTCAAATTTAGTGTGTGTGTGTGTGTGTGTGTGTTTACCTGAGTTTATAGCAATTTTCTTACTTTTTTTTTTCACTACCATATGCTCCAGGCTTTTCTTTGAAATTATCTTAGTCCAAGGATTAGCCACTTATCCAAGGAACTCTGACTTCCTTTATTTGGAGATCCCAGTTTGATTCCTGGGTTCGGAACTTCCCCAGGAGAAGGGATAGGCTACCCACTTCAGTATTCTTGGGCTTTCCTGGTAGCTCATTTGGTAAAGAATCCACCTGCAATGTGGAAGACCTGGGTTCAATCCCTGAGCTGAAAAGATCCCATGGAGAAGGGAAAGGTTCCCACGTTAGTATTCTTGTCTGGAGAATTCCATGGCGTGTCCATGGGTCACAAAGAGTCTGCCAGGACTGAGCGATTTTCACTTTCACTTTCCCAGGTGGCACTAGTGGCAAAGAATCCATCTGCCAATGTAGGGGACATAGAGATGCACCTTGGATCCCTGGGTCAGGAAGATCCCCTAGAGGAGGGCATGGCAACCCACTCCAGTATTCTTTCCTGGAGAATCCCATGGACAGAGGAGTGTGATGGTCTGCAATCCATGGGGTCGCAGAGTCTGACACAACTAAAGTGACTTAGCAGGCATCCACCTGAAATTACTTCTCTCTATATATCTCTTCTCCCTTTAAGGAACTTTAAAAAAATCTGGTATTATTTTAATTCCCTACATTCAACTACTGAATTTAATATAACACATAAACCTGTGTATTTTGTTACATTTAAATAATGCCCAGAAATGATTTGGAAAATTACTGAGCCAAGGTTATCCCAGGAACAAAAACCAGATTTCATATTTCCATTGTCCCATTTTTGACAAGGAGTTTCAAAACACTTAGTAGACTGCCATGCATACAATCAGCTCTCCTATACTAGAAATGTTCTTACCATTCATTATGCCCACCAATCTTGCAGTAATGAGTTAATTTAAGAAGTTAATACCGGTTCAGTGATGACAAAACTTGACTTAATAAGAGCTGTCCATAGGAAAGAAGTTGCAATATAATATACTGATAGGTTCAGGAAATTTTGCAAATTTTGCAAAAATATCAAGAAATTCTCCTAAGATCAGTGGGGAAATAACATGAAAATAGTTTTATTAAAATTCAAATTTATCAAGTTGTTAATTGGTAGCAGTGAGGTAATAAGATCTAGTGTTATATATTTTTAAAGTAGGGCATGGAAGAGTCTATCAAAATTACAAGACTCCTAGTAGTCTATCTCTTGTTTTGAAATGGATCACAGATTTTTTTTTTTTTTTTTCAGAAAAGCAGGATAAAAGTTTACTCGAGTTGCGCGAAGAGAGCTGGATCACAGAATTTATCAATTGCTATAGGCTGCAGTACACTGTAAAATACTGAAATTCTTGTTTTAATTTTCTCTCACTACAAACTGCTTTTGTCTTTAACTCCATAATGTAAATAACTATCTAAAGGTAGCTTGTGTTTCAGAATTAATCTGAAACTGTACAGCATCTCATATCTTTGGTAGTATGTGATAGAAGTTAGGTGATGGATATTGTCTATCATCCAGTACATAAATAAGCATTTACAATAATCAACACAGTGTAAAAAACACTGTTTTTTTTTTACACAGTTTTAATAACTAGTAATATCAACATTGTAAGTATGCAGGAAATTACTTCTTTGAAATTGTAACACTGTTATGGGAGGGGGATTTATGTCTGCACTGTGCATTTAAACATAAAGGATATTGGCATAGCGCTGAACTAGGCAAATGGAGTCCCTTTAGCTCTGGATAATGTAGCTGGGGAATTTAATTTGGAGTCTGCAGTCTTCAGCTTGGTAATTCACACAATAGGCCTTACAGGGAGAATCAACCTTGGCACTGATTCCCAGTGCTTTTCAGAGCTTTCATAGTATAAAATGGTCATTATAGATCACTGTTTCTTTACCAGTATTTAAGTGGTAGCTTTGTTTAGCAGTTCAGGTGTAAATAAAGTAAGATGTTGGAAAAAATATTTTTGAGTCAGAGATTTTAACAAGTCTACAAAATGGAACAATGCCAAAGGAAAGAGTCAAGAGCACTGGTGCTGGGGAAAAAAAAAACACTGAGGCTGAAGCCAAGAAATCTTACTTATGAAGACTGCAAGGGTACAGAAAGATCTTGGATAATCTTTTCTGGAGTTGTGTGTGCTGAATCAGCTTCTCCCTAATTAGATTGCATATTTCACTGCAGTGGTCAAGCCAAAGTCATTTCGGATGGACTCACAATTAAGCATACCCAAAGCAAATCCCGAAGTTGATGAGAAAGCCTATGCATTTTCTATTTCTTACAGAGCTTTTCTACAAAAGTACTTGCCGTGTTTTTCAGGGTTAAGACATGCAGCTTTCTATTCTGAAGCCCTTCTTAAAATATACAACATGAAAAGAAGGAAAACTTTCTAGCATCCTGCTATTATCCTAAAGCACTATTTTACATTCAGGGTCTATTTGAAACATAGAACATAAGTATTGGTCTAAAAGCATATATGCTGCACATCCGTGTTATACAGTACTACTAACAAACTACTGAAGTGCAGCAAGATGGATGCATCTCAGATATATTAAACTAAATGAAAGAATTTATACTCAAATTTTTGCATCTTTTAAGTTTCCATATACATGAAAAGCAAACTTTTGAAGGACAGAAAATGAGTTTGTTGTGCCCAGAGTCAAAGGGTAGGAGCATGAGCTAACTATTAGGAGTGATGAAAATATGAGTATGTGACTGTGTACATTTCCAAAAGCTCATAAAACCATGTATCTAAATGGTAAATTTCATTACCTAAGAATCACCCTTCAAGAGATCTTATCAAGTACTCTGCAATATGGTCAATTAAAGTTATAAAAATTTACAATACATGCTTAATATTGCAAGTGTGACACATGCTTTTCTTTGCTACAAGATGGTCACACAAGAGACCAAAGTGAGTTAAGGCTGGGAATTTAATTTGGAGTCTGCAGTCTTCAGCTTGGTAATTCACACAATAGGCCTTACAGGGAGAATCAACCTTGGCACTGATTCCCAGTGCTTTTCAGAGCTTTCATAGTATAAAATGGTCATTATAGATCACTGTTTCTTTACCAGTATTTAAGTGGTAGCTTTGTTTAGCAGTTCAGGTGTAAATAAAGTAAGATGTTGGAAAAAATATTTTTGAGTCAGAGATTTTAACAAGTCTACAAAATGGAACAATGCCAAAGGAAAGAGTCAAGAGCACTGGTGCTGGGGGAAAAAAAAACACTGAGGCTGAAGCCAAGAAATCTTACTTATGAAGACTGCAAGGGTACAGAAAGATCTTGGATAATCTTTTCTGGAGTTGTGTGTGCTGAATCAGCTTCTCCCTAATTAGATTGCATATTTCACTGCAGTGGTCAAGCCAAAGTCATTTCGGATGGACTCACAATTAAGCATACCCAAAGCAAATCCCGAAGTTGATGAGAAAGCCTATGCATTTTCTATTTCTTACAGAGCTTTTCTACAAAAGTACTTGCCGTGTTTTTCAGGGTTAAGACATGCAGCTTTCTATTCTGAAGCCCTTCTTAAAATATACAACATGAAAAGAAGGAAAACTTTCTAGCATCCTGCTATTATCCTAAAGCACTATTTTACATTCAGGGTCTATTTGAAACATAGAACATAAGTATTGGTCTAAAAGCATATATGCTGCACATCCGTGTTATACAGTACTACTAACAAACTACTGAAGTGCAGCAAGATGGATGCATCTCAGATATATTAAACTAAATGAAAGAATTTATACTCAAATTTTTGCATCTTTTAAGTTTCCATATACATGAAAAGCAAACTTTTGAAGGACAGAAAATGAGTTTGTTGTGCCCAGAGTCAAAGGGTAGGAGCATGAGCTAACTATTAGGAGTGATGAAAATATGAGTATGTGACTGTGTACATTTCCAAAAGCTCATAAAACCATGTATCTAAATGGTAAATTTCATTACCTAAGAATCACCCTTCAAGAGATCTTATCAAGTACTCTGCAATATGGTCAATTAAAGTTATAAAAATTTACAATACATGCTTAATATTGCAAGTGTGACACATGCTTTTCTTTGCTACAAGATGGTCACACAAGAGACCAAAGATGAGAGGTTTAAAGCTTAGAATTCCTAATTTGGCGGCTTGTTTTTAATCTGTTACAAAACATTTTTTCCTTAACAGACTTCCCTGGTGGGTCAAGGGGCAAAGAATCCACCTGCCAATGCAGGAGATGTAGGAGTTATGGCTTTGATCCCTGAGCTGGGAAGATCCTCTTGAGGAGGAAATGGCACTCCAGGATTCTTGCCTGGAGAATTCCATGAACAGAGGAGCCTGGGGAATTCAGTTCATGGGGTCACAAAGAGTCAGATAATACTTAGCAACTAAGCATGCAGGCAATCACATGTTGGGAATTCGGGGGATATGGCCTACTCTGAGATTTTATTTCCTCTCCAGTATTTACAACTCACATCATAGTGATATTATCACAGTGCTATCAGAGTGCTGGGTCTCAACTTGTTTTCTGTTGTTAGATAATTTTACTTTTTCCTTTCATGCAGCGATTCAAATAGAATTCATTGATTCAGGCATGGTATCTCAATTTAAAGACATTGGCAAATAGAGAAAAGGTAAATCACATAAGTAGCTTGTTCTAATAAAAGGATGACATTTGTTTCTGTTGTGCAAAGATGGTGAAAGCAATTTTGATTAACAAAAGTTGTGACATATTATTGAATTCTTGCATCCTGAAAGGAGAGAACATCAGTAAGATTTAACCCATTTGTGGAAAATAGTTCATAAAGAAATTCTCAGGCTCTTTTGACAGTATTTTCTGAGACATATAAAACTCTAGGTGTGTGCTTGGCCATGAACTGCAGAGGAGAAGCCCTAATAAGAACTTCATTAACATAAACAAGCCCCCAAATCCTGATGCATTTCAACAGAAATGGGCTCCCATGTAATCTAAACTACGGAATGAGAGCTCATGCATAATTCAAACTTTTTAGGAGCTTATTCCAAATGTACTATGATTTCTTTTAAAAGACATGGAAATATTCATGGCAGTAAAATTTTTCCTAGACTTTTAAATAAAGAGTGAAAAAAAATCTGATCTTAGAGTCCTAGAGGTTTTTTTTTTGACCTTTTCTTTTCTTTCTTTTTTTTTTTTTTTTTTGGAGTTTTTAAGGCATTAAACTTACTAGGAAAACGTTAAGACTATACAAGTTACAGAATTAATACCTACCCACGAATTTTGAATGGCATTAATCTAAAACAACTATATACCATCATAGGACAGGTTATTTCCTTACTGTCTGAGCCACCAAAGAAGCCCTATTTTCCAATTATTGAATAAAAATTAAATACCATTCCTACGCTTACCACCAAAAGAAACACCTTACACTGCATGCCTGGCCAACTCTGTCGATATATTTTTTTTCTACATCAGTGCTCTTATGCAACATCAAAGAGATGTTGAAGTAGAGAATCAATATCTTTGTGCCAGCGGCAGAGGCAAAGCTGTGACCTAGATGGCATTTACTGTTGATCAGGTTACCTCCTCTCCCTCCAAACCTTCTAAAGGTGCCAACAAGTACATCCACTTGGCAACAGTTCTCTTTCAGCTGGAGCTATTGAACGTATTTCACTTTTATCTCACAAGGGAAGTGTGATGGTTAAGAAAGAAACAGAGATAAAAACAAGTAATAGAAAAGGATTTCTAAGTAATTCATTAAATGGAACTATTTCAAAACAATAGCACTTATTGAATAGTTTCTCTAAACAGAGCTGAGACTATGCAAAAGCTGAGAGAAGACAGAGTGTACTAGGGCATCATTAGGCTCCCTCAGGCTACACAATTGGCTTCTGCCAGCTCTCCAGATGTGCACAATATCAAACAAGAAAAAGGAAACGATTTAAAGATATAGCATTCGCAGAATTTCAAATGGCTGCTGCCCAATTTATACCCAACTGTAATAAATGGAATGGCGCTGTTTAATGTAACTGATTCTGTACTGTCAACAATAGTTTCTTAGTTAATTTAAAAAGTAAGGTTACAGTTGGTTGATGATTATACCCTATATACTGTTTCAGCATAACAGAAGCTATAATAGACTAAAATACCGAATAATTTTAAAAAGATCTCACGTAACAATAGACAGAAAATTCTTTGACTTCAATTCTTCCTGTTGAACGACATGCATTAAAAAGTGAATAAAGAAGTATTCCAGATGAAGTTAGGTGGCTTAATTTAATAATCAAGATGAAATGCTCAGGTGAACTCAGTAGCCACAGATAGTTGGAGCCACATAAAAATAATATTCCTTGAATAAGCAGCAGGCAGAATTTGATGTTTTGAACGTAATACTCAAGAAGAAACGTTACTACTTAGAGCTAGATACATATAATACCAACATGAAAACGTTATTACTCATGTCTGATATGTTTCTAGAATGGTTTATAAAGCTTGAATTAGAAAGATAAAGATGCCAACAATATTAACCTTGAAGCTTATGGTGAAATCAGGGTAATGTTTTTACTCTGCATTTATTGCCCAAGGATTGAGACTTCACAAATGTCTGTGTCCCAAGGATCTCTCATCATACTATATTATCCTTTTTTAAAAATGTCTTTTAATCAAAAGTTGCTTTTTTAACTAATGTATTTGGAACATGAAGCAGACTAAGGCAGGGAAATTTTCTTCTGCTTCTCAGTTGGAAACTCTGCCCATTCTGGTGCCAACAAGTACATCCACTTGGCAACAGTTCTCTTTCAGCTGGAGCTATTGAACGTATTTCACTTTTATCTCACAAGGGAAGTGTGATGGTTAAGAAAGAAACAGAGATAAAAACAAGTAATAGAAAAGGATTTCTAAGTAATTCATTAAATGGAACTATTTCAAAACAATAGCACTTATTGAATAGTTTCTCTAAACAGAGCTGAGACTATGCAAAAGCTGAGAGAAGACAGAGTGTACTAGGGCATCATTAGGCTCCCTCAGGCTACACAATTGGCTTCTGCCAGCTCTCCAGATGTGCACAATATCAAACAAGAAAAAGGAAACGATTTAAAGATATAGCATTCGCAGAATTTCAAATGGCTGCTGCCCAATTTATACCCAACTGTAATAAATGGAATGGCGCTGTTTAATGTAACTGATTCTGTACTGTCAACAATAGTTTCTTAGTTAATTTAAAAAGTAAGGTTACAGTTGGTTGATGATTATACCCTATATACTGTTTCAGCATAACAGAAGCTATAATAGACTAAAATACCGAATAATTTTAAAAAGATCTCACGTAACAATAGACAGAAAATTCTTTGACTTCAATTCTTCCTGTTGAACGACATGCATTAAAAAGTGAATAAAGAAGTATTCCAGATGAAGTTAGGTGGCTTAATTTAATAATCAAGATGAAATGCTCAGGTGAACTCAGTAGCCACAGATAGTTGGAGCCACATAAAAATAATATTCCTTGAATAAGCAGCAGGCAGAATTTGATGTTTTGAACGTAATACTCAAGAAGAAACGTTACTACTTAGAGCTAGATACATATAATACCAACATGAAAACGTTATTACTCATGTCTGATATGTTTCTAGAATGGTTTATAAAGCTTGAATTAGAAAGATAAAGATGCCAACAATATTAACCTTGAAGCTTATGGTGAAATCAGGGTAATGTTTTTACTCTGCATTTATTGCCCAAGGATTGAGACTTCACAAATGTCTGTGTCCCAAGGATCTCTCATCATACTATATTATCCTTTTTTAAAAATGTCTTTTAATCAAAAGTTGCTTTTTTAACTAATGTATTTGGAACATGAAGCAGACTAAGGCAGGGAAATTTTCTTCTGCTTCTCAGTTGGAAACTCTGCCCATAGGATTCAACAGGCAAGAATACTGGAGTGAGTACACATTTCCTTCTCCGGGTTATATTCCTGATCCAGGCTTCAAAACCACAACTCCCACGTTGCAGGCAGATTCTTTACCATTTGAGCCACCAGCGAAGCCTCAAATTTACTGAAATAAAATTTAATTGACACTTCCAATTTTAAGAATTCATGTGAGAAAAGTTTATAATGATTTAACTAATTCTAATAAAAGTATGTAATTTTTATGTATGCTGAAAATACTTCAGTAGAAAGTATTTTAAATATAAAAAGCATATGCATAAAGAAGCATAGAAAAGAAAATAAGGTTTACTTATGAAGACATGTATACTGCATTATTTTAAGGCATTGTTCTGTTTTGATTTAAAAATCAGTATAGGTTGAGTCATTAAATAAAGTAAATTTTGTGCCACGTGGTTGTCAAATTACAATGTACAAAGGATCTTGGCAGTTATTTAATGCAAACTCTCAACCAATGAAATAATACCCCTGAGCTGGCCAATAATTTGTCACTAACTTAAACAGTGATAGTGGACATTGTTTTTGGAAATATCTTCCATAGTTGGGCACCTCCAATTGCTATCAAAATCTTCCCTTTATTAACCTCATGAATTATCACCAATTGGTCCTAAAGAGCTCAATTAACTTTGCTAGTCGGAACTCAGTAGCCACAGATAGTTGGAGCCACATAAAAATAATATTCCTTGAATAAGCAGCAGGCAGAATTTGATGTTTTGAACGTAATACTCAAGAAGAAACGTTACTACTTAGAGCTAGATACATATAATACCAACATGAAAACGTTATTACTCATGTCTGATATGTTTCTAGAATGGTTTATAAAGCTTGAATTAGAAAGATAAAGATGCCAACAATATTAACCTTGAAGCTTATGGTGAAATCAGGGTAATGTTTTTACTCTGCATTTATTGCCCAAGGATTGAGACTTCACAAATGTCTGTGTCCCAAGGATCTCTCATCATACTATATTATCCTTTTTTAAAAATGTCTTTTAATCAAAAGTTGCTTTTTTAACTAATGTATTTGGAACATGAAGCAGACTAAGGCAGGGAAATTTTCTTCTGCTTCTCAGTTGGAAACTCTGCCCATAGGATTCAACAGGCAAGAATACTGGAGTGAGTACACATTTCCTTCTCCGGGTTATATTCCTGATCCAGGCTTCAAAACCACAACTCCCACGTTGCAGGCAGATTCTTTACCATTTGAGCCACCAGCGAAGCCTCAAATTTACTGAAATAAAATTTAATTGACACTTCCAATTTTAAGAATTCATGTGAGAAAAGTTTATAATGATTTAACTAATTCTAATAAAAGTATGTAATTTTTATGTATGCTGAAAATACTTCAGTAGAAAGTATTTTAAATATAAAAAGCATATGCATAAAGAAGCATAGAAAAGAAAATAAGGTTTACTTATGAAGACATGTATACTGCATTATTTTAAGGCATTGTTCTGTTTTGATTTAAAAATCAGTATAGGTTGAGTCATTAAATAAAGTAAATTTTGTGCCACGTGGTTGTCAAATTACAATGTACAAAGGATCTTGGCAGTTATTTAATGCAAACTCTCAACCAATGAAATAATACCCCTGAGCTGGCCAATAATTTGTCACTAACTTAAACAGTGATAGTGGACATTGTTTTTGGAAATATCTTCCATAGTTGGGCACCTCCAATTGCTATCAAAATCTTCCCTTTATTAACCTCATGAATTATCACCAATTGGTCCTAAAGAGAGTCTTTCTTTTACCAAAAATTTTAAACCACTTTGCTATCTTTTGGGGCAATTTCATTTCATTCAGGATTAACGTCTATACTTTCTTGAACTTGTTTCTTCACCTCTCATTACCCTGCTCATCCTCTGATTTCAACAACACCCTTTGGAAATAGAGCCTGAAGGGTTCAGTACAATAACTGATATGCCTTTGTGTGTGTGTGTGTGTGTGTGTGTGTGTTTGTGCACACGCTCCACTGCTCATTTGTGTGTGACTCTTTGCAACACCACAGATTGCAGATCGCCAGGCTCCTCTGTCCATGTCTGTCTTTAACCAGGCTATAAAATGAAGAATTCCGAGAATCTATATCTATGGTTTAAGGAATACAACGGTTATAATGGAAGAATGAGATTGAGGGGCATAGCAAAAAGGAGGTTTGATTTTGGTTGATATTCTTTCCCATTGTTATACATTTTTACAATAATCAAATGTTAGATTGTATTAAATAGTTCCTTAAGAACTTGAGTTTTTACCTGGTTATCTCTGAATAGTGAGATCATCAAACACAAAAGAGTAGAAATACCAGATACTATATAAATTCTTTCAACAGCTTATTTACATAGGATTATTTATACCAAATAGCCGTATGTTTTTCCTTATAATACAGAAATTTCACTTTTTGAATACAAAAAAGAAATCATCTTTTAAAATTAAACTACTTGTTTGAATTCTCTTGTTTATTGTGTGAATGATATTGCTATAAATAAAGCAAATAAATATTCATTTCAATAATAAATTTTTGAAGATGTAAAAGGGACAATGATTTATTGTGTTGGGAGAGGAAATAGACATTTAGATGAATATATTGACATCCTGAGTAATATAAAATATGTTCTTTAAAATTTAAAAATGAAATGAAAGGGACTTCCTAAGTGCTTCAGTGGCTAAGACTGCATGCTTCCATTGCATGGGGTCCAGGTGTTTTAATCCCTGGTCAGGGAACTAGATCCTGCATGCTGCAACTAAGATGCAGCACAGCCAAATAAATAAAAAATAAAAGATTTAATTTAAAAAAAGTAAAGGAAATAATCACTATATTCTATTTAGAAGACTATTTATATAATTAATACCTTAGACACAGAATGTCTAGCTTAAGTAATTTAATTTAATAGTAGCTATTTTTAAAATAGTAATAATGGAATTATATTATAACATAATTCATGTTTCAAGGCCAGGGGAATTAATCAAATTTCTAAAGACTATTTTATAGAACAGTTTTAAAATAACACTTTGATAAACGAAAAGGAAAAACTGAAATAGGAGAAAGTCTGTAACTATGTGAAGTTCCGATGATTTTCTAAAACACATTTTAAAACATATTTTTGGAAAGCTTTTAAATACCCAAGCAGGTTGAAATATGCTATACATTTCCTTCATTTTTTAGTACACTTGCACTAGAAATTATGCCAAACCATATCTAAAGAATATTACTATTTTTAGAATAAGGACGTTACATAAATAGTGTTTTAAAAATGTGGTGGAAAAGTATCTGAGAGTTGCGCA
Organism: Tragulus kanchil; assembly: GCA_022376925.1. Classification (NCBI taxonomy): domain Eukaryota; kingdom Metazoa; phylum Chordata; class Mammalia; order Artiodactyla; family Tragulidae; genus Tragulus; species Tragulus kanchil. The sequence continues at coordinate 117,412,253 of JAIOJX010000004.1, read as the reverse complement.
TAGTTAGATGATTCAATGCCAGGAATAAAAATTGTTCTTTAGGAACAGATTGGAAGATAAAACATTTAAAAGGCATATTTCAATTTCTTTTTGAATCCAGCAATACTATATCAATAACAATTTGAATTTAAATGTAAAATGCATTTAAATACATTTATTTTCAGAAATTGAAGTAATTTAACTAAAGCCAATATTACATTTCTTCCAGTGACTTAAAAAGCTAATCCATATGTATAGTAAATTAGGCATCAGGCCTAAATATATATGCCAATACATACATATTTTTCTTATATATATGTAAGAAGAAAATAGAAAGCAAAGAGTATATCTGAAATATTACTTTCATATACTTTTAATTTTGAACTCACTTGTGTTTTCTTCAAAAAACTATTTAAAATTAATAAGAACGATCAATAACTTCTCATCAGAATCTCATCATTTCTTTTTTCCTTTTATCTTTTCCATCTCTTTTTCTTACATTAGTAGAGCAGATACCAGGCAAGGCCATTCAGATAAAATGGTGATTTAAATACAGACCACAGTTAGAGAAGTCAATAGTCTAATGGAGAAGGAAGAAAAACCACTTTCAATTCAATGTCAGAGACACTAAGAAGTGTGGAAGTGCAGCAGGATACCTAGATGAGTATATAGAAGCATTCGGTAAGGCTAGAAATTAAACAGATGTGTTCATACTGCTTCCTCTTGAAGCATATATGAAAATATTATCCAATTTTCCACTGGACTATTGGTTTTTAAATGTTGATTTTAAAGATAATATTTTACATTAAGGATTTAATGTGAAATCATCATATATGTGACATTATGTGTTTTTGTTTCTATCTAGTTTTCAAATTTTAATGTTGTTTGTGACATGTGATTATCAAGCTAGTGTTTACTGTTTAGCTTACTTTTTAATTTTTAAAATCATGATTTAAGAAACTATTTCCCTTGAAAAATGAATAAGCAAATAAATGAATAAATATATCATTCATTCATAATGACATTCCTAGTGAGTACATATGATATATTTAACTATCACATACAATATAAGACATTTATATATGTATATATCTAGTAAATATCTACATAAATTTAATAATTATAGAATGTTTATATTACTTAGGGTATTTATAATTTGTAATACTATATAACTATATAAAAAACATGATAGAATGATATGTGGCAAAATTTACTCCCATGTAAAATTTTGTTTCATTTCCATGGATATATCATATAATGTAATAATATTCCATAACATTCTATCAGGTTTTCTTTTTTTTTTTTTTTTAATTTATTTATATATTTTGGGTGGGGGTCGGGTTGGGGAGGGAGGGGAGCAGGCGGGCCACTTCTATTGGTCTTTCATTTCTCTATTTTCATCTGTCTTTGTTCTTTGGCTCCTGTGGGCCTCCCATCGCGGTGGAGTGCCGGCTCTGGGCGCATGCGCCCCAGAGCTCCGGCTCGGTGATTGGACACATCAGTCCAGCCGCTCCGCGGCACGTGGGATCTTCCCAGGCCAGGGCTCGAACCGGTGCCCCTTGTACTGCAAGGCGGTGTCTTTACCCACTGGACCACAAGGGGAAGCCCAGTTTTTCTTTTTAAATAATTATTTTTTACCCACATCTTAGTGAGAGCAGATACCAGGCAAGGCCATTCAGATAAAATGGTGATTTAAATACAGACCACAGTTAGAGAAGTCAATAGTCTAATGGAGAAGGAAGAAAAACCACTTTCAATTCAATGTCAGAGACACTAAGAAGTGTGGAAGTGCAGCAGGATACCTAGATGAGTATATAGAAGCATTCGGTAAGGCTAGAAATTAAACAGATGTGTTCATACTGCTTCCTCTTGAAGCATATATGAAAATATTATCCAATTTTCCACTGGACTATTGGTTTTTAAATGTTGATTTTAAAGATAATATTTTACATTAAGGATTTAATGTGAAATCATCATATATGTGACATTATGTGTTTTTGTTTCTATCTAGTTTTCAAATTTTAATGTTGTTTGTGACATGTGATTATCAAGCTAGTGTTTACTGTTTAGCTTATTTTTTAAATTTTTTAAAATCATGATTTAAGAAACTATTTCCTTGAAAATGAATAAGCAAATAAATGAATAAATATATCATTCATTCATAATGACATTCCTAGTGAGTACATATGATATATTTAACTATCACATACAATATAAGACATTTATATATGTATATATCTAGTAAATATCTACATAAATTTAATAATTATAGAATGTTTATATTACTTAGGGTATTTATAATTTGTAATACTATATAACTATATAAAAAACATGATAGAATGATATGTGGCAAAATTTACTCCCATGTAAAATTTTGTTTCATTTCCATGGATATATCATATAATGTAATAATATTCCATAACATTCTATCAGGTTTTCTTTTTTTTTTTTTTTTAATTTATTTATATATTTTGGGTGGGGGTCGGGTTGGGGAGGGAGGGGAGCAGGCGGGCCACTTCTATTGGTCTTTCATTTCTCTATTTTCATCTGTCTTTGTTCTTTGGCTCCTGTGGGCCTCCCATCGCGGTGGAGTGCCGGCTCTGGGCGCATGCGCCCCAGAGCTCCGGCTCGGTGATTGGACACATCAGTCCAGCCGCTCCGCGGCACGTGGGATCTTCCCAGGCCAGGGCTCGAACCGGTGCCCCTTGTACTGCAAGGCGGTGTCTTTACCCACTGGACCACAAGGGGAAGCCCAGTTTTTCTTTTTAAATAATTATTTCTAAGACTACCTTTCTTTTTTATATGCATGCACATATAATCATAAGAACATATTCATAAATATATTAATATAACTGTTCTATGCTAACCACATAAATATATAATTATAAATATATTAATATATAAATTAAGAGAAAACACCTATTTATTTCTGATTCCATATAAGAAATAGAGAATATAACAGTATATAACATATGATAATATAAAAATATATATAATAGAAAATGAATTCAGAAATATATATATATTATGTAATATGTATATAATATTTAATATGCATAATGTGCTATGAATACCTATTTATATATATGTGCATTTGTGTATGTGTATATACAGTAGAGCATAACACATAGGTTGGTAGGAAATTTTTAATTATTAAATTGATAATTTAATTATTAATAAATAATTAATAATTATTTATATTCTTAATATATCAAATTAGCAGAGGAATTATTAACTCTGTTGCGACTACTGTGTTTTGATCAACTTTATTTTTTTAATAATTTTCATTTATATATTGCAATATAATGTTATTTAGCATATGGGATTTTTTGACAGTTTTATTCTCATTGTTCATTTTTCTCTATGTTTATAAATATCAAAAGCTTTGACATATTTTGAGATAATCTAAGATTCACTGTCTCTTACCAGGAAAATTTAACTCACATATCCAAAATGATTTTATGATGTTATTCTTTTGTTTGTTTAGCATGTTTTCTTATTTTTCTTTCCAATTTGCTTTATGTTTCTCTTTCACTGATTTTTATTTTCACCAGTATTTTAAGAAACAGTTTTAAAACAAATGCGTAATAATCTTTAAATTTTCAAAAAAGATTCTTTAATAACACCAGGTTAATTACCAAGGTAAAAATACAATCTCTTTAATGAATTCAATTTTTCATTTTTCCTATAAGAAAATCAGTTACAGATTATTATAAAGTTTCGGGATGATGAACACTCTTGGGAGAATTATACAATAAAAATAAGAACCTTTTGAAGAAAAGCAAAGTTGGAGTAGAATGCATCTAGAGGAAAGGAGAGCTGGAGAGCAAATTAAATGCCAATGAGTCTGTGATTAAATGTGTTGAATTCAGTGGCAGTGCTTCTCCTATCTATGATTTCACAAATCTTAAACAAAAATTCCAGAAAAATTATGAAATGGTTGTTCTTATGCCTTTCTTTTACATTTTCTCTGTCCTCCACCCGCAGACCATTCTCTCTAACCCTCTACCAAACTGCTATTCATCCTTCAGCTTTCAGAGCAAACCCCCACACCACAGGAGCCCAAGCCCTTTAGTTGCATGTTCACGGAGCACCCTATATTTTTCCTCTGTAGAGTCTAAGAAAGCTGTAATTAATGTTTGTGTAATTATGCCTGCCTCTCCCAGACTCTATAAATTTCATGAAGGCAGAAATTAAAGTAATTTGAACAAATCCAATAGTATGCTTCTTCTAGAAAATAAGAGTACCGATTTACACGCATGACACATTTACCAAGGACAGGAACTCTGATTTTTTCACTATTTGTTCACTGGAGCATACCCAGAGGTCATAATCATTGAATACTCATTGAATAAATATGTATAAAATAATAATGTATATTCAATTACATGCAAATTAGTCTCTGATGTACAGTTAAGAGAAAAATGAGATTGTATAACGTCATGCATTTGTATCATGTTTTGTTTAAAAATAATCATATTGAACATATAATTGTGCTCAAGATGTACAGCAGCATATGTTAGCCTGAAAAATATATTTAAATCTATTAATCCTATTTATGTTTTAATGATAAAATTAGATACGATGCTCTTATACTTTTATTTCTACTTCACTTTAATGATGTTATTCTTTTGTTTGTTTAGCATGTTTTCTTATTTTTCTTTCCAATTTGCTTTATGTTTCTCTTTCACTGATTTTTATTTTCACCAGTATTTTAAGAAACAGTTTTAAAACAAATGCGTAATAATCTTTAAATTTTCAAAAAAGATTCTTTAATAACACCAGGTTAATTACCAAGGTAAAAATACAATCTCTTTAATGAATTCAATTTTTCATTTTTCCTATAAGAAAATCAGTTACAGATTATTATAAAGTTTCGGGATGATGAACACTCTTGGGAGAATTATACAATAAAAATAAGAACCTTTTGAAGAAAAGCAAAGTTGGAGTAGAATGCATCTAGAGGAAAGGAGAGCTGGAGAGCAAATTAAATGCCAATGAGTCTGTGATTAAATGTGTTGAATTCAGTGGCAGTGCTTCTCCTATCTATGATTTCACAAATCTTAAACAAAAATTCCAGAAAAATTATGAAATGGTTGTTCTTATGCCTTTCTTTTACATTTTCTCTGTCCTCCACCCGCAGACCATTCTCTCTAACCCTCTACCAAACTGCTATTCATCCTTCAGCTTTCAGAGCAAACCCCCACACCACAGGAGCCCAAGCCCTTTAGTTGCATGTTCACGGAGCACCCTATATTTTTCCTCTGTAGAGTCTAAGAAAGCTGTAATTAATGTTTGTGTAATTATGCCTGCCTCTCCCAGACTCTATAAATTTCATGAAGGCAGAAATTAAAGTAATTTGAACAAATCCAATAGTATGCTTCTTCTAGAAAATAAGAGTACCGATTTACACGCATGACACATTTACCAAGGACAGGAACTCTGATTTTTTCACTATTTGTTCACTGGAGCATACCCAGAGGTCATAATCATTGAATACTCATTGAATAAATATGTATAAAATAATAATGTATATTCAATTACATGCAAATTAGTCTCTGATGTACAGTTAAGAGAAAAATGAGATTGTATAACGTCATGCATTTGTATCATGTTTTGTTTAAAAATAATCATATTGAACATATAATTGTGCTCAAGATGTACAGCAGCATATGTTAGCCTGAAAAATATATTTAAATCTATTAATCCTATTTATGTTTTAATGATAAAATTAGATACGATGCTCTTATACTTTTATTTCTCTACACCTTCACATTTGAACATGAATTACTTTCAAGATTAGAAAACAAAAAAATACTCCTTGGTAACTGGATTGAATTTTGTTGAAAAGTAGAATTTTCCATAACCACAACTTCTAAAAAGAAGCAGAGTTTTGAAATCCCTGAAGAACACATTTAAATGGTGTTAAACTAGAGTCCGAACTTTCAAGAAAGAGGCAGTTGCCTTGGAACAGAATACCGACTGTAAAAACTTGAAATAGAGAAGCATATCTTTGTATTTCAACTTTGTGAATAATTACACACAGACACCAGATATTGAAGGGATGAAACTTACAATACATTGGACATGGTTTGTGGTTGGTAGAAGATTGTTTATAACATTATCTACATGGCGTTCTAAAATTATTACTGAAGGCATTTCCAATGTCTACCTCCTCAGTGATAACTTCATGCAAGATGATCTACTATTAAAAGACTAGCCGTGACTCCTATAAAATATGTTCTGTTTTCTACTGTCATTTCCTCAATTGATAGAAGAAAAGCTTCACTCCACTTGAAGATTCAAGATTTTGAAAAAACAGGTTAAAAACTATGATCACTTAACCAGCTTCTCTTGAGTCACTCAGTTCCTATCCAACTCATACAATTTTGCTCTTTCTTGTCACACACCAAAATGTACTGTGACACATAAATATTTTGCTGACCTTTTAAACCTTTTCTTTTCTTTTTTTTTTTTTTAGTATTCTTATAGATGTATCAGCTTACCCAGTGGCTCGGGGGTAAAGAATCCAACTACAATGAAGGAGCCACAGGAGATTCTGTTCAATCCCTGGGTCAGGAAGATCTTCTGGAGGAAAGCATGGCAACCCACTCCAGTAATCTTGCCTGGAGAGTCCCATGAACAGGCTACAGTCCATAGGGTCACAAAGAAATGTTCATGACTGAAGTGACTTAGCATACTTAGAGATGTATGATTTGATATTTCTTTGTAATTTTTTTTCCCAAGGAAAATAGAGATAGCGAATTTCCCTACACACACACACACATTCTGCTCTTGTTCATCAGTATCATAAGTCTAAGGGAAGGATAATGGTAACAAAAATAATAAAAACCAACGAATACTATTATGCAATACTCATGATATTCTAGGTACTATGAGAAATAGTATTCATGATAGCCATTTTAATGATAGAAGAAATTAAGCAATTTTTTCCCAGTTTGCACAACTAAAGAACACATTTGATCTCAGAGATACTGAATCCCAATGCTATGCCCTAAAATACTTCTTCCTTCACTTTATCTTCTTTCCTCTGGTCAACTAGCATCTCTGGTAGTTCTGAAAAATGTAAAAAATGTAGAGTGCAACAATTCTCCTAGTGAGAGGCAGGAATATGAACTTTGGGAAAGCGAGGTCTCTGAAAAATAACTACTAACATCAGTAGTATTAATAGTAGAGATGGACCAGAGATGGTGACGTCACTTTTTTTTTTTTAAGATTTATTTATTTATTTATTTAGGGCGGGGGTCGGGTTGGGGAGGGAGGGAGCGGGCGGCCACTTCTATTGATCTTTCATTTCTATATTTTCATCCTATTTTGTTCTCTGGCTCCTGTGGGCCTCCCATTGCGGTGGCGTCTGTCATTGCAAAGCGCCTGCTCTGGGCGCACGCGCTCCAGAGCTCCGGCTCAGTAATTGGACACATCGGTTCAGTCGCTCCGCGGCACGTGGGATCTTCCCAGGCCAGGGATCGAACCGGCGCCCCTTGCACCGCAAGGCAGTGTCCTTACCCACTGGACCACCAGTAGAAGCCCTGACGTTACTTTTTTAAGATAAAATAACATTATACAATACAGATCACAATGGAAAGACAGTAGGATTTAGAATCAAAGGCTCGAGTATAAAACAACCTAGAGGAGTGGGATGGGGAGGGAGACAGGAGGAAAGTTTAAGAGGGAGGGAACATATGTATACCTGTGGATGTTTCATGTTGATGTTTGGCAGTAAATAACAAAACTCTGTAAAGCCATTATCCTTCAACTTAAAAAATAAAATAAAAAAAGAAAGACAACCTACAAAAAAAATTTAAATAAAATAAAACCTGATTCCTCAATTAACTAGCATAATCACATTGAATATCACACTGCCCAATACCTGTCTGGCATATAACAACTTTCAGATATTTGCTTAATCCTTTTTTGATTGTAATGGAGCTACTATGTATATTTCATGAGTAAATATGCTTGCTTGTGTCAATATTTTAATTTTAAAATAATTGGCATACTGTATGTATCTAATGGACATGAATATCAGCAAATTCTTTAAATGTATCATGATTGAGAAGAAATTAAGCAATTTTTCCCAGTTTGCACAACTAAAGAACACATTTGATCTCAGAGATACTGAATCCCAATGCTATGCCCTAAAATACTTCTTCCTTCACTTTATCTTCTTTCCTCTGGTCAACTAGCATCTCTGGTAGTTCTGAAAAATGTAAAAAATGTAGAGTGCAACAATTCTCCTAGTGAGAGGCAGGAATATGAACTTTGGGAAAGCGAGGTCTCTGAAAAATAACTACTAACATCAGTAGTATTAATAGTAGAGATGGACCAGAGATGGTGACGTCACTTTTTTTTTTTTAAGATTTATTTATTTATTTATTTAGGGCGGGGGTCGGGTTGGGGAGGGAGGGGAGCGGGCGGGCCACTTCTATTGATCTTTCATTTCTATATTTTCATCCTATTTTGTTCTCTGGCTCCTGTGGGCCTCCCATTGCGGTGGCGTCTGTCATTGCAAAGCGCCTGCTCTGGGCGCACGCGCTCCAGAGCTCCGGCTCAGTAATTGGACACATCGGTTCAGTCGCTCCGCGGCACGTGGGATCTTCCCAGGCCAGGGATCGAACCGGCGCCCCTTGCACCGCAAGGCAGTGTTCTTACCCACTGGACCACCAGGAGAAGCCCTGACGTTACTTTTTTAAGATAAAATAACATTATACAATACAGATCACAATGGAAAGACAGTAGGATTTAGAATCAAAGGCTCGAGTATAAAACAACCTAGAGGAGTGGGATGGGGAGGGAGACAGGAGGAAAGTTTAAGAGGGAGGGAACATATGTATACCTGTGGATGTTTCATGTTGATGTTTGGCAGTAAATAACAAAACTCTGTAAAGCCATTATCCTTCAACTTAAAAAATAAAATAAAAAAAGAAAGACAACCTACAAAAAAAATTTAAATAAAATAAAACCTGATTCCTCAATTAACTAGCATAATCACATTGAATATCACACTGCCCAATACCTGTCTGGCATATAACAACTTTCAGATATTTGCTTAATCCTTTTTTGATTGTAATGGAGCTACTATGTATATTTCATGAGTAAATATGCTTGCTTGTGTCAATATTTTAATTTTAAAATAATTGGCATACTGTATGTATCTAATGGACATGAATATCAGCAAATTCTGGGATATTGTTAAGGACAGGGAAGTCTGGTGTACGAAGTCCATGAGGTTGTAAAAAGTTGGACATGACTTGGCATTGGAAAAACAAAAAAAATAATATTTATTGAATGAACTGCTTAATTGACTTAAAAAATTTGAGATATTTATCTTTCTTCTCTATGAAATGGAAATGTTTCTGATAATGAGTGACTTAACATGTTTCAAATTCCTAGTCTACTGTTTTCAATATACTTGATGTTGTATTCTAGTAACTGTTACCTCCCAATCCTGCCCTAACCCTCAATTAACTTGAGGACTTATCATTTGTATTAGAGTTTATTTCTACTCTAATTAAAGCTTATGATCAGTACATTCTTAAGCATGGTCCTTTGGATGGGTTCAAAATACAATAAACAACTCAGCACTGATGGAACATATGAAAATTCTAACTAGTGAAAGTTATGGAGTGTGTAACTACTGTGTATTCTAAATTATATTTATCCATTACAACTTTGTCATCAAATATTGGATATGGCCTATAGTTAGCGTCACTGTAAATTTGCATTTCAACTGGAGAAAAAGACACCTTCTTTTTGTCTTCACTGATTAACATTTTCAAGCTCTGTAATTTTCTTGCTGCTCACAGAAACAAAGCAAGCCAAGCTCATACAGAAAGCCTATTCTCCAAGATATAAATATTTGCTATTCAGAAAATCTCAATGAGGGTTTAGTTATTTTAAACTAAAGGAAGAAAATTACTAGTAATTATTGGTTTCAGCTAACGAAATGCTTTTATGCAAATATGTGAACCCTAAATATGACCTGAAAACAAAAGATTGCTTAACAGTTACTATTAAGCAATACATTAGTAGATCAATTAAACAGAACTTCTTTCTAATGAGTATGTGGTACAGAGGTTGCCGTAGAAACCTGGAAAGCAAAAGCTCTTGAATGCTAATTTATTATTATAAGACTGTAAAATACTATAGATCTATTGGTGGCTTGTAGTAACTGAAGTTGAAATAGGTCACTCCCAAAGAACTAACTTCTTGTATTTATAAGGTGGCTTTGCAAAGATTATCTTGTTAGATTCTATCATTTCACTCTTCTAGTATTGGGATATGCAATTCGATATATCATCTCCTGGGTTGTCCCTGTAATCCTGATCTGAGTCTACAGAGAGCTCTGTTTTAGCTCATATGCCTATAGTTGAATTTGCGCCAAGAGAAACATACAGAAAATGTCATATCAATACAATCTAGATTCCTATATTTGCTGTTCCAGTGAGGTAAGACTGTAACATCTCTTACATTTTTCATACAAAAATCATGGAACTGGGCGTTACTAAGTGCTGCAGCTGCGCAGGGTAGGGAGTAGGGGAGGTCTGACATGAGTGGGCAGAGAAACAAGTCAGACTGCAATTCAGACCTACTGCGAAACTTGAGCAACCCCACAAGGAGACCTGGAAATAAAATAGTCCTTCAGAATCACACTGTGCTAGACCAAGAAAACGGACACTTTATTCCAGCTGTTCAAGGGGATGTGATCTTAGGCAAAAACAGGTATCTGCCAATGACACTGAAGCTGACAGCTGAGCTCTCTTCTGACCGCAGTCTTAGCACAATGAAGAGGAATTAGACAGCAGTTTCACTTGAACTCACAAAATGCTTAAATCCAATATTTAAAATCAAAGATTAGATTAAATCCATACATCTTTTCTTTGGGTACATAATAAGAATTACCTCAAGAACATGTCTAACGATATCTTTGTGCAATTTGATCTTTATTATAATATTGTTGTTGTTGTTGTTATTTGTCATTTTTGACTCTTTGTGACCCCAGAGACTGTGGTCCATCAGGCTCCTCTGTCCTCCACTATCTCTTAAGAGTTTGCTCAAATTCATGTTCATTGAGTCAGTGACTCTACTGAACCACTGCATCCTCTGCTGCCTCCTTCTTTTGTTTTCAATCTTTCCCAACATTAGGATCTTTTCCAATGAGTCAGCTCTTTGCATCAGGTGGGCAAACCTGATGGAGTTTCAGCTTCAGCAACAGTCCTTCCAGTGAATATGGAGAGTTGATTCCCTTTAGGATTCACTGGCTTGATCTCTTAGAACTAGCAAAAAGTATTGAGCTGAGATAATAGTATAAAATGATATCAAGCACTTATCTCACATTGGTGGAAAGGAATGAATGAATAAAAATCTCACCTGTTTATTGCTTCAAAATGTAGGAAATCTAACTTAATAGGGAAATGATAGAAGAACTATTTCCATATACATTTTACTCAGAAAATGATCACATCTGTTCAGGTAAAGGCAAAGAGATCATTACAGTTGAAAAAGTCATTAAAGTACAGTCATCTGGAATATACACAGGTGAACAAATATAATATTTTATAATAATAGTATGGCATAAATTAAAAAATAATACTTCACCCTTGAATGTATTAATATATCTGAGAAACCATAAAATTACAGAGACAGGATATTGTCACCAAGAAGACTGAACATCTAATATTGTTTGACTTTGAATAAAGGTTAAAGAGCCTAAAGAGAATGGCAAAAACACATATCAGAAGAAAAGGATAAAAGCAATTATTTACTCAGCGTTCATAGGAGCTCTATGCTCACCAGGTTGGCCTCTTTTTTTGGAAGTGGTCAAAGAATTTTTGCATGAAATTCAACTATAGAGAAAAGTAGGCTCCTGTCTAGTAAGTCACAGTTTAAAAATGAAAAGGAATAAGAACATTTTATTAATAAGACCATGTATAAATATCTGATACTTTCAAAATTGTACATATTGATATTAATCCATTTATTAATAATTTTATTTTTAAAATTAACGACACTTTTCATCATTAAAATTTGCATGCTTCAGACAGTGCTCATGAAAGGCTTATTGTGATCGTGAACAAATAAAGATACTTGACCTCACTTAGAATGGTATGAGTTGGAACAATCCTAAAATTGAGAGTATCTTCCTATCAGTGTTTCATCTTTAAGTGTTAAGTGTCTGAGAACAGTATCCTCCTGATGTTATAGAGTCAATCATATAACAATATTAGCACTGATTGTAACTGTAGTCAGCTCTTTGCATCAGGTGGGCAAACCTGATGGAGTTTCAGCTGCAGCAACAGTCCTTCCAGTGAATATGGAGAGTTGATTCCCTTTAGGATTCACTGGCTTGATCTCTTAGAACTAGCAAAAAGTATTGAGCTGAGATAATAGTATAAAATGATATCAAGCACTTATCTCACATTGGTGGAAAGGAATGAATGAATAAAAATCTCACCTGTTTATTGCTTCAAAATGTAGGAAATCTAACTTAATAGGGAAATGATAGAAGAACTATTTCCATATACATTTTACTCAGAAAATGATCACATCTGTTCAAGTAAAGGCAAAGAGATCATTACAGTTGAAAAAGTCATTAAAGTACAGTCATCTGGAATATACACAGGTGAACAAATATAATATTTTATAATAATAGTATGGCATAAATTAAAAAATAATACTTCACCCTTGAATGTATTAATATATCTGAGAAACCATAAAATTACAGAGACAGGATATTGTCACCAAGAAGACTGAACATCTAATATTGTTTGACTCTGAATAAAGGTTAAAGAGCCTAAAGAGAATGGCAAAAACACATATCAGAAGAAAAGGATAAAAGCAATTATTTACTCAGCGTTCATAGGAGCTCTATGCTCACCAGGTTGGCCTCTTTTTTTGGAAGTGGTCAAAGAATTTTTGCATGAAATTCAACTATAGAGAAAAGTAGGCTCCTGTCTAGTAAGTCACAGTTTAAAAATGAAAAGGAATAAGAACATTTTATTAATAAGACCATGTATAAATATCTGATACTTTCAAAATTGTACATATTGATATTAATCCATTTATTAATAATTTTATTTTTAAAATTAACGACACTTTTCATCATTAAAATTTGCATGCTTCAGACAGTGCTCATGAAAGGCTTATTGTGATCGTGAACAAATAAAGATACTTGACCTCACTTAGAATGGTATGAGTTGGAACAATCCTAAAATTGAGAGTATCTTCCTATCAGTGTTTCATCTTTAAGTGTTAAGTGTCTGAGAACAGTATCCTCCTGATGTTATAGAGTCAATCATATAACAATATTAGCACTGATTGTAACTGTAGGCTTAATCTTTCAGTTTGGACAGATATTCTAATAGACTAAAAGACAGATTATTATAAGAAAAGAAATAATGTGAATTATTTAGGCTAGGAAATGTCAAAGATCCAACTAGGTGACTATGACAGTGTAAAGGTAATAATGACCTGTCATATGTTTGCCTTCTGGAGAAGGTTAGAAATAGTCATTAGTCTAAACTTGAATGTAGTAAGTAAATATAGTAACTATTTGAAAAAAAATTAAGCAAACTATATAAATTATAATATTTTCCATGAGTAAGTTTTAGAAAACAAATGGAACAATTTTAATCAAAATCATGTTTTTGCCCCCACCTTGAATAGATGTTACCAAGTAATGAGATAGATCTTCACAGGTTTAATATGTCTAAATGATCTGCCTTACTTAGTCTCCTCATCTTTTTTTCTGTGCAAGCATAAGATCTACTCTACTACTATTTTCAGTGTTAGTGCCATATTACCAAAGCTGGATCAATAGGTTATTTGGCATTTCTGTAACGACAATGGAATGTAGCTTAGTTTAAGTAATAGGCTGAGTTTATAAAATGTTTATGCTAGGTCTAATGGTATGAATGTATATTTATTAACCACTTTCCTTTAAAGTCAAGGTTTTGTTGTGGTTCAAGTGATAACTATGTCAAACAAAGCATAAATATTTATTAACTATGTGACTTTATGAAACAGTTCGGTGCTTGATAATGGTCTTCATTACAGTAATATCACACATTTAAGATCCTAAATGAGGGGTAACAGGGCTATCTATCCTTTATTAGTTGATCACTAATATTTTTCTGTATATAAAAACATAGACATTAAAAATACATGAAATTGGGCTCCCCTGGTGGTCCAATGGGTAGACAGTCTGCTTTACAGTGCAAGGGGCACCGGTTAGATTCCTGGCCTGGGAAAATCCCACATGCTGCAGGACAGCTGGACTGGTGCATCCAATTACAAGCCAGTGCTGTGGAGCGCATGTGCCCAGACCCAGTGCTTTGCACTGGAGAGGTCACTGCAATCGGAGACCCACACAGGCCAAAGAACAAAGACGGATGAAAATAAATAAATTAAAAACCAATAAAAGAGGCCAAAAATATTTTTTTTAAAAGCATTAATTCTTCAAAAAAAATAAAAAAAAAACATGAAATTTGCTAAAACAGTAGAAATTAATGTGATTACCCAAAAAAAAAAGAGATAAATTTGTGAGGTAATGGATATATTAGTTCAATGCATATATCAAAACATCATATTGGCTACTTTTTTTTTTTTTTTTGGCCACTTCTACTGGCCTTTCATTTATCTATTTTCATCATCTTTGTTTTTTGGCCTGTGTGGGTCTCCAATCACAGTGGCCTCTCTCATTGCAGAGCACCGGCTCTGGGCACACACGCTCCAGACCTCCAGAGCTCCCGCTCGGTAGTTGGACACATCGGTCCAGCCGCTCCACGACACATGGCATCTTCCCAGGCCAGGGGTCAAACTGGTGCACCTTGCACTGCAAGGCAGTGTCCTTACCCACTGTACCACCAGGGAAGCCCCATATTGGCTACTTATAATCTGACAATTTTATTTGTCAATTATACCTCAAGTAGCTGGGAAAGAAAAAGAACAGCTAGCATAAAAACAGGTAAAATATATGAATCAAAATACCAAAAGAATAAATAAACTGTAGTAAAATAATTATAATTGTTTATTCATATCCTAAAAATATTTAAAGCATTAATAGTATTTTCTTCTTATAAAAATGCCATTAATCTGTTCTGCACTTGGTAGTGCTTTGAGTTGTAATAACAAACTTAAAACTTATGAGATTTCAAGGGAAACAACTTTTAGACAGGCTTCTGTAAAAAAAGGAAAATACTAGTTCTAGAAATGGTCATTTGGAAGAGGGGGAATAATTTTCTGATAAAAAATGAGTAAGTTCAAAATTAAAAGGATCAAAAATAGATGATTGTGTGGACAGTCTGCTTTACAGTGCAAGGGGCACCGGTTAGATTCCTGGCCTGGGAAAATCCCACATGCTGCAGGACAGCTGGACTGGTGCATCCAATTACAAGCCAGTGCTGTGGAGCGCATGTGCCCAGACCCAGTGCTTTGCACTGGAGAGGTCACTGCAATCGGAGACCCACACAGGCCAAAGAACAAAGACGGATGAAAATAAATAAATTAAAAACCAATAAAAGAGGCCAAAAATATTTTTTTTAAAAGCATTAATTCTTCAAAAAAAATAAAAAAAAAACATGAAATTTGCTAAAACAGTAGAAATTAATGTGATTACCCAAAAAAAAAAGAGATAAATTTGTGAGGTAATGGATATATTAGTTCAATGCATATATCAAAACATCATATTGGCTACTTTTTTTTTTTTTTTGGCCACTTCTACTGGCCTTTCATTTATCTATTTTCATCATCTTTGTTTTTTGGCCTGTGTGGGTCTCCAATCACAGTGGCCTCTCTCATTGCAGAGCACCGGCTCTGGGCACACACGCTCCAGACCTCCAGAGCTCCCGCTCGGTAGTTGGACACATCGGTCCAGCCGCTCCACGACACATGGCATCTTCCCAGGCCAGGGGTCAAACTGGTGCACCTTGCACTGCAAGGCAGTGTCCTTACCCACTGTACCACCAGGGAAGCCCCATATTGGCTACTTATAATCTGACAATTTTATTTGTCAATTATACCTCAAGTAGCTGGGAAAGAAAAAGAACAGCTAGCATAAAAACAGGTAAAATATATGAATCAAAATACCAAAAGAATAAATAAACTGTAGTAAAATAATTATAATTGTTTATTCATATCCTAAAAATATTTAAAGCATTAATAGTATTTTCTTCTTATAAAAATGCCATTAATCTGTTCTGCACTTGGTAGTGCTTTGAGTTGTAATAACAAACTTAAAACTTATGAGATTTCAAGGGAAACAACTTTTAGACAGGCTTCTGTAAAAAAAGGAAAATACTAGTTCTAGAAATGGTCATTTGGAAGAGGGGGAATAATTTTCTGGTAAAAAATGAGTAAGTTCAAAATTAAAAGGATCAAAAATAGATGATTTTGTGGACAGAATGTCATTAAAGTGAACTATGTTAGAATAATAGCTGTAAGATGAAAGATAACTCATGTGACATTTGATTCAGTTTGAAAAGTTCAAGACTTTCAATCACTATAGCTAAGGACTGAATTTTTTTGTCCCTCAGCACTAAAGATTATTTTAGATGGAAAACAATCTTCATTTTAAGAAAAATGTTAGGGGTATTACCAAAGCATCAAATGGACTGAGTTAATAAGACGTTTAAGAGGATGCAACCAAAAAAAAAAAAAAGAGAGAGAAAGAAGAACAAAGTTCTCTCTCTGGTATTATTTTCTCTTAAAACCTTATTTAATGATCCTAAAAAATAATTATACTTTGTGAAAAAAATTAAATAACATGAAGCAATTATTTTCTAAATAACTGCACTCTAAATGGCTTTGTTGAAACAGTCCTTTTCCCCATGGAACTTGTGTCTATCAGTTCTTACAATGGTCCAGTTAAATTCTGTGCTAGGAAAATATTTTTTTAAATGATGTCTTCGGTATCTCCCTTCTCATTCCCCCCTCAGCTTATTCATTTAGAACAAAAGCTCATGTTTAGTAGAATGATGCTTTTAATGGGTTTCCTAGGTGGTACTAGTGTAGAGAACACACCCACCAATGCAGGAGACATAGGAGACACAGGTTCGATCCCTGGGTTGGGAGTATCTTCTGGCGGAAGGAATTGTAACCCACTCCAGTATTCTTGCCTGGAGAATCCCATGAACAGTAGAGCCTGGTGGGCTACAGCCCATGGGATTGCAGAGTCAAACACTTACGGGCAAACCTAAGTTCCTTAATGTCTCCTGGCAATCATAAAACCTCCCCCCACCAAATTTGAAAATTGAGCCCAGTAACCCAAGGATAATAACCAGTTGACTCTAATGCACTCTTTAAAGGATCTTCTGGAGAGAATGTCTATTAATATTTTCTGCTGCTCACAGACCAGAAGCTAACCATATTTCTTGTCTCTTGAAAGTTTTCATTTTATTTGTTTGTTTTTCTAACTTCTCACCACCCCAACTCCTGCTACTCACCTTTACCAACTGATGTCAACAGACCTGCTTTTTCTTTATATTCTCACCTAAGTTCTGTCACCTAGTTTTGTGGCTAAATACAACCCAGTTTTTCTCTCTCCCTATTCTATTCAACGTTCTATATTTTGACTTCAGTATCTACTAAATACCTCAAAATAAACAGGCCTGATCAAAACCCTTGATTCCTGTTCCTGGCAAGCCTAATCCTTTAGCAGTCTCTCCTGATTCCTTAAAAGAAAGTATTAGACTTCCAGAAGCTCTGGCTAAATATTTTTCAGACTTACTTGACTCCTTTCTTTCTTTCACTTCCAGTAACAAAACTATCAACAAATCTTGTGGCTCTAGCTTCAAAATATGTACAGATTCCAACTGCTTCTTAATACTATCACGACCTCCACTCTAGTTCAAGACACCATCACCTCTTTACTGAGTTTTGTAGTGGGAGGCTCCCTCCTTCTGATATTTTCCTTTACCCAAGTATAGTTTCAACACAGAGTGAAATTAGTAACAACCATCAAAATTCAAAATGTATGTGTTTAGCAACCTCACTGCTGTGAATTAAAGTATAAACTCATAGAATTTCACTGAAGTATAGGCAGAAAAAAGTTTATTACATCATAGACTTTAATACCAATACTATAAGTAATTTGGAACTGTTTTCAGTTAAACATGATACATCCCTAAAAAATCATGTTGCAGTTATATTTAGCCTATAGTGACAACTCAACATGTGTGAATAAGCAAATAAACAAAGCCAAAAAAACATGCAGCTTTGGCAAAGTGTAGAAAAATATGGACCCTGAAATTCCCTTTCTGTAATTATTTTAAAAGGAGCCTGGAAATGGCTATATACATGTAACTACATACATTTTTACCTTAAGAATCACATGAAATTGATGTCTGGAGTGTTTGGACCAATGGGAGACTTTTCATAATTCATCTCTTTGAAATAGGTAATTATTCTATTCTTAACTATTTACTTAATATATATTTTAAATTCACCCTGAAAAAACAACTCAGACATGCACAAAGTAGAAGAATAAAAATAACTATTTTATTGCATCACTAAAAGTAAAACTCATGAAAAATGTATCAGTCTTGCTGCATCAGAATCTCTATGGCCACACCTGCCACTTTAAAAATTTTTTTCTTCCAACAGGTCCTACAGTAGGACTATGATGGAACATATTTTAATTTTCCTCCTTTTCTTTTAATATGTTTAAACATATAATTTAATATACAAAAATATATTATCACTGACATGAATGATCAGTTGTAGGGGGATAATAATGAGAGTATGGGCTCAGGAGGAAATTTTACAGTGGTCTATAGGAAAAATGAGACGTTATTTTGTTGAGCTATGTTTCTTTCTAATCTCATGAATAATCCTTTTGATTTCTCCATTCTTTCAACAAATCCCATTGTCACCTCACCAATAATTAAGAGAAACCACTAAAGTAACTCTAAAATATTTTGATTTTTTAAAATTTCAATTTTTATAGAAATGATTAAGAAAGTCACAGACCTAGGAATTTTCAAAGGAAAAATTTCCATGATGTTTTATCAAGGTCCCTACTTTTACATCCTTATGTGAGGGTACATTTTCTCATGTCTAAATCAAAAGCTTATTATTTTTCAAAGAAGGGGAAAGTAAACAAACAAACAAACAAACAGCAGCACGGAAGCAGACTGAATTCTCTGTGCTGTGATTGCCTCCTGAATGTGAATATCCTGTGTTGAACTGTTCAGAGAACTCTCCAAGGTCTTCCTGTTATTAGTGAATATAGGTTAAATATAAATATACAGATAAAATTAAAGATCCCGATATAGATATTGTGTAAATTTTCTAGACACATGTGGATAGTGACTACGAGTATTCATGATATAGCTAGTATTTATTTAAAAGGAGCCTGGAAATGGCTATATACATGTAACTACATACATTTTACCTTAAGAATCACATGAAATTGATGTCTGAGTGTTTGGACCAATGGGAGACTTTTCATAATTCATCTCTTTGAAATAGGTAATTATTCTATTCTTAACTATTTACTTAATATATATTTTAAATTCACCCTGAAAAAATAACTCAGACATGCACAAAGTAGAAGAATAAAAATAACTATTTTATTGCATCACTAAAAGTAAAACTCATGAAAAATGTATCAGTCTTGCTGCATCAGAATCTCTATGGCCACACCTGCCACTTTAAAAATTTTTTTCTTCCAACAGGTCCTACAGTAGGACTATGATGGAACATATTTTAATTTTCCTCCTTTTCTTTTAATATGTTTAAACATATAATTTAATATACAAAAATATATTATCACTGACATGAATGATCAGTTGTAGGGGGATAATAATGAGAGTATGGGCTCAGGAGGAAATTTTACAGTGGTCTATAGGAAAAATGAGACGTTATTTTGTTGAGCTATGTTTCTTTCTAATCTCATGAATAATCCTTTTGATTTCTCCATTCTTTCAACAAATCCCATTGTCACCTCACCAATAATTAAGAGAAACCACTAAAGTAACTCTAAAATATTTTGATTTTTTAAAATTTCAATTTTTATAGAAATGATTAAGAAAGTCACAGACCTAGGAATTTTCAAAGGAAAAATTTCCATGATGTTTTATCAAGGTCCCTACTTTTACATCCTTATGTGAGGGTACATTTTCTCATGTCTAAATCAAAAGCTTATTATTTTTCAAAGAAGGGGAAAGTAAACAAACAAACAAACAAACAGCAGCACGGAAGCAGACTGAATTCTCTGTGCTGTGATTGCCTCCTGAATGTGAATATCCTGTGTTGAACTGTTCAGAGAACTCTCCAAGGTCTTCCTGTTATTAGTGAATATAGGTTAAATATAAATATACAGATAAAATTAAAGATCCCGATATAGATATTGTGTAAATTTTCTAGACACATGTGGATAGTGACTACGAGTATTCATGATATAGCTAGTATTTATTCCTGTGATAACACACAGGAGATCCTAATACTGGTTGAATAAATAGCTGACTTTTTTTTTTCTTTTTTTCTTTTTTTTTGGTGGGGAGGGGAGCAGGCGGGCCATTCTATTTGTCTTTCATTTCTCTATTTTCATCCTTCTTAGTTCTTTGGCCCATGTGGGCCTCCCATCGTGGTGGCCTCTGTTGTCGCAAAGCACCTGCTCTGGGTGCATGCACTCCAGAGCTCTGCTTGGTAATTGGACACATGGGTCCAGCTGCTCCGTGGCACGTGGGATCTTCCCAGGCCAGGGATCAAACCGGCGCCCATTGCACTGCAAGGCGGTGTCCTTACCCACTGGACCACCAGGGAAGCCCAATAGCTGACTTATTAATGAAACAGCAAGAGTATAGTCCTTTTTCTGTAATGTCTATATTATGCATGGCTTACAAACTTAATTTAGTTATTTAAGATAAATATTTAGTAGCTGTTCTTTATCTAAATACTCTTTTGCAGTCTTATGAAGTTTCAGCCATTCAACTTACTATTAGAGACTATAATTTGTCCTTCTAAATCCTAAGTTTTTCTTCTTGATTATAAAGTACAAATATAACCAAAATTGACATAAACATAATTGTTGATTCTAAAGTTGCATGATTTTAAAAATTCCTGATTTGTGAAATGATAATAAAGCAATTCTTTGAAGCAAACAGTTTAAATAAGCCAACAGTCCTAAGTAAGCATTATATTAAAAGTACGTCTTGGTCAATTGTATATACAAGTATAGCTAAGCCAAATTCTATAGCAAGCTGAGTTATATTTTTCTTAATGAAGCACTCAGTTATAGAAGTGTTATAATTCTAAATCAATAATCTTATAAATTAAATATAGAATGACAATATTAAACTAGTAACACAGATATTTAGAATCATGTATGCTATTTGGTAGAAAGTCATTCAAATTACTGAAGACACAATATGTTATATATTAAATATGCAAATTTATGTATATATCTGAACCTGCATTTCCTGAGATCTACCACTCACACAATCCACTGGAGAGCATTTTCCCTCTTATGAATCTTTTCTAGTCAAGCGGATTACAACAGCAGTTGAACTTGACAAAGCCCATGTGTTGGCCAAGAAAGAAGGATGAAGCAGACCAGTCAGAGAGGATAAACAAAATCCTACATCAGAGAAGAGCTTACAATTACAATTTAGTAAAGTCAGAAAAACAAGAGCAGTCAGGTTGATTTTGAAAACAGCCCTTCTTTTCTTAAAACAAAGTAAAAATAAAACTTTCAATGGGATTTGAAAACTATTATTTTATATCAAACTGTAAATCATAAGCTTAATCTGACACCAAAGCTCACTCAAGATATTTGTAATGTTTCATCTTGACAGTGTTGATTAACATCCACACTTCACACAAATAAAACTGCAAGCTGATATTTAAGTATGTTTTTATAAGCATATATCTAAAACGTTTCAAAAAATTTTCAAAAACTTATATTTAATATCTTCTCTAAATGAGTCATCATGTAAATATCCATATGACATAATGAAAGATGCATATTTCAAGTCAATAAAAGTGCAAACTTGCTTTAGCAAATGGGCTTATACCACCTAAAACTGGAGCTTTCCTTTGTAAATATACTTAATTAGGGCAAATAGTAACTATAAAATTTATATGGCACATCTGTTTATCTCTTAATATAGACAGAATATAAAATAATCTTTCTGCATTAAGGGAATTGTTTCTAACTGTTGGATATTATATTCTGTTTTAGTACCAACCATGTTGATTTCCCCATGACTGAGGGGTAACCAGGTTAGTCCCAGGCCAGTTAAGCCAACTAGTCACTCAGCAACAACATGTAGGTGACTATGTCATAAGAAGGAAAAACAGACCAATAGCAACCAAGAAAAACAGCATCAATAATAAAAATCATGTCCCAGAATCAGTACTCATCCAGTCTTTTACTTTGTCCTGCTAGAGATAGCCTTTGATTTGAGGAATGATATGAGACTGTCTCTGGCTAAAATGTTGACCATTCCAACCAAATAAAAAAAAAGGTTGTTAATGACCTTAGAAACATTTACTTTGGTCTTCAAGGTCAACAAATTCTGCCTATCAAGAACCTCTTGAATCTCCTAAATCTATCATATTCTCCACACTTTCTATTGCTGTTGGCTTTATTTATGTCTTCACTATTGCTCAGCTAGACCCATGAAATTGCTTGGGCTTTATTTTTTCCCTTCTAATTTATCTACTCCACATTATCTAATGATTCTTAATTTTAAACAAATCTGATAATGTTATTACCATGCCTAATATTATCAATTTTTCCCAAATGCACCTAAGACTACAAATTGTCTGACAGGGAGGAATCATCTTTTATTTATTTGGATATTTAAGAAAAATAATATGACAGTCTTAGTTAATCCAAATTCATCAGCATGAACTGTGGTAATCCCAGGTGTTGCACAAATTTATGTTAACTATTTTTTTAAAGCATTTATTTTATTTATTTATCTTTTGGGGGGTTGGGTGGGGAGAGAGGGGGACAGGCGGGCCACTTCTATTGGTCTTTCATTTCTCTATTTTCATCCGTCTTTGTTCTTTGGCTCTTGTGGGCCTCCCATCGCGGTGGCCTCTGTTGTCGCAGAGCACCGGCTCTGGGCGCATGCGCTCCAGAGCTCCGGCTCGGTAGTTGGACACATTGATCCAGCCGCTCCGCGGCACGTGGGATCTTTCCAGGCCAGGGATCTAACCAGCGCCCCTTGCACTGCAAGGCGGTGTCCTTACCAACTGGACCACCAGGGAAGCCCTTATGTTACCTATTTGATCTAGGAGGACAATTAAGACTGTACATATCAATGGGCATTATTAGCACTTAGAAAAGGACAATTATTCATGGGGTACTTTGTACATGTAGAATCTCCAGGACATTACATTTCAATAGCACCTCTGGTTATTAAAACAAATAAATATACCCTCAAGTACTCCCGACAACACCTGAGTAAGAAAGCAATGCTGACAATTGAGAATCATTGGGTAGAATTAAACATAGTAGAAACACTTGAAGTCTTATCAGTAAAACCACCACCCAATTATCTTAGTTTGATGACTGGATTGATTTTTAAGAAAATGCTCTGTACCATTATTGTATATGGACTATTACATAATAGATGCTGCAATGAAATTATGTATATAAAAATAATGCATATTTATGTCTTACACAGTTAATGTCATATGCTTTAACATTTATATATATTCACGTATATGTTCCTAGAAGGAATAAAACCAATCCCCGTGAAATTTAATGATATATTTATATATAAGGCCTTTTACCTGTATCATACTATTTATCATTTTTAATCTTTCAGCATTTATCCACTTGGACATAGATATAATTCATTTTAACATCTAGATAATATGCTATCATATAAATATAACACAACTAATCCATTCCTCTATAATATGATATATACGTTGTTTCCCTGGTGGTTTGTTTTTGTCATTTCAATGAATAATATTGTCCATATCTCTTTGAGGACATATGAGAAAATGTATCTGGGTTAAATATTTTTAATTGAATGTTTCTGACATAACTGCAGATCCAAATGTAAGAAATAACCAAGGAAATAATGTAAGAAGACCCCATGTAGGGCTTCCCTGGTAGTCCAGTGGGTGAAGAGGCCACCTTGCAAGGGGTGCTGATTCAATCTCTGGCACAGGAAGATCCCATATGTCATGGAGCAGCTGGGCCGGTGTGTCCAATCGCGAGCCAGCGCTCCGGAGTGCATGTGCCCAGAGCTAGTGCTCTGCAGCGAGAGAGGCTGCAGCAGTACACAGGCCGAAAGGTTAGGATGGATGAAAATAAATAGATGAAGGACCAATGAAGGAGTTCAAAATTTAAAAAAAAGAAGATCCCATGTATCCTTTACTCAGTTTTCCCCAGTGATAACATCTTGTAAAAACTTATTACACCATCACACCCAGGGTGACACTGATAAGCAGTATTTCCATCACCGCCAAGAGCCGTTAGGTTGCTAGACCCCACCCACTTCACTGGTTCCTATACTCTTCTAACACCTGGTAACCACTGTGAGATTCTAAAGACATGCCACTTCTTTATAATTTTGTCCTTTTGGTTATATTATATAAATAGAATGTTACGGTATGTAAACCTCTGGGACTGACTTCTCTTCATTCACCATGATTCTCTAGAGACCCTTCCAAGGTTGTTGTCTGTATCAACTGTTCATTCCTTTATATGATAAATAGTATTTCCTGGTGTGTATGGACCAGTATTTTTAACCATTCACTCACTTATCTACATATATCTGTACTTTAGGTTTTTTTCCTATTGAGTGTGTATGGACCAGTATTTTTAAAACCAATCCCGTGAAATTTAATGATATATTTATATATAAGGCCTTTTACCTGTATCATACTATTTATCATTTTAATCTTTCAGCATTTATCCACTTGGACATAGATATAATTCATTTTAACATCTAGATAATATGCTATCATATAAATATAACACAACTAATCCATTCCTCTATAATATGATATATACGTTGTTTCCCTGGTGGTTTGTTTTTGTCATTTCAATGAATAATATTGTCCATATCTCTTTGAGGACATATGAGAAAATGTATCTGGGTTAAATATTTTTAATTGAATGTTTCTGACATAACTGCAGATCCAAATGTAAGAAATAACCAAGGAAATAATGTAAGAAGACCCCATGTAGGGCTTCCCTGGTAGTCCAGTGGGTGAAGAGGCCACCTTGCAAGGGGTGCTGATTCAATCTCTGGCACAGGAAGATCCCATATGTCATGGAGCAGCTGGGCCGGTGTGTCCAATCGCGAGCCAGCGCTCCGGAGTGCATGTGCCCAGAGCTAGTGCTCTGCAGCGAGAGAGGCTGCAGCAGTACACAGGCCGAAAGGTTAGGATGGATGAAAATAAATAGATGAAGGACCAATGAAGGAGTTCAAAATTTAAAAAGAAGATCCCATGTATCCTTTACTCAGTTTTCCCCAGTGATAACATCTTGTAAAAACTTATTACACCATCACACCCAGGGTGACACTGATAAGCAGTATTTCCATCACCGCCAAGAGCCGTTAGGTTGCTAGACCCCACCCACTTCACTGGTTCCTATACTCTTCTAACACCTGGTAACCACTGTGAGATTCTAAAGACATGCCACTTCTTTATAATTTTGTCCTTTTGGTTATATTATATAAATAGAATGTTACGGTATGTAAACCTCTGGGACTGACTTCTCTTCATTCACCATGATTCTCTAGAGACCCTTCCAAGGTTGTTGTCTGTATCAACTGTTCATTCCTTTATATGATAAATAGTATTTCCTGGTGTGTATGGACCAGTATTTTTAACCATTCACTCACTTATCTACATATATCTGTACTGTTTCCAGCTTGTGATTATTATGAATAATGCTGCTATTGAGATTTCTGTATATGTTTGTGCATGAAGATAAGCTTTCATGGGTCACAGCTTTATCATGGCAAAAGGGTTTGTATAACTCATTGACTCTATGAGCCAGGCCATGCAGGGCCACCTTAGAAGTCCTCAGAGTCCTGTCCGACTCTTAGAAAGACAAGTAATCATAAAGAGTTCTGACAAAATGTGGTCCACTAACACAAAATGGCAACACATTCCGATATTTTTACTGTGTGAAACCCATGGAGAGTATGGAAAGGCAAAAGGACATGATATCAGAATATGAATCCCCAGGGTGGAAGCTGTCCAAAATGTTATTGGGGAAGAATGAAGGAATAGGTCAAAGAGAATGAAGAGTCTGGGCCAAAGTAGAAACAGTGCTCAGTTGCAGCTGTGACTGATGGTGAAAGTCAAGTCCCATGCTGTAAAGAACAATATTACCTAGGACGCCAGAATATTAGGTCCACAAATTATTGCAGATCACAACAAACTGTGTAAAATTCATAAAGCAATGGGAGTCCAAGGCTACCTTATCTGTCTCCTGAGAAACCTGTATACAGGTTAAGAAGCAACAATTAGAACTGGACATGGAAAAATGGACTGGTTCAAAAATGGGAAAGGAGTAAAACAAGTTGTATATTGTCACCCTGCTTATTTAACTTCTAGGCAAAGGGAAACACACAAAATGCCAGGCTAAATGAATCACAAATTGGAATCTAGACCGTTGGGAGAAATAGCCACAAACTCAGATATTCAGATTCCAGCACTCTAATGGCATAAATTGAAAAGAACTAAAGAGCTTATTGATGAGGGTGAAAGAGGAGAATGAAAAAGCCGGCTTAAAACTCAACATTCAAAAAATTAAGATCATAACATTCAGTTTCATCACTGCACATCAAATAGATGGGGAAAAATTGGAAGCAGTGACAGATTTTATTTTCTTGGGTTCCAAACTCACCTCAGATGGTGATGGTATTAAAAGACACCTGCTTCTTGGAAGGAAAGCTCTGACAAATCTAGACAGCATATTATAAAGCAGTGATATCACATTGCTGCCTTGAGAAGGAATAGCTCTGACAAATTAGACATCTTCCAGCTTGTGCCAACTTTTTGAAGATAAGCTTTCATGGGTCACAGCTTTATCATGGCAAAAGGGTTTGTATAACTCATTGACTCTATGAGCCAGGCCATGCAGGGCCACCTTAGAAGTCCTCAGAGTCCTGTCCGACTCTTAGAAAGACAAGTAATCATAAAGAGTTCTGACAAAATGTGGTCCACTAACACAAAATGGCAACACATTCCGATATTTTTACTGTGTGAAACCCATGGAGAGTATGGAAAGGCAAAAGGACATGATATCAGAATATGAATCCCCAGGGTGGAAGCTGTCCAAAATGTTATTGGGGAAGAATGAAGGAATAGGTCAAAGAGAATGAAGAGTCTGGGCCAAAGTAGAAACAGTGCTCAGTTGCAGCTGTGACTGATGGTGAAAGTCAAGTCCCATGCTGTAAAGAACAATATTACCTAGGACGCCAGAATATTAGGTCCACAAATTATTGCAGATCACAACAAACTGTGTAAAATTCATAAAGCAATGGGAGTCCAAGGCTACCTTATCTGTCTCCTGAGAAACCTGTATACAGGTTAAGAAGCAACAATTAGAACTGGACATGGAAAAATGGACTGGTTCAAAAATGGGAAAGGAGTAAAACAAGTTGTATATTGTCACCCTGCTTATTTAACTTCTAGGCAAAGGGAAACACACAAAATGCCAGGCTAAATGAATCACAAATTGGAATCTAGACCGTTGGGAGAAATAGCCACAAACTCAGATATTCAGATTCCAGCACTCTAATGGCATAAATTGAAAAGAACTAAAGAGCTTATTGATGAGGGTGAAAGAGGAGAATGAAAAAGCCGGCTTAAAACTCAACATTCAAAAAATTAAGATCATAACATTCAGTTTCATCACTGCACATCAAATAGATGGGGAAAAATTGGAAGCAGTGACAGATTTTATTTTCTTGGGTTCCAAACTCACCTCAGATGGTGATGGTATTAAAAGACACCTGCTTCTTGGAAGGAAAGCTCTGACAAATCTAGACAGCATATTATAAAGCAGTGATATCACATTGCTGCCAAAGGTTTGTATAGTCAAAGCTATCGTTTTTCCAATAGCCACATACAGATGTGACAGTCAGACCATAAAGAAGGCTGAGAGTGGAAGAATTCATGCTTTCAAACTGTGGGGCTGCAGAAGACTCTTGGGAGTTCCTTGGCCAGCAAGGAGATCAAACCAGTTCATCTTAAAGAAAATCAATCCTGAACATTCATTGGAAGGATTGACACTGAAGCTGAAGCTTCAATATTTGGCTGCCTATTAAAAAGAGTCGACTCACTGAAAAGACCCTCATGCTTGGAAAGTTTAAGGACAGGAGAAGGGAGCAACAGAGGATGAGATGGTTGGATGGTATCACTGACTCAAATGGACATGAGTCTGAGCAAACTCCAGAAATAGTGAAGGACAGGGAAGCCTGGCATGCTGCAGTTCATGGTGTGCCAGTCAGACACGACTTAGCTGACTGAATAGCAACAATGTTATATATGTAATTTGCAAATATTTTCTTATAGTTTTGTTGATTTCTCATCTATGGATACAATGTAGCTCAACTGAATATTTGGTTTATTTTCATTGCTGTTGTTGTTCAGTGGCTAAGTCTAAGTCCTGTCAATTCTTTGCAACCCCATGAAATGCTGCACACCAGGCTCTTTTGTCCATCATTATCTCCCTGAGTTTGCTCAAACACATTTCCATTGGGTTGATGATGTCATTCAAGTATCTCATCCTCTGTCGTCCTCTTCTCCTGTGGCCCTCATGCTCATGAGCATTTTATAATGTTTGGCATGGGAATTCATATAAACATAGTTATATTTATACTTTAATTTTCATAATTTGAGTGAGTGTGAATGATACTTTTTTTATTTTTATTGTTACCAATGGCAAATAGATGGTTATGGAGGGTGAAAGAGGAGTATTAAAAGCCGGCTTAAAACTCAACATTCAAAAAATTAAGATCATAACATTCAGTTTCATCACTGCACATCAAATAGATGGGGAAAAATTGGAAGCAGTGACAGATTTTATTTTCTTGGGTTCCAAACTCACCTCAGATGGTGATGGTATTAAAAGACACCTGCTTCTTGGAAGGAAAGCTCTGACAAATCTAGACAGCATATTATAAAGCAGTGATATCACATTGCTGCCAAAGGTTTGTATAGTCAAAGCTATCGTTTTTCCAATAGCCACATACAGATGTGACAGTCAGACCATAAAGAAGGCTGAGAGTGGAAGAATTCATGCTTTCAAACTGTGGGGCTGCAGAAGACTCTTGGGAGTTCCTTGGCCAGCAAGGAGATCAAACCAGTTCATCTTAAAGAAAATCAATCCTGAACATTCATTGGAAGGATTGACACTGAAGCTGAAGCTTCAATATTTGGCTGCCTATTAAAAAGAGTCGACTCACTGAAAAGACCCTCATGCTTGGAAAGTTTAAGGACAGGAGAAGGGAGCAACAGAGGATGAGATGGTTGGATGGTATCACTGACTCAAATGGACATGAGTCTGAGCAAACTCCAGAAATAGTGAAGGACAGGGAAGCCTGGCATGCTGCAGTTCATGGTGTGCCAGTCAGACACGACTTAGCTGACTGAATAGCAACAATGTTATATATGTAATTTGCAAATATTTTCTTATAGTTTTGTTGATTTCTCATCTATGGATACAATGTAGCTCAACTGAATATTTGGTTTATTTTCATTGCTGTTGTTGTTCAGTGGCTAAGTCTAAGTCCTGTCAATTCTTTGCAACCCCATGAAATGCTGCACACCAGGCTCTTTTGTCCATCATTATCTCCCTGAGTTTGCTCAAACACATTTCCATTGGGTTGATGATGTCATTCAAGTATCTCATCCTCTGTCGTCCTCTTCTCCTGTGGCCCTCATGCTCATGAGCATTTTATAATGTTTGGCATGGGAATTCATATAAACATAGTTATATTTATACTTTAATTTTCATAATTTGAGTGAGTGTGAATGATACTGTATTTTTATTGTCAGTATTCACTGTTAATATATATAAAAATAAAACAGAGTTCTGCTTGTTTAATGTGTATTCTTCCAAACATTTTGAATTCACTTAATAGTTCTAGGAGTTTTTGTAGATTCCTGAGGATTTTACACACAGTGTTTGTATTATTTGAAGAAGACGACAGTTTTATTTCTATTTTTCCAAACTGCATACCTTTCATCTCCCTTTTTTGTCTTATAAAATATCCAGTACTATGTTAAATAAGAGTAATAGGAGACTTCCTATATTAGGGAGAAAGCATTCATTCCTTCAGTATAATATTTACTGTCACCTTTTATAGTGTTTTTAAACCCAGTTAAGAAAGGTCATCTCTATTCCTATTTTTATTAAGCTTTTTTTTTTTTTTTTTCTGGATT
Organism: Tragulus kanchil; assembly: GCA_022376925.1. Classification (NCBI taxonomy): domain Eukaryota; kingdom Metazoa; phylum Chordata; class Mammalia; order Artiodactyla; family Tragulidae; genus Tragulus; species Tragulus kanchil. The sequence continues at coordinate 117,381,878 of JAIOJX010000004.1, read as the reverse complement.
TTATTTGAGGGGAAGACCTTTTCTTTTTTAATTCAACTTCAATTTTCTCACTTGTTATAGGACTATTCAAATTATCTGTTTTATTGTCTGAGTTGGGTAGTTTGCATTTGTTGAGAATTGGTCTATTTCTTTTAATTCATCAAATACATGTATATAGTTATTCAAAGTATTTTCTCATTGATCTTCCTCCCTATGTAGCATCTGCAAGTAACAACCCCTGTTCATACTCAGTGTTGGATATTGTGTCTTCTTTCTTTTTTCTCCTGTCAGTTTCATCAGTTCTATTGATCTTTCAGAGAACTAGCTTTTTGCTTCATTTATTTTCATTGCTGTTGTTGTTCAGTGGCTAAGTCTAAGTCCTGTCAATTCTTTGCAACCCCATGAAATGCTGCACACCAGGCTCTTTTGTCCATCATTATCTCCCTGAGTTTGCTCAAACACATTTCCATTGGGTTGATGATGTCATTCAAGTATCTCATCCTCTGTCGTCCTCTTCTCCTGTGGCCCTCATGCTCATGAGCATTTTATAATGTTTGGCATGGGAATTCATATAAACATAGTTATATTTATACTTTAATTTTCATAATTTGAGTGAGTGTGAATGATACTGTATTTTTATTGTCAGTATTCACTGTTAATATATATAAAAATAAAACAGAGTTCTGCTTGTTTAATGTGTATTCTTCCAAACATTTTGAATTCACTTAATAGTTCTAGGAGTTTTTGTAGATTCCTGAGGATTTTACACACAGTGTTTGTATTATTTGAAGAAGACAACAGTTTTATTTCTATTTTTCCAAACTGCATACCTTTCATCTCCCTTTTTTGTCTTATAAAATATCCAGTACTATGTTAAATAAGAGTAATAGGAGACTTCCTATATTAGGGAGAAAGCATTCATTCCTTCAGTATAATATTTACTGTCACCTTTTATAGTGTTTTTAAACCCAGTTAAGAAAGGTCATCTCTATTCCTATTTTTATTAAGCTTTTTTTTTTTTTTTTTCTGGATTTTATTTGAGGGGAAGACCTTTTCTTTTTTAATTCAACTTCAATTTTCTCACTTGTTATAGGACTATTCAAATTATCTGTTTTATTGTCTGAGTTGGGTAGTTTGCATTTGTTGAGAATTGGTCTATTTCTTTTAATTCATCAAATACATGTATATAGTTATTCAAAGTATTTTCTCATTGATCTTCCTCCCTATGTAGCATCTGCAAGTAACAACCCCTGTTCATACTCAGTGTTGGATATTGTGTCTTCTTTCTTTTTTCTCCTGTCAGTTTCATCAGTTCTATTGATCTTTCAGAGAACTAGCTTTTTGCTTCATTTATTTTCACTATTTTTGTTTCATTGATTTCTGCTCTTATCTGGATCGTTTCCTTTCTCTTGATTACTTTGGTTTTATTTTCCTCTTCCTAGTTTCTTAAGGCAGGAGATTGTGGTATTAATTTGAGACTTTTCCTTTTTTTTTTTTTTTAATGTAAGCATTTTAGTATCGTAAGTTTCCCTATCAATACTGTTTTAACTGTGCCCCACAAATTTTGATATACTTCCATTTTCTTTCAAGTTTCATACATTTGTTTCTAATTTCCCTAGAGACTTTCATTTTGACTGAAAGACTGTAAGTGTCATGTTTAGATTCTGCTTGTTCAGAGATAATTGTATTATCTTTAATTTACTAATTTATAGTTTAATGCCATGTGGTTAGAGAATATGTATAAATTCAATTTCTAATATGTGGTTAGTTTTGTTTTATGCCCCATGACACAATGATACAGTTTACCTTGCTGCATGTTCTGTGGACAATTAAAAAATACTTGTATTCTAATGTTTTGGGCTACAGTAGTGTACAAGTGCCCATTAGATCCTTATGGATTTTCACTTCTTTTTTTGAGCTCTCTGTTCTTGCTAAATTTCTATCTATTGTTCTATTGACTTTTGAGAGATGAGTTTCAAAGTTATTGACTATAATTATAGATTTGTCTATTCATCCTTTCTGTCCTATCAGTTTAGCTTCATATAATTTTTGTTGCTGTTTTCAATATTATTTTTTTTAATTTTTATTTTACTGTTTACTTTTACAGAGTTTTGTTGTTTACAGATATGCATGACTAATCTGGCATCATACATATCTGTAAGCTTCATATATTTTTAAGCTCTGTTTTGTAATTAATACAGATTTAGAATTGCTATATGTTTTTGGTGGAGTGACTCTTTTATCATTATGCAATGTCCTCACTCAATCTCTGGTAAATTTCTTTGCCCTAAACTCTCCATTATTTGATACTAATATAATGTTTATTTCTTTTTAAATTATTTATATAGCATATGCTTTTCCATTTTTTTAATCTCAAATTCCTATATTATATTTGAAGCAAGTTTCTTATAGACACGGATCACTGAGTCATTTTTTAATCCACTCAGCTAATCTCTTTTAATTAATATATTTAGACCATCAATATTTAATATAACTTTAATATATTAGCTTCCCTGATGACTCCGATGATAAAGAGTCTGCCAGCAATTCAGGAGACCTGGGTTCAACCCTTGGGTTGGGAAGATGCCCTGGAGAAGGAAATGCCAACCTACTTTAGTATTCTTGCCTGGGAAATTCCAAGGACAGGGGAGCCGAGAGGGGTACAGTCCATGATGCCACAAAGAGTCAGACAAGACTGAGTAACTAACACTTACAGTTTCTTTCACTTACACTTTCATAATACATTAAGGCATGCATTGTGGGGAGCTGCCCTGTTTCAAGGGGTTTCTTTTAAGGAAACATAGCTCTGGGAGCTGCCGTGGAAACAGGGGCTGATAACAGCATAGCTGTTATCCTATCCAGGTATCCTAAAGGACACCTGGAGCCTAGGTCAACAGATGAAAAGGGCTTGAGGGGCTTTATGCCCAGGAACCATTGTAATCTAAAGAGGTTTGAATATGTTAATGACATACCAGGAGGTAATACCTAGTTAATGACCTGCCTGAGGGAGACTAACAGGATGCTAGGTCTGAGAAACCTGGCCTAAAGCATGTATACACTACTGTTTGCTGTGTGTTATCTGATTTTGAGAAGTATAAAATGTATGAGCGAATTCAATAAACTTGTCAGCAACTTGTCAGCAACCTGTGGAGTTGTCTGCCTCTTTGCTGTCCCTCTCAACCCCATCTTTTCTGTCCTTTTCTTTTCTTAGCCGATCTGCCGCTCTCTTCAGGTTCTGTTCAACTGCCAGTTGGGCTGGGAAAGCATTTCTCATTTTATTATTTAGTAAGTAATGTTTTTGTTTCTGTAACTCATTCATCTGTTTATATTACTGTGGGTTTTAGGATATCATATTAATTTCTTCATAGTGTTCTTGAGGATATGTTTTGTATAGCCTTAGCTTAAGTATTACATAATTGATATTTCCCATTTTAATGCCATTGCTTTTCCATTTTTAATCTCAAATTCCTATATTATATTTGAAGCAAGTTTCTTATAGACACGGATCACTGAGTCATTTTTTAATCCACTCAGCTAATCTCTTTTAATTAATATATTTAGACCATCAATATTTAATATAACTTTAATATATTAGCTTCCCTGATGACTCCGATGATAAAGAGTCTGCCAGCAATTCAGGAGACCTGGGTTCAACCCTTGGGTTGGGAAGATGCCCTGGAGAAGGAAATGCCAACCTACTTTAGTATTCTTGCCTGGGAAATTCCAAGGACAGGGGAGCCGAGAGGGGTACAGTCCATGATGCCACAAAGAGTCAGACAAGACTGAGTAACTAACACTTACAGTTTCTTTCACTTACACTTTCATAATACATTAAGGCATGCATTGTGGGGAGCTGCCCTGTTTCAAGGGGTTTCTTTTAAGGAAACATAGCTCTGGGAGCTGCCGTGGAAACAGGGGCTGATAACAGCATAGCTGTTATCCTATCCAGGTATCCTAAAGGACACCTGGAGCCTAGGTCAACAGATGAAAAGGGCTTGGGGGGCTTTATGCCCAGGAACCATTGTAATCTAAAGAGGTTTGAATATGTTAATGACATACCAGGAGGTAATACCTAGTTAATGACCTGCCTGAGGGAGACTAACAGGATGCTAGGTCTGAGAAACCTGGCCTAAAGCATGTATACACTACTGTTTGCTGTGTGTTATCTGATTTTGAGAAGTATAAAATGTATGAGCGAATTCAATAAACTTGTCAGCAACTTGTCAGCAACCTGTGGAGTTGTCTGCCTCTTTGCTGTCCCTCTCAACCCCATCTTTTCTGTCCTTTTCTTTTCTTAGCCGATCTGCCGCTCTCTTCAGGTTCTGTTCAACTGCCAGTTGGGCTGGGAAAGCATTTCTCATTTTATTATTTAGTAAGTAATGTTTTTGTTTCTGTAACTCATTCATCTGTTTATATTACTGTGGGTTTTAGGATATCATATTAATTTCTTCATAGTGTTCTTGAGGATATGTTTTTGTATAGCCTTAGCTTAAGTATTACATAATATACATATAGTTTCTCATAGTCTATTGTTATTTTGGCAGTTACAGGGAATACAGAAAGCTTATCTACATTAACTGCCGCCCCCCAGCATATAATTTTCTTAAATATTTTTCTACATATAATTATTACCACTTAAGACAGTATTAGGGCTTCACAGATGGTGCTTCTGGTAACAAACCTGCCTGCCAATTCAAGAGACATTAAGAGACACAGATTTAATTCCTGGGTTGGGAAGATCTGCTGGAGGAGGGCATGGCAACTCACTCCAGTATGCCTTCGTAGAGAATTCCTTGGACAGAGGATCCTGGTGGGCTACAGTTCATAGGGTCCCCAAAAGTCCAACACAACTAAAGTGACTGCACACACACAAGACGGTATTATAACTTTTGTTACAACTCTCAAACATCATTTAGAAAACTCATTTCTGTTGCTCTTTTTTTCCTGATTTTCCACAAGTTCTTTTATCAATTCCTTTCTGTTCAGAGAGCTTCCTTTACCTATACCTTGGGTTGACAGAATTTTTCTTTCAATACTGCAAAAATGTGCCCCTTTCTTCTGGTTCCCACAGATAATGTGCTGCCATTTTAACTATTTTTCCCAATAGGCGAGGTGTCATTTTTCTCCCACTGCATTCAAGATGTTTCATTGTAAACGTTATTAATTAATATTAATAAATGACATTTAATTTACCTATTCCCCTATTCAGAGATACTTATATTGTTCTCAGACTATCTGTTATTTTGCCACCCAAATTAACCATTGTACAAGTCTCTGAGCATGTATGGGAGCATAAAATACTTGAAAGTAAAATTGAAATGTTTTAAAGTTTGCACACTTTTTTCTTTATTTTTAAAGAGAAACAGTATTTTATTTATTTATTTTGGGGGGGCGGGTTGGGGAGAGAGGGGGGCAGGCGGGCCACTTCTATTGGTCTTTCATTTATCTATTTTCATCCATCTTTGTTCTTTGGCCCTTGTGGGCCTCCCATCGCAGTGACCTCTGTTGTTGCTGAGCACCGGCTCTGAGCACATGCACTCCAGAGCTCTGGTTCGGCAACTGGACACATTGTCCAGCCACTCTGCAGCACATGGGATCTTCCCAGGCCAGGGATTGAACCAACGCCCCTTGCACTGCAAGGTAGTGTCCTTACACACTGGACCACCAGGGAAGCCTGTTTGCACACTTTTAATTTCATTAAATAGTTTCAAATAATTGTCAGAGTAGTAAGGAAGCCATATGCAATTTTAGGACATACCCATTTCTCTCTATCCTAGTCACCACTTGGTATTCATACAGATTTTATTTTAAAATCATTTTGCCACTTAAATATGTCTATTGAAATGTTTTCATTGTTTAAAATCTGTAAAAAGCTATATCTGTATCTTATTTATTTCTAGTTCAAGCACTCAGGAAGCACTCAGGAAAAGTAAACTGATTTTCTCAAAAAAGAAAAATACATTTGAGAAGTTATAGGTGGAAGTTTCAAAAACTAAAGATTTTCTACAAAGCCCTTGATATATTCTTATTTTGCCACTTACAGGAAAAAAAAACTTACCATGTGGACAGTATATCAAAAACTTAGCATCTATATTACTTACAGTCAGAACTGGCTCTATTTTTACAACTAGAACAATTTTAAAAATAAAATATTATTCCATTGCATAAATTTAGTTTCAGTAATTTTTTTTTTCCTTCGGTTATCCTACTAGTGAAGGAATTAAAAATGTTACCCTAGAGAGGCAGGTAAAAGCACCATGAATTATTTTGAAAGTTTAAAAAATAACATTTAATTTACCTATTCCCCTATTCAGAGATACTTATATTGTTCTCAGACTATCTGTTATTTTGCCACCCAAATTAACCATTGTACAAGTCTCTGAGCATGTATGGGAGCATAAAATACTTGAAAGTAAAATTGAAATGTTTTAAAGTTTGCACACTTTTTTCTTTATTTTTAAAGAGAAACAGTATTTTATTTATTTATTTTGGGGGTGCGGGTTGGAGAGGGAGGGGGGCAGGCGGGCCACTTCTATTGGTCTTTCATTTATCTATTTTCATCCATCTTTGTTCTTTGGCCCTTGTGGGCCTCCCATCGCAGTGACCTCTGTTGTTGCTGAGCACCGGCTCTGAGCACATGCACTCCAGAGCTCTGGTTCGGCAACTGGACACATTGTCCAGCCACTCTGCAGCACATGGGATCTTCCCAGGCCAGGGATTGAACCAACGCCCCTTGCACTGCAAGGTAGTGTCCTTACACACTGGACCACCAGGGAAGCCTGTTTGCACACTTTTAATTTCATTAAATAGTTTCAAATAATTGTCAGAGTAGTAAGGAAGCCATATGCAATTTTAGGACATACCCATTTCTCTCTATCCTAGTCACCACTTGGTATTCATACAGATTTTATTTTAAAATCATTTTGCCACTTAAATATGTCTATTGAAATGTTTTCATTGTTTAAAATCTGTAAAAAGCTATATCTGTATCTTATTTATTTCTAGTTCAAGCACTCAGGAAGCACTCAGGAAAAGTAAACTGATTTTCTCAAAAAAGAAAAATACATTTGAGAAGTTATAGGTGGAAGTTTCAAAAACTAAAGATTTTCTACAAAGCCCTTGATATATTCTTATTTTGCCACTTACAGGAAAAAAAAACTTACCATGTGGACAGTATATCAAAAACTTAGCATCTATATTACTTACAGTCAGAACTGGCTCTATTTTTACAACTAGAACAATTTTAAAAATAAAATATTATTCCATTGCATAAATTTAGTTTCAGTAATTTTTTTTTTCCTTCGGTTATCCTACTAGTGAAGGAATTAAAAATGTTACCCTAGAGAGGCAGGTAAAAGCACCATGAATTATTTTGAAAGTAATAATAACATGAACAAATGAAGTGTTGTGTTAAGGGATCACATCTTGGATGCTCTTACCCCCCCCCCCCCACACACACACAAAAGAAAATTGTAAACATATAAATATGTTAGTTGTGTATGTTGTTTATTTCAGCTATGGTGAATACATACCTATATATGATCATCAGGCTGTATATCTTCAATATGTATACTTTTTCATTGTAAATTATATCTCAATATAAGGGAAAAAAGAAGACATCTCAACTAAACCATTTGAAAAACTAAATTTAGTTAAAAATATTGTGAGGCAAGTGTAATGTTCTAAGGTTTTGATGTTAAATAGTAGCTAGGTGAATATGATTAACTGAATCAACTATAATTTGCACCTATCCTTGAGTTGTTAGTTTTTTACTTTATGGGATATTTTTTATAAAGTATTTTATTGGTTTTTCTACAAAAATGATTCATTCCATTCATATAAGACCTATGCAATTGCTTGTAACTATTTTAAATACATGTTTAATTGAAGCAGCAGACTTAATGGTCCTGCATTAACTGAAGAAAAAAAACACCACCATGAGTCTGTGTATATATGTCTGGATACCATTATCTATTTGAACATTATATACATTTGTATATCAAGAACTTTGCATTTCAGGTCAAAAACCATAATATTTTCACTTCAATTCTAAAAGTAAATCAAATTTTTAAATAGTATATTATAGCATATAATTCCTAATAGATATTTTGCTTTGCCACAAATCTTTATTTTTTCACTGAAATTTTATGTATTTTCTTTGCAGTGACAAAAGATGTATTCTGATAACAAAGTGTCAGAAATCAATGATTCCATACAAACCTATTCGAACAATAAAAGAGAGACTAATAAAGATTTTACATAAAAAAGTACACCTTGTACCTTGACAACTATGAATTTTTTACGAGAATAAATTATAATGTAGATATGACTGCCCGGGATTTTCTACACAATCCATTTTTTGACTGAAATAAAAATAAAGAGGGTACTNATTCCTACATCTTAGTTCGTTTGTTAAATTGATTTTAAATCTCATATTTAAAGTTATCCTACTAACTCTGTCTCATAGAAGCACATTTTCAAATAACTGTTCAGATATTTTTGATGTAAAATTTTTTGTTTGCCTATTTATGCCTTGCTTTCTTTCTTCTATTAATTTACAATGGATTTATTGAGTGTCCCACAGCGAACACAGCACGATAATATTTACTTTGTGAAATCAAAGAGGAGCCAAGATGTCTAAATTACACTGTTATAGAGCACAATTTAGAAAAAATTTAGAACCATGATCTTTCCTAACTTCATTGTAAATTATATCTCAATATAAGGGAAAAAAGAAGACATCTCAACTAAACCATTTGAAAAACTAAATTTAGTTAAAAATATTGTGAGGCAAGTGTAATGTTCTAAGGTTTTGATGTTAAATAGTAGCTAGGTGAATATGATTAACTGAATCAACTATAATTTGCACCTATCCTTGAGTTGTTAGTTTTTTACTTCATGGGATATTTTTTATAAAGTATTTTATTGGTTTTTCTACAAAAATGATTCATTCCATTCATATAAGACCTATGCAATTGCTTGTAACTATTTTAAATACATGTTTAATTGAAGCAGCAGACTTAATGGTCCTGCATTAACTGAAGAAAAAAAACACCACCATGAGTCTGTGTATATATGTCTGGATACCATTATCTATTTGAACATTATATACATTTGTATATCAAGAACTTTGCATTTCAGGTCAAAAACCATAATATTTTCACTTCAATTCTAAAAGTAAATCAAATTTTTAAATAGTATATTATAGCATATAATTCCTAATAGATATTTTGCTTTGCCACAAATCTTTATTTTTTCACTGAAATTTTATGTATTTTCTTTGCAGTGACAAAAGATGTATTCTGATAACAAAGTGTCAGAAATCAATGATTCCATACAAACCTATTCGAACAATAAAAGAGAGACTAATAAAGATTTTACATAAAAAAGTACACCTTGTACCTTGACAACTATGAATTTTTTACGAGAATAAATTATAATGTAGATATGACTTCCCTGGATTTTCTACACAATCCATTTTTTTACTGAAATAAAAATAAAGATAGTACTCATTCCTACATATTAGTTCCTTTGTTAAATTGATTTTAAATCTCATATTTAAAGTTATCCTACTAACTCTGTCTCATAGAAGCACATTTTCAAATAACTGTTCAGATATTTTTGATGTAAAATTTTTTTTGTTTGCCTATTTATGCCTTGCTTTCTTTCTTCTATTAATTTACAATGGATTTATTGAGTGTCCCACAGCGAACACAGCACGATAATATTTACTTTGTGAAATCAAAGAGGAGCCAAGATGTCTAAATTACACTGTTATAGAGCACATTTAGATTTGATAGGGCAAAACATAGAAATCTATATAATACATTCAGAACCATGATCTTTCCTAACTTCAGATTGATGACTGTACAGAAAGGAATTGTCAGTAGGGAGAATACTTTTTTATTTGTGATTTCCTTTATCTTCCAGAGTAAATAAGTGAACACATTTTTAAAAGCTGATTGAACAATTAAGTGGGTACAGGAACCGTCATTGCCTGTGTAAAGTCTTTATAAAACAAATGCTAGACCATGAGACGTATAGAAGTTATTTTCTTTATATAAACTCCTTTAAAAATTTTACCTTAGTCAAGTGTGTGTTTGTGTGTATCTCTTTGGTAGCACAGAGTATTCTGGACATTTGAAAGAATTACTCTATAATCATTTGTAAGTATATTCTCTATCTTCCTCTGAGAAAATAACAGAAAGTGTAACACTAACAGTAATAATAATTCAAAGAATTCCTACAAAAAATATGTGTATTCAATATGAGTATATTAAGGAGTTACTATATATATATATATATATATATTTAATTATGAGTCACCTTTTCTCTACCATAAATATCTAATTAATGCCCCAAAGAAATTATGCTTTATATAAAAAACAGTAGCCTATACAGTTTCTATAAAAATAAATATATATAAATCATCTTTGCTTTGACATATGTTCCCCTTCTGCTGTATAGAAATACATCTCTACTTTTATTTTTAGGGCCAATTGTAACTGTTTTAATAAAAGCTATATCAGACATCTCTTGTTTTTCAAAGAAACCACATTCAAAAAAACACTCTGTGAACTTACTTGGCTTAAATATTGCTAATCCTGTCCAATAAATGTGAAAATACATCGACATAGATAACTAATTAGTAGTAGAAAGAGAATTAAAAGACAGGTTCATGGTTGGTAGTAAAAAGGAAATTAGAATCCAAGTGTTCTCATATACACTCTTGAAACAAGTGTCCCGAATTTTGGAAATATTCTAAATGAGAGCAAAAGAAAAACTGTTCATAATATTATACTTTATTCATTGCCATGTGTCTGTTTGTAATAGCAGTCTAACAAGGCACTAATTTATTAAAACTGATTTATGAGCCCCGCAACACAGCACGATAATATTTACTTTGTGAAATCAAAGAGGAGCCAAGATGTCTAAATTACACTGTTATAGAGCACATTTAGATTTGATAGGGCAAAACATAGAAATCTATATAATACATTCAGAACCATGATCTTTCCTAACTTCAGATTGATGACTGTACAGAAAGGAATTGTCAGTAGGGAGAATACTTTTTTATTTGTGATTTCCTTTATCTTCCAGAGTAAATAAGTGAACACATTTTTAAAAGCTGATTGAACAATTAAGTGGGTACAGGAACCGTCATTGCCTGTGTAAAGTCTTTATAAAACAAATGCTAGACCATGAGACGTATAGAAGTTATTTTCTTTATATAAACTCCTTTAAAAATTTTACCTTAGTCAAGTGTGTGTTTGTGTGTATCTCTTTGGTAGCACAGAGTATTCTGGACATTTGAAAGAATTACTCTATAATCATTTGTAAGTATATTCTCTATCTTCCTCTGAGAAAATAACAGAAAGTGTAACACTAACAGTAATAATAATTCAAAGAATTCCTACAAAAAATATGTGTATTCAATATGAGTATATTAAGGAGTTACTATATATATATATATATATATATATTTAATTATGAGTCACCTTTTCTCTACCATAAATATCTAATTAATGCCCCAAAGAAATTATGCTTTATATAAAAAACAGTAGCCTATACAGTTTCTATAAAAATAAATATATATAAATCATCTTTGCTTTGACATATGTTCCCCTTCTGCTGTATAGAAATACATCTCTACTTTTATTTTTAGGGCCAATTGTAACTGTTTTAATAAAAGCTATATCAGACATCTCTTGTTTTTCAAAGAAACCACATTCAAAAAAACACTCTGTGAACTTACTTGGCTTAAATATTGCTAATCCTGTCCAATAAATGTGAAAATACATCGACATAGATAACTAATTAGTAGTAGAAAGAGAATTAAAAGACAGGTTCATGGTTGGTAGTAAAAAGGAAATTAGAATCCAAGTGTTCTCATATACACTCTTGAAACAAGTGTCCCGAATTTTGGAAATATTCTAAATGAGAGCAAAAGAAAAACTGTTCATAATATTATACTTTATTCATTGCCATGTGTCTGTTTGTAATAGCAGTCTAACAAGGCACTAATTTATTAATAACTTCTATCTTTTGGCTAAAAATATTTTGGTCCATGAATGTCCCAGATGTCTGAGGATTTATTACGCTAAGACTGCCAAAGGAATCCCAATGGTGAATTACACAAGTGGTCAAAAAGTATAATTTCGGTTAAGACCATTCGAGATAATTAATTCTAGAAAAACAGGTTTACTATTACCTTTTCATCTTGATAATCAAGCAGATTCATAAGGAAAACAAGAGTGGGATTATAAAATTTGTAAAGGATTAGAAGTAAAATATACTTCAAATTGCATCAATTAATCTGGTACACAGTTTTCACTTTATCAAAAAATATCTCACGTATACATTTATAAAAAATTTGGGCTTCCCTGGTGGTCCAGTGGGTAAGGACACCGCCCTGCAGTGCAAGGGGCACCGGTTTGATCCCTGGCCTGGGAAGATCCCACGTGCCACGGAGCAGCTGGACCGATGTGTCCAATTGCCGAGCCAGAGCTCTGGAGCACATGTGCCCAGAGCCAGTGCTCTGCGACAACAGAGGCCACCGCGATGGGAGGCCCACACGGGCCAAAGAACAAAGATGGATAAAAATAGATAAATAAAAGACCAACTAAGGTGGTCGCCCGCCCCTCTCACTCCCCAACCCGCCCCCCGCCAAAAAATAAATAAATAAAATTTAAAAAAAAATGTTTTGCTTTGACTTTATAGAAAAATATTTGGAGAACCCTCATGTTTATGATATTTCTTTCTAAGATTATGGCCTCTCCAGTTTTTAGTTATAGTTTAGTCTTTTAAAATTTTTCTTTACGAGAGATTCTGTCATTCTTTAAATAAAATTATTTCAATTTGCTTTACTAATTTTTAAATTACTATGAATAATTTTTATATTTACATTTTGAGTGTTATTTGCTAGGCCAATAATAAAGATATTCATTTTCTATACTGATATAAAGTAATTCAGTAGTTTTTGTAATGAATCCCCTAATTCATTAATGTTTATAAAATTTCACTATGAACCTCTTGGGTTTTCAGGGATTCAATCAAATCATCAAAAAAATAAATTTATATCTTCTTTACCAATGTTTTGCTAATTATTTCACTTCCTTCTTTTACTGCTTTGCTACTAAAAAATGACACCAAGTGCCAGTGCTGAATGAGTATCCCTATTTCATTCTTGATTTTTAACTGGAGCAATTAATACTTTTATTCATAGGGTATTTTATTAGCTGTGCTTGCTTTTGTTGTTTTGTTTAGGTAAAGAGAACTCTATTGCCTTACAGTATTATCTATATACACCTCACCCACTCACTCTTATTTTGTGTACATATACTCTTTTCCATTTTTTATGGCTAATCAATTCAATATGGCAAAATTATCATTGTAATGTTTTATATTTCGATTTTTTTAAGTTTTAAAAGTTGTTATTATTAAAAGAATATATATATATATTTTCAGACTCTTTTCCACTGAAGGTTATTACAAGGTATTGAATATAGTGCCCTGTGCTAATGGTAGATCCTTGTTGTTTATCTATTTTATATATAGTCGTGTTTATGTTAATCCCACTCACTCTTACACTCAATTAAATCAAATTTTCACTGGTAGCATTCTACAAAATTGCTTTTGCTAAAGTGCCCAGTAACATCTCTATGCTAAATCTAATGATCACCGGCTATTTTTCTTCTGTCCTTAATATTAACAATATTTAGATGGGCTGATATCTTTCTTTTGAGCATATATCCTTCCCTTGGTTTACTTCTTCTTCAATTTCTTCTCAGCCTTCTTTCCTTCATTCCTCTTATTCTTTCCAACCTTTAAATGGGATGACCAAGGGCTCAATAGCCAATAACTATACTTACTCCCTTGATGACTGTGTGCAGTCTTTTCATTCTAAATGTCTCCTATTTGCAAAGCACTTCCAAATTCGTATCTCCTGCTCATACCTTTCTCCTGAACACCAGAAGAATAAATCCAGTTGACTACTTGAACTGTTATTTAGACAACAGACACCTTCAACTCCACCTAGTCTATAGTTAATAGGTGGTGTCTCTCTTCATAGTCTATGTACCTAACTGCTCCACTACTCTGGTTTTTACTTCTATGTATATACAGTCTTATATTATACAATTAATGGTAAAACTGGTAAGATGTTTTAATAAGAAGAAGAATAAATATGTATATTAAGAAAATATCTTTTGTGATAATATCTTTTCCAAACTAGGTGTAATATTTCTTCCAAAATACAGAATCCTGGAAGCCAATATATTCATTTTCTGGTATAGAATAAAAATACTAAAACAGAAATAGAATGTATCACTAGAGAGTTATCAAAACAAAATAATTTTAAAATCAGCATTTTAGTGTGTCATAGAGGCCTAAGGAACCAGTGTGGGGGCAGGGGGAATGTATGTGTTCCATTAAAAAGAATCATACAAAATTTGCATGTCTCACCTCATTTAATCCTTACAGCAATCCTACGTGGTACATAATATAATCCCTATTTTACAAATGAGATAACTAAGATACACAAAAATTAAATGATTTAGCCAGGTTTTCACCCAGGCACACTGATTCTAAGACCTAGTCTCTTATTAATCATTATGCTGTTTTTGGTAAAATTTAACAAAAATAAAAACAGGTATTATATAAATAATGGCATTATAAAGTGCCCAGTAACATCTCTATGCTAAATCTAATGATCACCGGCTATTTTTCTTCTGTCCTTAATATTAACAATATTTAGATGGGCTGATATCTTTCTTTTGAGCATATATCCTTCCCTTGGTTTACTTCTTCTTCAATTTCTTCTCAGCCTTCTTTCCTTCATTCCTCTTATTCTTTCCAACCTTTAAATGGGATGACCAAGGGCTCAATAGCCAATAACTATACTTACTCCCTTGATGACTGTGTGCAGTCTTTTCATTCTAAATGTCTCCTATTTGCAAAGCACTTCCAAATTCGTATCTCCTGCTCATACCTTTCTCCTGAACACCAGAAGAATAAATCCAGTTGACTACTTGAACTGTTATTTAGACAACAGACACCTTCAACTCCACCTAGTCTATAGTTAATAGGTGGTGTCTCTCTTCATAGTCTATGTACCTAACTGCTCCACTACTCTGGTTTTTACTTCTATGTATATACAGTCTTATATTATACAATTAATGGTAAAACTGGTAAGATGTTTTAATAAGAAGAAGAATAAATATGTATATTAAGAAAATATCTTTTGTGATAATATCTTTTCCAAACTAGGTGTAATATTTCTTCCAAAATACAGAATCCTGGAAGCCAATATATTCATTTTCTGGTATAGAATAAAAATACTAAAACAGAAATAGAATGTATCACTAGAGAGTTATCAAAACAAAATAATTTTAAAATCAGCATTTTAGTGTGTCATAGAGGCCTAAGGAACCAGTGTGGGGGCAGGGGGAATGTATGTGTTCCATTAAAAAGAATCATACAAAATTTGCATGTCTCACCTCATTTAATCCTTACAGCAATCCTACGTGGTACATAATATAATCCCTATTTTACAAATGAGATAACTAAGATACACAAAAATTAAATGATTTAGCCAGGTTTTCACCCAGGCACACTGATTCTAAGACCTAGTCTCTTATTAATCATTATGCTGTTTTTTTGGTAAAATTTAACAAAAATAAAAACAGGTATTATATAAATAATGGCATTATATAAGCTGCTTTCTTCTACATCTATTATTATTGTAGATTATGATGGTGACATTGATGATTTAGGAAGAATTCACCAAAAAGTTTAAGAGTATGTTCAAAGAAAACTATGTTTTGGCCATTTTTTTCAACCAGCATTCATGGCTGTGGTCTAGTCACATTACTTCAGAGCAGACTGGATTAACTGTGCAAATAATGAAAATAACTCAGTCGTGATTCTACCTTAAGGTAGTCATATTTTTATTAATACATACTTATTACAATAATGTTTAAAGCAATCATCAAGAAATCTATTTTTAAACATAATATTTTCAAGAAAGTAGCCATATAATACTTAAAGAATTGTGAACAAAGATAAGATTTACTGAGATAATTTATCTGTTGCCTCATCTAATATAGAATCTGTAATGATGTAATACTAAGCTACTAATTTATTCTTATATTTCATAAAATCAAATTGAATCCTTAATTTTATGAGTAATAAAACCTATGCTACTTATAGAATATGTTTGCTTATATCATTCTCAAATGCGATGTTGAACAAATGTTAAATATATGTCAGCTTTTAGATAGATGAACATGAGTTCTCTCTTAAGTTCTGGTGACTCAAGGCCAGGTAGAAGAAAATCTTACATTTAAGTGGAACCACCAATTTGAATAAAATAACTGTTAGTACGAACTCTGCTAGGAATTGTTCAGTGGTTGGGTCCCTGAGAAGGAAGCTGCTTCGTTCTGAGAGGTGTCATTTGGAAGGGGCGGGTGCATTGCTCTACACAGCATTGCACAGGTCTTGATTCACACACATTCTTCTGGGGTAGAGTTCTGTTGAACCCCAGCTAGGTCTAAAATAGTATATTAGCTGCTTCTTAGCTTGGCCTTCTTCTTTTACTGATTTGAGAAGTTACTTATACATCCAAATGTTGAGTGTATATTTAGCTCATTAGAACTCTCTTGCAGTAATGTTGAACTTAATAATACATTTATATAATCCCATAAAAAATACTATTTTCATCTATTTTAGGTACTGGTGATTCACATAAACATTTATCTAAGAAAAAATGAGTTAGTTTGATGAACCAACTTTCTAAACAAGAAAGAAGTGCTTACTATGCTTAAGAAAGAAAAATATTGTCCACATCTGAAGAATAAAAAATGAAAAATTAAAACAAAACCTGAAATGCCAAAGACACTATGAAAAATCAATTCCTTTAATCACTATATTGCTAGTCTCATTTTACTAAAACTACTTGATTTTAAGGATTTCTAGCATGTGAGTTGTAAAATTAGTATCCAATATTTAACCATGATTTATACATCTGAAAATATCTCTTAGGTATTTTATGAAAATATCTGTATTTTGTCACCATTTTAAATTTGCAGGCCAACATAGCAAAACATCTTCTTTCATCATGCTTACTATCATCATTAAAATTATACTGATAGGAATCTAATTTGACTAAAAGGCACTTTATTTCTCTTCCAAATTGTTCATTTATTTTCACACATAGAAAAATAGTTGGGAGCACTTTTTAGTGGCAATTTTTTCTAACTCTTTTATGAAAACTATATATTTGGTTTGATAGTCACTAATGATTTTTAATGCATACATCATGGTTTGCCTCTAAGTGATGACATTAAGCACTTTACGAATATCTGAATGTAATACAACATTGATTAAACACACTAAATTGTTTTTTATCTGATGAAATTATTTTTCAACAGATGAAATAACTCGCAATAGACAGGCATTGTGTTCACTGGGAGATTCTCCTCAGCTGTTTTATGTTCTCGAGTGCAGTCAGCGATTGGATTAAGGTGCTGTGTACGATCATGCTGACCACTAAAAGACAAATGCTGAGTGCACTGAGAGGCCCAGCTTCTTCAGGACTGAAAGAATTTCTGACTGCTACATTTCAAAAACAGATAGCTGAAAGAGAGCAACATCATTTAAAAGCTGCTTCGAGATCAGTGGAAGTCCATTTCCCTGCCTCCATCTCTTCTCTTCAAGAGCGGAAGATGGAGTTTACTTCTTAGAAGTTTGAAAAAAAAAACAAAAAACAAATGCAACTTTGCCTTAGGAAGTCTAAATTACTTACATGTAACCCCAGAGTCGCTCAGAGTATCACAGTAAAAGCCTAGACAGTGCCCGTGGACACTGACATGGTGGTGTATGAAGAGGAAGCCTCTTTGGGGTGTATTCACCTCTGCATCTGTTGATATTTCATGGCCTTGAAGTCTCTAGAGTCCCCACGCACCTTTATTTCTTTTTGGTGTGCTTGGCTCTCTGCCTGTTTACTACAGCGCTCATGCTGCATGAAAAGAAGCCGGCTGGGATGTTTTATCTCTTGTCTGAGCTTGCTTCAATTAAATTAATGGACCCATTCAGCTCTCTCTTTCCTCTTTCAGATGTACCCCTGATGAATACATTAAAAAGATCTTAAGTCTCAAGATGGTACATCATGGTATTAGCCAGGGCACTCATTTTCCTCTGCCTTCTTTTTTTCTGTAAATCAAATAATTAATGAGATCTCCACCTCAATAAAGCACTTCATCAATATTTTGTAGCAAAGGGGAAAAAAAGTGCCCTCTTCGCTTGTAGTAGAGCTTTTATCTCCATCTGTGTAGGATTTTGTGGGCAAATGTAGTAATATTGAAATGACAAAATATTGACTGATTTCTTGCATTTTGTTCTTCAGAGCTTAGAAGGATTAGTTAAAGGCTTTATAGACTGTTCAGCAGAGATACAAGTGACAAGCTTGTCAATATGCTGCAGAGGTTTTGTACCCAGTATTTAAGTGGTAAACATCAAGTGGAACAATTCATTGTGCCAGAGTTTAATGTCAGTAGAGGGGATGCCTAGAAAATGCACACATTTCCTATGTGTGCATTTTAATATGGAAAGCACACATTATTTCAGAGTTTTCCAAAAGTGAGGAGTTATCTATATTTAGTCGTATTTTTATTTTTCTTACATTTTAAGATATCGTATTTTTTAGCAGCAAAGTCAACTATTTTCTACCTTAGAGTTTCAATTAAAAAATGACACTGAACATGTAAGTGACCATAGTAGCTCCATTTAACCTGCTACAGGACAAGGTCCCTTTTTATAGACTACAGAAGCTAAGCCTAAAATTAGAAGAGGAAGAAGGTTCCATTTGTTCTATGCAATGCTTTCCAGCAGAGGTGGCAGACATTTCTCATCTCCCTAAAGAGAGCTACACCATGAAAGTTTTGGATCTTTCTCTTTCTCATTCATTTAGATAAATGGAATCTCAATTGAAGACAAAGGTTTGCTTTCCTGAAGTGTTTAGATTTTCTTTGGAATGAGTATCAGTAAGTCATATTTGATGTTTCCTCGAACATCTAATATCAATTCACATGGCTCATGGTCTGAATGGGAAGCCAGTCTAGAGAGAGTATAAGAGAGAAAGAGGAGATAGAGGTGAGAGAAATCTAATTCACACTGCCAGATATTAGGCTTTACTCAGTCCATCCAAATGATTATCAACCCAAACAAAATTTGGTAAACTGAAACAGAGGAATGATATAGCCCTATCTTTGTAGATTATAGATTCGAACAACCAATTTTAAAGCAACAAGAATCAAATAATTAATGAGATCTCCACCTCAATAAAGCACTTCATCAATATTTTGTAGCAAAGGGGAAAAAAAGTGCCCTCTTCGCTTGTAGTAGAGCTTTTATCTCCATCTGTGTAGGATTTTGTGGGCAAATGTAGTAATATTGAAATGACAAAATATTGACTGATTTCTTGCATTTTGTTCTTCAGAGCTTAGAAGGATTAGTTAAAGGCTTTATAGACTGTTCAGCAGAGATACAAGTGACAAGCTTGTCAATATGCTGCAGAGGTTTTGTACCCAGTATTTAAGTGGTAAACATCAAGTGGAACAATTCATTGTGCCAGAGTTTAATGTCAGTAGAGGGGATGCCTAGAAAATGCACACATTTCCTATGTGTGCATTTTAATATGGAAAGCACACATTATTTCAGAGTTTTCCAAAAGTGAGGAGTTATCTATATTTAGTCGTATTTTTATTTTTCTTACATTTTAAGATATCGTATTTTTTAGCAGCAAAGTCAACTATTTTCTACCTTAGAGTTTCAATTAAAAAATGACACTGAACATGTAAGTGACCATAGTAGCTCCATTTAACCTGCTACAGGACAAGGTCCCTTTTTATAGACTACAGAAGCTAAGCCTAAAATTAGAAGAGGAAGAAGGTTCCATTTGTTCTATGCAATGCTTTCCAGCAGAGGTGGCAGACATTTCTCATCTCCCTAAAGAGAGCTACACCATGAAAGTTTTGGATCTTTCTCTTTCTCATTCATTTAGATAAATGGAATCTCAATTGAAGACAAAGGTTTGCTTTCCTGAAGTGTTTAGATTTTCTTTGGAATGAGTATCAGTAAGTCATATTTGATGTTTCCTCGAACATCTAATATCAATTCACATGGCTCATGGTCTGAATGGGAAGCCAGTCTAGAGAGAGTATAAGAGAGAAAAGAGGAGATAGAGGTGAGAGAAATCTAATTCACACTGCCAGATATTAGGCTTTACTCAGTCCATCCAAATGATTATCAACCCAAACAAAATTTGGTAAACTACGAAACAGAGGAATGATATAGCCCTATCTTTGTAGATTATAGATTCGAACAACCAATTTTTAAAGCAACAGAATGCCTAAAACATAAATATTAGCACATGAACAGGGTGGGGCAAGCAATTAGAGAAAACTAAGAGGTTTATTGCTTTTATTAAAATACCTGAATACAGTTACAGTAAGACTTAAAATGACTCATGAACAAAGAGAAATTTGGTGGAGAAAAAGCATGCTCATCTGAAGACCTACAAAGTATGAGCATTGTCTCCAAGAAAAACTGACTTGAAAAATAAATAATTCTAGCTATTGTGGTCAAGAAATAACCACTAATTATTGAGTCGTGTACCCAGTATTGATACGTAGTATATATTTAAAAGTTTTTCTCAGAGGTGTCATAATTGATATAACACTTTCATGTCTACTTCCAGGTAGGTGAGGCAAGATTTGTATTTTAATTATTCCAGATTGCACACAGTGTCTGGCAAATGAAGTGGATACCCCAATACAAGTATTGCTGTTTATTGTACTTTCTTCAGTAAACTTAATATTTATGGACACTTAAAAGTCAAGTCCAAAATGACTTGACCAAAAAAGTGGAGAGGAAAGGAAAAATAGAAAACTGACAATTGATAATAGAGGAAGTTAAAATTTGCATGCCAGAAACTTAAGAATATTTTTGATAGATTTGGTGAATATTATATAACACATTGACAAATGGCATAGAATTTGATTTATGATTCACTCTTCAAATAAAAATGTCCATCTGATATCAAAGTAAAATAAATTGATTTATAAGTGGTAAAAAAAATAGGGAAAATCACATAATTAGAGAAAGCATAAATATTGTTTAAAACTGACAGCTGCCTTAGAACTAAAATCAAAATATTAAACATAAAAAGGACAAATAGAACCTCCCTGGTGGAAGAATGATTGCTTTACAGAATGTTGTTGTTTTCTGCTAAATATCAATATGAGTCAGCCATACATATATGTTGTCTCTCTCCTGAACTTCTCTCCCATCGCCCTCCCCATCCCACCACTCCAGGTTGTTACTGAGTCCATGTTTGAGTTCCCTGAGGCATACTACAAATCCCCTATGGCTAACTATTTTACATATATTAATTAAGTTTCAATGTTGCTCCATATTTCTCATGCTCTCCTGCCTGTCTCCCAACTCCAGTGTCCATAAATCTATTCTTATGTCTGTTTCTCCATTGTTGTCCTGCAAATAAGTTCATCAGTACCATCTCTCTAGATTTCATATAGATGTGTTACTATACAATATTTATCTTTCTCTTTCTGACTTACTTCACTTTGTATAATAGGCTCTATGTTTAACTACTTGAGAAGTATCCAGATGCTTTTATCTGCAGGAGTCCAACTATAGACAAATCTTTGTACAAATCTCCTAGTACACATAAAAAAAAAAAAAAAAAAACCTTTTACTAAGGTATTATCTAAGAATTCCAGTTAAAGAGAAGATAGTGTTTAATTTGCCTTGCTGGGATTTTTTATAAGTGCTTCATGACATCAGAATTGCCATTTTTTCAAAGAGAAATGATTATATTTAAATATCATTAAGCAAGATTCCTTACTTTATGTTTCCACAACTGATATATCTCCACAAATCCCAAATATTCTTTCAGTTTTATACATTAAAATAACACATTTTTCAATTTAAAGAAATAAAATATACTCAAAACAGAAAATTGAAAATTAAAGTACAAGTATAAAAAATATTAACTCACATATGTAAATATGAAACATTTGCATATGTGTGCAAATAAATAAATTTAATGCACGTTAATTACTGGATATACAATGAGTGAATCAAACACTTTTAATGACAAACTATTCTGGCAGCTGTGGCTTATCTGTATTTGATGTTTGTATCCAAAGGTGTTTTATAGTTAGAAAACTTCATTGTCTAAAATTTATTTTAAAGCTTGGCAAAGCTTTAAGTTAAACCCTTACTGGCCTCAATCTTAACAAAGTCATCTGTGCTATAAGTAAAATTTGTCCTTATACTTGATCAAATTTACAAAGCAAATATGTTCATCTTTTGCTACCTAGGTCAGCTCAAAGTCAATGTAATATTCTCTCCCATCGCCCTCCCCATCCCACCACTCCAGGTTGTTACTGAGTCCATGTTTGAGTTCCCTGAGGCATACTACAAATCCCCTATGGCTAACTATTTTACATATATTAATTAAGTTTCAATGTTGCTCCATATTTCTCATGCTCTCCTGCCTGTCTCCCAACTCCAGTGTCCATAAATCTATTCTTATGTCTGTTTCTCCATTGTTGTCCTGCAAATAAGTTCATCAGTACCATCTCTCTAGATTTCATATAGATGTGTTACTATACAATATTTATCTTTCTCTTTCTGACTTACTTCACTTTGTATAATAGGCTCTATGTTTAACTACTTGAGAAGTATCCAGATGCTTTTATCTGCAGGAGTCCAACTATAGACAAATCTTTGTACAAATCTCCTAGTACACATAAAAAAAAAAAAAAAAAAAAAACCTTCTACTAAGGTATTATCTAAGAATTCCAGTTAAAGAGAAGATAGTGTTTAATTTGCCTTGCTGGGATTTTTTATAAGTGCTTCATGACATCAGAATTGCCATTTTTTCAAAGAGAAATGATTATATTTAAATATCATTAAGCAAGATTCCTTACTTTATGTTTCCACAACTGATATATCTCCACAAATCCCAAATATTCTTTCAGTTTTATACATTAAAATAACACATTTTTCGATTTAAAGAAATAAAATATACTCAAAACAGAAAATTGAAAATTAAAGTACAAGTATAAAAAATATTAACTCACATATGTAAATATGAAACATTTGCATATGTGTGCAAATAAATAAATTTAATGCACGTTAATTACTGGATATACAATGAGTGAATCAAACACTTTTAATGACAAACTATTCTGGCAGCTGTGGCTTATCTGTATTTGATGTTTGTATCCAAAGGTGTTTTATAGTTAGAAAACTTCATTGTCTAAAATTTATTTTAAAGCTTGGCAAAGCTTTAAGTTAAACCCTTACTGGCCTCAATCTTAACAAAGTCATCTGTGCTATAAGTAAAATTTGTCCTTATACTTGATCAAATTTACAAAGCAAATATGTTCATCTTTTGCTACCTAGGTCAGCTCAAAGTCAATGTAATATTTTATGCTGTAGGAGGCTAAATGACTTATTTTTAAAGCAAAAGAGAAATATTGTCTCTATTAGGATGTCAAAAGGCAGCTTATCTGATGTATTAATAAACAAAGCCAACTGGTCCTATGCTACATATTTACCCATTCCAGAGTCAATCACTCAGCAGAATTTATTATAACTGCCAGGGCTTAGTTAAGAAGACATTTAATTATGAAGCACATAATTATCACAATGTTTGCTTAAATGGGATAATGAAATACATCTCGCATAAATATTAGTATACATATGGACAGCTGTAGCAGAAAAGGATAAAATTAGTCTAGGAAAATATTCTGCAATTAGATTAAAAGGTTTGGAATGTTTTAATGAACAAAGATTTGGCAGAACTAACTTTTTAGAAATAAAATATTGTCAATGAAGAAATGGTCACAAGGGAAGACACCAGAGTCCCAGAATCACTCAGGTGTGTTCCATAAACTAAATCTTATTTAAAAACCTTGCTGTTGTGAGATGCCATAGACTCACTTTTCCTGGATCTTCCCTTCTTAGTACACCTGTGTCCTGAAATAGTTATGTAATCATAAATGAACTCAGAACTCTGTAAAGAGAAAGGTGACCTCACAGCTCTGAGTTTCCTGGGTTTTCTTACCATCTTCATAGATATCCACTGGACACCAGAGAGGCCCACAACTTGGAAGCACCAAAATGAGTAGACAAAACAGAAAAAAACACTGATCTCTTTGGTAATAGGACTAGGAAAGAGAAAGCCCATCAGAGACCTAGCTGGGAGAAACATTCCATGATCCCCATCAAGGGTGCAGTCGGCCCCATCGGTCATAGCAGCAGAGCCAGGGCAGAGACCCAACCCTTGCCTCCAAACCTGGGCCAGTGACAGACCTGGTCCAGTGAACCAGCAAAACCAAAACAGGAACGTATCTCCTGTTCCGTATCCAGCACATGACAGCCACATTCACCCCAGCACCAGAGCCTAGGGATAAATCCCTACTCCACATCTGAAACATTAGCAGGCCTCCTATAGAGGAGCTCACGTAGGCAGCTCTCCATCTTTGACCATATGGCATTCACCATTTTGAAATTTGCAATTTAAAAAATAAAGTCGGGTATAGTTAGGCAATGTTTAATTCTGACAATGAGTTCACAGTCTCTTAAGACAAAAGAAAATGTTTATATAGGAAAATCATTTAAAGTGCAAAACCATGAAATCAGATCTAAAAATCATAATCTTATTTTAAATACCATTTAGAATCAAGACAATGTTATCTTAGGAAAACGTGACGCATGAAAGCATTTAAAGTCTTAGTCCTCAGAGACAGAGAAAGGGAGAAGCGTGGATCTCCCATTCTTAAGGCAAGCACAACTACTCCTAATCAGAAATGGCAGAGTAGTAAGGGGAAGGATCCATTTTCATGATACATGGACAAGAATCTCAATCAGCCTCATGGAAATAAATTAGCCAAGAGGACATATACACGTGTGTTTTCAACCAGCAGCACAGTCATTAATTTGAACAAACAGAACATTACATTATTTGTCCACGACATTATTTCTCTTATTTCCAACTAAGAACTCAAACTGACACAGAAGGTGTATAAGGAAAGAAGAAAAAAAGAGATTTTCTTGAAAGAGAAAAGGCAGAGCCACTATGAATGTGTCATTTGTGCACAAAGAACCTTGATGAAAAGACATGGAAGTGAAATGTATCACATATTCCACGGGACCTTGTACCTAGGTTACAGGTCTGGACTTACCGTTGAGATGACACTTTTCACCAACCATACACGTGCTGGGCTGCAACTTCCGAGGGAAACCTTTTTCCTCTTTCCTTCTTTTGGTTGCATAGGCTGGTGATGAGACCTGAGGGAAATGATACAAAACAGATACTCAGAATATGATAATAAAAATCATTAACAAACTGATTACTGAGCATATCAAAGGAGAAATTTAAAAGTTCCTAGAAGAAAATGACAATGAACACATGACTGTGAAAACCCAAAAAGGCAAGCAGCAGAGCCAGGGCAGAGACCCAACCCTTGCCTCCAAACCTGGGCCAGTGACACTTCCAAAAAAAATATCTCCTGTTCCGATCCAGCATATGACAGCCACATTCACCCCAGCACCAGAGCCTAGGGATAAATCCCTACTCCACATCTGAAACATTAGCAGGCCTCCTATAGAGGAGCTCACGTAGGCAGCTCTCCATCTTTGACCATATGGCATTCACCATTTTGAAATTTGCAATTTAAAAAATAAAGTCGGGTATAGTTAGGCAATGTTTAATTCTGACAATGAGTTCACAGTCTCTTAAGACAAAAGAAAATGTTTATATAGGAAAATCATTTAAAGTGCAAAACCATGAAATCAGATCTAAAAATCATAATCTTATTTTAAATACCATTTAGAATCAAGACAATGTTATCTTAGGAAAACGTGACGCATGAAAGCATTTAAAGTCTTAGTCCTCAGAGACAGAGAAAGGGAGAAGCGTGGATCTCCCATTCTTAAGGCAAGCACAACTACTCCTAATCAGAAATGGCAGAGTAGTAAGGGGAAGGATCCATTTTCATGATACATGGACAAGAATCTCAATCAGCCTCATGGAAATAAATTAGCCAAGAGGACATATACACGTGTGTTTTCAACCAGCAGCACAGTCATTAATTTGAACAAACAGAACATTACATTATTTGTCCACGACATTATTTCTCTTATTTCCAACTAAGAACTCAAACTGACACAGAAGGTGTATAAGGAAAGAAGAAAAAAAGAGATTTTCTTGAAAGAGAAAAGGCAGAGCCACTATGAATGTGTCATTTGTGCACAAAGAACCTTGATGAAAAGACATGGAAGTGAAATGTATCACATATTCCACGGGACCTTGTACCTAGGTACAGGTCTGGACTTACCGTTGAGATGACACTTTTCACCAACCATACACGTGCTGGGCTGCAACTTCCGAGGGAAACCTTTTTCCTCTTTCCTTCTTTTGGTTGCATAGGCTGGTGATGAGACCTGAGGGAAATGATACAAAACAGATACTCAGAATATGATAATAAAAATCATTAACAAACTGATTACTGAGCATATCAAAGGAGAAATTTAAAAGTTCCTAGAAGAAAATGACAATGAACACATGACTGTGCAAAACCTATGGGGTACTGCAAAAGCAGTTCTAAGAGAGAAATTTATAGTAATACAATCCTACCTCAAGAAACAAGAAAAATATCAAACAGACGACCTAACCCTATACTTAAAACAACTGGAGAAAGAAAAACAAAAGCACCCCAAAGTTATCAGAAGAGAAATCATAAAGATCAGAGCAGAAATAAATGAAAATGAAATGAAAGAAACAATAATAAAGATAAATAAATCAAGAAACTGATTCTTCAAAAAGATAAACAAAATTGACAAACCACTGGCCAGACTCATCAAGAAAAAAAGAGAGAAGAATCAGATTAACAAAAATCAAAAATGAAAAAGGAGAGATTACAACAGATAATGCAGAAATCCAAAGGATTGTAAAAGACTATTATGAACAACTCTATGGCAACAAACTGGACAACCTGGAGGAAATGGATAGCTTCTTAAAAAGAAAAGATTAATCTTCCAAGACTAAACCAGGAAGAAATAGAAACTATGAACAATGCAATCACAAGCTCAGACTTAAATTTGTGATCAAAAATCTACCCAAAAATAAAAGCCCAGGGTCAGATGGCTACACAGGTGAATTCTACCAAACACTTAAAGAATTGCTAATGCCTGTCCTTCTAAAACTCTTCCAAAAAATTGCACAGGAAGGAACACTTCCAAACACATTCTATGAGGCCACCCTCACCCTGATACCAAAACCAGGCAAAGACAACACAGAAAAAAGAAAATTTTTAAAGAACCTTGAATGTGTCATTTGTGCACAAAGAACCTTGATGAAAAGACATGGAAGTGAAATGTATCACATATTCCACGGGACCTTGTACCTAGGTTACAGGTCTGGACTTACCGTTGAGATGACACTTTTCACCAACCATACACGTGCTGGGCTGCAACTTCCGAGGGAAACCTTTTTCCTCTTTCCTTCTTTTGGTTGCATAGGCTGGTGATGAGACCTGAGGGAAATGATACAAAACAGATACTCAGAATATGATAATAAAAATCATTAACAAACTGATTACTGAGCATATCAAAGGAGAAATTTAAAAGTTCCTAGAAGAAAATGACAATGAACACATGACTGTGCAAAACCTATGGGGTACTGCAAAAGCAGTTCTAAGAGAGAAATTTATAGTAATACAATCCTACCTCAAGAAACAAGAAAAATATCAAACAGACGACCTAACCCTATACTTAAAACAACTGGAGAAAGAAAAACAAAAGCACCCCAAAGTTATCAGAAGAGAAATCATAAAGATCAGAGCAGAAATAAATGAAAATGAAATGAAAGAAACAATAATAAAGATAAATAAATCAAGAAACTGATTCTTCAAAAAGATAAACAAAATTGACAAACCACTGGCCAGACTCATCAAGAAAAAAAGAGAGAAGAATCAGATTAACAAAAATCAAAAATGAAAAAGGAGAGATTACAACAGATAATGCAGAAATCCAAAGGATTGTAAGAGACTATTATGAACAACTCTATGGCAACAAACTGGACAACCTGGAGGAAATGGATAGCTTCTTAAAAAGAAAAGATTAATCTTCCAAGACTAAACCAGGAAGAAATAGAAACTATGAACAATGCAATCACAAGCTCAGACTTAAATTTGTGATCAAAAATCTACCCAAAAATAAAAGCCCAGGGTCAGATGGCTACACAGGTGAATTCTACCAAACACTTAAAGAATTGCTAATGCCTGTCCTTCTAAAACTCTTCCAAAAAATTGCACAGGAAGGAACACTTCCAAACACATTCTATGAGGCCACCCTCACCCTGATACCAAAACCAGGCAAAGACAACACAGAAAAAAGAAAATTATAGACCAGTTTCACGAATGAATGTCAAAGTCCTCAACAAAATCCTAGCAAACAGAATTCAACAACACATCAAAAAGCTCATACATCATGACCAAGTTGGGTTCATCCTAGACATGCAAGGATTCTTCAATATCCACAAATCAACAAAATCTTAGCAAACAGAATTCAACAACACATCAAAAAACTCATACATCATGACCAAGTTCGGTTCATTCCAGGCACGCGAGGATTCTTCAATATTCACAAATCAATTAATGTGATACACCATATCAACAAATTGAGAGACAAAAATCACATGATAATCTCAATAGATGCAGAAAAAGCCTTTGACAAAGTCCAACACCCATTCATGATAAAAACCCTTCAAAAAATGAGCATAGAAGGACCCTACCTCAGCATAGTAAAAGCCATATATGAGAAGCCCACAGTGAACATTATCCTCAATGGTGAAAAACTGAAAGTATTCCCTCTAAGATCAGGAACAAGACAGGGGTGTCCACTTTCACCACTATTATTCAACATAGTCCTGGAAGTTCTAGCAACAGCAATAAGAGAAGAGAAAGAAATCAAAGGAATTCAGATTGGAAAAGAAGAAGTAAAACTCTATTTGTAGATGACATGATACTATACATAGAAAACCCCAAAGACACTATTACAAAACTACTAGAGCTAATTAATGAATTCAGCAAAGTCGCGGGATACAAAATCAATACACAGAAAGCACTGGCATTCCTATATACAAATAATGAAAAATCAGAAAATGAAATCAAAGAGGCAATCTCCTTCACATTACAAACAAGAGAATCAAATATCTAGGAATAAACCTACCCAAAGAAACAAAAGAATTGTACACAGAAAATTACAAGACACTCACGAAAGAAATTAAAGAAGATTTAAACAGATGGAGAGATATTTCATGTTCCTGGGTAGGAAGAATCAATATTGTGAAAATGACCATACTACCAAATATCATCAACAGATTCAATGGGATCCCTACAAACTACCAATGACCTTCTTCACAGAACTAGACCAAAGAGTAATACAGTTCATACGGAAACAGAAAAGACCCCGAATAGCCAAAGCAATCCTGAGAAAGAAAAATGGAGCTGGAGGTATCAGCCTCCCCAACTTCAGACTACACTACAAAGCAACAGTCATCAAGACAGGATGATACTGGCACAAAAAACAGAAATACAGATCAATGGAAGAAGATAGAAAACCTAGGGATAAACCCACACACCTATAGTAACCTTATTTTTGACAAAGGAGGTGAAAAAATAAAATGGGACAAAGATAGCCTCTTCAACAAATGGTGCTGGGAAAACTGAAAAATGAAGTTGGAACATTCCCTGACACCATACACAAAGATTAACTCAAAATGGATTAAAGACCTAAATGTGTAAGACCAGAAACCATCAAACTCTTAGAGGGCAATATAGGCAAAATCCTCAAGGACATAAAGCAAGATCTTCTCTGACCCACCTACTAGAATAGTAGAACTAAAAACAAAAATTAACATGTGGAACCTAATGAAATTTAAAAACTTCTTTATAACAAAAGAAACTACAAAAAAAGCTGAACAGACAGCCCACAGAATGGGAGAAAATCATAGCAAATGAAATAACAGACAAAGACTTAATCTCCAAAATCTACAAGCAACTCAGACAACTCAACAACGGAAAAATGAAAAACCCAATCAAAAAATGGGAAGACCTAAATAGACACCTCTCCAAAGAGGACATACAGATGGCCCAAAAACACATGACATGATGCTCAACCTCGCTTATTATTAGAGAAATGCAAATCAAAACTACAATGAGATATCACCTCACATCCGTCAGAATGGCCATCATCAACAAATTGACAGACAAGAAATGCTGGAGAGGGTGCAGAGAAAAGGGAACCCTCTTGCATTGCTGATGGGAATGTAAATTGATACAGCCGCTATGAAAGACAGTATGGAGATTCCTTAAAAGACTAAATATAGAAGTACCACATGACCCAGTAATCCCACTCTTAGGCTTATATTTCATGTTCCTGGGTAGGAAGAATCAATATTGTGAAAATGACCATACTACCAAATATCATCAACAGATTCAATGGGATCCCTACAAACTACCAATGACCTTCTTCACAGAACTAGACCAAAGAGTAATACAGTTCATACGGAAACAGAAAAGACCCCGAATAGCCAAAGCAATCCTGAGAAAGAAAAATGGAGCTGGAGGTATCAGCCTCCCCAACTTCAGACTACACTACAAAGCAACAGTCATCAAGACAGGATGATACTGGCACAAAAAACAGAAATACAGATCAATGGAAGAAGATAGAAAACCTAGGGATAAACCCACACACCTATAGTAACCTTATTTTTGACAAAGGAGGTGAAAAAATAAAATGGGACAAAGATAGCCTCTTCAACAAATGGTGCTGGGAAAACTGAAAAATGAAGTTGGAACATTCCCTGACACCATACACAAAGATTAACTCAAAATGGATTAAAGACCTAAATGTGTAAGACCAGAAACCATCAAACTCTTAGAGGGCAATATAGGCAAAATCCTCAAGGACATAAAGCAAGATCTTCTCTGACCCACCTACTAGAATAGTAGAACTAAAAACAAAAATTAACATGTGGAACCTAATGAAATTTAAAAACTTCTTTATAACAAAAGAAACTACAAAAAAAGCTGAACAGACAGCCCACAGAATGGGAGAAAATCATAGCAAATGAAATAACAGACAAAGACTTAATCTCCAAAATCTACAAGCAACTCAGACAACTCAACAACGGAAAAATGAAAAACCCAATCAAAAAATGGGAAGACCTAAATAGACACCTCTCCAAAGAGGACATACAGATGGCCCAAAAACACATGACATGATGCTCAACCTCGCTTATTATTAGAGAAATGCAAATCAAAACTACAATGAGATATCACCTCACATCCGTCAGAATGGCCATCATCAACAAATTGACAGACAAGAAATGCTGGAGAGGGTGCAGAGAAAAGGGAACCCTCTTGCATTGCTGATGGGAATGTAAATTGATACAGCCGCTATGAAAGACAGTATGGAGATTCCTTAAAAGACTAAATATAGAAGTACCACATGACCCAGTAATCCCACTCTTAGGCTTATACCCTGATGGAATCAAAATGGAAAGAAGCACCTGTACCCCAATGTCCATTGCAGCTCTCTATACAATAGCTAGAACATGGAAGCAACCTAGATGTCCATCGATGAATGAATGGATATAAAGCTCTGTTACATATATACAATGGAGTACTTCTCAGCTGTAAAAAGAAATGCAGAAGAATCAGCTCTAATGAGGTGGATGGATCTAGAACCTGCTAAAAAGTGAAGTAAGTCAAAAAGAGAAGGACAAGTACAGTATACTAACACACGTATATGGAATCTAGTAAGAGGGTAAAGGTGACACACGTAGTGAAGCGATGGAAAAAGAGACATAGAAAATAGACACATGGACACTGTGGGGAATGAACAGTGGGTGGGAGGCATAGAGGGAGTAACATGGAAACCTACACTATCATATGTGAAAAAGATAGCTATTATCATTGCCCTGTGGGAATAGGAGATCCTGCAGGGGCGGGGTGCAATGGCCTGGAGGGGTGGGATGTGGGGGACTGGGACTGGGGAGGGGGCCAGGGATATGCATATGGCTGATCTGGGAACATACATGTCTGTGGACAACAAAACTCTGTAAAAAAATGCTTTTAATAAAATCAAATAAAAATGAAATCATTTCCGACATGGTGTTTGAGTTGTGGCACTGAAAAAAAAGAATGAGGCATGAAGATAAATATCAGAGGTGTTCAATCACATCTTGCCTGAAACCCCAGAGAAAGCTTTGGGTTCTGTCTTAGAATCTTTACAGTCTTAACTCCTCCCATGGTTGTTCTGAGAGGAATGTCGTTAACCAATATATTCATTAAACACCTTTTATACTGACAAAATGTTTAACAAGTACCATTTTTATTCTGTTTTATCTGTGCTTGAAAAGAACATTCAAACCATTCTTCTGGCCCAGTTTTCCCAGGATTAAGATTTCCTGGCTATTTGAACAAAATTGGAGATGTGCGCTTTTATTGTGCTAAAAAACAGAGCTTCAAAATGGAAAGATTCAAGAAGATAATTACCATGACAATGCTTACAGCCCTGCTTAGGGATAGAAATAACATCAGGAAAGTAGGAATGGTGGACAATAGCTTTTTAAAGAGAGACAAGAAGAGCATGCATGATGGAATCTCGACTTAGAAAAATCTAGGGAAAAGATTTTTTTAACTGTATGCTAGGAGAAGTTCAGGAATATGAATAGGTGGGAAAGATCCTTAATGCTATTATTTGGATGCTCTTGCAAGAATTGGACATAGAATTGTAAAGCTTTTTTTTTTTTTTTTAAAAGATTTATTTATTTATTTACTTTGGGCAGGGGTCGGGTTGGGGAGGGAAGGGAGTGGACGGGCCACTTCTATTGGTCTTTCATTTCTCTATTTTCATTCGTCTTCATCCTTTGGCTCCTGTGGGCCTCCCATCGCGGTGGCGTCTGTCGCTGCAGAGCACCGGCTCCAGGCGCATGCACTCCAGAACTCCGGCTCGGTGATTGGACACATCAGTCCAGCCGCTCCGCGGCACGTGAGATCTTCCCAGGTCAGGGCTCGAACCGGCGCCCCTTGCACTGCAAGGCGGTGTCCTTACCCACTGGACCACCAAGGGAAGCCCTGTAAAGCTTATTTTTAATAATTTTTCCAGAAACCTTTTTAATGAGGTACAGTTCACTAAAGTGTATACATTTTGAGTACAGTATAATGAATTTTGACAAAGATCTACACACATATAACTATTAAAGAAAATAAGATACAGAGAATTTCCATTCTTCCCAGAATGACCAAGATTATGAACTTATTTTATATTGTCTCTGGAAGTCCCAACTCTGACTTCATATCCCACAAAACTCTATTTTATGTTTGAGGTTAATATTCTATGTAAGAAAAGAACTGATAAATGCCCTCACTAGAGAAGCTAACCAAATGTGCAGTTCAATCAGTACGTTCACCTTCTTTCAAAGATTTATTTCTTCCTCTTTCTATCTTCCACTTTTTTCTCTCTAGTACCTTAAAAGAGAGGCTTTTTCTTAAAGAGACACTTGTCCAAACTTTCTAATTGCCATTAGTAGGGAAGTTAAGCTGATATTAGGCTAATTCACCATCCCCAAAAGTAAAAAGTTTTTTATAAGGGAAAAATGGAAAGATTCAAGAAGATAATTACCATGACAATGCTTACAGCCCTGCTTAGGGATAGAAATAACATCAGGAAAGTAGGAATGGTGGACAATAGCTTTTTAAAGAGAGACAAGAAGAGCATGCATGATGGAATCTCGACTTAGAAAAATCTAGGGAAAAGATTTTTTTAACTGTATGCTAGGAGAAGTTCAGGAATATGAATAGGTGGGAAAGATCCTTAATGCTATTATTTGGATGCTCTTGCAAGAATTGGACATAGAATTGTAAAGCTTTTTTTTTTTTTTTTTAAAAGATTTATTTATTTATTTACTTTGGGCAGGGGTCGGGTTGGGGAGGGAAGGGAGTGGACGGGCCACTTCTATTGGTCTTTCATTTCTCTATTTTCATTCGTCTTCATCCTTTGGCTCCTGTGGGCCTCCCATCGCGGTGGCGTCTGTCGCTGCAGAGCACCGGCTCCAGGCGCATGCACTCCAGAACTCCGGCTCGGTGATTGGACACATCAGTCCAGCCGCTCCGCGGCACGTGAGATCTTCCCAGGTCAGGGCTCGAACCGGCGCCCCTTGCACTGCAAGGCGGTGTCCTTACCCACTGGACCACCAAGGGAAGCCCTGTAAAGCTTATTTTTAATAATTTTTCCAGAAACCTTTTTAATGAGGTACAGTTCACTAAAGTGTATACATTTTGAGTACAGTATAATGAATTTTGACAAAGATCTACACACATATAACTATTAAAGAAAATAAGATACAGAGAATTTCCATTCTTCCCAGAATGACCAAGATTATGAACTTATTTTATATTGTCTCTGGAAGTTCCAACTCTGACTTCATATCCCACAAAACTCTATTTTATGTTTGAGGTTAATATTCTATGTAAGAAAAGAACTGATAAATGCCCTCACTAGAGAAGCTAACCAAATGTGCAGTTCAATCAGTACGTTCACCTTCTTTCAAAGATTTATTTCTTCCTCTTTCTATCTTCCACTTTTTTCTCTCTAGTACCTTAAAAGAGAGGCTTTTTCTTAAAGAGACACTTGTCCAAACTTTCTAATTGCCATTAGTAGGGAAGTTAAGCTGATATTAGGCTAATTCACCATCCCCAAAAGTAAAAAGTCATAAAATCATTTAAAATATTTTAAAATAATGAACTTGTACATGCTAATACAATTCATTAGTTGAATAGTGTGTGTGTCCACTTTTACGTAGGGTACCTTTTAGAAGACATTATTCTGAATTTTGCACCTAATATATAACATTTAATTGATCCACAGATAAATTTCTTACCACAAGAAAAAGCCAAGAGCTCACTCTCATCATAATCAAATGGAGGCTGGATTTATGTTGCAACAGAGTTGCAGTGGAGAAAACATTCATAATCAAATGGAGGCTGGATTTATGTTGCAACAGAGTTGTAGTGTAGAAAACATAAGTATGATGTCTCTTAGAATGACACCTCAAAGTGGAAACATCCTTGCATTTCAGTTTATGATTTTGTGAAAACATTCCATTCAGAATGGAATATGTCACATGAAATACTATATTTATGCAAAGTTATATTAAGCCAGTCAAGAGTCTTCCAGCACCACAGTTTGATGGCACAACTCTTCTGCACTCAGCCTTATTTATGGTTCAACCCAC
Source organism: Tragulus kanchil (assembly GCA_022376925.1). Taxonomy (NCBI): domain Eukaryota; kingdom Metazoa; phylum Chordata; class Mammalia; order Artiodactyla; family Tragulidae; genus Tragulus; species Tragulus kanchil. The sequence continues at coordinate 117,346,504 of JAIOJX010000004.1, read as the reverse complement.
ATAATTTCCAGAAAGGCCCAGTTTGTAATTCAGTCATTCTAGCATGATCTGGGGGGTTCCCAAATTTGTTATTCAATCACTCAGTCATGTCCTACTCTTTGTGACCCCATGGACAGCAGCACACCAGACTTTCCTGTCCTTCACTATCTCCTAGAATTTGCTCAAACTCATGCCCATTGAGTCAGTGATGCCATCCAATCATTTCATCTTGTGTCACCCCCTTCTCCTTTTGCCTTCAATCTTTCCCAGTATCAGGGTCTTTTTCAATGACTAATCTCTTTTGCATAAGTTGGTCCAAGTATTGGAGTTTTAGCAACACTCTTTCCAATAAACATTCAGTCTCTTTTTTACTACTTAAGAAAAGAATGATAATTTGTAGCCAACTTCACTCATGATAAAAGAATCCTGTTACATTCTTTCTGTCTAGTACCTTAAAACTTTCTAAAAGTTGTCCAATTTAAGATAGGGAAGTTAAGCTGATATTAGGCTAATTCACCATCCCCAAAAGTAAAAAGTCATAAAATCATTTAAAATATTTTAAAATAATGAACTTGTACATGCTAATACAATTCATTAGTTGAATAGTGTGTGTGTCCACTTTTACGTAGGGTACCTTTTAGAAGACATTATTCTGAATTTTGCACCTAATATATAACATTTAATTGATCCACAGATAAATTTCTTACCACAAGAAAAAGCCAAGAGCTCACTCTCATCATAATCAAATGGAGGCTGGATTTATGTTGCAACAGAGTTGCAGTGGAGAAAACATTCATAATCAAATGGAGGCTGGATTTATGTTGCAACAGAGTTGTAGTGGAGAAAACATAAGTATGATGTCTCTTAGAATGACACCTCAAAGTGGAAACATCCTTGCATTTCAGTTTATGATTTTGTGAAAACATTCCATTCAGAATGGAATATGTCACATGAAATACTATATTTATGCAAAGTTATATTAAGCCAGTCAAGAGTCTTCCAGCACCACAGTTTGATGGCACAACTCTTCTGCACTCAGCCTTATTTATGGTTCAACCCACATAATTTCCAGAAAGGCCCAGTTTGTAATTCAGTCATTCTAGCATGATCTGGGGGGTTCCCAAATTTGTTATTCAATCACTCAGTCATGTCCTACTCTTTGTGACCCCATGGACAGCAGCACACCAGACTTTCCTGTCCTTCACTATCTCCTAGAATTTGCTCAAACTCATGCCCATTGAGTCAGTGATGCCATCCAATCATTTCATCTTGTGTCACCCCCTTCTCCTTTTGCCTTCAATCTTTCCCAGTATCAGGGTCTTTTTCAATGACTAATCTCTTTTGCATAAGTTGGTCCAAGTATTGGAGTTTTAGCAACACTCTTTCCAATAAACATTCAGTCTCTTTTTTACTACTTAAGAAAAGAATGATAATTTGTAGCCAACTTCACTCATGATAAAAAGAATCCTGTTACATTCTTTCTGTCTTTCCTTGCAGATGAATCAATTCTAGTGAGTTTAGGAAGCATTACACCTGGTTTCATACATGTTTCCTACTCTGAGAAATCAAATTCTCCAATATCTGTTTCAGTTGGATTATGCCATGATAAAACCCAGCAAGAATTGTACCATTTTCCCACCTACATCTGGAAGAAACCCAATCCATCTTAGAGGAGGAGGAAGTAGATGGGGAGGAAGAAGTAGGGAAGGAAGAGAGGAAGGGGCATCTTGGCTGTGGAGGACTTCTGGGTGCTGAAAAACTACAAATGGTTCTGTGAGTGGCAACATACAACAGTTATTTAACAGAGATAGAAAATAGACATTATAGTTATTTCCTATTAGAAATATTAAAGAACAGCTCTTCAAAGAAAATATGAATGTAAGAGAACAGGATGAAAGAAATCAGGAAAATAATGGAAAACATTAAAGTTAAGAGTTTGAGTAATAATTTATGATGAGATAGTAAGAAAGAGATAATTACAAATGCTAAATAAAAAAATATTTTCATATTATACTGTATGTTGTAAAATTTAAATTGCTTTTCTGGATATTGAACTAGTAGTTCTTACGAATACAATACTGATCTAACACAGTCCATATGACAGTTTATTTTCATCTGAATTATATTAAATCCATTTTACAGTTTTTTCAAAAAACATGTATCAACCACTTATTGGACTACTTATTGACTGCTTACTGTAGTACTTAAACATTACATTGGACTACTTGCAGGGGATAAAAGTCAATTCCTGCCCAAACATGATCTGACATCAAATGATATATTAACAAATTTGCTTTCAACTATCATTTGCAGACCATAGTGACGTAAATAGTGTAGTTGGAATGACAGCTATACTTTTCATTGTAAATTGATAAACTGAGAACCAGTCTCCATTTCCATGAAATTTTAAAATTTATTTTGATGTTTTGGGGACCTTATCATCTCAGTTTGACAAACTGCTCAGTTTGTCATATAAGATTATATAGAAGCATAAAACTTTATTCTAGAAATAGTATTAAAGTACCATGTTTCATTTGTTTATTATGAAGCAGCAATTCCAAAGTGCTTTAATTAAACTATCTCATTTAATAAAAATATAAACACTGTGAATCTATAAGGTATATATTAATACTGTACCCATTTCATACAAGAAGAAATTATATTTCTGAATTTTATGAATTTTTCTGACATTACACAATAGCCCATATTTGGAATTTTATTAATTTTCCTGATGTTACACAATAACCAATAATACTGTTTCTATCACCACTATGGATTCCTTATTTTCCCACACAGTGTCAGGTTTTAAATAATGCTGATGGACAGTTAAAGTGGAATTTAAAATGTATTGTTGATGGACCTTCAAAATTGTGGTAATTTTCCTATTTGCATAAGAAAAATCTGCTGACAAATCACTCAGATGAATCAACAATGTATGCTAATAACTCCATTGGTTGATAATCTTTAGAACAATCTTCTCATTTGTTTTTTATAGAAATATTCTTTTAACTTCAAAAAATGCCATATAGCATATAAAATTCTTGATATTCAAGGTGCTTTGTTCATAATGTTGACAACTGACATAGTTACACAAAGGAAGGCTTCTGAAAGAAAAAAGGTATTCAAGTTGAAAGGACTTGCTAAATGATGAATATCAAGGTACACAATGGAGTTTTTTGAGTTTTTTTTTATTTGGAATGATGGGCTTTCCTCCATGTTGATAAACTTGTTGCCAGCAACAAAGTCTTTGCTTTCACTGGATGAGTGTAGAGTCATTATACACTGTCTTCATTTATATTTAGACAGCATCAACATAGGGAATTGCAGACTGGTCATGAGGGAGGCATTTTAACAGTCTGGTTCAATGTCAGTCCTGCTACCAAAAGCTATACTATTTTGGAAAATTTGCATAACTTCTTTAAATTTTATTCTCCTAGTAGTACGCCTATGCCATAGTGCTGTTTTGGATTTATGTGCTCAATGAATAGTGAGTAAACGGTTAGTGTTGGCTACATTTACTAGTTGGTTTTGGTCTTCTATTTAAATGGGCATGTGTTTAAATTAGGAAGATTCATTCTTCAGTTTTAGTTCAAGAAAAAATAACCATACCTATCTGTAAGCTAGACGAGAGGAGCAAATAGAGTAAGATATATGAGAATTCTTTAACAATACAAAAGTGTGAATATATAAGGAAGTTAAAAATTACATTATCTTCTTTAGTTCTCTAGTTTTACATGTCTTGTTTCCTGAACTTCTTGGAGACATAGGTGAGCCTCATGTTCTTCTTGGAGGTTTCTGATATACCTACCATACAGAAGACATCCAAAAAGTAACCTGTTGTAGACTTTCTTGATTATATCAGATAGGTGGTGGTTCACCTTCCAAATTAATATGGCATTTCTGTACATGTGATTATGTATTTAATGCAAAATTGCTTATGTTTTAATTACTTGTACATTTATTTTATTTCACCCAAACAATTCAAATTTCTTATATAAATTAATATATTTGTACATTTAGAACAACAAAGGGCATAAAGTAAGAACCACAGAAGGGTTTGCTGTTATAATACTAAGTATTTACAACAAATATTGTTGTTATAATCAGCTATCTTTTCCAGGTGGGGATCATGTGTACCACCTAGACAAAGTGCCTAACTGTAAAAATAATATTGTTAAATTTGAGAGTTCTGAATCCCAAAAATAAAGGAGTATAAACTATTCTCTTAAATAGGCTCTTTATTTTTATTCTAGAGTTTCATGGAATGTAGCAGATTCCTATGGGAACTTGAATACCGTGAACTCAAGGTGAGTGAGGCACAGAAAAGGTTAAGAAATCACCCCAGACAAAAAATTCCATAACATTAACTTCATGCATAATCACATGTGAGCAATGAACAGTAGTACAACCAATTTCAATTTAGAATCAAAATCATGACTGGAGGTCATCTGTCTAATCCTTGAGAATAGCAGCTTTAAAATGAGAGATGTCTGGGTAATAAAATGCCCATTATCTGCTCCTACCCATAGGTAACCTGCTTTTACCCTTCGACCCACGAAGCTGCTATGCTGAAATATCTGTGAGAGGGAACGTTTCCGAAAATGACATATTAGTGCCAGTGAATCAGCACATCCAGCAGTGAGATGTCATTTCTGTAGGTCCTGCATTCCGAGACAGTGTTCCCAGAAATCGTAATCACAGTGAAGGACAGGAAGTTTTCTCATTCAATAATTCTGGGCCAAGAGGCAGAAATAGAACAAGAGAAGAGAATCATTCTTTAAATATGGTGAATCTCAAGGAACTTCTATGACATCCAAATTTCTTTAAAATACCCTTTTTTAAAATTTAAGCTAGGTAAAGCCTACAAAAGTGTAATATATAAGGAAGTTAAATTACATTATCTTCTTTAGTTCTCTAGTTTTACATGTCTTGTTTCCTGAACTTCTTGGAGACATAGGTGAGCCTCATGTTCTTCTTGGAGGTTTCTGATATACCTACCATACAGAAGACATCCAAAAAGTAACCTGTTGTAGACTTTCTTGATTATATCAGATAGGTGGTGGTTCACCTTCCAAATTAATATGGCATTTCTGTACATGTGATTATGTATTTAATGCAAAATTGCTTATGTTTTAATTACTTGTACATTTATTTTATTTCACCCAAACAATTCAAATTTCTTATATAAATTAATATATTTGTACATTTAGAACAACAAAGGGCATAAAGTAAGAACCACAGAAGGGTTTGCTGTTATAATACTAAGTATTTACAACAAATATTGTTGTTATAATCAGCTATCTTTTTCCAGGTGGGGATCATGTGTACCACCTAGACAAAGTGCCTAACTGTAAAAATAATATTGTTAAATTTGAGAGTTCTGAATCCCAAAAATAAAGGAGTATAAACTATTCTCTTAAATAGGCTCTTTATTTTTATTCTAGAGTTTCATGGAATGTAGCAGATTCCTATGGGAACTTGAATACCGTGAACTCAAGGTGAGTGAGGCACAGAAAAGGTTAAGAAATCACCCCAGACAAAAAATTCCATAACATTAACTTCATGCATAATCACATGTGAGCAATGAACAGTAGTACAACCAATTTCAATTTAGAATCAAAATCATGACTGGAGGTCATCTGTCTAATCCTTGAGAATAGCAGCTTTAAAATGAGAGATGTCTGGGTAATAAAATGCCCATTATCTGCTCCTACCCATAGGTAACCTGCTTTTACCCTTCGACCCACGAAGCTGCTATGCTGAAATATCTGTGAGAGGGAACGTTTCCGAAAATGACATATTAGTGCCAGTGAATCAGCACATCCAGCAGTGAGATGTCATTTCTGTAGGTCCTGCATTCCGAGACAGTGTTCCCAGAAATCGTAATCACAGTGAAGGACAGGAAGTTTTCTCATTCAATAATTCTGGGCCAAGAGGCAGAAATAGAACAAGAGAAGAGAATCATTCTTTAAATATGGTGAATCTCAAGGAACTTCTATGACATCCAAATTTCTTTAAAATACCCCTAATTAAAATATATTATAAACTTCATCTAGCAGACTTTGTAACTTCTATCTCCCTCCTCTCAGAAAGAATCACATCATTTATGATCAGGGCAATACCTTAATTCTTAACCCAAACTATTATATTTTAATAAGAAAGTTTTCTTAACAATTACTCTTAGAACTACATCCATAGCTTCAATAATGTTCTGATAGTTTCACTCATAAAAACTGATTAAGCCCTCCCATTTCCCAGAGAACTGCACTGACTGTTGTGTAGGATGCACAGGTAAACAAGATAAGACACTTTCTGTGCCATAGTAGTCAATAATCTAAAACTCTTAAGGGGCATGGATGTAAGTGATGTGGTCTTTCAAAATCCAAACATCATAAATACTCCAAAAGTTTCCTTTCTCTGTCCTCTGGACATGGGATGGTGGATAAAATTCCCCAATTAATTTACAAATGTACACTTGGTTTTGGGCTGTGTTGGGATCATATCAAACTACAGTTGAATGTGACAGAAAACACCTCCTATGACAACTTCTCTAAGTATGATACTATCTAAAATTTTTGAACACTTGAAGACTAGAAAGAGTCTTAATTTTCCCATTTTTTTTGTAAACCAATAGCATGTTAAGTTTGAAATTATGACTTAGGCTTATATAGCATAAAACTAAATGAACTAAAATGAAATATAACTGTATTTAACTCTTTTCTATTTTTTTCATCTCCTACACTTGTGCATTTTACCTCTGGAAAGATCTTAACCATATAACATTTATGATCTACTCAGCATAGAATTTATTCAGCAAATCATTTATGAAGTATCTATCGAGATAAAACTTCCCTTTCCGAAAATGACATATTAGTGCCAGTGAATCAGCACATCCAGCAGTGAGATGTCATTTCTGTAGGTCCTGCATTCCGAGACAGTGTTCCCAGAAATCGTAATCACAGTGAAGGACAGGAAGTTTTCTCATTCAATAATTCTGGGCCAAGAGGCAGAAATAGAACAAGAGAAGAGAATCATTCTTTAAATATGGTGAATCTCAAGGAACTTCTATGACATCCAAATTTCTTTAAAATACCCCTAATTAAAATATATTATAAACTTCATCTAGCAGACTTTGTAACTTCTATCTCCCTCCTCTCAGAAAGAATCACATCATTTATGATCAGGGCAATACCTTAATTCTTAACCCAAACTATTATATTTTAATAAGAAAGTTTTCTTAACAATTACTCTTAGAACTACATCCATAGCTTCAATAATGTTCTGATAGTTTCACTCATAAAAACTGATTAAGCCCTCCCATTTCCCAGAGAACTGCACTGACTGTTGTGTAGGATGCACAGGTAAACAAGATAAGACACTTTCTGTGCCATAGTAGTCAATAATCTAAAACTCTTAAGGGGCATGGATGTAAGTGATGTGGTCTTTCAAAATCCAAACATCATAAATACTCCAAAAGTTTCCTTTCTCTGTCCTCTGGACATGGGATGGTGGATAAAATTCCCCAATTAATTTACAAATGTACACTTGGTTTTGGGCTGTGTTGGGATCATATCAAACTACAGTTGAATGTGACAGAAAACACCTCCTATGACAACTTCTCTAAGTATGATACTATCTAAAATTTTTGAACACTTGAAGACTAGAAAGAGTCTTAATTTTCCCATTTTTTTTGTAAACCAATAGCATGTTAAGTTTGAAATTATGACTTAGGCTTATATAGCATAAAACTAAATGAACTAAAATGAAATATAACTGTATTTAACTCTTTTCTATTTTTTTCATCTCCTACACTTGTGCATTTTACCTCTGGAAAGATCTTAACCATATAACATTTATGATCTACTCAGCATAGAATTTATTCAGCAAATCATTTATGAAGTATCTATCGAGTACTGAACAAGACCTTCCCCTTAATAAATATAGAAAAAACATAAAAGATAAATCAATGGCCATTGACATATGAGAAAGAATTTCATAGGTTGGGAGATGATACATCTTGGTTTACTTTACACAGCTTATGTCAGTAGTCCTGAAGTATTTACTAGTATCATTTTACTTTATTGTCAAAAGGATCCCAGTTTGTAATATTAAGCATATGGTCACCAGAGAAAGGAGGAAGACTATGGGGTTAGGAGTTACAGATTTAAGATTAAAACTTGATTTTGTCTTTTTTACCTGTTTTGAGACACTGGATCTCATTTTCTTCATCTGGTAAACAGAAATATTACCACATAATTATGTAATTGTGAAAATGAAATGAAGGGTTTGAAAAATGCTTTGCCCTCCCATCCTTCAAACCATGGGCCTGGCACAACTGTAGACGCACAGTAAACTCTCAGTACATATTTGTTAATATTTAGAAAGATTGGGCCAGCTACATATTTTGGGGGGCCCAGTGAAAAATAACAATGCAGGGTCTCTTGTTCAAAAGCATAAAAATACTATTAAAGGTACTAATTAAAGGGAGCTTCCCAGGTGGCTCTAGTGGTAAAGAACTTGTTTGCCAATGCAGGAGATGTAGGCAATGCAGGTTTAATCCCTGGGTCAAGAAGTTCCCCTGGAGAAGGAAACGGCAACCCACTCCAGTATTCTTGCCTGGAAAATCCCATGGACAGAGGAGCACGGCAAGCTACAGTCCATTGGGTTGGCCAAAAAAATTCACAACATGACATTTTTCAAACTACAGTTGAATGTGACAGAAAACACCTCCTATGACAACTTCTCTAAGTATGATACTATCTAAAATTTTTGAACACTTGAAGACTAGAAAGAGTCTTAATTTTCCCATTTTTTTTGTAAACCAATAGCATGTTAAGTTTGAAATTATGACTTAGGCTTATATAGCATAAAACTAAATGAACTAAAATGAAATATAACTGTATTTAACTCTTTTCTATTTTTTTCATCTCCTACACTTGTGCATTTTACCTCTGGAAAGATCTTAACCATATAACATTTATGATCTACTCAGCATAGAATTTATTCAGCAAATCATTTATGAAGTATCTATCGAGTACTGAACAAGACCTTCCCCTTAATAAATATAGAAAAAACATAAAAGATAAATCAATGGCCATTGACATATGAGAAAGAATTTCATAGGTTGGGAGATGATACATCTTGGTTTACTTTACACAGCTTATGTCAGTAGTCCTGAAGTATTTACTAGTATCATTTTACTTTATTGTCAAAAGGATCCCAGTTTGTAATATTAAGCATATGGTCACCAGAGAAAGGAGGAAGACTATGGGGTTAGGAGTTACAGATTTAAGATTAAAACTTGATTTTGTCTTTTTTACCTGTTTTGAGACACTGGATCTCATTTTCTTCATCTGGTAAACAGAAATATTACCACATAATTATGTAATTGTGAAAATGAAATGAAGGGTTTGAAAAATGCTTTGCCCTCCCATCCTTCAAACCATGGGCCTGGCACAACTGTAGACGCACAGTAAACTCTCAGTACATATTTGTTAATATTTAGAAAGATTGGGCCAGCTACATATTTTGGGGGGCCCAGTGAAAAATAACAATGCAGGGTCTCTTGTTCAAAAGCATAAAAATACTATTAAAGGTACTAATTAAAGGGAGCTTCCCAGGTGGCTCTAGTGGTAAAGAACTTGTTTGCCAATGCAGGAGATGTAGGCAATGCAGGTTTAATCCCTGGGTCAAGAAGTTCCCCTGGAGAAGGAAACGGCAACCCACTCCAGTATTCTTGCCTGGAAAATCCCATGGACAGAGGAGCACGGCAAGCTACAGTCCATTGGGTTGCAAAGAGTCAAACACAACTAAAGCAATTTAGCACACATAGCAAATGTATTTAAGCCATAAAGCCTTTTCTTTCTTCCACACACATCCCCTCTCAACTTGTCATAATGAATTTTACTATTTGATATTATAAGACAAGTGATAAAATGATCAGCATGGGTTTTGCCATTCATCTTTAGCCTGTGCAATGAAAGTTTTAACTGCAAAGAGAGTTTAATTCACATACAGAATCACCAAAATTACACACTTTGTATTCCTTAACTCACGCTTGCATATGTTTTATTATTATCAGAAAAGGGAAAATGTTGTGCAAAACTAAACAGTTGTATTTCATCTGATATGTGTACATTTTATCCTGAATAAGGGAGAACTGAAAGGAAAAGGAACTATGGTTTACACTCTTTTCCTTACTTTCTACATTATCATTTTCAAACTAAATGGTTGGCAAATATATAACACAGGTGAAAAGACATAATAGGGTTCCTTGGCCATTGGGTTTTTTAGAAAGTTATTGCCTTCCTTCTATGCTCAAACCAAATCTTCCTCAAATAACTGAAAGTATGGTTCCTTGTCAGTCCCCGCATAAACTGAGTGGAAATATAACATTTTGCATTTGCATTGTACTCTGAGCTTGGCTAAACACTCACAATCATAGATCAATTGGAATTCTGTGTTTCCAGGCATCATAAAGTTCTATGCATATGACCCAGCAACAACAGGGGCAGATGCGTAATGTGAGCATCTCCTCTGCTCATTTTCATGTCCCATTGTCCCACTGAATTTCACTTACAAGCACAAGTTCAATGTTGAGTTCAACACATTGCTGTTAAACCAAGTGTTTGTTTCCCCCGGCTAATAATTTTGGGGGCCCAAGGGTGAAAATAACAATGCAGGGTCTCTTGTTCAAAAGCATAAAAATACTATTAAAGGTACTAATTAAAGGGAGCTTCCCAGGTGGCTCTAGTGGTAAAGAACTTGTTTGCCAATGCAGGAGATGTAGGCAATGCAGGTTTAATCCCTGGGTCAAGAAGTTCCCCTGGAGAAGGAAACGGCAACCCACTCCAGTATTCTTGCCTGGAAAATCCCATGGACAGAGGAGCACGGCAAGCTACAGTCCATTGGGTTGCAAAGAGTCAAACACAACTAAAGCAATTTAGCACACATAGCAAATGTATTTAAGCCATAAAGCCTTTTCTTTCTTCCACACACATCCCCTCTCAACTTGTCATAATGAATTTTACTATTTGATATTATAAGACAAGTTAAGTGATAAAATGATCAGCATGGGTTTTGCCATTCATCTTTAGCCTGTGCAATGAAAGTTTTAACTGCAAAGAGAGTTTAATTCACATACAGAATCACCAAAATTACACACTTTGTATTCCTTAACTCACGCTTGCATATGTTTTATTATTATCAGAAAAGGGAAAATGTTGTGCAAAACTAAACAGTTGTATTTCATCTGATATGTGTACATTTTATCCTGAATAAGGGAGAACTGAAAGGAAAAGGAACTATGGTTTACACTCTTTTCCTTACTTTCTACATTATCATTTTCAAACTAAATGGTTGGCAAATATATAACACAGGTGAAAAGACATAATAGGGTTCCTTGGCCATTGGGTTTTTTAGAAAGTTATTGCCTTCCTTCTATGCTCAAACCAAATCTTCCTCAAATAACTGAAAGTATGGTTCCTTGTCAGTCCCCGCATAAACTGAGTGGAAATATAACATTTTGCATTTGCATTGTACTCTGAGCTTGGCTAAACACTCACAATCATAGATCAATTGGAATTCTGTGTTTCCAGGCATCATAAAGTTCTATGCATATGACCCAGCAACAACAGGGGCAGATGCGTAATGTGAGCATCTCCTCTGCTCATTTTCATGTCCCATTGTCCCACTGAATTTCACTTACAAGCACAAGTTCAAAGATTGCATTATCAAGAGTTCAACACATTGCTGTTAAACCAAGTGACATTAAACTCCTCTGAATTACAAGCTCTGTCCAATATCACAGGTCACAAGCCCACGAAGGTGGCCTTATAGAAGTATAGAGGAGATTTCCTGGGGCTACCATAAGACTCCTGGCAATAAACAAGTCTTTTAAGGAAAAGCAGAGCCTTTGAGGTAACCAAGGTTGCAAAAAAAATCCAAAATGCCAGAAAATACTCTAAAATTGACTCTAACTGGAAGTCCTCTGACACCTACCCAACTCACCCTCCATGATCATTGTCACTTTGCAAGTGAAGACTCTTTCACTCCTACATGAACATTACTGTGTTTAGCTTTTTACTTTTCACCAGAATATGAGTTTTACTGATTATCTTATGTCTGTCCCTAAATAGGCATAGACAGGACAAGTCCTACTATGAGACTGAAACTTAGAATTCTCATACTTACAAAGGTCAACTGAGAAATCAAGATCACTTTGTCTTTTAACATATAAAAGGCAAAAAGTTTGTTTTCCTGAGATTAATGTCAGTGTTCTATGCATAACAAATTGTGAAACTGTGTCCATACTGCAGTTGTGAGTTCTCCATCTATTTACCTGTATCTGTTGTGAAAACAGTGAGGAAAATAGAATTTTAATCTACTTACAACAATCTGATGAAGGTGAGCATGGTAGGACTTTTAAAAAAAGAATACTTCAATACTTTTACCTCTTTCACATTAGTATCCTATGATGGGAAGGTTAAGTAAAAGCTATATATTACAGATAACTTTGTACTTTGTTTATACACTTGTGAGGTATCCTTTCTACCTAGAGTTGAATATATTTCTTAGAAATATGAGACCAAGGTCACTATCAGTCAAACCAAATCTTCCTCAAATAACTGAAAGTATGGTTCCTTGTCAGTGAAACTGAGTGGAAATATAACATTTTGCATTTGCATTGTACTCTGAGCTTGGCTAAACACTCACAATCATAGATCAATTGGAATTCTGTGTTTCCAGGCATCATAAAGTTCTATGCATATGACCCAGCAACAACAGGGGCAGATGCGTAATGTGAGCATCTCCTCTGCTCATTTTCATGTCCCATTGTCCCACTGAATTTCACTTACAAGCACAAGTTCAAAGATTGCATTATCAAGAGTTCAACACATTGCTGTTAAACCAAGTGACATTAAACTCCTCTGAATTACAAGCTCTGTCCAATATCACAGGTCACAAGCCCACGAAGGTGGCCTTATAGAAGTATAGAGGAGATTTCCTGGGGCTACCATAAGACTCCTGGCAATAAACAAGTCTTTTAAGGAAAAGCAGAGCCTTTGAGGTAACCAAGGTTGCAAAAAAAATCCAAAATGCCAGAAAATACTCTAAAATTGACTCTAACTGGAAGTCCTCTGACACCTACCCAACTCACCCTCCATGATCATTGTCACTTTGCAAGTGAAGACTCTTTCACTCCTACATGAACATTACTGTGTTTAGCTTTTTACTTTTCACCAGAATATGAGTTTTACTGATTATCTTATGTCTGTCCCTAAATAGGCATAGACAGGACAAGTCCTACTATGAGACTGAAACTTAGAATTCTCATACTTACAAAGGTCAACCGAGAAATCAAGATCACTTTGTCTTTTAACATATAAAAGGCAAAAAGTTTGTTTTCCTGAGATTAATGTCAGTGTTCTATGCATAACAAATTGTGAAACTGTGTCCATACTGCAGTTGTGAGTTCTCCATCTATTTACCTGTATCTGTTGTGAAAACAGTGAGGAAAATAGAATTTTAATCTACTTACAACAATCTGATGAAGGTGAGCATGGTAGGACTTTTAAAAAAAGAATACTTCAATACTTTTACCTCTTTCACATTAGTATCCTATGATGGGAAGGTTAAGTAAAAGCTATATATTACAGATAACTTTGTACTTTGTTTATACACTTGTGAGGTATCCTTTCTACCTAGAGTTGAATATATTTCTTAGAAATATGAGACCAAGGTCACTATCAGTCAATTTAAAGAGAAAATAATTTATTTTATTAGTAAAATAATGTTTTTATTATTTATAGAAATTTTACAAGGCACAAGATAATTTTTTGATTTAATGTCGTGAACAAAATTTTATTTCAAGAAAAAAATTTCCAAGTATACTGAAATAACTTGAGAAAATCTGCAAGTCAGAAAGTTTTGAAGAACAAAATAAGCTTTACAAAAAAGTTTTTGAGATAAATTAAATATTAAAGCTTCAAAGCCATTGAACATGAAATAGTCAATAATATAATTTGGCAATATATTGTTTGCATGTATGTGTTTGTGGGTTTGTATTGTATATATAAAATAATAAATCTAGGTGTAGTTTTGTACGCTTCAATTCTTCCAGCTACAACTTTACCCCATTTGAAACAAATTGCACCTTAAATTTGAAGGCAATTTTCAGTAGTTTGGTGTGCAGTACAGATTTCATCTTTGATATTTAGTAAGCCTGAGATCCTTCTAACGTGTGAAGTCTGCATGTCTGCAAACTAGGATGTCTGTGTTTGTGTTTATTACCTTTTTCATGCATGCCTTGAAATGACTAAATTACAGGTATTTTACATGTGTTTTGTGGTACAAGACAGATACAGTCCACTGGTATAATTTATCTTGAAACACCCTGTTTTACAAAATTACAGAAAAGCACTGCAATTTGCTCAATTTTTAACATATAAAAGGCAAAAAGTTTGTTTTCCTGAGATTAATGTCAGTGTTCTATGCATAACAAATTGTGAAACTGTGTCCATACTGCAGTTGTGAGTTCTCCATCTATTTACCTGTATCTGTTGTGAAAACAGTGAGGAAAATAGAATTTTAATCTACTTACAACAATCTGATGAAGGTGAGCATGGTAGGACTTTTAAAAAAAGAATACTTCAATACTTTTACCTCTTTCACATTAGTATCCTATGATGGGAAGGTTAAGTAAAAGCTATATATTACAGATAACTTTGTACTTTGTTTATACACTTGTGAGGTATCCTTTCTACCTAGAGTTGAATATATTTCTTAGAAATATGAGACCAAGGTCACTATCAGTCAATTTAAAGAGAAAATAATTTATTTTATTAGTAAAATAATGTTTTTATTATTTATAGAAATTTTACAAGGCACAAGATAATTTTTTGATTTAATGTCGTGAACAAAATTTTATTTCAAGAAAAAAATTTCCAAGTATACTGAAATAACTTGAGAAAATCTGCAAGTCAGAAAGTTTTGAAGAACAAAATAAGCTTTACAAAAAAGTTTTTGAGATAAATTAAATATTAAAGCTTCAAAGCCATTGAACATGAAATAGTCAATAATATAATTTGGCAATATATTGTTTGCATGTATGTGTTTGTGGGTTTGTATTGTATATATAAAATAATAAATCTAGGTGTAGTTTTGTACGCTTCAATTCTTCCAGCTACAACTTTACCCCATTTGAAACAAATTGCACCTTAAATTTGAAGGCAATTTTCAGTAGTTTGGTGTGCAGTACAGATTTCATCTTTGATATTTAGTAAGCCTGAGATCCTTCTAACGTGTGAAGTCTGCATGTCTGCAAACTAGGATGTCTGTGTTTGTGTTTATTACCTTTTTCATGCATGCCTTGAAATGACTAAATTACAGGTATTTTACATGTGTTTTGTGGTACAAGACAGATACAGTCCACTGGTATAATTTATCTTGAAACACCCTGTTTTACAAAATTACAGAAAAGCACTGCAATTTGCTCAATTTTTTATTTCTAAGACTATGGTAAAATCTTCAAAGCCCAGAAGATGTCTTCCAGATAAGAACTTAGCCATGCAATAAACAATTTTCATCAAAGCTCTGGGTTTGGGGAAATAGAGTACAATTGTAGATTTAAAATCTTGATAATGTTTCTTACTTATTAGTTATTTTGTCTTTTGTATTTTGACCTAATTCAGCCACCAAAGGCATCAACTCTTATGTAAGATTAGATACACACACACACACACACACACACACACACAGAGCAGTCCAAATCAGATTATCTACAATCAAGGTAATTGTGGAGAACAAAATTGTTCATCTGTGCCATTCAGCTGCCTTTTGGATTTAGCGTTTGATCCCAAGTGACTGCTGAAGTTACAACTATAAAGTGTTCTTCTCTAAGCCGGTGGAACTTTGTTACTTTAAAAATCATTTTCCATAAAGTCCTTTTGACTTCACCTTTCCCTTCAGAATTATATATGAATAACCAAAAGCTCAGTAGACATCATGTAATCCTTATGGCATTAATATAAAACACAATAGTTCGATGCTGAAAATCATTCTTAATAATCTTTGATAAATATTCAAAGTATCTTGTGCCTTAAATTTGGTTATAAATGTCCTGTCTTAATACTTAGCTAAGAATTTTTGTATATTAAGAAAATATTTTGTATATATGTGTAATTAAATCATATGAAATTTTGACTTAGAATTGGACTCTTCATTCAGGACAGTGCAATATGTCTTTAAATAATCCAACATGTCTTTAAAATAATGCAATCAGTTACAAAGGTGACTCTTTGAGGTTTGTTTGTTAGTATGGCTGAAGGTGTAAAAAGTTATATCTATCTTTTTCTTGAGTCTACCTATTTAATATTCTGGAAAACACATCTAGAATATCTATTATCAATTGGCTAAAGTTAAATTCTGTATTGGAATTCATTACTTCAAACGTTATTCGATGTAAAATTCTGCCATTACCAAAGACATGCTCAATTTTTCTCCTTTAGAACTATTAGAGAAATGGTATAACATGTGGATACTAAATGGAGGCAATGTATGGGGGTTCTCTTCTTAACAGATATTTTCCCCCAATGGAAAAGGGTAGTACCCTTTGCACATTACTGGTGAAGTACAGGCCTTTATTAGTAAACAATCTTTGATAAATTAACATATTTTCTAAATTCAGTTTTTGGCCTTGATTTTATGCTTATCACATGAATAATTAATTAAATATTTGTCTTCAAATTAATAATTAAAAAGCATCCAATTATATTTTTAAAAATTTCTAAGTCAATGTTTATTTCACGTGAATAAAGTTTTTTATTTCTCATTCTTCAAGATTTGTATAAACTCCACCAATTATGTTATCTGCTATGCCTAACAGACTTGTATTGAGCCACAGTAAACAGGGTATATATGGGTTTGTTCTCAGGTGTCATAAAGTCTCCTCCTTCTCTCAGTGGTGCTCAAGCTAGTTTTTTTTTTTTTAAAGATCTATTTGGGGGGGGGGCGGGTTGGGGAGGGAGGGGTGTGGGCGGGCCACTTCTATTGGTCTTTCATTTCTCTATTTTCATTCGTCTTCGTTCTTTGGTTCCTGTGGGCCTCCCATCGTGGTGGCCTCTGTCGACGGCTCTGGGCGCATGCGCCCCAGAGCTCCTGCTCGGTAATAGGACACATCAGTCCAGCTGCTCCGCTGCACGTGGGATCTTCCCAGGCCAGGGCTAGAACCGGCGCCCCTTGCACTGCAAGTCGGTGTCCTTACCCACTGGACCATCAGGGGAAGCCCTCAAGCTAGTTTTTAATTTGCTTGTCTTTCATACAGTGTCTTTGTCTTTGTGTGGACAGTTAGCTATCCTCTCCATGAAAAAAAACAAGCAAGCAGTAATAATATAAATAGCATAAATCATAACAGGCATAATAGCAGTGAAAGTGTGGTAGTATAACTTCAGCAGTTTACTTCCCTAGTAAAATTAGTATTGCTAATTTAAAGAATCAGAGTCCCTAAAATATGAATACATCCAACCAACATGTATAGAAGTCTAGTTTTACAGAAGATCACTACAAAGCATTCATAACATCTTTATTAAACGAAAGATATTTTCTCCTTTAGAACTATTAGAGAAATGGTATAACATGTGGATACTAAATGGAGGCAATGTATGGGGGTTCTCTTCTTAACAGATATTTTCCCCCAATGGAAAAGGGTAGTACCCTTTGCACATTACTGGTGAAGTACAGGCCTTTATTAGTAAACAATCTTTGATAAATTAACATATTTTCTAAATTCAGTTTTTGGCCTTGATTTTATGCTTATCACATGAATAATTAATTAAATATTTGTCTTCAAATTAATAATTAAAAAGCATCCAATTATATTTTTAAAAATTTCTAAGTCAATGTTTATTTCACGTGAATAAAGTTTTTTATTTCTCATTCTTCAAGATTTGTATAAACTCCACCAATTATGTTATCTGCTATGCCTAACAGACTTGTATTGAGCCACAGTAAACAGGGTATATATGGGTTTGTTCTCAGGTGTCATAAAGTCTCCTCCTTCTCTCAGTGGTGCTCAAGCTAGTTTTTTTTTTTTTAAAGATCTATTTGGGGAGGGAGGGGAGCGGGCGGGCCACTTCTATTGGTCTTTCATTTCTCTATTTTCATTCGTCTTCGTTCTTTGGTTCCTGTGGGCCTCCCATCGTGGTGGCCTCTGTCGACGGCTCTGGGCGCATGCGCCCAGAGCTCCTGCTCGGTAATAGGACACATCAGTCCAGCTGCTCCGCTGCACGTGGGATCTTCCCAGGCCAGGGCTAGAACCGGCGCCCCTTGCACTGCAAGTCGGTGTCCTTACCCACTGGACCATCAGGGGAAGCCCTCAAGCTAGTTTTTAATTTGCTTGTCTTTCATACAGTGTCTTTGTCTTTGTGTGGACAGTTAGCTATCCTCTCCATGAAAAAAAACAAGCAAGCAGTAATAATATAAATAGCATAAATCATAACAGGCATAATAGCAGTGAAAGTGTGGTAGTATAACTTCAGCAGTTTACTTCCCTAGTAAAATTAGTATTGCTAATTTAAAGAATCAGAGTCCCTAAAATATGAATACATCCAACCAACATGTATAGAAGTCTAGTTTTACAGAAGATCACTACAAAGCATTCATAACTGTAATTATAATGACTAACATTTATTCTGAACTTACTGTATGGCAGGTATTTTCCTGAGTTTTTGTGTTACTCTTTTAAATCTTTAAAATTTTACAGGTGGGATTAATTTTCATTTCATGCAATTAATCAAATTTTAGTATACTTTTCAAAGATAATGTAGCTAGGAATTTCTAGACATGGTATTCCAATATTCTATCCTAATTCATCCAACTTTAAAACATATATATATATATATATATATATATATATATTTCAGTAAATTATAAAATAAGCCTTGAGAAGCACTGTTGTAGCAACAAAGGCATTTAAAAGATAGAAAATCACAAAGTTGGCACAGTTTCAATATGTGGATCAACTTATGGAGAGCAATATTCTTCTCACTTATCTATTCAGATGACAGAGTTAACTTGACCTCTGTAGAGAATTCTAAGTATCAGTGAAGTAATAACACTCATTTTCCCTAATGTCAATTTCGGGAAAGATTTAGGATAATCAGTAAAAGTCCTCTTTCTGAGTATAAACATTCAATCTACAAAGTGGCCTTTTAAAAAAATACATGTAAATGTTATAAAAGCAGCAGGGCTTTACTAGAACTAGTCAAATTCTATTACTAGCAAACTATGAAATGCAAATTGACCCATAACAGTGTTATATACAAAAGTAAGGAAAGACAAAACCCTATGACTTCTGCCATTAAGAATCTAATAATGCAGTAAGATGACATTCACACCTGAAAACTAGCTCACAGGATGAAGCCACCAGGATGGAATCAAGTCTCCTTATAAGAACAGGAAGAGAGCTGGGCCTTTCCCTCTTATATTCAGATTCTCTGTCTCTCTTTCTCTCTCCTTCTTCCTCTTACTTCCTCTTTCCTTCCTTCTTTGCCAAAAATTAAACCATACGAGCATCATGGTTTTTGACTTACAGATTACAGCTATGAGAAATAAATGCTTGTTGTTTGTCAGTATACAGTATTCTTTTATAGCAATCTAAGCTATTTCATCTGCCTTCACATACAAAATTGAGACAGTGTAACTTAATGAACGAAGGATATAGCTTTTGAGTTTGAATCCTTTTCCCACCATTTATTAGCTGTATGTCATTAGGCTACTTACTCAATATCTGTGAAATTCACCCCTAAAATATATTCACTAATTGTGCTGTTGAAGACTTGTGAAGATGTGGAAGAATCAAAACATAGTACATGGCTGATGGGAATGTAAAATGGTGTGCCCACTGTGCAAGACTGTATGGCATACCCTCAACATTTTAAAATAAAAATTACCATATTATCCAGCAATTCCATTTCTGGGCATATATCCAAAGGAACTGAAAGTAGGGTTCTGAAGGGATATCATGCACTCATACTTATTGTAGCAGCATTAATTGCAATAGCCTGAAGGGGAAAGGAATACAAAGTATCCATCAATGGAAGAATGGATTTAAAAAATGTAGTGCAAATACACAATGGAGTATTATTCAGAGTTAATAAGGAAGGACATTCTGGCACATGCTATAAAATAGATGAAACTTGAGGATATTATGATATGTACAACAAGACACAAAATAAATTTCATGATTCTACTATATGAAATACCTAGCATAGTAAAATTTACAGATACAGAAAATAAAATGGTGGTTTCCAGGGATTCAGATCAGGGGAAAAGGGGAGTTTCAGTTCCGCAAGGTGAAAAGAGGTCTATGGATGGAAAGTGGTGATGGTTGGACAATGTAAAGGTATGTACACCAAATAATACACTCAAAAATGATAATTCTGTGGATTAATATATACAAACTAGTCTATATAAAATAGATAATGAGTAAGAACCTGTTGTTACCATAGGTTCTCAATATCCTGTAATGGCTACATGGAAAAAATAATCCAAAAAAAATTAAAAGAGTGGATATATGTGTATGTATATGTACAATTGATTCACTTTACTGTACACCAGAAACTAACACAACATTGTAAATCAACTATACTCCAGTAAAAATTTAAAGCATGACTAATTTGTGTTATATGTATTAAAAGTTTACTATAATTAAATACAAAACTGCATTTTTTAAAGTGTGGTGTAGGATTGTGTTTGTGTATATGTGTGTGTGTATGTATTTGTGTATCTTGGGGAACCTGAGGAAGCACACTTTTTATAAAATGAAAAGGGAAGGAAAAGGCCATAGAAAATAAGTTCAATTCAATTTCACTAACTAACTTTTGAGTAACTCGAATTTTCCATTTTTACAATATGCTGGATTAAGAAGAAGCCAAATAATGCACATGTCAGGGAAACTAATTCTTCCAGCTCCATTTTTTGTTCTCAAGATTTCTTTGGATATATGGTGTCTTCTGTGTTTTCATACAAATTTAATACATTTTTGTTCTGCTTCTGTGAAAAATGCCACTGTTAATTTGATAGGGGTTTTACTGAATCTGTAGATTGTGTTGGGTAGTATAATCATTTTCACAATATTGATTTTTCCAATCCAATAAAATGGTATATCTCTCCATCAGTTGAGTTGTCTTCAATTTATTTCATCTGTACCTTATTGTTTTCTGTGTACAGGTCTTTTGTCTCCATGTGTTAAAGTGTTAGTCAGTCATATCTGACACTTTGTGACCACATGGACTATAGCTCACCAGGCTCCTCTGTCCATAGAATTATCCAAGCAAGACTACTGGAGTAGTTGCCATTTTCCTCTCCAAGGTATCTTCCTGACTCAGAGATCAAATCAAGGTCTCCATCGTTGCAAGCAGATTCTTCACCATCTGAGCCACCAGGGAAGCCCTATTAAATAATTTTAATTTCTTCCTGGTTCAGTCTTGGCAGGTTGTACCTTTCTAAGAATTTTCCCATTTCTTCCAGGTTGTCCATTTTATTGGCACATAGTTGCTTGTAGTTGCTTATAATAATTTGTATATCTGCAGTGTCAGATGAAACTTCCCCTTTTTGACTTGTAATTTTATTGCTTTGAGTCCTCTCCCTTTTTTTCTTTATGAATCTTGTTAAAGGTGTATCAATTCTGTTTATCTTTTCAACGTACCAGCTTTTACTTTCATCTGTTTCCTTCATTTCTATTTATTTCTGCTCTGCTCTTTATGATTTCTTTCCCTCTACTAACCTTGGGTTTACTTTATTGTTGTTCTTTCTCTAGTTGCTTTAGGTGTAAGGTTAGGTCGTTTATTTGATGTTTTTCTCTTTTCGTGAGGTAAGACTGTATTGTTATAAACTCTCCCTAACTGTATTTGTTGCATCCCATAGACTTTAAATCATCATGATCTTGTTGTCTAGGTATTTTCTTTTTGTTGTTGTTGTTGTCCAGGTATTTGTTTCTAGGTATTTTTTAATTTCCTTATAGATTTCTTCAGTGATTTCTTGATTATGTGAGTGTGTTAGCTGCTCAGTCATGTCCAACTCTTTGCAACCCCATGGACTGTAGCCCGCCAGGCTCCTCTGTCCATGGGAATCTCCAGGCAAGAATACTGGGGCAATGGCAGCCCTGCCCTTTGTGTTCCACTTAAAAATGATGTCTCTTAGGCAGACCACACCTTCCCTAAGGGACATTCCCAACTGCAGAGCCCCTCACTCCTGTCTCCTCTGTGGTATCTGCACAGCCAACACTAGTCCTCTCCCCAGATCTACCCTTTTAGCCCCATATTTTAGCACTCAGTCCCCACCATCCCTGGGAAATTCTCCTTTCAGGCAGGAGCACAAAAAGCTGATTCCTGGGGAGGCTTTGGGATGGGTGGTACCCAGGTTTCTGGAGCCTCCCTGAGAGGAGGCCTTGGCTTGAGAAATGGGCAAAGCTGCTCAGATGGGTGCCATTCTCAGTGGCTGCTAAGGCTAAAGCCAGCAGGTGGGGAAGGGGGTTGCAATGGTTGCCCTACCCCTCGCATGCCTCAGCAATGACTCAACAATGTCACTCAAACAACTTGCTTCTATAGGCTCCAGGCTTTCCCCCTAGCTTTCCTAGTTGTGGAGTTCATTACTCCTGTCCCTTCAGGCTGTCTTTTCACAGACAATAGCTGTTCCCCTTCCTGGGTCCATGCTCTGAACTATACTTCCCAGCACCCAGTCTTCCTCCACAACAGGATATAACAGGACTCAAACTGGGCTGTGCAGGAATGCCATTCTTACTTTGCCCTGCTGTCCATAGGCCATCCACTGCATGTTCCTTCCATCCTTCAAATTCTGTCCAGCTTTTACTTTCATCTGTTTCCTTCATTTCTATTTATTTCTGCTCTGCTCTTTATGATTTCTTTCCCTCTACTAACCTTGGGTTTACTTTATTGTTGTTCTTTCTCTAGTTGCTTTAGGTGTAAGGTTAGGTCGTTTATTTGATGTTTTTCTCTTTTCGTGAGGTAAGACTGTATTGTTATAAACTCTCCCTAACTGTATTTGTTGCATCCCATAGACTTTAAATCATCATGATCTTGTTGTCTAGGTATTTTCTTTTTGTTGTTGTTGTTGTCCAGGTATTTGTTTCTAGGTATTTTTTAATTTCCTTATAGATTTCTTCAGTGATTTCTTGATTATGTGAGTGTGTTAGCTGCTCAGTCATGTCCAACTCTTTGCAACCCCATGGACTGTAGCCCGCTAGGCTCCTCTGTCCATGGGAATCTCCAGGCAAGAATACTGGGGCAATGGCAGCCCTGCCCTTTGTGTTCCACTTAAAAATGATGTCTCTTAGGCAGACCACACCTTCCCTAAGGGACATTCCCAACTGCAGAGCCCCTCACTCCTGTCTCCTCTGTGGTATCTGCACAGCCAACACTAGTCCTCTCCCCAGATCTACCCTTTTAGCCCCATATTTTAGCACTCAGTCCCCACCATCCCTGGGAAATTCTCCTTTCAGGCAGGAGCACAAAAAGCTGATTCCTGGGGAGGCTTTGGGATGGGTGGTACCCAGGTTTCTGGAGCCTCCCTGAGAGGAGGCCTTGGCTTGAGAAATGGGCAAAGCTGCTCAGATGGGTGCCATTCTCAGTGGCTGCTAAGGCTAAAGCCAGCAGGTGGGGAAGGGGGTTGCAATGGTTGCCCTACCCCTCGCATGCCTCAGCAATGACTCAACAATGTCACTCAAACAACTTGCTTCTATAGGCTCCAGGCTTTCCCCCTAGCTTTCCTAGTTGTGGAGTTCATTACTCCTGTCCCTTCAGGCTGTCTTTTCACAGACAATAGCTGTTCCCCTTCCTGGGTCCATGCTCTGAACTATACTTCCCAGCACCCAGTCTTCCTCCACAACAGGATATAACAGGACTCAAACTGGGCTGTGCAGGAATGCCATTCTTACTTTGCCCTGCTGTCCATAGGCCATCCACTGCATGTTCCTTCCATCCTTCAAAGGGCCTTCTCTGTCCCAACTCATTTCCCTGTTGGAGGATGGAGGGTGCATTTCTGAGTGTGGGAACATTTCTTCACCTTCAGCTTCCTGCCAGGACTGCTGATCCCATTTTTGATTCCTCTTCATTCTTTTTTTCTTTCTTTCATCCTACCCAGTTGTGATAGAATATTTGTTGCTCTTTTAGGTGTCCAGAGTCTTCTGTTAATGTTCAGTAGAAGCTCTGTGAGAAGTGTTCCATTTGTAGCTCTGTTCTTGATGTACTGGGGAGGGAAGATGAATTCCATGTACTCCTTATTCCACCTTTTTGACTCCTCCCCTTCTAATCATGATTTTGTGACGCTAGTCCATGCCATAATAAATCAACCACTGAACTGAAAGAAGTCACAAGGACTGTGTCTAACGACTCTCATATATACACTTTAATTGCTGAGCTGTCTTTTTCTTTAAAGTTGTAATTCCTCAATTTTGGATATTACGTTAAATTTGACACAAAAGATACCATCTTAACATAGTATTACTTAACAAAGATGGCTGTCATTTCTGTCACATGAAATCCCTGTCAGGAACCACACTTCAGCTTTTCTGTTGCCATAGATACCACTTTTCCTCTTGTGACCAAATGTGCAAAATGTGGCTCAGTGTCATGATTCAAATATAAAGAATTGAAACTACTTCAAAAATATATGCAAAGACTCAGGAACAAGTCACTTTGATTTCAGTTACACGAAGTAAAAGTCTAGAAAATCAGTAGTTGACTGGCAGGTAGAGAAGTTGAAGAATGGACTATTAATAATATAAAAGTTAAATCTCTATAAAAGAGCAATACATATTTGAATCAATGTATTGTTTCTAGATTCTTTTTCCCATTCATTAATAAAAGAAAGTACTTTTGACCTTATAATCAAGTTGTAAATCCTAATCTGGACAATTAAATTTCTCTATATAGTTTACATATTAATAAAGAAGCAAACTTCACATTAAGTGTTATTGCAGATGTTTTATCTTGATCCGTAATTAATTTTATTGTGAAAAATCATAGTCAGAGATTATCCATGAATTTAAAGACATATTAATAAATGGTATGTATTTAAAGACCAGAGAACTTCGAAGGGCAAAATTATCCCAATTAAAGTTAAAGCCCTGATAGAAATAATTACAGGGCTGGAAATCACCTATACACCAAAAAACACGTTCAGGAAAAGAGTCATCATCACAGGCTACTGTTCTCACCTGCCCACTGCGGAGGTTTGCCAAGTCTTTTGTGAGAAATTGTTTAACATTTTAATATCTTTTGAGTTCTCTGGATGTAGTCCTTGCTCCAATGCCTTTGACATGATTAGGAATTAAAAATGCATTTTTCCCCTCTTTTCTTCCTTCTGGGCCAAACTGAAGTTAAATGGTCCAAATATCAATAATAATAATAAAAAAAACTATTGAAACTATGAGCCACTAAAGGATTGAAAAGATAACTACTTTATCAGAAAGCTGTTTACTTTTTATACAAAAAGGCAACTGAGAACAGGCAGCAACCAGCATTATATTGCATTGAATGATATTTTCAGGATCAAAATTACTTCCCAGGTTATCACCAACAATAATTGTAAGGCAACAGGTATGATGGGTGAGCATGTGGGCTTGAGTTTGATAAAAATGGCCTCTGCCACTTATTAGCATGAATAAGTTACTTAACCTCTTTTAATTCCCATTTCCTCATCAATATAACAATGATAATCATAATATTTACCTAATAGGGTTACCACAAATCTTTAAAAGCGAATATAAAGTACTTATAAAAGCTACAATTAAATAGAAAATATTTTTATAGAGCAAGTCAGTGGAGCAATGAATGGTTATTCTCTAAATGATTTTAGCAGTATTGGGTTAAGGACAGAAAAGCTATCTTATATCTTAGGTACAAATGAGGTTCAAATGTGCTAAAACCGTATATGTAAATATTAAAATTATTCAAAAGATTGAGAAGAAATATCAAAATATCAACATATTTAGGAATGGGAGATAAATTTTTTAGAAACATAGTCATTACAGAATTCCCAGAGGTTAAGGTGTATCTATGTAAATAAATATGTTAAATGTTACATATCCAGAAGCTAAATGGCAAAATGAATATGATGATTCCAACAAAGTACTATACAAAAAACATTTTCAAGTCAAAGAAATAAGTCACTAACTCCACCGTGGAAAAATGGCCCAAATCATTTACATATTATATAGAGGAAGAAATACAAATGGCCACTTTAAAAACATATACAAAAATACATAACATGTTTCAAGTCATAAAAAAAGAAAAGGGTCATCATCACAGGCTACTGTTCTCACCTGCCCACTGCGGAGGTTTGCCAAGTCTTTTGTGAGAAATTGTTTAACATTTTAATATCTTTTGAGTTCTCTGGATGTAGTCCTTGCTCCAATGCCTTTGACATGATTAGGAATTAAAATGCATTTTTCCCCTCTTTTCTTCCTTCTGGGCCAAACTGAAGTTAAATGGTCCAAATATCAATAATAATAATAAAAAAAACTATTGAAACTATGAGCCACTAAAGGATTGAAAAGATAACTACTTTATCAGAAAGCTGTTTACTTTTTATACAAAAAGGCAACTGAGAACAGGCAGCAACCAGCATTATATTGCATTGAATGATATTTTCAGGATCAAAATTACTTCCCAGGTTATCACCAACAATAATTGTAAGGCAACAGGTATGATGGGTGAGCATGTGGGCTTGAGTTTGATAAAAATGGCCTCTGCCACTTATTAGCATGAATAAGTTACTTAACCTCTTTTAATTCCCATTTCCTCATCAATATAACAATGATAATCATAATATTTACCTAATAGGGTTACCACAAATCTTTAAAAGCGAATATAAAGTACTTATAAAAGCTACAATTAAATAGAAAATATTTTTATAGAGCAAGTCAGTGGAGCAATGAATGGTTATTCTCTAAATGATTTTAGCAGTATTGGGTTAAGGACAGAAAAGCTATCTTATATCTTAGGTACAAATGAGGTTCAAATGTGCTAAAACCGTATATGTAAATATTAAAATTATTCAAAAGATTGAGAAGAAATATCAAAATATCAACATATTTAGGAATGGGAGATAAATTTTTTAGAAACATAGTCATTACAGAATTCCCAGAGGTTAAGGTGTATCTATGTAAATAAATATGTTAAATGTTACATATCCAGAAGCTAAATGGCAAAATGAATATGATGATTCCAACAAAGTACTATACAAAAAACATTTTCAAGTCAAAGAAATAAGTCACTAACTCCACCGTGGAAAAATGGCCCAAATCATTTACATATTATATAGAGGAAGAAATACAAATGGCCACTAAATATAAAATAAAGATTTCATATCACCAATAAAGTAATACAAAATTTCAAAAGATGCTATTAACTTTTCTAAGACTGGCCAAGGGGGGAAAAAAAAAATACAGGAATTGGTGTGGTACCACAAGGAATTTCATGAGGTATTTAGGATAAGAGAAATTGGCATAGCCATTTGAGTTGTAATTTGGAAAAACACAGCTTTCGTTTTCCTTGTTTTTTTTTTTCACTGTGTTATTCCAGTAATAGTGTTGCCATATCTCCATCCTAAAAAAAGGTGTAACAAAGATATTTGTAGAATAATTTTCATTGCATTGCTTTTGATATAATAGTAAATAATTATGATGATGATGAGATTATTGAATAATAAATCCACTGAATGACTATGTATATATCAAAATTATTTTCTTAATTTTAATAATACTTAAAATGCTCAAATCATATTAAATAGGAGAATAGAAAAAACAGATTACAAGCTGTCTAATAGCAAAATTTGAATTTTTATGTAAGTAAATACACTCTATGCTTGTGTAAGTGTATTCTAAAAAAGGGAAACCAATTAGAATATTTAAAGCAATATAGTTAAGGGTGAATGATAAAATATGTCTCAGCTTCTCCTCTAAAAATGTTTATGTTTAACTGATTTCCTGAAATGGTTATTTAAAACAATAATATATACCACCTTAAGAATTTCATATTGCAAACAACATAAGCTAAGCCTCAAGCCAGTCTGATTTTTCTCCATTATTTCATGGGGGAAATAGAGGTACATTTTATACCCTAGAAAACAAAAATGTAGCAATCGGAGATAAATTTTTTAGAAACATAGTCATTACAGAATTCCCAGAGGTTAAGGTGTATCTATGTAAATAAATATGTTAAATGTTACATATCCAGAAGCTAAATGGCAAAATGAATATGATGATTCCAACAAAGTACTATACAAAAAACATTTTCAAGTCAAAGAAATAAGTCACTAACTCCACCGTGGAAAAATGGCCCAAATCATTTACATATTATATAGAGGAAGAAATACAAATGGCCACTAAATATAAAATAAAGATTTCATATCACCAATAAAGTAAT
The DNA here is from genome assembly GCA_022376925.1 of Tragulus kanchil. Lineage (NCBI taxonomy): Eukaryota > Metazoa > Chordata > Mammalia > Artiodactyla > Tragulidae > Tragulus > Tragulus kanchil. The sequence continues at coordinate 117,318,080 of JAIOJX010000004.1, read as the reverse complement.
ACAAAATTTCAAAAGATGCTATTAACTTTTCTAAGACTGGCCAAGGGGGGAAAAAAAAAATACAGGAATTGGTGTGGTACCACAAGGAATTTCATGAGGTATTTAGGATAAGAGAAATTGGCATAGCCATTTGAGTTGTAATTTGGAAAAACACAGCTTTCGTTTTCCTTGTTTTTTTTTTCACTGTGTTATTCCAGTAATAGTGTTGCCATATCTCCATCCTAAAAAAAGGTGTAACAAAGATATTTGTAGAATAATTTTCATTGCATTGCTTTTGATATAATAGTAAATAATTATGATGATGATGAGATTATTGAATAATAAATCCACTGAATGACTATGTATATATCAAAATTATTTTCTTAATTTTAATAATACTTAAAATGCTCAAATCATATTAAATAGGAGAATAGAAAAAACAGATTACAAGCTGTCTAATAGCAAAATTTGAATTTTTATGTAAGTAAATACACTCTATGCTTGTGTAAGTGTATTCTAAAAAGGAATCCAATTAGAATATTTAAAGCAATATAGTTAAGGGTGAATGATAAAATATGTCTCAGCTTCTCCTCTAAAAATGTTTATGTTTAACTGATTTCCTGAAATGGTTATTTAAAACAATAATATATACCACCTTAAGAATTTCATATTGCAAACAACATAAGCTAAGCCTCAAGCCAGTCTGATTTTTCTCCATTATTTCATGGGGGAAATAGAGGTACATTTTATATCCTAGAAAACAAAAATGTAGCAATATGATACTCAATTTCAAGACATATTTCACTCTGCTGAATTTATTCTAATTCACTAAATTATAGCAATCATTGCTTGGGTAAGAAATAATTTAACAACACATAAATGAATTAAAAATAAAATAATAAATCAAAGTTAAATAGGATGCTCAACCTCAGTTTACTCTAAATTACTAGAATTTGATAATTCAAGACTCATGGACAATTCTTAGTTTTAATATTTGTATTGAATTTCCTAAGAGAAAATAAGTTTTATTTTTGTTATTGTTGATGTTTCTCAAAACAGCCTGGAGCATAAATAATATGAGACTGAGTCTAGTGACTAGCTGCTCATACAATTCTTTTATTGCCCAGACATGCTTTTCTATATCAATAATGACATGGTATGTAAAGTAAATTTTTGGCCTCAGTTTATAAATAGTTTGCTTGTAATTAAAATTAAGAACTCTGACTGGGAGGGGTGGAGGAGGCAGGGGTCAGGGATATACATATGACCAATCTGGGATTATACATATCTGTAAACAACAAAACTCTGTAAAAGTAAAGAGTGAAATAAAAATAATAATAAAAAAAATTAAGAACTCTGAGTCCTGTTTTCAACTGAAGAGAAAATATTGAGAGAGAAAAATTTCTATTATTTTTAACCAATTGGTTATACTTTACTTCTCTAAGAGTCAAGTTTATAATGTTTTCATTTTTAATCATCTATATTTTAATTTTAAAAACTTAAAATGCTCAAATCATATTAAATAGGAGAATAGAAAAAACAGATTACAAGCTGTCTAATAGCAAAATTTGAATTTTTATGTAAGTAAATACACTCTATGCTTGTGTAAGTGTATTCTAAAAAGGAATCCAATTAGAATATTTAAAGCAATATAGTTAAGGGTGAATGATAAAATATGTCTCAGCTTCTCCTCTAAAAATGTTTATGTTTAACTGATTTCCTGAAATGGTTATTTAAAACAATAATATATACCACCTTAAGAATTTCATATTGCAAACAACATAAGCTAAGCCTCAAGCCAGTCTGATTTTTCTCCATTATTTCATGGGGGAAATAGAGGTACATTTTATATCCTAGAAAACAAAAATGTAGCAATATGATACTCAATTTCAAGACATATTTCACTCTGCTGAATTTATTCTAATTCACTAAATTATAGCAATCATTGCTTGGGTAAGAAATAATTTAACAACACATAAATGAATTAAAAATAAAATAATAAATCAAAGTTAAATAGGATGCTCAACCTCAGTTTACTCTAAATTACTAGAATTTGATAATTCAAGACTCATGGACAATTCTTAGTTTTAATATTTGTATTGAATTTCCTAAGAGAAAATAAGTTTTATTTTTGTTATTGTTGATGTTTCTCAAAACAGCCTGGAGCATAAATAATATGAGACTGAGTCTAGTGACTAGCTGCTCATACAATTCTTTTATTGCCCAGACATGCTTTTCTATATCAATAATGACATGGTATGTAAAGTAAATTTTTGGCCTCAGTTTATAAATAGTTTGCTTGTAATTAAAATTAAGAACTCTGACTGGGAGGGGTGGAGGAGGCAGGGGTCAGGGATATACATATGACCAATCTGGGATTATACATATCTGTAAACAACAAAACTCTGTAAAAGTAAAGAGTGAAATAAAAATAATAATAAAAAAAATTAAGAACTCTGAGTCCTGTTTTCAACTGAAGAGAAAATATTGGAGAGAGAAAAATTTCTATTATTTTTAACCAATTGGTTATACTTTACTTCTCTAAGAGTCAAGTTTATAATGTTTTCATTTTTTAATCATCTATATTTTAGTCTATGTATTTATTAATAGACTGAACTGGCATAACAAAATTTAAGTTATTTGAAGTGTATATTCTTACTGTTTAAAAATATCTATAAGTAACCATTCACATAAGGATATTATTTGTTTTATTCAAAACTAATTATTCCTATACTGACTAAATTAATTATTATAAAATCTGTCAATGAATTCTCTGATATGTCAAAAAATAAATGCATCTCTTTCAACCAAAGTTTCATAGTATTTAAAAATTATATAATACTATTACTATAATCTACATGTATAAATTATCAGCAAACACCTGGTTTCAGAATTTGTTAATGACCAGGTGTTTTTCTACTGTCCAGTGTTAAATTCGGCTCTAGCACACGGAGCATAAGTATGGAGGGCAGGCAGGACCTATCCGAGTCTCCCAATCAATCCCTGCAAGGCTCTTGCAGTTAACAGATGCTGAGTTTACTTCTTATTTTTCATCTTTCTAAATGAATGCTATTTCTCAAACCTGCAAAAACTTGTCACATTATACTGAAAAGAAAATGAAAGCACAAACTCCAAGTAAATTTTACAGTCTTTAGCACAAATTGCTCTGTACATGATCTTATAATTTTTTATTATAATTCTAAAGGCTGAGAAATTTATATCTGATTATATACATATTATACATTTTTAGAAACAATGACAATAAAAAACTAACAATTTTTCTTCCTTGGTATAAAGTATTAAGTACTCTGAGAAATTATCCTTTTCCTATTGAGCACCAAATTAGTGATTCCAAGAATATTTTATACTTGAAATATGGTACTGTATTTTAAAAATCTGAACACAAAGCCCCAACTCATTTTGAAATAGTATTTAGTTTTGTAATGTTATTAAAAACTGGTAAGTTCTAATGGTACAAATAGTGTATCAAGAGAGTTAGTATTAGAATGAGTCACAACTGCTCCAAAATTCTACTCTAAGTTAGAAGGATCAAAGTAGAATCAATGTCTATTTTGTTTAAATACAAATGAATAGTGATTGCTTCAGCAGCATATATAAATACAAAATACATACAACAGTTTATTAATTTTTTTTCATTTTTATATTTTAGTCTATGTATTTATTAATAGACTGAACTGGCATAACAAAATTTAAGTTATTTGAAGTGTATATTCTTACTGTTTAAAAATATCTATAAGTAACCATTCACATAAGGATATTATTTGTTTTATTCAAAACTAATTATTCCTATACTGACTAAATTAATTATTATAAAATCTGTCAATGAATTCTCTGATATGTCAAAAAATAAATGCATCTCTTTCAACCAAAGTTTCATAGTATTTAAAAATTATATAATACTATTACTATAATCTACATGTATAAATTATCAGCAAACACCTGGTTTCAGAATTTGTTAATGACCAGGTGTTTTTCTACTGTCCAGTGTTAAATTCGGCTCTAGCACACGGAGCATAAGTATGGAGGGCAGGCAGGACCTATCCGAGTCTCCCAATCAATCCCTGCAAGGCTCTTGCAGTTAACAGATGCTGAGTTTACTTCTTATTTTTCATCTTTCTAAATGAATGCTATTTCTCAAACCTGCAAAAACTTGTCACATTATACTGAAAAGAAAATGAAAGCACAAACTCCAAGTAAATTTTACAGTCTTTAGCACAAATTGCTCTGTACATGATCTTATAATTTTTTATTATAATTCTAAAGGCTGAGAAATTTATATCTGATTATATACATATTATACATTTTTAGAAACAATGACAATAAAAAACTAACAATTTTTCTTCCTTGGTATAAAGTATTAAGTACTCTGAGAAATTATCCTTTTCCTATTGAGCACCAAATTAGTGATTCCAAGAATATTTTATACTTGAAATATGGTACTGTATTTTAAAAATCTGAACACAAAGCCCCAACTCATTTTGAAATAGTATTTAGTTTTGTAATGTTATTAAAAACTGGTAAGTTCTAATGGTACAAATAGTGTATCAAGAGAGTTAGTATTAGAATGAGTCACAACTGCTCCAAAATTCTACTCTAAGTTAGAAGGATCAAAGTAGAATCAATGTCTATTTTGTTTAAATACAAATGAATAGTGATTGCTTCAGCAGCATATATACGAAATACAAAATAATACACATACCATAAATGTGCTTAAACATGGTGGCTTGTGTCTGTGGTAGGTGTATAATTTTTATAATGTGTACTCACAAGAATATAGCTTCCACCGGTTTCATTTATAACTATCTTTTATACAACTAGAACATTAAAAATACTTTTTATATTTAATTAAATTTCATTATTTAAGATAATTTCATAATGAGAAAAATGCTATTATTTATTACTTAGTATAACTCACAACTATACAATTTAAGATTAAAAATATTCCAACAGTCTTAATTTTGACACTATTTTTGCTATAGCAATCAACTGAAACAAAGAAACCATTAATTAGGAGCACCAGCTTTGCTACAAAGCAAAATGGTTATGGTTAACATGTTCCCAGAGCACAGCATTTAAAAAAAAAAACACAAAGTGTAACAAATATAAATATGAAAGAAGAAAATAATCTGACCTAAAGCAGAATAGCAAAAATGCTAAAGAATGTCAAGTTAAATTTAAATAAAGATCATTTCCATAATAAGTCTTAATATTATTTTTTGTAAGAAATATATAGTAGCATAGATCTTCCAGTGATGCTAACATATATCACCATGCTAGCTCGCAGAATAATCACAAGTGCCATATTTTCTTTGCTACCAGCATGGACTTGTCTCCCATCCAATATCTGAGTTGATCTTTATTTATTCACTATAAATCACTGAGTAGCTGGTGGAAATGTTTTAATGAAGAATAACAAAATCCAAGAACAACAAAAAATAGCTGGTTATATAATATGTTATTTAATCTTTCTAAATAAAGTCTCATTTTAAAAATAAATAGACTAAAGACAGAGTAGTTAATTATATGCATTCTCTTGAGTTAGTTCTTTATGATTTGACAAGTTGCACGGCAGCTGTTCCTGTAAATATGACAATAAATTTCTAAATCTCCAGAGAACTGGTAAATACAGGCAGATGCACTTAACTGCTGGTGGGCAACAAAAGTCAGACTGCAGGAAACTGTGGCACTAATGTAGCTCTTGATTAATCTCTAATTACAGTTTTGTCATCTTAGCAGGGAGACAAAACTGTATCACTTCCTAAACAGGCAAGCAGCATTTTGGCACCTAGCAACCGGCAGTTCGTTCCTATTAGCTGCAGTGGACTTGATGCTGTTACATGGGAGGTGGTTACGGATCACTGCTCTATTATTTATGGAGCAGCATTTCCAGAGGCCTTCACAACAGTAGATAAATTAGCAGCTTAATAGGCCAGCACTAACTAAAACCACAGCATAAGGCTGAAACATCAAGTATGACATTAAAATGTGACTTGCCCATAATGTTTCCATCATATATATAAACGTTCATTTACTTCTGTTAATTATTAAAATATTTGCTATAGCAATCAACTGAAACAAAGAAACCATTAATTAGGAGCACCAGCTTTGCTACAAAGCAAAATGGTTATGGTTAACATGTTCCCAGAGCACAGCATTTAAAAAAAAAAACACAAAGTGTAACAAATATAAATATGAAAGAAGAAAATAATCTGACCTAAAGCAGAATAGCAAAAATGCTAAAGAATGTCAAGTTAAATTTAAATAAAGATCATTTCCATAATAAGTCTTAATATTATTTTTTGTAAGAAATATATAGTAGCATAGATCTTCCAGTGATGCTAACATATATCACCATGCTAGCTCGCAGAATAATCACAAGTGCCATATTTTCTTTGCTACCAGCATGGACTTGTCTCCCATCCAATATCTGAGTTGATCTTTATTTATTCACTATAAATCACTGAGTAGCTGGTGGAAATGTTTTAATGAAGAATAACAAAATCCAAGAACAACAAAAAATAGCTGGTTATATAATATGTTATTTAATCTTTCTAAATAAAGTCTCATTTTAAAAATAAATAGACTAAAGACAGAGTAGTTAATTATATGCATTCTCTTGAGTTAGTTCTTTATGATTTGACAAGTTGCACGGCAGCTGTTCCTGTAAATATGACAATAAATTTCTAAATCTCCAGAGAACTGGTAAATACAGGCAGATGCACTTAACTGCTGGTGGGCAACAAAAGTCAGACTGCAGGAAACTGTGGCACTAATGTAGCTCTTGATTAATCTCTAATTACAGTTTTGTCATCTTAGCAGGGAGACAAAACTGTATCACTTCCTAAACAGGCAAGCAGCATTTTGGCACCTAGCAACCGGCAGTTCGTTCCTATTAGCTGCAGTGGACTTGATGCTGTTACATGGGAGGTGGTTACGGATCACTGCTCTATTATTTATGGAGCAGCATTTCCAGAGGCCTTCACAACAGTAGATAAATTAGCAGCTTAATAGGCCAGCACTAACTAAAACCACAGCATAAGGCTGAAACATCAAGTATGACATTAAAATGTGACTTGCCCATAATGTTTCCATCATATATATAAACGTTCATTTACTTCTGTTAATTATTCAACAAATATAGCATGACTGTGAACATGTTAATAAAACCATGTAGACACCTTCTAAATCATTTCATATTATTTCATAAAGTATTTACATTAAACCTTTGAGAGACCTTTGATAAGAGAAAACTCATTTTCCTCTTTCTAAGGGGATTCTCTTGGATTCATTTTTAAGCCCAGAGATGATAGGTCACAAGCATTAATTAGAACTAGTACAGATACAAGAGAGCCCTAAGTATCTTGTGTAAAAGTGCCTTATTAAGCTCAAAATGGGCAAATGAGGCTAATTCTCATCATGCTTCCATTTCCATTTCACTTCGGGTGTGATGAAAAAGTCTAAGGAATGACCTCACACCTCTGTGTGTGTCAGTAATTTGTAGAGAGATATAAAATTCTCAAGTATTTTTTTCAAAAGGCAACCCACAGAAAGGTTACCTTAATTATAACTGATGGAACATCTTCCTAAGTCTTATTAGAAGAGATTATATTATTAATATGATTCTGCTTGAGAAATACAAAATATAATATCCAAAATGATGGCAACTCTTCATTTCCTTCAATTTTATTAAAACTTACTTTTGAATAAAATGGCATGATACAATGTGATATATACTTTTAAAAATCAACTTGTAGTTTTCAATCATAATAATTTCTATTATAAGAATTGCATCCAAAGTGAAAATATCCTACATTCACATCATTGTATGACTTTAAAAAAATAAATCTTTCTGATGATACAAGCAGCAAAGTTTTTTTTTTTTTTTTTAAAGACTAACATTTCAGCAGTATATTATAAATAAAATACAATTGCTTTAAATTCAATAGCCCAGAATAATTTGTGATAACAGTCAAAGCCCAGGTGGTTCAGATGGTAAAGAATCTGCCTTCAATGCAGGAGAACCTGGATTCAACCCCTATGTCAGGAAGATCCCCTGCAGAAGGGAATGGCTACACACCACAGTATTCTTGTCTGCTGAATTGCATTGACAGAGGGGCCTGGTGGGCCACAGTCCATGGGATCACAAACACTTGGACATAACTGAGCAACCACATTAACTTTGAAAAAAGACTTCCATAATTTTAAAAAGTTTTAATTATTCAACAAATATAGCATGACTGTGAACATGTTAATAAAACCATGTAGACACCTTCTAAATCATTTCATATTATTTCATAAAGTATTTACATTAAACCTTTGAGAGACCTTTGATAAGAGAAAACTCATTTTCCTCTTTCTAAGGGGATTCTCTTGGATTCATTTTTAAGCCCAGAGATGATAGGTCACAAGCATTAATTAGAACTAGTACAGATACAAGAGAGCCCTAAGTATCTTGTGTAAAAGTGCCTTATTAAGCTCAAAATGGGCAAATGAGGCTAATTCTCATCATGCTTCCATTTCCATTTCACTTCGGGTGTGATGAAAAAGTCTAAGGAATGACCTCACACCTCTGTGTGTGTCAGTAATTTGTAGAGAGATATAAAATTCTCAAGTATTTTTTTCAAAAGGCAACCCACAGAAAGGTTACCTTAATTATAACTGATGGAACATCTTCCTAAGTCTTATTAGAAGAGATTATATTATTAATATGATTCTGCTTGAGAAATACAAAATATAATATCCAAAATGATGGCAACTCTTCATTTCCTTCAATTTTATTAAAACTTACTTTTGAATAAAATGGCATGATACAATGTGATATATACTTTTAAAAATCAACTTGTAGTTTTCAATCATAATAATTTCTATTATAAGAATTGCATCCAAAGTGAAAATATCCTACATTCACATCATTGTATGACTTTAAAAAAATAAATCTTTCTGATGATACAAGCAGCAAAGTTTTTTTTTTTTTTTTAAAGACTAACATTTCAGCAGTATATTATAAATAAAATACAATTGCTTTAAATTCAATAGCCCAGAATAATTTGTGATAACAGTCAAAGCCCAGGTGGTTCAGATGGTAAAGAATCTGCCTTCAATGCAGGAGAACCTGGATTCAACCCCTATGTCAGGAAGATCCCCTGCAGAAGGGAATGGCTACACACCACAGTATTCTTGTCTGCTGAATTGCATTGACAGAGGGGCCTGGTGGGCCACAGTCCATGGGATCACAAACACTTGGACATAACTGAGCAACTAACACATTCATTCACTCTAGAAATTCTTTCCTTTTGTAATTCTCTTTCAAAGAACTGTTCCTTAAAAGTAACTCAAATCTGTATCATCACAAATTCTGAATATAAGTTTTAAATATTATGTCAAGTTATCCAAAAAGGAAACACTGGAAGATGACAAAGTTTATAAAAAGAAAGCCCTGGTTAGATTATTGTATGTAGAGATTAGGTACCTTTGAGATCCTCAAGTGAAGATATAGTAGTCAAGTAGATAAAGGTATGGAATTCAGAGAACTCAATTAGAAACAGAAGTAATCACTGTCGTATTCCTAAATTGTGCTTCTTAGGTTATTTTTATCTGGACACATCAGGCAAAAAAAAAAAAAAGTTCTTTAGTGAAGAAGCAAGTGTTCTCAGAAAATTACAGCATAGAGAAAGCAAAGAAGGTAGTTTTCTATTCCCTTCTGATTCACAGCCTTGACCCTTGAACCTTCTCTTTTTTCTCTCACTTTCATTTTCAAATTTTCTTATCTACCCCACTTACCTACCCAAGGGAAACAAAATATTTGTGTTTCTCCCTTTCCTGCCCTTCTGGGATTCAACCTTAGTTTCTTTTTGTGACTTGCCAAGTAAATTATTCCACCTAATCCAGGCAATCATGAGGCCTTCAACTAGTTCTTGTGACTCTAAATAGGAAACACAGTGTCCTATAGGTAGAGAAGTTAGAGTGTAAGAAGGGTTGACACATGATAGAATTTCCATGCCGATTATGGAGCATTTGGCATTAGTAACCACAGATTAACAGTGGTACCAATCTATTTTAATGCATAACTGTCTTGCACACAATCAGCTTCAAGATAATAGAAAGCAAGTGAATACTTTTGTTCACCCAATGTGAAATGTTACTGAAATAATAAGACAATAGAGCTTAAACTGGATGTGAATATAAAAAAAGGAGGAAGGGACTATATTTACAGAAGGAAGTCTCCAAGAAGTCAGGAAAAGTCCATGAATCATTGAGATCTCAGGTAGGAATAATAGGAAAACTTTATCAGATACTTCCATGCTTGTTTCAATAATCTGAAGTGGTAGAGTAGTTTCTGGTTTAAACAGTGGTTAGCATGTGACATTGGTAGTGTGGATAATGTAGAGATTAATGCATCAAGAAACTCTGAAGTCATGTAACTGTATAAGTCTGTCATGTGGATACAGACATGTCCACAGATGATAGAGAAAACTGTGAATCATGTTCCAAAGTTTTTACATTGTATAAAAAAGGAGTAAATGATTTTGCTACAGAGCACCAGCTCCAGTGAATAGTTTCTCTAACTTTATTTCAAACAGTTGAACTGGGGAATAGTTAATCTGAAGAAGCAATCAAGAAGGAGGATGATAACCTATCCTCTAAGCCATTGGTCAAGTGATTAATACAACTGAGAAAAGTTAACAACTTTAAAAGAAAATTCTAAAATGATCCATAGAAAATACTATAAATCAAGCAATGGTGTTTCTTAAGGTTTAGACACATAAATGGTGGGTATATTAAGTGAAAATAATTTTAGAATTCATAAAATTCAATGTTTTCAGCATTTCTAGATGGTCTTTCTTTTATCCAAAGATGGAGAAAAACTCCATAAGGACATGAATAAGAGTTATAATCCTGAGATGCCGTATGTACAGGGTAGAAGTGTCAGATAAAGCCTTCTCTAGAAAGCACATGTAATGTACAGCATTAAAGAAGAGACATGGTCAATTAGTCTTAATAGCATGGGTATTTGGGAAGACTGTTTAATGATGACACCCTCATTTTACTAAACCAATAGCAGGGGGTGTTTTACAATGAAATGCCTCTCTCTACTGAGTAATTTACAATAAATAAATCCATAAATCTTTTCAAAGCAGAAAATTAAACCCCTTTACTTCTCTGGGAATCTATAAAGTACGTATGGTTAAAGACCACTAAGAACTTTTGACACCCAAGTTCCTCCTCAGCAAATGGTCACAGAAGCTCTAGTAGTAAATTTGGAGAGGACCACTCAAAACAATCTATTATTATGAATTTGTTTAATGATCATGAAGAACCTATGCATAAATGGTTAAGGTATATAATCCAAATATCAATTACATTTTCTGGGAAAATAATCCACTCACTTGACATAGTATTAGGTTTTGTCCTTCTTAGATGCTGTTTAAGTGTGTATGCTCTGGAGTCCAGCTGTCTGTTTCACAACCTATCCACTTACTAGTTGTGTGGCATTAAATATTCTTTCTGTGCCTCAGTTTCCTCAGCTACGAAATGAGGTACTAATAGCACTTGTTCATACGAAAGTTCTGGAAATTAAATGAATTAATCTGTGTGTAACACTTAGAAAACAATTATCAGGCACAGAGTCAAGTACTCAATAACTATAGCCTATACACACACACACATATACATTGTTTCTCTGAAGAACTTTAATACATGCACTGATTGATTTTTTTTAACATCATATATTTTCTTACAATATTTTATGATATAGACTTTAGCATTATTTATATTTTTAGACATAAACAATTTTCTTATATAGTTTAATAATTTAGGGTATGTGTTATATCTTAAACATTAGTTGTCAAACAATAATATGTACCTTTAAAAACACTGATCTAAAAGTACAGATCCTATTACACCTAAAAACCACGTTATTTCTTTCTTGAAAATTGAACTGGATTATAAACTTACAATTCAATGTCTACTTTGCTTATTCTATGAATAATTACCATCTTCAATGTAACTATTAGTAGAAGTAATTCTTTTACAACAGGTGAGGTGTCTTATAACTAGCTGCACTTTATTCTGTTGCAAAATTCAGATGTTTATTTCCTCAAGTGAAACAATGTACTTTAAACATGCATAGAGAATTAAGAGGAAAAGCTACACTGTCAGACTTAATAGAATGAGGGAACTGAAAGGCCCTTTGGAAACAGTGCAAATGAAGGTTGTACAGATTAACTAGTCTTCCTTCGTACTTAATTTCATAATCTGACATGGCCATTGAGGTTGACCACATGTGTATATTTCCTTTGCCTCCCCTCCTAATAAGATTCTCATGAATGAGGCCCTGAAATTAGTAAAGTAAATTTGGAGAGGACCACTCAAAACAATCTATTATTATGAATTTGTTTAATGATCATGAAGAACCTATGCATAAATGGTTAAGGTATATAATCCAAATATCAATTACATTTTCTGGGAAAATAATCCACTCACTTGACATAGTATTAGGTTTTGTCCTTCTTAGATGCTGTTTAAGTGTGTATGCTCTGGAGTCCAGCTGTCTGTTTCACAACCTATCCACTTACTAGTTGTGTGGCATTAAATATTCTTTCTGTGCCTCAGTTTCCTCAGCTACGAAATGAGGTACTAATAGCACTTGTTCATACGAAAGTTCTGGAAATTAAATGAATTAATCTGTGTGTAACACTTAGAAAACAATTATCAGGCACAGAGTCAAGTACTCAATAACTATAGCCTATACACACACACACATATACATTGTTTCTCTGAAGAACTTTAATACATGCACTGATTGATTTTTTTTAACATCATATATTTTCTTACAATATTTTATGATATAGACTTTAGCATTATTTATATTTTTAGACATAAACAATTTTCTTATATAGTTTAATAATTTAGGGTATGTGTTATATCTTAAACATTAGTTGTCAAACAATAATATGTACCTTTAAAAACACTGATCTAAAAGTACAGATCCTATTACACCTAAAAACCACGTTATTTCTTTCTTGAAAATTGAACTGGATTATAAACTTACAATTCAATGTCTACTTTGCTTATTCTATGAATAATTACCATCTTCAATGTAACTATTAGTAGAAGTAATTCTTTTACAACAGGTGAGGTGTCTTATAACTAGCTGCACTTTATTCTGTTGCAAAATTCAGATGTTTATTTCCTCAAGTGAAACAATGTACTTTAAACATGCATAGAGAATTAAGAGGAAAAGCTACACTGTCAGACTTAATAGAATGAGGGAACTGAAAGGCCCTTTGGAAACAGTGCAAATGAAGGTTGTACAGATTAACTAGTCTTCCTTCGTACTTAATTTCATAATCTGACATGGCCATTGAGGTTGACCACATGTGTATATTTCCTTTGCCTCCCCTCCTAATAAGATTCTCATGAATGAGGCCCTGAAATTAGTATTCATAAATTTCTCCTAGTTCTGGTCATACAATTCAGTGGGTGCTTACCTATGACCCAATATTAAGAAGCACAGCTCTTCTTTAGTGATCCATAATAAGCTTGTTGGTTTAGTTCTGCTTTGTCTCCGGCCCTAACTGCCAAATGATTTTATTTTCCTTGTCTCTCATTTAGAGTCTCAAGGAAGCATCAAAATTGGTTCTATCAAATGCAATCTTTAATAAGTAATCTATTTATAAATATGGATGTGTATATGTACATATACATATATATATAAGATTGAAGAACAAAAGGAAAAATAACTCACTGCAATAAATGACACATGTTACAATTAAGAGATAAATTTTAAGTAACTATAATTAATGTGTTAAAGGTTCTAATAGGGCTTCCCTGGTGGTCCAGTGGGTAAGGACACCGCCTTGCAGTGCAGGGGGCGCCGGTTCGATCCCTGGCCTGGGAAGATCCCACGTGCCATGGAGCGGCTGAACCGATGTGTCCAATTACCGCGCCAGAGCTCTGGAGCGCATGTGCCCAGAGCCGGTGCTCTGCAACGACAGACGCCACCACGATGGGAGGCCCACAGGAGCCAAAGAACAAAGATGGATGAAAACAGATAAATGAAAGACAAGTAGAAGTGGCCCGCCCACTCCCCTCCCTCCCAAACCCGACCCCTGCCCAAAAACAAAATAATAAAATAAATAAATCTTAAAAAAAAAAAAAAGATCTGGCTTTGGTCACTCAGAGCTTCGTGAAGTAAAAGTTTAATAAAGAAAAAAGGATAGAGAAAGCTTCCAGAACAGACTCTGGAAGGGGGATAGAAGAGAACCTGCTTTAGCCAGTTCAGGCAAGACAATTAGTATTGTCCAGTTTGGTTATTAAACAATAGATTAAAAGAATATCTTGAGGTTATAAAAGCCCTGCAGGTCCACACCCACAACATTAACATGAGATTACCTAGAGTATAGACTTCAGGCTAGGGCTAGGTGAGACACTCCAATGTAAAGGTCTTGCTAGGTCCACAACATTAACATAAGACAATAAACTTAGTTTCAGAGTTTGTCTTTATCATAACAAACATTTCAAGCTAGGAAAATGTTTGTCTTTCTCTTCCTCCTTTTCCTTCCCCTCCTTCTTGGGACCCACTTGGCCTCCTTATCAAACTAGCCTATTCACCCCTTTCAAAAGTTTTTTGGTAACAAAAAAAGCATAAACAGATACTCCATAAGCATAAATAGATACCATGACAGTAAAACTTACACCAAGCATATTAATAGTCATACCAATTAACACAGAAATTGCAAGATTAAATAATAGAAATGATATAACATATAAAAACAAATTTTTAAGAAGCTAGAGTAGCTGTATTAATAGTAGACAAAAAAAGTGTAATAAGCAATGCTTTCACAGATAAAGGGAACTATGACATGATGCTAATGAACTCAATTCTCAAAGAAGGCAGAGAAATCTTTAAGCACATATTCACCAACAGAGCTTCATAGCCTGTAAAAACAAAACTGGAAGATAATAGACAAATTCACAACTACAGTTAGAGCACTCAATATTCTTCTCTCAGTACTTGATAGAAAAGGCAGAAAATGAAACTTAAAATACTGAAGACCAGAAAAACACTTTTTAATCAAATCCATGTTATATATATATATAACTTCTTACAACAAGAACTTTTAACACATTCTTAACAAATGTGCATGGCATATTAATTAAGACAGATCATTTGTTTCTTTTGGATCATAAAATCAACCTTGTTAACTTACAGAAAATACAATGTACTGACTATATGAAATCAAATTAAAAATTTAAAAGTGAATATCTAAGAGCTATTTTCAAAATATTCTAATATTTGAAAATAGAACTTCAAAAACAAAGGGAAGAAAATAAGTAATTAATGAAACTAAAATCAGGAAATTGATATAAAAAACTTAATGAAAATAATACTTCCTTGAAAAGACTTATCAAATTGAATTTCTAACCATACTAAGAAAGAAAGAAAAAGAAAACTAAAACTTTCAATATTAAGAATATAAGAGGATTTAGTATTCAAAGCTCAACAGATATTGGGCTTCACTAGTAGCTCAATGGTAAAGAATTCACCCTAGTTCGATCCCTGATCCAGGAAGATCCCATATGCTGTGAAGCAACTAAGCCTGTGAGTCATAACTATTGAGCCTGTGCTCTAGACCCTCAGAACCACAACTACTAGAGCTTGAGTTCCACAACAAGTGAAATCACTGCAACAAGAAGCCTGCTCACCTCAACTAGAGAGTAGCTGCCACTCCCTGCAACTAGAGAAGAGCCTGTGGCAGCAGTGAGAACCCAGAATAGCCAAAAATAAATAAATAAAATTAAAAAGAAAAGTTCAACACATATTATGAATAAAGAAACTATTTTATTCAGATAAATTTGAAAACATAGATGAAATAAATCCATACCTTTAAAGACACAAACTACCAAACTTAACTCAAGAAGAAATAATCTGAATAGTATTATATTATGAAAGGAACCATGTCAAGAATGAATGAGACATGACCTAAGGACCTCTGTGTTTACTGTCTGACCTGAACTGCTGCTACAGACTAAAATAAAACTTCTAAATAGTTGCTGAGTTGCCAAAAGGAAAAAATAATGATGAAAATGTTTTTTTTTTTTTTTTCTGGACTTAAGAAAATATACATTTCCCTAGTGACAGATGAGACAGATGTTTTCTATATTGTAATCATATGCATAGAACAAATAAACCCTTCAATTTTTTTGATAAAAAATTGGTATAAGCTTATAAGAACTTTCCCTGTTTTCCCATAAAAATCCTCAACCATTTTCCTCTGTTGATACAACATTCTGGTTTCCTTTGAATCTGTGATCATAAATTGCAATTCTAAGACCCCAAATAAATAAAGTGACTTTTTTGGCTCTTTACAGTTCATAGTCCCTTCAGTTGACAATATCTACTATGGAAACTGAATTCCTAGTTAAAAACCCTTTCAACGGAAAACTTCAGACCCAGATGACTTCACTGCACAATTTATCACACATTCAATGAACAAATAGTTTTAATTCAATCTTTTCATACAATCTTTTATCACAACATTCAGATGAAACAAAAGAAAACTAAAACTTTCAATATTAAGAATATAAGAGGATTTAGTATTCAAAGCTCAACAGATATTGGGCTTCACTAGTAGCTCAATGGTAAAGAATTCACCCTAGTTCGATCCCTGATCCAGGAAGATCCCATATGCTGTGAAGCAACTAAGCCTGTGAGTCATAACTATTGAGCCTGTGCTCTAGACCCTCAGAACCACAACTACTAGAGCTTGAGTTCCACAACAAGTGAAATCACTGCAACAAGAAGCCTGCTCACCTCAACTAGAGAGTAGCTGCCACTCCCTGCAACTAGAGAAGAGCCTGTGGCAGCAGTGAGAACCCAGAATAGCCAAAAATAAATAAATAAAATTAAAAAGAAAAGTTCAACACATATTATGAATAAAGAAACTATTTTATTCAGATAAATTTGAAAACATAGATGAAATAAATCCATACCTTTAAAGACACAAACTACCAAACTTAACTCAAGAAGAAATAATCTGAATAGTATTATATTATGAAAGGAACCATGTCAAGAATGAATGAGACATGACCTAAGGACCTCTGTGTTTACTGTCTGACCTGAACTGCTGCTACAGACTAAAATAAAACTTCTAAATAGTTGCTGAGTTGCCAAAAGGAAAAAATAATGATGAAAATGTTTTTTTTTTTTTTTTCTGGACTTAAGAAAATATACATTTCCCTAGTGACAGATGAGACAGATGTTTTCTATATTGTAATCATATGCATAGAACAAATAAACCCTTCAATTTTTTTGATAAAAAATTGGTATAAGCTTATAAGAACTTTCCCTGTTTTCCCATAAAAATCCTCAACCATTTTCCTCTGTTGATACAACATTCTGGTTTCCTTTGAATCTGTGATCATAAATTGCAATTCTAAGACCCCAAATAAATAAAGTGACTTTTTTGGCTCTTTACAGTTCATAGTCCCTTCAGTTGACAATATCTACTATGGAAACTGAATTCCTAGTTAAAAACCCTTTCAACGGAAAACTTCAGACCCAGATGACTTCACTGCACAATTTATCACACATTCAATGAACAAATAGTTTTAATTCAATCTTTTCATACAATCTTTTAATGATGAAAGACTGAACATTTTATCTTTAAGATTAGGGAAAAGCAAGATTGTTCTATCTTTCCACATTTATCCAACATAGTACTAGCGTCGTAACCAGTTTAATAAGCATCCATTTTTTAATGAATATAAATTAGGAAAGAATAAAAATTTTGACCATTCATAAATTATGATTGTATATATTAAAAAAACCTTAATCTGAAAGACATCATCATAGAACTAATAAATGAGTTGGAAAAGTCACAAGTTGCAAGGTCAATACATCAAAATTAACTGACTATCCTAACAATAAAATCACAGAATTCACATTTAAAATACCATTTATAATAGCACCAATAATAAAATATGTAGATTTAAATCCAACAAAATATATTCACTAAGTAATTTTGAAAATTACAAAATATTGATGAAAGAAGTCAAACAAGGCCTAAATAAATGGAGAGATACACTTTACATATAGACTGGAAGAAAATATCCTTAAGATGAAAATTCTCTTCTATCTATCTACACATTTTAAGAAATCTCAATCAAAATCCACATAGAACTTTTTAGAGAAATGAACAAACTGACTTAAAAGTTTACATGGAAATAAAGGAACTAGAATTGTCCAAAAAAAAAAAAAAAAAAATGTGAGAGAAGAACAAAGTTGAAAGGCTCAAATGAATTGATTTTCAGACTATAATGTCATACTGCTATCAAAGTTGGCCTACATATCATGTCAGCAGTATAGAACATCCAATAATGTATTCATACAAACACTGGAAACTGATTTTTGACAAAATGCAAACATAATTTAATGGAAAACTAAATAATGTTTCAACGAATATTGCTGACAACAGTTGGTCATTTTTTTTGTAAATAGAAAGCAGAAACTTAACCTAAACCTCGAGGTTCTGTGACTTTTTGGCATAAATTGCAATTCTAAGACCCCAAATAAATAAAGTGACTTTTTTGGCTCTTTACAGTTCATAGTCCCTTCAGTTGACAATATCTACTATGGAAACTGAATTCCTAGTTAAAAACCCTTTCAACGGAAAACTTCAGACCCAGATGACTTCACTGCACAATTTATCACACATTCAATGAACAAACAGTTTTAATTCAATCTTTTCATACAATCTTTTAATGATGAAAGACTGAACATTTTATCTTTAAGATTAGGGAAAAGCAAGATTGTTCTATCTTTCCACATTTATCCAACATAGTACTAGCGTCGTAACCAGTTTAATAAGCATCCATTTTTTAATGAATATAAATTAGGAAAGAATAAAAATTTTGACCATTCATAAATTATGATTGTATATATTAAAAAAACCTTAATCTGAAAGACATCATCATAGAACTAATAAATGAGTTGGAAAAGTCACAAGTTGCAAGGTCAATACATCAAAATTAACTGACTATCCTAACAATAAAATCACAGAATTCACATTTAAAATACCATTTATAATAGCACCAATAATAAAATATGTAGATTTAAATCCAACAAAATATATTCACTAAGTAATTTTGAAAATTACAAAATATTGATGAAAGAAGTCAAACAAGGCCTAAATAAATGGAGAGATACACTTTACATATAGACTGGAAGAAAATATCCTTAAGATGAAAATTCTCTTCTATCTATCTACACATTTTAAGAAATCTCAATCAAAATCCACATAGAACTTTTTAGAGAAATGAACAAACTGACTTAAAAGTTTACATGGAAATAAAGGAACTAGAATTGTCCAAAAAAAAAAAAAAAAAAAAATGTGAGAGAAGAACAAAGTTGAAAGGCTCAAATGAATTGATTTTCAGACTATAATGTCATACTGCTATCAAAGTTGGCCTACATATCATGTCAGCAGTATAGAACATCCAATAATGTATTCATACAAACACTGGAAACTGATTTTTGACAAAATGCAAACATAATTTAATGGAAAACTAAATAATGTTTCAACGAATATTGCTGACAACAGTTGGTCATTTTTTCTGTAAATAGAAAGCAGAAACTTAACCTAAACCTCGCAGGTTTAAAAAATTAGTCCTAAATTCTTTAAAGATTTAACAAAATATATAAAGCTATAAAGTTAGCATAAGAAAACAGAAGAGAAAATCCTTTTGACCTTCAGTTAAACAAGAGTTCTTAGCTACATCACCAAAAATATGATTTTTAAGAGAAAAAATGATAAATTGGACTTAGTAAAAAGTAAAACAGTTTCCTCTGTGAAAGATCTTGTTAAAAGAGCAGAAAAATAATTCATTGGTTCCACATGAAAAGAGTTTGGACATCACCTTGCTGTCTTAATAACAAGAAACTAAATACAGTAAGAAATCAACAACTTTTGCATCCATAAGATAGGGGAGGATGCAGAACAAAACACGACACCCATGTTTGGACACAGACAGACAGATACAGGCAGTCTTGACTTACCAGAGCAGAGACTCACAAGCAGAAACCTTCCCGGGAACCACTGACTGTAGGAAAACTTGAACTTTAATTGATGAATTGCTGAAGGTTCAATGTAGACAACTCAAAAGTTAAAAACTCCAGGAAGATTCAAACATCAATATTGTGAGATTTACTACAGGGAGCTGAATAAATTCCCAAAGTAAATGTGGAAGAGAAATTCCATCAGCCTTCTGGCAGGCAGGAGGGAAAAGGAGCCATTTTGAAATACTGCAGAGCACTCACTGCATTCCTTTAACAAGGCCTTCTCTCAGGTGAGACTAGTTAACCTACTCTGCTGGAGTAGTATCAGAGGCAGAGTAAGAAAGGGGAAGAGAACTATCCAACTCAAGCTAGCTCTACCTTTTTCTTGGGACACAAGGAATATGTATTAAACTCCAGTCCACACTAATCATCCTGTCCTACCCAAGTGGTGAGAAAAAAGGAAACCCTATGAAGCTCACAGTACAGAGGCAGAGACTCACTGGAAGACCAACACCTAATCACATGAAAACAAAACACCTGCTTTCCCCTTACACCTCATCACCACATTGCTAAAGGGTTTTTTTTTGTTTGTTTCTCTTTTTAAAATAGAAGTTCCATTTTTCTATTAACATATAGCATGCCTGGTTATCAAAAAAATCACAAGGCATATCAAAAGGCAAAAAACACAACTTGTAGAGACAGGCAAACATGGAAGCAGGAATGTTGGAATTACGAAAGAATTTAGAACAACTATAGGCTAAATTTCTAATGGATAAAGTTGATACTGTGCAAGATCAGATGGGTAATCAAAGCAGAGGTATATGAATCTGAAGGATCAAAAAGAAACAGGAAATGCTAGAGACAAAACTCTGTTACAGAAATGAAGAGTGACTCTGAAGGACTCACAAGTAGATTGGACACAGCTGAGGAAAGAATCTGAATCCTCAAAACCAATAAAGCAAAGAAGAGAGACTGGGAAAATAACAAAGAAACAAAAAAACAGAATAGAATATCCAAGGACTATGGGACAACTGCAGAGAATATAGCATACACGTTTTTAAAACATCAGAAAGAGGAAAAGAGAAAGAAACAGAATACTTAAAACTATAATGATTGAGAATTCCCACAAAGTAACATCAGACACAAAATCACAAATCCTGGCAGCTCAGAGAACACCAAGATTGACCCTAAGGTAGACTATAGACTCTGAATGATCACGGTATGTCAGTGTACTATTATTCTCAGGTGACTATGCTGACATGGGGGCAGAATGCATATAGAAAATTTCTGTGTATTCCTCTCAGTTTTGTAGTAAACTTAAAGTACTTTATTATTTTTTTTAAAGGCAAGTTTTACTATAATTCAGGGACAGAAAGTACTTAGAACAATGAAAAAAAGCTAATTCATAGGCTAGAGGAAAAATATTTGAAAAATCCATGGCACAAAGAATATTTATCCAGGAAAAGCAATACATAATGTTCATATTTGTGTATGTACATAAATCTGTGTATGTATGTACATACATAAATTCAAGAGTAAGAAAACAGTCCAATAAAAAAATTAACAAGACTTTTGAGCAGACAGATAAAGAGACCAAAAAAGATATACTGATGGCAAATAAAGGTATGAAAATGTAATTATTTGTCTTTAAGGAAATGCAAAGTAAATCAATTTTATACCACCATGGTTGTGGTTCAAGATACCACTACATAACTAATAGATTAAATATTTAAAATTTTTTAAAAGAAGAAAGAATTAATATTACCAGATAGCTGAAAGGACTTAAAACAACTGAAAATCAATGCACTGCTTGTGGAAACAGATATTGTAGGGTTACTTTAGAAAACAGATTTAAAATGTCTTTTAAAATTAAACACATATTTACCATAAGACCTAGCAATTCTATTGTTAGGTATTTACTGAAAAGAAATAAAAACATGTGTTCACACAAAAGTTTACAAGCAAATATTACAACAGCTGTCCCCATGATCGTCAAGAACTGGAAACAACTAAAATGTCCTTTAACTGATCATGGCTAAACAAACCAATACCCTCACAAAATGGAATACTCATACTAAGATTATAATGGAATACTAATTAGCAATAAAAAGTAACAAAACTATTGATATGCACTGCAAAATGAATGACTTGCAATCACATCTTGTTAAGTGAAGGAAGCCAGGCCCAAAATAATACAGCTGGATAGTTTCATTTATATTACATTTGGTAAAGGGAAATATAATAGGAACAAAAAACAAACAGATCATGACTGCCAGGGACTAGGGTTGGCAGGAGTTGACTACAAAAAGATAGGATATTTTGAGGAACGATGCAGTCATCTAAATCTTGGCTGTGTTTGCCAAACCTCAAAAAACTGCACACTTGTCAAAATTAAGGATTATGCTATTCCTTTGCAACAAGAGCCTATACAATTTCTAGGTTAAAATTTATGGCCCCTGTTTCTTCTAAATTAGTCTTAAATTAGTCAGTGGGTATTATTTCACATATTTTTATCTTTAAATTCAAGTCAGGAAGTTTGATGCATAAACATTCAAGCCTTAATTTTAAAAAAATGAGACTTCTAAAATGCAGCATTAAGCAACTATAGAATTTTGAATAATGTGGTTTATTTACAATAAAAATTCAAATTAAGCTCATGGGTTTACTGTGTTCTAAGTAAATTAATGAAAAGAAAAAGATACCAACTTATTTAATTGCAAAGGAAAAGAAGAGAAAATCTAATGACCACTAGTATCTGGGAAATAGAACTAGAGCCACAATTTTACAGTAATAAATGAATTAAAAGACAAAGGAACTAGCTACAAAGTGTGGATGTAAATAATGGTTGTACCTCAAGAATTTTATGTAAAATACGAGAGGTAAAGAAACACTACTCATGGAGAAAAATGAAAAACTATAAAATAAAAAGTAATAAAAGTAAGAAAGATCTGGAGCAGTTTCATGTGAAAGATGGGAGTCATCTGCACAGCATACAGTTAAAGACCTTTGAGTTGATTACACGGCAGAATAAAGACAATGGAAAAATGTACAAAAAACAAGACCTTGGGATGAATCTGTATATTAATAGATATATGGAAACAGGTAAAGGAGGAAGAGGGGAAGGAATGTGGCCAAAGTGGGGAAATGACAGCAGGGGTAATTAAAGTATACTCAGCTAGAGACTGAAAATAATCTTATATGCCATATCCCACTTAACCTTTCTGAAAACATAAGGGAAAATCAAATGACAGTGTTTGTGACTGGTAGGAATCAAGTTCATTCTGTTTTATCCTAAATCACATCCTCTCATTTTTATCACAATTTTTCCAAGTTCATAGATGCATGGTTGGTCTTCTGTTATATTTATCAACAGATTCTCCATGAGCAATTGGGATAAAAACATCCATCTGCCACTGAGATGGCAGTCAGCAGTGACTACAGCCCTCCCGTGTGAGTTGCTGAGCCCTGAAGGAATGCAGGAAGGAGGAGAATACATGGCATCTCACAGCCACCAGACTGTCACCACTGCCTCAGGTGAACCCTAAGGAAAGGAAGCTCAAGACAAGAAAACACAGGAATTTGGCTCCAGATTGCTAAAGTGTATATCAAAGGAACGATTTCAGTGAGCCTAGACTCTTCTCTTGCAGCTTCCCACACAAAAATAGTGTTAAAGTCCCTAACTTGGAATATATATATATATATATATTTTTTTTTTTTAATTCACAAAAAAACATTTGACATTCAGACTACCTACCCTTTGTTGCAAATCTGCTATATAACCTGACTCCTCCCACCACCTCAACAGAGCAGTTCTCTCAAGGTCACTTGAAATACTGTCTCTCAGGCTTTATAATTCCCACTGAATAAAACATAACTCTTCACTTTTAGATTGTAAATATTTTTTAAGTCAAAACCATAATCCACATAATAGAGATTTTAATTTTTATTAATAGTAGTAAACTAAACAAACATAAACAAACATATGTAATATTTCTAATTCTTAAGCATAATTACCTCTTTTCTCAACCAATAATTAAATACAGACCTTCCTCTTCAATTTGCACCCCAAAAACCCCAAAAGATCAAAACAAATAACCTTTTCATCTTGCACATATAACTAATTAGGGACATATTCAAATGCTTCTTAAAAACCTGTTGTATTTTTAGAACATTCTTCTCCAAACCTTTTCTTCTCTCTCTTCCCTAGGAGCTAGGAGATTTGAAAGAGTTCTAGCTCAGATTGGGACTTAAACCCAAAACCCAGTTTGGGACTTGAACCCAG
The DNA here is from genome assembly GCA_022376925.1 of Tragulus kanchil. Lineage (NCBI taxonomy): Eukaryota > Metazoa > Chordata > Mammalia > Artiodactyla > Tragulidae > Tragulus > Tragulus kanchil. The sequence goes on along the minus strand of JAIOJX010000004.1, from coordinate 117,293,739 downwards.
TCAAAATCCTGCTTGGGACTTAAGCCCATGTGACTGGGACTCAAACCCAGCCAAAATCTACCATACCTGGTTTCAGGACCTAATGGAGCTCAGGTTCTTCACGTCTCTTTGCAGAAAAGAATTCAGTGAGAGACAAAGTGATAGGTAAGAAATGGATTTATTCAGATTCAGAAAAAAGCGCACTTCACAGATACAGTGTAGGCCATTACAGAACAAACTCAGCAGTCCTGAAAACATGGTGTTCTTAGCTTTTATGGACTGGGTAATTCCATGTGCTAATGAGTGGGAGGATTATTTCAGCTCTTTTAGGAAAGGGGTAGAACTGTCACGGCGCCTCTGAGTGTGTCATTTGGCTTGCTGGCTGATGATCAAGGTCTGGTCTGCCATCGTGGACCCATTTGATTCTAATGGGTTTATGCTGTGTCCTTCGTCACAGGACAATGCTATGTCATTATGTTATGTCATTCTTTTAAAAACTGCCCTGCCCCTTTTTGTAACCCTTACAGATTCAAAAGAATGATGGTTTTGTTGGGGTAAAAAACAACTTTAAAGAATCAGATTCATGAATCATTTTGGAGTTCTCAACTTGTTAAATATGTAAAAGAATGAGTGAGGAATACAAAAGATAGCTTGGTGAGTTCAACTCTGTCATACAGAGGAACAGAAAAGGTATTTCTTTTAGGTAAAAGAAGTTATTGGGCAGCATGTCAAGACTCTGAGGCAATTAAATTCAAGAAATTCCAGACAAGTAATCCCACTGCTCACACCCTTACCTTTATGGAGAACTGAATAGAAAGAAAGATTTTTTTTTTTAATATTTATTATTTATTTATTTGGGAGGGGGCGGGTTGGGGAGGGAAGGGGCGGGCAGGCCACTTCTATTGGTCTTTCATTTATCTATTTTCATCCATCTTTGTTCTTTGGCCCATGTGGGCCTCCCATCGCGGTAGCCTCTGTTGTCACAGAGCACCGGCTCTGGGCGCACATGCTCCAGAGCTCCGGCTCAGTAATTGGACACATGGGTCCAGCCGCTCCGCAGCACGTGGGATCTTCCCAGGCCAGGGATCGAACCAACGCCCCTTGCACTGCAAGGAGGTTTCCTTACCCACTGGACCACCAGGAAAGCCCGAAAGATTTTTTTTTAATGACCTTTCACTCTAACAAATATTTATTGAATCTTTGAATATAGAAGGCAAGAGCGCTTTCTGATCTCTGATTCTTCCTTTATTATAATTTATTATCATTGTTGCATAAGAAAATAGCCCAACTTTAATCAAATTTAAATTTAAAATAATCTATTTGTTGTTAAGGGGGAAAAGTTTAGAAAATAATTTCATACATTTTGCAGTTGGCATGTGGCACAATGAACACAAGCACACATGGACATAGAACACATGCGTATAAACAATATAAAATTGAATAAGCAGTAATATATGCAAGCAAGAGATTGAGAACTAAAGTATATATATTTTTTGTAAAATGTTTCTATTTCTTTGTAGAAAATGATAGACGCAATCACATGGAAGCCATAAGTAGAGGATAACTGACTGATTTAAGGAACTCAAGAAGCCCTTAAACAATAAATTCCAATTATGTGAAGGCAAAAAAAAACTTAGTGAAAAAACAAGAAAGAGAATGTAACCTGGAATGTTGGGAAATTAAAGTGCTTTGTTTCAACAACTCATTATTGAACTGCATGCAAAAAATAAAGACCTTGTAAAACTACTGTTGACAAAAAGCAGATAAGCAAGTAATGGGGAAACAGGAACATGTTATATGTGTCTTATGACCATGCCTTTCCACAGGATCATGAAGACATATATCTAACATGCAATTAACTTTCTGTGTTTTAAATCACTAAGTACAATTTCTCAAACTCACAAACTCCTAATAAAAGGCAAATATGAAATATTTGGATGGCATTTTCTAAAGAGAAGATACTGGTAATAATCTTTCACTTGAACAATTTTTATTAAATGTTTAAATATGGAAAGTACCCTTGATTGCTTTCCTTATTAGGATTCCCTTTGGGTCAATAATTCATTCTAGCATTAATCAAAGTTAAAATAACTAGTTTAGCTCTCTAGAGCAAAGAACATAAAAGTAATTGCATATTTTTATCATTAAGCCAAATATTTTTACTATATACATGCATATATATAAATGAAGAAATATATACACAATACTGAATTAGCAGGCATCACACCTAGATTTATTCTACTGGAAATGAAACTCTAATGCTTTCTATAAAATCCAATTATTAATATTTGTCAATCATGTGCTGGATAAACACATATACTTGACAAAGAGCAACACTGGCACTTGTCACCTATTTCATCTGCATAATATTATAAGGTGGAAGTACACCCTTAACATCTCCAGGAATCTGAGACTCAGAAAGCCTGAGTAACTAGTCCAAGGTCACACAACTGATGGCAAATTGAACTTATGCATTCTGGCCTCATGGCCTCTAATCTTAGCCACAAAGTGATGTTCCTCTCTTTGTTTAGCCAGGCCACTCCTGAGGTTTTCTGTTCCAAGGCCTCTGCCTTCAGCATTATACAAAGAGAAGGGTTAAATGCCAAATTCATGAATCAAAATGCCTCAGAATGAATTCCCTTCTGTGGTGGTCCAGTGAAGACTCTGTATTTCCACTGCAGGAAGCACAAGTTTGATCCCTGGTCAGGGAACAAAGACTCGACATGCTGCATTCCAAAAAAAAAAAAAAAAAAAACCACAAAATTTACTTCTGCAAACAACCAGCTCAGCTCTGTGATTTTCAGTAATTTATTTAACTTCTGTGGATTTCCCTGATAGCTCAAATGGTAAAGAATCTGTCTGCAATGAGGGAGACCTGGGTTTGATCCCTGGGTCAGGAAGACCCTCTGGAGAAGGGAAGCCTACTCCAGGATTCTTGCCTGGAGAATTCCATGGACAGAGGAGTCCATCAGACTATAGTCCATGGGGTCACAAAGAATTGGACACAACTGAGTGACAAACACTTTCACTTAACTTCTGCAGTCTTCAACTTCCCCATCTATAAAACAGGGCTAATAATAATTATCAGGTAAGCTCTTGGAAGATATGATAGTACCCTTGATTGCTTTCCTTATTAGGATTCCCTTTGGGTCAATAATTCATTCTAGCATTAATCAAAGTTAAAATAACTAGTTTAGCTCTCTAGAGCAAAGAACATAAAAGTAATTGCATATTTTTATCATTAAGCCAAATATTTTTACTATATACATGCATATATATAAATGAAGAAATATACACACAATACTGAATTAGCAGGCATCACACCTAGATTTATTCTACTGGAAATGAAACTCTAATGCTTTCTATAAAATCCAATTATTAATATTTGTCAATCATGTGCTGGATAAACACATATACTTGACAAAGAGCAACACTGGCACTTGTCACCTATTTCATCTGCATAATATTATAAGGTGGAAGTACACCCTTAACATCTCCAGGAATCTGAGACTCAGAAAGCCTGAGTAACTAGTCCAAGGTCACACAACTGATGGCAAATTGAACTTATGCATTCTGGCCTCATGGCCTCTAATCTTAGCCACAAAGTGATGTTCCTCTCTTTGTTTAGCCAGGCCACTCCTGAGGTTTTCTGTTCCAAGGCCTCTGCCTTCAGCATTATACAAAGAGAAGGGTTAAATGCCAAATTCATGAATCAAAATGCCTCAGAATGAATTCCCTTCTGTGGTGGTCCAGTGAAGACTCTGTATTTCCACTGCAGGAAGCACAAGTTTGATCCCTGGTCAGGGAACAAAGACTCGACATGCTGCATTCCAAAAAAAAAAAAAAAAAACACAAAATTTACTTCTGCAAACAACCAGCTCAGCTCTGTGATTTTCAGTAATTTATTTAACTTCTGTGGATTTCCCTGATAGCTCAAATGGTAAAGAATCTGTCTGCAATGAGGGAGACCTGGGTTTGATCCCTGGGTCAGGAAGACCCTCTGGAGAAGGATAGGGAAGCCTACTCCGGGATTCTTGCCTGGAGAATTCCATGGACAGAGGAGTCCATCAGACTATAGTCCATGGGGTCACAAAGAGTTGGACACAACTGAGTGACAAACACTTTCACTTAACTTCTGCAGTCTTCAACTTCCCCATCTATAAAACAGGGCTAATAATAATTATCAGGTAAGCTCTTGGAGAAGATTAGATAGTTGATAGTCGCCTGCCACTCAGTAAGTGTGATAAGGAGGAGGATGCTAATGCTAACATTTGCTAGAAATAGGCCTTGGCATATTTATTGTTTTTCTTGTTGTTCAGTCGTTCAGTCATGTCCATTAAGTCGATGATGCCATCCAACCATCTCATCCTCTGTCTTGCCCTTCACCGCCTGCCCTTTCCCAAGATCAGGATCTTTTCCAGTGTGTCAGCTCTTTGTATCACATGGCCAAAAGTATCATTTCAGCATACAAGGAATTAAAATGTATTTTAAAAGCATATTTTTGATGCTCTAATGCTGGAATAATATTGATAATAAGCCACTAGCACTAATGCTGCAGTCAGAAATGAAAGGTGACCTTACATTTGGGACAGGGTTCTAACACTGTTGCTCCAGGTGTAACACTTAATTGAGGATTTGGGATAACCCTTAAGAGCTTCATGGAAAGGACTAGAACTACATGAACACTTGGAGGCACTCACTGTTTATCATCTACATGATAGTATCCCAGCATCTGTCAATCATAATGCCCATTCTACTGTATAGTATTTGAACACTGGCCCTGTCATAACATTTAATGTATTAAAGCCCACCCAGTTTCCTGTCTTGTTTGTGATATTCTTCTCACTCCTTCCTTCCCAACTGCACACACAAGTTACTCCTTTTCCCTATCTATAAAATTCACCCATGTCTTCTTTACCTGCTTCTAAAGCTATGATGTTATTTGACCCTCAGGGTATGGTTTTGTTGTTACTGTTTAATCACTAAGTCATGTCCGACTCTTTGCAGCCCCATGAACTGTAGTCTGCCATGCTCCTCTGTTCATGAATTTTTCCAGCAGAGAATACTGGAATGGGTTGCCTTGACAATTACTTCAGACCTATACAGCACATTTCAAAACAAGCTTGCTTTGTTGGGATGCATCTTTTGAACTTTCTTCCACCCCAACATTTCCTCTTCCCTTCAAGTGGTTTTTTAATAAGCGCAACTTTTATTTGTTATTCACGTTTGTAGAGAATCATAGACCTGAAATTTGGTTCATGTAAATGATGCTATTTTAAAGCACCACATTTGATTTTTGAGAATGTCCTTTAAAAAATGCAATATTAACAGCAAAAAAGATTAAATGACTTATTTCCCCACCATCTCTCATAACTTAATTCAACTTCTGTATTTCTGTGCTTTTTTTCCCCTTTCTCCTCATGGTGATTTTCTCAGTTTTCTGACCCTACAGGTTTATCACCAGTATCATGTGGTACGATAATTATTTACCTGTGAATTTAAGAATTGCATCTTATGTCTCATTAATATCCTCTCTGCCATTTACTGTCCTTGATCTGATGCTCATTTAATAGTAAATGACTGATTATATAGTCAGATATTAGACCATGTAGTTTTCTCTTTATCAAGCAGGAGATCTATAGATTTCTTAAGCTCGGTATTAGTGTTCTTGGTTTATCACAAATAAATAATGTGACATGCTGGCTAAATTATGACATGAGTCATGAAGTTATCCCATAAGGATTCACGTTCTCCCAGCTGAGAAGCTATACCTCTAAATATCACAGTGAAGATCAGATTAAAATGTCACATGAATCAACTTATTCATTCAGCAAAGGCATTCCTTCCCCCTCTCCATCTTGCCTCACTGCCTTGCTAACCACACAGTCTTTACTGACAAAGTGTGGATGCCCTTATTTAAGCAGGCTTGGCACAGTTAAGAGAGTTCAATCAGATAAACATCCTTTTTTTTTGATATTCTTCTCACTCCTTCCTTCCCAACTGCACACACAAGTTACTCCTTTTCCTATCTATAAAATTCACCCATGTCTTCTTTACCTGCTTCTAAAGCTATGATGTTATTTGACCCTCAGGGTATGGTTTTGTTGTTACTGTTTAATCACTAAGTCATGTCCGACTCTTTGCAGCCCCATGAACTGTAGTCTGCCATGCTCCTCTGTTCATGAATTTTTCCAGCAGAGAATACTGGAATGGGTTGCCTTGACAATTACTTCAGACCTATACAGCACATTTCAAAACAAGCTTGCTTTGTTGGGATGCATCTTTTGAACTTTCTTCCACCCCAACATTTCCTCTTCCCTTCAAGTGGTTTTTTAATAAGCGCAACTTTTATTTGTTATTCACGTTTGTAGAGAACCATAGATCTGAAATTTGGTTCATGTAAATGATGCTATTTTAAAGCACCACATTTGATTTTTGAGAATGTCCTTTAAAAAATGCAATATTAACAGCAAAAAAGATTAAATGACTTATTTCCCCACCATCTCTCATAACTTAATTCAACTTCTGTATTTCTGTGCTTTTTTCCCCTTTCTCCTCATGGTGATTTTCTCAATTTTCTGACCCTACAGATTTATCACCAGTATCATGTGGTATGATAATTATTTACCTGTGAATTTAAGAATTGCATCTTTTGTCTCATTAATATCCTCTCTGCCATTTACTGTCCTTGATCTGATGCTCATTTAATAGTAAATGACTGATTATATAGTCAGATACTAGACCATGTAGTTTTCTCTTTATCAAGCAGGAGATCTATAGATTTCTTAAGCTCGGTATTAGTGTTCTTGGTTTATAACAAATAAATAATGTGACATGCTGGCTAAATTATGACATGAGTCATGAAGGTATCCCATAAGGATTCACGTTCTCCCAGCTGAGAAGCTATACCTCTAAATATCACAGTGAAGATCAGATTAAAATGTCACATGAATCAACTTATTCATTCAGCAAAGGCATTCCCTCCCCCTCTCCATCTTGCCTCACTGCCTTGCTAACCACACAGTCTTTACTGACAAAGTGTGGATGCCCTTATTTAAGCAGGCTTGGCATAGTTAAGAGAGTTCAATCAGATAAAGTGACAGATAGCTTTCATACACTGAAGTCTAGAAACCCCTCACCATTCTCATGGGGATGTTCTGTCATGACTATGGTGTTCTTAATGTAGTTGATTATAAATGGAGCTGGAAAGTCATTCAGCAGCAGAAAAAATATTACAGTAGACTGGAAAGGACACTCTAGTGCAATATGGAGTCTGAGATTCTTTTTTCTTTTTTTTTTTTTTTAAAGATTTATTTATTTATTTTGAGCGGGGGTCGGGTTGGGGTGGAGGGGAGCGGGCGGGCCACTTCTATTGGTCTTTCATTTCTCTATTTTCATCCATCTTTGTTCTTTGGCTCCTGTGGGCCTCCCATCACGGTGGCGTCTGTCGTTGTAGAGTGTTGGTGTCTGGGCGCGTGCGCTCCAGAGCTCCCGCTCAGTAATTGGACACATGGGTCCAGCCGCTCCGGCACGTGGGATCTTCCCAGGCCAGGGATCAAACCGGCGCCCCTTGCACTGCAAGGCGGTGTCCTTACCCACTGGGCCACCAGGGGAAACCCCTGAGATTCTTTTCTTATCACTGTACCTCAATATTTCAAATCGCATACCTGATTTATTAGTTCGGCTGAATCTGAGCAGCTTATTATTTGCCCTACGCTTCTCTTTTGGTTATCCATCTGTAGCATGCCATCATGTTCTTAGTGAAAAGAAACAACTGTCCATTTACAAAGAGGACCTCCATTATCAGGTGTTAATAAATTACACAAGAATAAGATTCAAGATTAAGATTGTTGGAAATCAGAACTCATCGATGCTGAAATTAAAACTACAGCAATGCAAATGGGCGCCTCTTGTGTAAAATGTCTTTCAGGATGGGGCTTTTCTCATTACCAAGAGAAACCTACAACAGAGTAATCTGAATACTCATTTGTTTACTCACTGAAACTCATTCTGTAGCAGGATACATTTTTTGAAGTAATATTAATATGTGGAGAAAAAGTTATGTCATACATAAAATTAATTCCACAAGTTGCTTCAAGTTAACTTGGGCATGTTTTTTCTGTAAGGGACTAAGTGTACAGACAATACCAGTAAGACTGTATTAAGTGGATATTACAAACTGGAGAACTTAAACTATTTTCAATTATCATGATAGAGGAAAGCAAAGGTTGAAGAAATATTATTGAGAGATGGAAATATGATTGAACACTTGTAAAACTGAATTCCCCACTTTTTCCCCCTGAAGGTATAAACCTTCTGTATCTCTGTGTAACCAGTTCAGAAATCGTAAGTCAGGCATGACTCTTCCTTGTTTTTCTCACCCTAACCTACCACCCAAAAGGCTGCTATATCATGTGACTTCTCTCTTCTTTAGGAATCCATCTCCCTTTTCCCCTCATCCAACTAGCTGTATACTGTCTTTTTGCTCTTTTTCCTTACCTCTAAATGACTTTATATACTTCTAAAACTCAAATGATGTCTTTCAGTGTCAAATTTTCTATTTGCCTTCAAGATCAAACTCCTTATATTGACTAATAAGCCCTTTATAACCTGGCCTTTGTTTTGGAATCCAATCATCCTCATAAAATCAGCACATCCCCACCACATTCACTCCCCAAGGCCCATACTCTCTCCCTGAGGCCCAATATACACAAACTTGTGCCTTTTTACAAAATGTTTTAATATTTTTTTTAAATTTTGCTTTTACAGAGTTTTGTTGTTTACAGCTAACTCTTACCTTTTTAGCCTTCTTAAAGTTTCCTGTGTCAGGAACTCCTAACTGCATGGACTTTTCTTCTGTCCTATTGATTAACAATGATTAATCTCCTTCCTCTCTTGTCTATCCAACCCCCATTGCACTTCTCATAGCTCACAGAATCATTTTGGAACCTGGATTTAGATGCCCTGTTTCCAGGAAAATGTCTCTGTACATATCTTGATCATGGCCTTTATCACATATAATTTCACCTGTTTCCATGAATGACTTTATAAACTTTAAGGACTCTGATGCTAAGAAACTTATATTATTATTTCAGTTTGTATTTTTAACACTTAGTATTCTGGTAAGCACAGAAATGCAGAGTAGATGTTTAATTGAAATCACAAATGAATAAGTTTTCATTCATTGATTCATTCAAAAAATATATATTAAATGACTACTATATTCCAAGAACTGGTCTATGCAGTAAAAATAAAATGAGCAGAAAGAAAACAAAGTCTCCACTTTTTTGGAGTTTTTAATTGTGATCTCAAAAAGGGTAAGATAAAGAAAAAATAGAACATTGGAGTCTTCAATACAGACATTAAATAAGTGAGTATTAAATTTAATATCAATTCTCATTTTTAAAGAGAACTCCATTTTTGTTTTAAGATGGTAATATGCTCATTCAATCTATTCACTTTCCATACACGGAAGTTTCATACACTGAATTCTTTGTAATTAGGTATGTCCATATGATGCAGTCATAACCAATGAACTCAGGTCTCTGGATGGGCCAGCCAAGGCTGTTTTTGCTTTTTGCCTTCTTTTCATTATCTATCCTTATACCTAGAAAGTGAAACAGATGCTTATCAGCCATGAAAATCAGGCATGCCTTAGGATATAAAGTAGGAAGCGAAGAGCCTAGTTCTTAAATAGCAGCACCAGCCATGGCTTACCTGACTGTAGATTCCATGTCAGGTAAGAAGAACAAATCAACAAGCACACATTTATTAAGCCACTTAGTAAGGCTACTGGCAAGTGTACTACAATGAATTCTAATTGATATGATAGTTGTTGTTCAGTTGCTGTCCTATCCATCTGTGGGACCCCGTGGACTGCAGCACACCAGGTTCCTCTGTCCTCCACTATCTCCCAGAGTCTGCTCAAATTCATGCCCACTGAATCAGTAACGCCATCCAACCATCTCATTCTCTTTTGCCTCCTTCTCCTCTTGCCCTCAGTCTTTCCCAGCATCAGAGGCTTTTCCAGTGAGCTGGTTCTTGGCATAAGTGGGCAAAAGTTCTGGAGCTTCAGCTTTAGTATCAGTTTCCTTTCCGGGTTTTAGGATTGACTGCTTTGATCAGGTTACACTTATTATTTCCATGAATGACTTTATAAACTTTAAGGACTCTGATGCTAAGAAACTTATATTATTATTTCAGTTTGTATTTTTAACACTTAGTATTCTGGTAAGCACAGAAATGCAGAGTAGATGTTTAATTGAAATCACAAATGAATAAGTTTTCATTCATTGATTCATTCAAAAAATATATATTAAATGACTACTATATTCCAAGAACTGGTCTATGCAGTAAAAATAAAATGAGCAGAAAGAAAACAAAGTCTCCACTTTTTTGGAGTTTTTAATTGTGATCTCAAAAAGGGTAAGATAAAGAAAAAATAGAACATTGGAGTCTTCAATACAGACATTAAATAAGTGAGTATTAAATTTAATATCAATTCTCATTTTTAAAGAGAACTCCATTTTTGTTTTAAGATGGTAATATGCTCATTCAATCTATTCACTTTCCATACACGGAAGCTTTCATACACTGAATTCTTTGTAATTAGGTATGTCCATGTGATGCAGTCATAACCAATGAACTCAGGTCTCTGGATGGGCCAGCCAAGGCTGTTTTTGCTTTTTGCCTTCTTTTCGTTATCTATCCTTATACCTGGAAAGTGAAACAGATGCTTATCAGCCATGAAAATCAGGCATGCCTTAGGATGTAAAGTAGGAAGCGAAGAGCCTAGTTCTTAAATAGCAGCACCAGCCATGGCTTACCTGACTGTAGATTCCATGTCAGGTAAGAAGAACAAATCAACAAGCACACATTTATTAAGCCACTTAGTAAGGCTACTGGCAAGTGTACTACAATGAATTCTAATTGATATGATAGTTGTTGTTCAGTTGCTGTCCTATCCATCTGTGGGACCCCGTGGACTGCAGCACACCAGGTTCCTCTGTCCTCCACTATCTCCCAGAGTCTGCTCAAATTCATGCCCACTGAATCAGTAACGCCATCCAACCATCTCATTCTCTTTTGCCTCCTTCTCCTCTTGCCCTCAGTCTTTCCCAGCATCAGAGGCTTTTCCAGTGAGCTGGTTCTTGGCATAAGTGGGCAAAAGTTCTGGAGCTTCAGCTTTAGTATCAGTCTTTCCAATGAATATTCTGGGTTTTAGGATTGACTGCTTTGATCTCCTTACTATCCAAGGGGCTCTCAAGAGTATTCTCCAACACAACAGTTCAAAGGCATCAATTCTGTGGTGCTCTGCCTTCTTTATGGTCCACCTCTCACACCCATACATGACTACTGAATAAACCATAGCTTTTACTACACAGACTTTTGTCTAGAGAGTGATATCTCTGCTTTTTAATATGCTGTCTACGTTTTTCCTCGATTTTCTTCCAAGAAGCAGGTTTCTTTTAATTTCATAGCTGCAAGTCACTGTCTGCAGTGATTTCTGAGTCCAGGAAAATGAAATCTGTCACTGCTTCCACTGTTTGTCCATCTATATGCCATGATGTGATGGGACTGAATTCCATGAACTTCGTTTTTTGTTTTTTTTTTTTTTTTTTTGGCCACTTCTATTGGTCTTTCATTTATCTATTTCCATCCATCTTTGCTCTTTGGCCTGTGTGGGCCTCCCATCACAGTGGTCTCTGTCACTGCAGAGCACTGGCTCTGGGCACATGCACTCCAGAGCTCCAGCTCGGTAGTTGGACACATTCGTCCAGCCACTCTGTGGCACATGGGATCTTCCCAGACCAGGGATTGAATTGGTGCCCCTTGCAATGCAAGGTGGTGTCCTTACCCACTGGACCACCAGGGAAGTCGGAATGTTGAGTTTCAAGCCATCTTTTTCACTCTCCTCTTTCACCTTCACCAAGAGGCTCTTTGGTTCCTCTTCACCCTCTGCCATTAGAATGGTATCATCTGTTCATGTAAGGCCCCCCTTAAGTAAGGCTACTGGCAAGTGTACTACAATGAATTCTAATTGATATGATAGTTGTTGTTCAGTTGCTGTCCTATCCATCTGTGGGACCCGTGGACTGCAGCACACCAGGTTCCTCTGTCCTCCACTATCTCCCAGAGTCTGCTCAAATTCATGCCCACTGAATCAGTAACGCCATCCAACCATCTCATTCTCTTTTGCCTCCTTCTCCTCTTGCCCTCAGTCTTTTCCAGCATCAGAGGCTTTTCCAGTGAGCTGGTTCTTGGCATAAGTGGGCAAAAGTTCTGGAGCTTCAGCTTTAGTATCAGTCTTTCCAATGAATATTCCGGGTTTTAGGATTGACTGCTTTGATCTCCTTACTATCCAAGGGGCTCTCAAGAGTATTCTCCAACACAACAGTTCAAAGGCATCAATTCTGTGGTGCTCTGCCTTCTTTATGGTCCACCTCTCACACCCATACATGACTACTGGATAAACCATAGCTTTTACTACACAGACTTTTGTCTAGAGAGTGATATCTCTGCTTTTTAATACGCTGTCTACGTTTTTCCTCGATTTTCTTCCAAGAAGCAGGTTTCTTTTAATTTCATAGCTGCAAGTCACTGTCTGCAGTGATTTCTGAGTCCAGGAAAATGAAATCTGTCACTGCTTCCACTGTTTGTCCATCTATATGCCATGATGTGATGGGACTGAATTCCATGAACTTCGTTTTTTTTTTTTTTTTGGCCACTTCTATTGGTCTTTCATTTATCTATTTCCATCCATCTTTGCTCTTTGGCCTGTGTGGGCCTCCCATCACAGTGGTCTCTGTCACTGCAGAGCACTGGCTCTGGGCACATGCACTCCAGAGCTCCAGCTCGGTAGTTGGACACATCCGTCCAGCCACTCTGTGGCACATGGGATCTTCCCAGACCAGGGATTGAATTGGTGCCCCTTGCAATGCAAGGTGGTGTCCTTACCCACTGGACCACCAGGGAAGTCGGAATGTTGAGTTTCAAGCCATCTTTTTCACTCTCCTCTTTCACCTTCACCAAGAGGCTCTTTGGTTCCTCTTCACCCTCTGCCATTAGAATGGTATCATCTGCATATCTAAGGGTGTCTGTATTTCCCCTGGCAATCTTGATTCCAGTTTGTGATTCATCTAGCCTAGCATTTTGCATGATGTACTCTATATATAAGTTAAATAATCAGGATGACAATATATAGCCTTGAAGTACTCCTTTCCCAATTTGGAACCAATCTGTTGTTTCCTGTCCAGTTCTAACTGTTATTTCTTGACCTGAATACAGGTTTCTCAGGAGACAGGTAAGGTATCTGGTACTCCCATATCTGTAAGAATTCTCCACAGATTGCTGTGTTCCACACCAACACTTTCAGGTAATCAATGAAGCAGAAGTAGATATTTTTCTGCAGTTTCCTTGCTTTATACATGATCTAGTAAATATTGGCAATTTTATCTTTGGTTTCTCTGCCTCTTCAAAACCCAGTTTGTATATCTGGCACTTCTTGGTTCACATCCTGTTGAAGCCTAGCTTGAAGGATTTTGAGTATTAATGTGTTAGAATGTGAAACGAGTGCAATTGTATGGTAGTTTGTAGATAATCTGGCATTACTCTTCTTTGTGATTAGAATGAAAACTAACCTTTTCCACTCCTTTGGTCACTACTGAGTTTCCAAATTTGCTGACATCCTGACTGCAACACTGTAACAGCATCATCTTTTAGGATTTACGTAGCTCATCTGGAATTCTATTACCTCCACTAGCTTTGTTTGTAGTAATATTTTCTAATGCCCACTTAACTTCACACTCCAGGATGTCTGGCTCTAGGTGAGTGACCACACCATTGTGATTATCATGGTCATTAAGGCCTTTCTTGTATAGTTCTGCTGTGTATTCTTGCCACCTCTTCTTAACCTCTTCTTCTGTTAGGTCTTTACCATTTCTGTCCTTTATCATGCCCATCTTGTAAGAAATGTTCCCCTGATATTTCCAATTTTCTGGAAGAGATCTCTAGTCTTTCTCCTTTTATTTTTTCCTCTATTTTTTGCATGTTCACTTAATAAGGCCCATTTAAAATATAGCTGTTATTCAGGTATAAATGGAATAAATATGTATTCATATGCTTCAGAGAATCAGAAGTTAATGCAAGACATTTTACCATTATGAAAACACACCAGTATTGTTTATACTTTCTGTGAAACTTTACATTTTGTACCTATATAAGAATATTTTAGACTTCAGGGCCAGAAAATATATATTATCTTTTCAATTATTATTAAATAAGGTCTTACAGTTTATAATATTGACATTAACATATCCCTGATTATAAAAAATACAGTAGAAAAATGACACAGTTAAAGATCATATAAAAGATTTGACATGATTAGAAAAAAATACCACTTAACAGAAGGCATGGCATAAAAAAGAATGAAATATGTCCCTCTGTAGCAACACGAATGGACCTAGATATTATTATACTAAGTGAAATAATTCAGACAGAGAAAAGCAAATAGTATATGACATCACTTATATGTGGAATCAAAAAAGTAATACAAATGAATTTATTTACAAAACAGAAACAAACTCACAGAAAGAGACAACAAACTTTAGGTGGGGAATGCAGCAGGGGAGGAGGAAAATTTAGGAGCATGGAATTAATAGATACACAATACTATATATAAAACAGATAAACAACAAGGATTTACTTTTTAGCACAGGGAACTATATTCAATACCTTGTAATAATGGAAAATAACCTGAAAATACATATAAATATATATATATGCATACACATGTGGATCACTTAGTTGTATTCCTAAAACTGACACAATATTATAAGTTAACTCTGCTTCAATAAAACGTAGATCTTAATAAATCTCTATATAAGTTTTTCAAGAACAGAAGGCATGAAACTCATAATTTTCTTAGTAGGGGGTGGTTAGATGGGGACTAACATTAGCAGAGTCAGCAAATGTACAGTGTCATGAAGACCGATATGATATTTTTGTCATCCACACTTTTAGCCCATTGATTGTCTAATAATGGTAATTTCATTGTTAGAGATTTATTTCTTCAGCCCTCTGACTCTGATATTTAAAATAGAAAGGACATTTTTAAATTAATGTAAGAAGGTTAGTCTTTTTCATTAATCCTTTTATATTTAATAGAAATAAGTTCATCAGATTCTCTTTAGCCATGTGCGAGTGTGTATGTGTGTGTGTGTGGTGCATGTGTCTCTATATGCCTGTGTGTGACTATATAACTAGATGTAGAAACTATGGTACAGATAAGAGGAAAGACAATGATGGATTTATATTCCCAAGTTTTCTTTGTATGCGATGGTTCTGTTCTTAATTATGCAAGACTAAACATAAGATTATAAACATATTTTATTGTTTGTTGAAACAAATACCATGAGTTCAGCCTCCCTAGAAAGCGGGAGAAGAGCAATTCTTCACATGAGGGTCTAGGAGCTGTCTGCAGACCGAATATCGACACCCTGCTCTGCCGTCTCCAGCCGGGTATTAAGTATCAGCTGCCTGGAAGGTTGGCGCCAACCTTCTCCTTCAGTGCACCACAAACCAGAATTAATTGCAAATCAATCGAACAAAGTACAACTGATCAGTAAACCAATTAGTAATTTTAGCTGTTCATCCTGTCTTCATTTACAACGGGAAAAGTGGGAAATGGAAATGCTTTTTAGCCCACGTATGGGAGTCTACTCTTTCTCTCCCTTCCTCTGCTTTCCTATCCACTTCCATTGCAAGAAATTCTCACATAAACTCTGTAAAAAGCATAGGTTGCATATGTATTTTGTGGGTAATCTTTGAATTTCTTCACTTTTTGAAAATATAAATTAGTTTTGGTAAATAATTGCTGGAGAAGATGAAAGTAAATAAGTTTTCTTCTGCAAATATTGTGTGTTCTATTTTCAAATCAGTTTGAAATAAACCTTAATTATATAGCATTTTATCCACAGACTTTTAAATATAAACTCATCCACCTCTTGAATGATTGGTATATAAAGATCTCTGATTAAAGAATAAGTGAATCTCAGAGGTTAATGTCAGTAAGTGTCCTAAATTTCATCATGTGAATGACATTTTTTTCTGTCACTATCCTTTAGTACATAGATATTATTATATAAGCACTAATATAAAATAAATCTATATTTATAGCATTTTCAGTTTCCTTTTCAGTCCCAAATGAATTCAACTTTGATTATATCTCATATATTGCCTGTTACTGATTGGAAGGAAGTTCATATTATTTACTTTGCATAGTTGTAAACTCTAATGCTGATCAGGAATTTTTTCTTTGTAGCTTAATTTTTCTTTGTAACTTAATTTTATAAAAGTCATGTTTTTATAAAATTATTCTGCTTCAGAAATAAATTTAAGTTAGTACTGCCATTCATAGAAGATGATAGGTTTTTAGTCTAGCTCAAGAGAAGATATATAAGGAACTATATGTCTTTTTATGAATTCAGGTCATTGCTAGTAATGTCCTGCAAGCACAAACATTCAAGAGAAGTAGGTTTTTACATATTCTAGTTAAAATAAAATTAGTTCATTTGTGAACACTTGAAAGTCCCATGGAAATTCATCCAGCTAACTTAGTCACAGTATTTTTAGCTACAATACTATTCTGTAGGGCTCTGATGTCAAAATTCTAACATTTGTTTTATTACAAAGTAATTAATTGCAAATCAATCGAACAAAGTACAACTGATCAGTAAACCAATTAGTAATTTTAGCTGTTCATCCTGTCTTCATTTACAACGGGAAAAGTGGGAAATGGAAATGCTTTTTAGCCCACGTATGGGAGTCTACTCTTTCTCTCCCTTCCTCTGCTTTCCTATCCACTTCCATTGCAAGAAATTCTCACATAAACTCTGTAAAAAGCATAGGTTGCATATGTATTTTGTGGGTAATCTTTGAATTTCTTCACTTTTTGAAAATATAAATTAGTTTTGGTAAATAATTGCTGGAGAAGATGAAAGTAAATAAGTTTTCTTCTGCAAATATTGTGTGTTCTATTTTCAAATCAGTTTGAAATAAACCTTAATTATATAGCATTTTATCCACAGACTTTTAAATATAAACTCATCCACCTCTTGAATGATTGGTATATAAAGATCTCTGATTAAAGAATAAGTGAATCTCAGAGGTTAATGTCAGTAAGTGTCCTAAATTTCATCATGTGAATGACATTTTTTTCTGTCACTATCCTTTAGTACATAGATATTATTATATAAGCACTAATATAAAATAAATCTATATTTATAGAATTTTCAGTTTCCTTTTCAGTCCCAAATGAATTCAACTTTGATTATATCTCATATATTGCCTGTTACTGATTGGAAGGAAGTTCATATTATTTACTTTGCATAGTTGTAAACTCTAATGCTGATCAGGAATTTTTTCTTTGTAGCTTAATTTTTCTTTGTAACTTAATTTTATAAAAGCCATGTTTTTATAAAATTATTCTGCTTCAGAAATAAATTTAAGTTAGTACTGCCATTCATAGAAGATGATAGGTTTTTAGTCTAGCTCAAGAGAAGATATATAAGGAACTATATGTCTTTTTATGAATTCAGGTCATTGCTAGTAATGTCCTGCAAGCACAAACATTCAAGAGAAGTAGGTTTTTACATATTCTAGTTAAAATAAAATTAGTTCATTTGTGAACACTTGAAAGTCCCATGGAAATTCATCCAGCTAACTTAGTCACAGTATTTTTAGCTACAATACTCTTCTGTAGGGCTCTGATGATCAAAAACCAACGATAAAGAAAATCTAAATGGTCATGGTGTAGCTTTTATTACTGAAGAGTAATCTATCTACTTCAAAAATATTTTTTTACAACCGGTCTCCCAAGATAAAAACTTCCTATTTCAATAGAAAATTCAAAGCTGAACAAGCAGTTTGTCTAACAAAATTAAAGTAAGGAAAATAATTACTGTTTCCAATAAACCCTCAAATCCTTCCCAAAGTATGTTTAATATTAGCCACCTTTCCAATATTATTTATTAAATGTTTTACCCATTCTCTATTTCAGGGAAACCTTTTTAGTGCTATTCTTGTATTATAGGGAACAATCCATTACAGAAGCAGGTGTGCGTGGAAAGTGCTCAGAGGAACTGTATGGATGCCAGTGAAAGAACGATAAGCAAAGCAGTCCAAAGTGGTTTTACAAACCATATGTCAACCTGCATGCATCTAGTTGCTTCAATCTTGTCCAACTCTTGTAACCCAGTGGACTGCGGCCTGTCAGGCTCCTCTGTCCACGGGATTCCCCAAGCAAGAACACAAGAGTGGGCTGTCTGCATCCCTCTAGGGATTCTCCCTGACCCAGGGTTCCAACCTGCAGTCTCATGTCTCATGCACTGGCAAACAGGTTCTTTACCACTAGTGCCACCTGGGAAGCCCATGTCATCACAGAAGTATATTATAAAGATATGGAAAACTGAATGTGAAACTGCATCATGAGAAATGTGAGTTATTCTATAAGACAGTTGGGATAAGGAGTGAGTGATTTGGGTGGTAAGTAATAGATATCATCTGATTTACCTAAACCTGATTCAGTAGGTTCCTCTATGTTCACTCTGTAATTCAGCCAATGAAACTTAAGTGTGACTTAACTCAGTGCAAACAAACTTCAAATTTAAAAAGCTCTGAGACCTGACTCATCATTTCTAACCTTATAACCTGTAAGCAAAGTTTGCTATAAGGTGGGCACATTTCTAGGACCTGTCAAACTCTTGGAATACCCAGCGAGACATGCATTTGAGGTCCTGCAAGCACAAACATTCAAGAGAAGTAGGTTTTTACATATTCTAGTTAAAATAAAATTAGTTCATTTGTGAACACTTGAAAGTCCCATGGAAATTCATCCAGCTAACTTAGTCACAGTATTTTTAGCTACAATACTCTTCTGTAGGGCTCTGATGATCAAAAACCAACGATAAAGAAAATCTAAATGGTCATGGTGTAGCTTTTATTACTGAAGAGTAATCTATCTACTTCAAAAATATTTTTTTACAACCGGTCTCCCAAGATAAAAACTTCCTATTTCAATAGAAAATTCAAAGCTGAACAAGCAGTTTGTCTAACAAAATTAAAGTAAGGAAAATAATTACTGTTTCCAATAAACCCTCAAATCCTTCCCAAAGTATGTTTAATATTAGCCACCTTTCCAATATTATTTATTAAATGTTTTACCCATTCTCTATTTCAGGGAAACCTTTTTAGTGCTATTCTTGTATTATAGGGAACAATCCATTACAGAAGCAGGTGTGCGTGGAAAGTGCTCAGAGGAACTGTATGGATGCCAGTGAAAGAACGATAAGCAAAGCAGTCCAAAGTGGTTTTACAAACCATATGTCAACCTGCATGCATCTAGTTGCTTCAGTCTTGTCCAACTCTTGTAACCCAGTGGACTGCGGCCTGTCAGGCTCCTCTGTCCATGGGATTCCCCAAGCAAGAACACAAGAGTGGGCTGTCATGCATCCCTCCAGGGATTCTCCCTGACCCAGGGTTCCAACCTGCAGTCTCATGTCTCATGCACTGGCAAGCAGGTTCTTTACCACTAGTGCCACCTGGGAAGCCCATGTCATCACAGAAGTATATTATAAAGATATGGAAAACTGAATGTGAAACTGCATCATGAGAAATGTGAGTTATTCTATAAGACAGTTGGGATAAGGAGTGAGTGATTTGGGTGGTAAGTAATAGATATCATCTGATTTACCTAAACCTGATTCAGTAGGTTCCTCTATGTTCACTCTGTAATTCAGCCAATGAAACTTAAGTGTGACTTAACTCAGTGCAAACAAACTTCAAATTTAAAAAGCTCTGAGACCTGACTCATCATTTCTAACCTTATAACCTGTAAGCAAAGTTTGCTATAAGGTGGGCACATTTCTAGGACCTGTCAAACTCTTGGAATACCCAGCGAGACATGCATTTGAGGACACTTACAGGAATTAACTATGAACTTTAAATCAAGCAAATGATTATTTATTTTAATTTTTCTCAGAAAGCTCACGTCCTTTCATCTCTACCCTTGATAAACTGTACAGTATTTAATGACCAAATCCTCATGAAAACCATTAGAGATTTGCTTTGTTTCTATAAAAACACAAATTTTGGAAATCATATCTCTCTATTGCTATACTAAAACAGATAATTACAATCCAAATAAATTCCTAAGAAAAGTAATACAAGAAATACAAGATACACATTCAATTTCCCCATCAACCAATATTCTCATATTATACTTGGTTACACAAGGAATTTTCAGACATACTTGCATAGATTTTCTTTAATCGTAGCCCAATTTAAATGGAAAAGGTTCTGAACATATTTCACAATAATCTCTTCTTACTCCTTGCCAGAATCGTAAGGGCATCTTTCTCAGATCATCACCATGAAAATTTGTGTGGGGCATGGTTGTTAGAGGCAAAGCTAATGAAGAAAAGGTCTTCCATAAGACTGTGACACCAAGAGCTTCTTGCTCTCATGGCAGTCAACACTCAGATTCCAAAAATGTGTTAGGTTTGGACATGACTAAAGGGACTTAGCACACACACACATAGACATATCATCATGAAGAATTTACAGAAGATGGACCTTCATGCCTAGTCCCATAGAAATGGAATGATGTCTTACAATTGGGGGTTTGTAAGCAGCTCTTTTTCCTCTTTCCTGCTTGCTTCTTTCTATTCCCCTTAAACGTGAATTATGAAAATGAATTCACTAAGTAACATTTAACCTAACTCCTGACTAATGCTCTACCAGTTCCCCACAATACCTTACCCAAGTAAGTAATAGATATCATCTGATTACCTAAAAAAACCTGATTCAAGTAGGTTCCTCTATGTTCACTATGTAATTCAGCCAATGAAACTTAAGTGTGACTTAACTCAGTGCAAACAAACTTCAAATTTAAAAAGCTCTGAGACCTGACTCATCATTTCTAACCTTATAACCTGTAAGCAAAGTTTGCTATAAGGTGGGCACATTTCTAGGACCTGTCAAACTCTTGGAATACCCAGCGAGACATGCATTTGAGGACACTTACAGGAATTAACTATGAACTTTAAATCAAGCAAATGATTATTTATTTTAACTTTTCTCAGAAAGCTCACGTCCTTTCATCTCTACCCTTGATAAACCGTACAGTATTTAATGACCAAATCCTCATGAAAACCATTAGAGATTTGCTTTGTTTCTATAAAAACACAAATTTTGGAAATCATATCTCTCTATTGCTATACTAAAACAGATAATTACAATCCAAATAAATTCCTAAGAAAAGTAATACAAGAAATACAAGATACACATTCAATTTCCCCATCAACCAATATTCTCATATTATACTTGGTTACACAAGGAATTTTCAGACATACTTGCATAGATTTTCTTTAATCGTAGCCCAATTTAAATGGAAAAGGTTCTGAACATATTTCACAATAATCTCTTCTTACTCCTTGCCAGAATCGTAAGGGCATCTTTCTCAGATCATCACCATGAAAATTTGTGTGGGGCATGGTTGTTAGAGGCAAAGCTAATGAAGAAAAGGTCTTCCATAAGACTGTGACACCAAGAGCTTCTTGTTCTCATGGCAGTCAACACTCAGATTCCAAAAATGTGTTAGGTTTGGACATGACTAAAGGGACTTAGCACACACACACATAGACATATCATCATGAAGAATTTACAGAAGATGGACCTTCATGCCTAGTCCCATAGAAATGGAATGATGTCTTACAATTGGGGGTTTGTAAGCAGCTCTTTTTCCCCTTTCCTGCTTGCTTCTTTCTATTCCCCTTAAACGTGAATTATGAAAATGAATTCACTAAGTAACATTTAACCTAACTCCTGACTAATGCTCTACCAGTTCCCCACAATACCTTACCCAAGTTGTTGATTCTCTCCCTAGATTAAAATACATAGAATTAAGAGTTAAATAGTTAAAGAATGGCCAGTTCTCTACCCACAATAGCTCTCCCCTGAGCAATCTCACAGCAAAATCTTGAAAGTGTGAGATAATATCTGAAGAAAGATCATAAAAGAGTCAGCCAGCATGCATGCAATGGAAAATGATGCAGAGTCAAACCTTCTGCCCCACTGATTAACTGAGTTCACTTTCCCCTTTACACTTTAAAAACTGCCATTGCTGAGCAGAACCCTTGGAGGTGATTTGAGGAGTGTGGGTCTGCTTTCTCCCCAGATTGCTGGTCTTCTGCTTAAAGGAACCATACCTTTCTACCAATATTTTGTCTCTCAAGTATGGGCTTTTAAGCAGCGGGCTGCGAAACATGACTTCCGTAAAAGTGAAGAGTACAAGGAGGCAGAATTAACAGCCAACAGTAGATGTAGATAAATAAGAAAATCACACCTCAAGATTACCAGTCATTCCCTCAGTTTATCCAGGATGACTTTCGTGACAAATAAATATAATACAGAATTTTTAAACTCAGGTGCTAGAGCTATTTATAAGTGGGGTTTTTCGCAAAGGTGGTGAATGGTTAAACTTGGTCACAGGCTCAGGGTGAATATACACAGATTTTCCTCCAGAATCCAAGGACTACCAGCTGAGAAATTAAGCTTTTATACATAAATGTGTTGCTTCTCTATGGGCCTCCCGTTCCTTATTATACCCCTTCTAAATGTGGTCTTCCATAAGACTGTGACACCAAGAGCTTCTTGTTCTCATGGCAGTCAACACTCAGATTCCAAAAATGTGTTAGGTTTGGACATGACTAAAGGGACTTAGCACACACACACATAGACATATCATCATGAAGAATTTACAGAAGATGGACCTTCATGCCTAGTCCCATAGAAATGGAATGATGTCTTACAATTGGGGGTTTGTAAGCAGCTCTTTTTCCCCTTTCCTGCTTGCTTCTTTCTATTCCCCTTAAACGTGAATTATGAAAATGAATTCACTAAGTAACATTTAACCTAACTCCTGACTAATGCTCTACCAGTTCCCCACAATACCTTACCCAAGTTGTTGATTCTCTCCCTAGATTAAAATACATAGAATTAAGAGTTAAATAGTTAAAGAATGGCCAGTTCTCTACCCACAATAGCTCTCCCCTGAGCAATCTCACAGCAAAATCTTGAAAGTGTGAGATAATATCTGAAGAAAGATCATAAAAGAGTCAGCCAGCATGCATGCAATGGAAAATGATGCAGAGTCAAACCTTCTGCCCCACTGATTAACTGAGTTCACTTTCCCCTTTACACTTTAAAAACTGCCATTGCTGAGCAGAACCCTTGGAGGTGATTTGAGGAGTGTGGGTCTGCTTTCTCCCCAGATTGCTGGTCTTCTGCTTAAAGGAACCATACCTTTCTACCAATATTTTGTCTCTCAAGTATGGGCTTTTAAGCAGCGGGCTGCGAAACATGACTTCCGTAAAAGTGAAGAGTACAAGGAGGCAGAATTAACAGCCAACAGTAGATGCAGATAAATAAGAAAATCACACCTCAAGATTACCAGTCATTCCCTCAGTTTATCCAGGATGACTTTCGTGACAAATAAATATAATACAGAATTTTTAAACTCAGGTGCTAGAGCTATTTATAAGTGGGGTTTTTCGCAAAGGTGGTGAATGGTTAAACTTGGTCACAGGCTCAGGGTGAATATACACAGATTTTCCTCCAGAATCCAAGGACTACCAGCTGAGAAATTAAGCTTTTATACATAAATGTGTTGCTTCTCTATGGGCCTCCCGTTCCTAATCACCTTTCTCTGTGGTCAGATTGGGCACTGTCCTCTAACTCCTTCTTCAAAACCTCTTGCCTGAAATTTCACTCTATTCACAGGTTAGGACCTCATCCTGGACCTGTCTCAGTAATACTGTATTTACATTTCCCAAGTATGAATCATTAATTTTAGAAATAATCTCAGAATATCAACAATACATTAAGTGCTAGTGGCAATAACACAAACTGAACGTAAA
Organism: Tragulus kanchil; assembly: GCA_022376925.1. Taxonomy (NCBI): domain Eukaryota; kingdom Metazoa; phylum Chordata; class Mammalia; order Artiodactyla; family Tragulidae; genus Tragulus; species Tragulus kanchil. The sequence continues at coordinate 117,269,785 of JAIOJX010000004.1, read as the reverse complement.
AAAGGATGGGAAGGCTACATATTCTGAAAGCCTTTCCAGAGTAAGTCTAAGCCAACCAGATTAGATTTCTTCAGTGTGAATTTCAACACACCTGATAAGCTATTTTACTATATTTTATTTGTAAGACAGAGCCTCATTGCACACATCTCCGAAGAACCAAAGACACTATTGGCTACCACCATTTAGAAGTAGAAAATACTTGCAAAGCGCCTTCTTTATCATGAGCTTTGTAATGTATTATACATTACTATATAAAAAACAATAAATTCTATTAGAGATCCCCAAATATTTGTATCACTATTTTCTACCTTTTCTATTAAGTAAATAAGAAGGCAAAAATATCACCCTCATTATTCTTAGGGGCCAAATGGTAGATGTAGCTTTAGATCTCTTTGTCACATGGGCCTGGACTATTAAACTCCAGACTGAACTAAGACAAGATTTTTTCCTAAAACAAACTTCCACATAGAAGGAGTTTGCTTGGGTCCAATTTATAACAAAAATGCACAGAAGTGAACTCATTCTTTCTAGAGTCAAACTTGTACTCAGGAAGAAGGAAAAGGACAGATATAATCCTAGTTATTCTTATCAAATAAGTCCCTCTACCTCTCTTAAGTTTGTAGCCAGTAAAGGAGAAAAATACGTACTTAGGGAGAAATCTTTCAAAACGATTTTGAGAGAAGGTGCTTCTCTCTAACCCAGAGTACGAGTCCACACTGATTTATCCATAACTTCAAAATCCAAATAAAAATTTTTTATTTGCAGTCAACTCATTTGGCTACAAAACATTAAAGAAACAGGTGCCATACCATTTATTTATTGTTCCTACCCAGGATGAATAGTCATGATTTTTGCTATAGACATAGTAACCTGTTATTAAGTTATTGTCTCCTACTCCAATCCACCCTCTGTATTTGGCTCTGAAAAGCTGGATGTGAAACACTTCAAACTATATTTCTCTTTTGCTAACTGGTTTCTCACTCTGTTTTCCTGTTAAGTGCCACTAATGTAAGGCAGAAACAGGGGAAGAGACTTGCTTTTTGCTTTCTTGTCCCAACAGAACCACTTGTACAGTTGATTCCAGGGTCTAGTTTCCTTCCAGAATCAGCCTCATAGCTCCAACTGGGCAATGTCCTTTTGTAACCTTCTAAATTCCCATAAACTCTTAATGCTCTTATTTGTCTGAAATCCTCAGGGCTTTCTTTATGTTCTTTCATCTCTTCTACACTTGAATAACCAAAATTGCACATCAAAAGTCCTATATTGAAGCATCTAGTAAGATTTTTTTTTCCCTTGACTGGATCCTAACTGACAATGACATGTCACCCCAGGACCTACTGAGTATATTATAAGATATATGATATGTGTATCATATTACCATTCTAAAATTGAGCAACTTGAGAATTCCAAAATACTTGAATCTAAATAAGGGACTAAGGCGTTTTTGTAGTATTTTTGGAATACCCTGGATTGCTTTTTGAAAAGGAAGACTCCTGAGTAAAACAAGAGATTTCAGAATCTGGAGAAATGAACCCAGGAACTGAACCCCATGCCTCTTAATGTCTCCTGCATTGGCAGATCAGTTCTTCACCACTAATGTCACATGAGAAGACCTTAAATGATCTTATTAATTAACTAACAGAAAGCCTTTCCCATGTGCAATATAAAATATAAATATAACATTATTTAGATATTGAATCTATATACAATATATACATTCACAAAATCACAGGCTAAGAATGTTAGACATGAAGTGACCCTGATCACAATTGAAGCCTAATCATCATATAGATCAGTAGCTACCAGATCTTTCCAATTGTGTACCTCTGTATTTGTGTATTTAATGTGAACAGATACATGTGAACTACTGTATTAACATAGTATTCACATTAAAAATCATACTAAAAATATGAAAGCAAAAAATAAATATACTCAAGAATCTCCAGTATTGCCCTCATCAACCTAAAAGAATCCTTGGTGTGTATCATCAGGTGCACATACCCAGAAGTCACCAGGATAGCAAAAATAATCACCATCCTCACAGAAAGGAAAAACAAATCAAAAACACCAGCAACTGATTTGTCCACAATCAATGCTAGATCTCTAGGCAAACATATTGAGACCCTCTTTGCCTACTGTGACAGTCAACGAGAAGTCTTGTGTTGTCATTTTCCCTGTGGGTAATTGTGTGTGGCGTGCTATCTTGCTTTCTCTTCTTGCAGTCCCATGGTTCAGTTTTATGTTACAGACATAAAAGTTGTTAAAGGCACATCACCTACCACATTCCTGCTTTATTTTTCCCTTCACTGTAGCCCCTTCCAACATATTGTGTGGACTTTCTACCTACCTTTCTATTCCTAAAACTATTTTTGATTATCATGTAAATGTATTGCAGGAATATCAGCACATGTTCACCAAAGATGGATTTTCCTCAAATTAGAATATTCTATTTAGCTCTAAATATGGAAACCAGAAATATACTACCCACTGTGAAATGAATTACTCATACATTGTGTGTCACATTTTTAAACTAGCAACTCTATAACCTTAAAATACAGCTCAATCTTAAAGTATTAATTTTGAAATGATGCATTTGTGCTAATGATTTACCAGGAGGAAAAATCCTTTAATCTAACCCTTTTGCTTATGAACTTGAAAGTTGAACTCCATAGAAATGACTGACTGCAACAGCAGGGCTTTTCACCAGCTGATCAAAATTAACAGTTTCTTTCAATTGTTCTAATTAAGACCAAGGGGAGTTCTGGAATGTACCAACAGCATCTTAAATTGCTCACTGCTTAAAACTAGCTCTTGGGGAGGAATGTCAGCTTTTACCTTTCCCTACAAATAGTTTAGTCTAAGTTGCTATTATTACTATTTACTCAAAGGCCTTCTATGTATATATCCCATGAGAATTTTTTTGCAGTGTTGTTTTGTTATATTAGAAAGGATAACAATTAAAGGCAAGAAATACAATCACCTCAAGTAGAGATTGGTAAGAAATGAGATGGTGTATCAAAGATCTGTGAAACTGATGAACGCTCCATAAACATGGTTAGTGTTTTAGAGAGTAGTCATTATATCTTAAAAACTATTTCACATACATACTAGAAACACATTTAGAGAAATCATATAGTCAAATTAGTAATCATTCTGAAAGTACAGAAATTAAATGTATTTAAATCCTATGAAATATGATTATTGCTTTCAAGTATGTATTTTTTCCTGCTGAGTATCTCTGAAGGAACATTTTCTACCCCTCAGAATCAATCCTTTCCTACTAAGTTGTAGTTTTTTGTCATTCATCATCCAAAATTCTGATCTAGGTCATTAATAAAACATGCACTCTTGGTAGTAATTTATTTCAAAATTATTCAGATTCCTTCTTCTTACTATTTAAATAAAATATCAACCTTAAATTTTCCTTAAGTCTGGAAAAGGCATAAAAGTAAACACCAGTATTTTCATTATAGAAGCAAAAACAGGGTAAAGCTTGAAATCTTGCCTACATGTAATTCAATTATAAGGTATTTAAATGGTATTTCTTAGGTGATAATAATTAAATCAAGATTTGAAGGTCAACCTATTGAACAAGTGTCTTATGTACTATGATAAAAATTTCAGATTCCTAGAAGTCAAGCAAACACTTATAAGGTTGCTTATAAAGTATGATTATGTTATAAGTGATGAAAATATGTCGCCTTGCTTCACCATCATTTTAAGCCATCTCGTCTTTGAATGTGGCAATTCTCAGTTTAAAGGCCTTTGAGAGGGCATACTCTTTAACCCCACACACAGTCTCTAAGTAAGTAATTGACTCTTTCAACTCTCACCACTGTGTTAAGATATAAGCAATCTCTTGTAATTAGCATTCTTTCCTAAGAGAAGAGAGTTTGGTGTTATGGGTCTTCAAAAAGTATGCTAAAACTTTGGGGAGGAATGTCAGCTTTACCTTTCCTACAAATAGTTTAGTCTAAGTTGCTATTATTACTATTTACTCAAAGGCCTTCTATGTATATATCCCATGAGAATTTTTTTGCAGTGTTGTTTTGTTATATTAGAAAGGATAACAATTAAAGGCAAGAAATACAATCACCTCAAGTAGAGATTGGTAAGAAATGAGATGGTGTATCAAAGATCTGTGAAACTGATGAACGCTCCATAAACATGGTTAGTGTTTTAGAGAGTAGTCATTATATCTTAAAAACTATTTCACATACATACTAGAAACACATTTAGAGAAATCATATAGTCAAATTAGTAATCATTCTGAAAGTACAGAAATTAAATGTATTTAAATCCTATGAAATATGATTATTGCTTTCAAGTATGTATTTTTTCCTGCTGAGTATCTCTGAAGGAACATTTTCTACCCCTCAGAATCAATCCTTTCCTACTAAGTTGTAGTTTTTTGTCATTCATCATCCAAAATTCTGATCTAGGTCATTAATAAAACATGCACTCTTGGTAGTAATTTATTTCAAAATTATTCAGATTCCTTCTTCTTACTATTTAAATAAAATATCAACCTTAAATTTTCCTTAAGTCTGGAAAAGGCATAAAAGTAAACACCAGTATTTTCATTATAGAAGCAAAAACGGTAAAGCTTGAAATCTTGCCTACATGTAATTCAATTATAAGGTATTTAAATGGTATTTCTTAGGTGATAATAATTAAATCAAGATTTGAAGGTCAACCTATTGAACAAGTGTCTTATGTACTATGATAAAAATTTCAGATTCCTAGAAGTCAAGCAAACACTTATAAGGTTGCTTATAAAGTATGATTATGTTATAAGTGATGAAAATATGTCGCCTTGCTTCACCATCATTTTAAGCCATCTCGTCTTTGAATGTGGCAATTCTCAGTTTAAAGGCCTTTGAGAGGGCATACTCTTTAACCCCACACACAGTCTCTAAGTAAGTAATTGACTCTTTCAACTCTCACCACTGTGTTAAGATATAAGCAATCTCTTGTAATTAGCATTCTTTCCTAAGAGAAGGATGATGTTTGGGTGGTTAAGTGGGCTTCTTCAGAGAAGCATTCTCTTCCCTGGGAGTTGGATGCAAACTATTTAAAACTTCTGTGAAAGAATCAACAGGATTAACATGGAGTCAACTTCCTAGGGAAATGGAGCCAAAGAGATTCTAAGGAGACAAAATACATCAAGGCAATCATACTAGTGGTGAAAATCTCCAGGCTTACTGCCCCTGTCACATCTAATTTAACTGATGACATGAACATTAAGCAGGGTCACAAAGACTTTTTTTATGAGTTTAAATGTTCTTTTTTTTACTTCCTTAAACTGGGATATTCCATTTTTTTCAAATAGAAATTGGAAAAAATTATCATAAATTCTTGGAGAATACACCTTCCATTTATTTAGAAATGCATGCAAAATTCTCTTCTAGAGAAAAGCACTTTCACCACCAAATTTTAAACTGTATTCAAGTATTTATTTTGTTTAACTTACAATTCTTATCATGTGCCTTTGGGAAGTCTTAAAAGTTTTAATTTATAGATAATTAATGATTCATAAAAGTAATTTATATTTCATGGAACTTGTTCATGAAAACTTCAACAATGTGTATATTTTCTCATTATGAGCTCTCATATCTGAAGATATACAAGTAGAAAACAGAACGTAAGGACACAATTTCACTACTTAAAATGATTTGATTGTCAGTAGGTTAGGTCCAAATATTTCACTAACGATGGGTTTTACTTAAAGATAGATATTTAAATATAAAAAGCTATTATTCCTATTATTCCTTGTTTTGTTTGTATAATTAGAAACTCATTTTATTAACTACGAACTGTGTAAAAATCATTATGATGCAAATTTGTAGAGAATAACTGAGTAACAGTTAATACCTGTAAAGAATGTAAACTATAGTTGGCACATAAGACATATTCATGGATAATAGTATTAACTATCTAAAATGATGGGATTGTTCTGGAAATAACCAGATTCTATTGAAACTTCAACACTGGTGTAACCATGAGGACCAGCATTTAGTTCCATGTAAAGTGAGTTACAGATGTCAAAAACCAGCCTGGGTATCTGGTTGGGAGAAGGGCTGGTACTTTTAATTATTTACCAAATTTAAACCAGATCAGCTTCTAAAGGAAAATCATTTTCATTTTGAGAGAAAATACATAAACGATTTTTATACTGTTATGATTGCTTGCTGGTCTACGAGAGAAGATTCAAATAAATCTTGAATGGAGTTTAATTCTTTTATTCATTAATTTGTTCATTCATTTATATATGCAATCATTTAAAATAAAGCATACAATGTACTTAGCACTGGTTTAACCACATTGCGGACACTATTTTCACTTTTATGTAAGATTTTGTTTCTCCTGGTATATGTAATAGTATGGATTTTACCAAAGTAAATTAACTCTGTTCATGATTGTTGCAATGGCTTAAAGTTCATTGGGATAAAAGGACCCAGAAAAAGTAATGATAAACTCTACCATGAAGGAATCTGTGCCTCTGGGAGAATGAATAATTAATATTAAGGACCAAACAGACCTAATATAAGGGGTTTGATTAATAAAGCATGAAAGTCAGTAGAGTATAGCTTTGTGGCTGTTATTTAAAGCCTTCTTGATCCTGGCACATGCTATGTGTCCTAAGACTGAGTTACTATGTGACACGGTGTGACATACTGTGCACAAGCCATCTCATTAAATACTTGTACAACTTTGTGGCCAAGCATCCCTGCTATGGGAGCCCTTAGAAATGTGTAATACCAAGTAGAAGGAACTGTCTCTCTTCCTACTGTGAAATAAACTTAGAATTGGTACAACTCTATGATAATTAAGAGAATAATTTTCAGAATCTGAATCTGAATCTTAAATAGACTGAACTTATTTATGTCAAAAGCAGTCCTTGCAATGGATCCTGGAGGCCTGGTATTCTCACAGGTGGAGGCTGATTAGGTAGAAAAATTCATATTCTAAAGAGAACCCTTCATATTTGTAAAGGTCATTATCTACCCTCAAATAAAACCAAGAAACCATGAAGGTTAAATCCTTCAAGGTTAGGTTGATGCCTAAACTTCTGGCATACCTAAAAATTCTACCTTGGCTTCAGGCCTTTTGATTCAATTCCTATGACCAAAATATTACATGAGAAAATTGAAGGTAGATAAACTGGTGTCTTATCAGAAAGTTACATTGTCTAGCCTTTATATCTTTACCATTAAAACACGGTATTACCCAGACTCTTATACTGGAAGAATTAACATTGTTAATATGGCCATACTAATATATATGGCCAAAGCAATATACAGACTTAAATGCAATCCCTACCAAACTACCCATGACATTTTTTCATAGAACTAGAACAATAATCCTAAAATTTCTTTGGATCCAGAACTGCCAAAGCAATTCTGAGGGTAAAGAACAAAAGCAGAGGCATAACCCTTCCAGACTTCAGAGAAAGTTACAATAAGCGTAAAAAAAAAAAAAAAAAAAAGGCATGGTAATATCATGCACACACAAACAAAAATACAGATCAATGGAACAGAATAAAGAGCCCAGAAATAAACCCATACACCTACGGTCAATTAATCTTTGACAAAGGAGGCAAGAATATACAATGGACAAAAGACAATCTCCTCAGTAAATGGTGATGGTAAAGCTTAAGTTAATAAAATTAGAACACTCCCTCACATCATATGCAAAAATAAACTCAAAATGGTTGAAGAATCTAAATATAACACATGACACCATAAAACTCTGAGAAGACAACACAGGTGAAACACTCCCTGACATAAATTATAGCTATATTTCGTTAGTTCCCCAAGACAAATGAAATAAAAGCAAAAATTAGCAAATGGGACCTAATCCAGTTTAAAAGATTTTGCACAGCAAAGGAAACTATAGAAATTACCTTCTTCACATTGCACTTACTTTCTCTCTGCTAGAGCTGGACTCATTACCACCAAATAGAGGTACCATCTCTATCATATCACTATATAAACATATGATCAAAAATATGCCACTGAGAGGCCAGAGTTCCATGCCATGTGAAAATGTAGAATAATGCCAGGCAAAGAGGAAGCATTCAAGAAGCTTCTGCTATAGTTATTATCCACTTAATTAATACATTTAAGGCCCAAATAAAACCAAGAAACCATGAAGGTTAAATCCTTCAAGGTTAGGTTGATGCCTAAACTTCTGGCATACCTAAAAATTCTACCTTGGCTTCAGGACTTTTGATTCAATTCCTATGACCAAAATATTACATGAGAAAATTGAAGGTAGATAAACTGGTGTCTTATCAGAAAGTTACATTGTCTAGCCTTTATATCTTTACCATTAAAACACGGTATTACCCAGACTCTTATACTGGAAGAATTAACATTGTTAATATGGCCATACTAATATATATGGCCAAAGCAATATACAGACTTAAATGCAATCCCTACCAAACTACCCATGACATTTTTTCATAGAACTAGAACAATAATCCTAAAATGTCTTTAGATCCAGAACTGCCAAAGCAATTCTGAGGGTAAAGAACAAAAGCAGAGGCATAACCCTTCCAGACTTCAGAGAAAGTTACAATAAGCGTAAAAAAAAAAAAAAAAAAAAGGCATGGTAATATCATGCACACACAAACAAAAATACAGATCAATGGAACAGAATAAAGAGCCCAGAAATAAACCCATACACCTACGGTCAATTAATCTTTGACAAAGGAGGCAAGAATATACAATGGACAAAAGACAATCTCCTCAGTAAATGGTGATGGTAAAGCTTAAGTTAATAAAATTAGAACACTCCCTCACATCATATGCAAAAATAAACTCAAAATGGTTGAAGAATCTAAATATAACACATGACACCATAAAACTCTGAGAAGACAACACAGGTGAAACACTCCCTGACATAAATTATAGCTATATTTCGTTAGTTCCCCAAGACAAATGAAATAAAAGCAAAAATTAGCAAATGGGACCTAATCCAGTTTAAAAGATTTTGCACAGCAAAGGAAACTATAGAAATTACCTTCTTCACAGTGCACTTACTTTCTCTCTGCTAGAGCTGGACTCATTACCACCAAATAGAGGTACCATCTCTATCATATCACTATATAAACATATGATCAAAAATATGCCACTGAGAGGCCAGAGTTCCATGCCATGTGAAAATGTAGAATAATGCCAGGCAAAGAGGAAGCATTCAAGAAGCTTCTGCTATAGTTATTATCCACTTAATTAATACATTTAAGGCCCAAATTTTGTCTCAAAAATATTTATTACTTTAAATCTGTCTAAATAAATATCAAAGATTTCAATAAATAGTAAAAGTTAAAAAAAACTCCAATAATAATCATAAGAGAACTGCTGTATTATTACCAATCTTTCCAAGTAAATTTTTTATCTGTTATTATTGCTACTTTGATAAAGTAAAAATGTGACACTAAAATTTGGACAGATATTGAAAAAAGAGTATATTTGAAAGAAAAGAGTAAATCTTAATAAATTCAGTGTTATGAAAAGTTTCCTAAATTATTGATTCTATATCAAACTTGTGAAATTAATCTACAAACTCTACTCTTAGAAAACATTTCTCTCAATAATGTATTCAGATAATTACAGCAATTTGCACCAATAACCTCAGTTCTGCTCAGTCGCTCAGCCATGTCTGATTCTTTGAGACCCCATGGGCTGCAGCACCCCAGGCTTCCCCGTCCTTCACCATCTTGAGCTGATGATGCCATTCAACCATCTTAACCTCTGTGATCCCCTCCTCCTTCTGCCTTCTATTTTTCCCAGCATCAGAGTCTTTTCCAATGAGTCATCTCTTTGCATCAGGTGGTCAAAGTATTGGAGTTTCAGCTTCAACGTCAGCATCAGTCCTTCTAATGAATATGATTTCCTTTGGGATGGACTGCTTTGTTCTCCTTGCAGTCCATGGTACTTTCGAGAGTCTTCTCCAACACCACAGTTTGAAGGCATCAAATCTTTGGCACTCAGCCTTCTTTAATGCTCCAACTCTAACATACATACATGACTACTAGAAAAAATCATAGGTTTGACTATACGAACTTCTGTCAGCAAAAATTGAGAGTTGAAGTAAATACTGTGGTTTGTTAATCCAGAATCTCTTTCCTACTTTCTTCACAAATTCCTCTAAACAAATCTGACTTCTTTAACATTAAAAGAACAGAACGGCAACAACAAAAACTCTTTACAAAAGAGTGAGCAGAAAAAAAAAAAAGAAAAATGGAAATATTTTTACCAAGCTGAATGATTACTAATAGAAATAAAAGTCATTCTAAAAAAGTAGAATATCTATGACTTATTTTAAGAAAGCAGATTCTCTGAATGACCATGAACCTGAGCAGCATTATTTGATGCCATTTCCCAGTGAACCTACAGTAAAAAGCCATAAGGCTTGCACCTGTCACCACCATGCTGAGATTAGTTACTCTACTTGATATGAGACTTAAGTAAGGTGCTGAATACTGTTTTACAAAACAATCTGAATCTGTTCCCCAGAAAATAAATATAAAGTTTCCATTGTTGTTTTTCTTAGGTATTTGGTCCCTTTATATTGCTACTGGAAATGTATTTTTTTGACATGGATCTCTGGTATGCTGCCATGTACATGGATGTTTTATACAAATTACAGGCCTCTTTGATCCATTAAGACACAGCAGCATAAGACTCATTTTCTTGAAGAAATTCTAGGCTTCTAAAAGGAATCTAGTAACAGGATTCTACTTTGGACCTCACACCATCAGGGCCATCAGCCTCTTCCTTCTCTAAGACTAGAATACAGGTAATAACAAAATAACTTAACAGCAGAACACATTACCTTATAAAAGACAATTGTAACTACTTTAAACCTGGATAACTCATGCTAGCTCTCCGTAATTGCTATAGTAGCGCTAGCCTCTTTACTTTCTAAAAGAGGTATCTTTTGCCTGTTCTTTCTCCTTAGTACATGAAGTGAGTTAATTCCATAGAGTATCTACTATTGTGAGACAATTGTGACCAAAGAAACCATTAGGGATATCGCATGCAACATCTATGTAGATGGAGAATATGACACAAATACTCCTGTCCATGAATGACCTCATGTTTGGGAAATGGATAAATTAAGGGCTGACTTTGAACCTAAATACATCACCACTTCCTTCCTCCTTCATTCCTTTCTTCCTTCACTTTGGTCAGAGTTAGCAATGACTAGAGGTCATAGGGTTATGCTAAGGCATGGCTAATTTTGGTGATTTTACTCAAGAAGTACAACTTGAATAAAATTAACAAGAAGTAACTTGAAGCAAATGATCATTTATTGAGGAATAATATTTATAGATAGATTTACTCAAAAGCAAAAAATTAACTTCTTTAAAAGAGAAGCCCTCAGGTGAGGATTATCTATCAGAGAAATTTGGGTTTTCCCATGACTTGGAAAGCTGCCACTATGTTTTCTTATAATATTAGTCCAAGTCCTCTATAATGATGTGCAAAAATATTAAATCATGAGGAATCTTACGATCATTGTGAAGTGACTCATCTATGATCAAACACAACCTGAGCCATAAATACTGACAGTCGTTATAAATTTATATCCCAGCACAAAAGGCAGACATAGTAACATCTTTAACACTAAAGCATCTTCAATTAAAAAATGCAAAAATAAACTGTGCATACATAGCCTTATGGCATCACTGACTCAATGGACATGAGTTTGAGTAAGCTCCAAGAGATGGTGAAGGACAAGGAAGCGTGGCATGCTGCATGGGATAGCAAAGAGTCAGACATGACTGACAGATTGAACTGAACTGAACTGATGATGTGTGGATTGGGGAGGCGGGGGAAACTACTGTTACACTCCTTGATTAGTTCAATTTGCCATTTATTTATTCATTCAACATGCATCACGTTACTTCTTTCCGGGGCTGATCACATAGCATCCCTACCATTATGACTTTGAAAGAAAGAACACTTTAGGAGTTTCTTAAAAAGATACTACTTTGTCTGTGATCATTTTTCTTCTATGGATTCCCCAAAGGTGACACCACTTAAAATAATGTCTTGATATATTTCTTGATTTTGGAGCAGGCTAAACTGCTCTAATGGATTTTTATTTCTTGATTTTACAGGAATATCGCACACATCTATGTAGATGGAGAATATGACACAAATACTCCTGTCCATGAATGACCTCATGTTTGGGAAATGGATAAATTAAGGGCTGACTTTGAACCTAAATACATCACCACTTCCTTCCTCCTTCATTCCTTTCTTCCTTCACTTTGGTCAGAGTTAGCAATGACTAGAGGTCATAGGGTTATGCTAAGGCATGGCTAATTTTGGTGATTTTACTCAAGAAGTACAACTTGAATAAAATTAACAAGAAGTAACTTGAAGCAAATGATCATTTATTGAGGAATAATATTTATAGATAGATTTACTCAAAAGCAAAAAATTAACTTCTTTAAAAGAGAAGCCCTCAGGTGAGGATTATCTATCAGAGAAATTTGGGTTTTCCCATGACTTGGAAAGCTGCTACTATGTTTTCTTATAATATTAGTCCAAGTCCTCTATAATGATGTGCAAAAATATTAAATCATGAGGAATCTTACGATCATTGTGAAGTGACTCATCTATGATCAAACACAACCTGAGCCATAAATACTGACAGTCGTTATAAATTTATATCCCAGCACAAAAGGCAGACATAGTAACATCTTTAACACTAAAGCATCTTCAATTAAAAAATGCAAAAATAAACTGTGCATACATAGCCTTATGGCATCACTGACTCAATGGACATGAGTTTGAGTAAGCTCCAAGAGATGGTGAAGGACAAGGAAGTGTGGCATGCTGCATGGGATAGCAAAGAGTCAGACATGACTGACAGATTGAACTGAACTGAACTGATGATGTGTGGATTGGGGAGGCGGGGGAAACTACTGTTACACTCCTTGATTAGTTCAATTTGCCATTTATTTATTCATTCAACATGCATCATGTTACTTCTTTCCGGGGCTGATCACATAGCATCCCTACCATTATGACTTTGGAAGAAAGAACACTTTAGGAGTTTCTTAAAAAGATATTACTTTGTCTGTGATCATTTTTCTTCTATGGATTCCCCAAAGGTGACACCACTTAAAATAATGTCTTGATATATTTCTTGATTTTGGAGCAGGCTAAACTGCTCTAATGGATTCTCTTCCCCTCATCCAGACCCTCCTCGACACTTTGTTAAGGAAATGCCAGCTAGCTGGAACAGGAGGGCAACAAGTACAGCTGGGAATTCCTGGCCCACAGGTGTCCAGCGTTGCATTTGATAGCGTGCCACTATCAAAGCTAGATTTGTTGAGGGGATCCCCACAGTTGTTTCACAGAAAGGAAATTATCCTCTGGCACTAATAGTAATAATCCCCTCCTCCATATCTGACTTAGTACTTGAGCTGGAGCCACAGGCCCCTTTCCCCACCAAGAATGAACCAGTATCAAGTTCTCCAACCTTTAAACAAGTGGGTGGCAGACTGTCAGGATAGGAATTAGATGGATACAGGTGGCACCACCTGCTTGAAATGCTTTTGAGTATTCTGTGTTTCATCATTGCTGCACACTATCATACCTTTCTTTCTTTCCTTGCCAATAGCCATTGTACCATTTGTTTAAGCTTAAAGTTTGTTCCAAACTCAGACTTTGGATAAAAAAGATATGAAAGAGACTTTTTCCCATTGGGAAACAGAGAAAAGATCATTATTTGGGTGTGTAGAGTGGGATACTAATTGGAAATCTAATTGGTAAGTACATTCGTTCATTAGCAGATGAATGAGAAGTGAGATTATTGATGATTTTCCAGGAGGTGTTTATTTGGGGCTGTTGGTTTAGCTGAAAAAATCAGTACACTGTGTGTTCCTAAATAATATTTATAAATATAAAATTCAAATACAAACAACTGCAGTATATTGTTAATCATTTTATGTTTGTAAACTTTACACAGACAGACTGGCACTTGGTGATCCTGAGATGGGGTAGAGTTTCATTGTACCATTTTGAGTAAGATAACGGGCAACAGAGAAGTTGTGTGCAAACTAGAAGCAAAGGATGAGGCAACATAACCAAACTTCAGTCTGAGTTAAAGCATCAGGAGAAAGACTTCAACAAAGTTATATCAAATTTCCTGCAGGTGATGTATAGTAGTTAAGAAAGAACACTTTAGGAGTTTCTTAAAAGATACTACTTTGTCTGTGATCATTTTTCTTCTATGGATTCCCCAAAGGTGACACCACTTAAAATAATGTCTTGATATATTTCTTGATTTTGGAGCAGGCTAAACTGCTCTAATGGATTCTCTTCCCCTCATCCAGACCCTCCTCGACACTTTGTTAAGGAAATGCCAGCTAGCTGGAACAGGAGGGCAACAAGTACAGCTGGGAATTCCTGGCCCACAGGTGTCCAGCGTTGCATTTGATAGCGTGCCACTATCAAAGCTAGATTTGTTGAGGGGATCCCCACAGTTGTTTCACAGAAAGGAAATTATCCTCTGGCACTAATAGTAATAATCCCCTCCTCCATATCTGACTTAGTACTTGAGCTGGAGCCACAGGCCCCTTTCCCCACCAAGAATGAACCAGTATCAAGTTCTCCAACCTTTAAACAAGTGGGTGGCAGACTGTCAGGATAGGAATTAGATGGATACAGGTGGCACCACCTGCTTGAAATGCTTTTGAGTATTCTGTGTTTCATCATTGCTGCACACTATCATACCTTTCTTTCTTTCCTTGCCAATAGCCATTGTACCATTTGTTTAAGCTTAAAGTTTGTTCCAAACTCAGACTTTGGATAAAAAAGATATGAAAGAGACTTTTTCCCATTGGGAAACAGAGAAAAGATCATTATTTGTGTGTGTAGAGTGGGATACTAATTGGAAATCTAATTGGTAAGTACATTCGTTCATTAGCAGATGAATGAGAAGTGAGATTATTGACGATTTTCCAGGAGGTGTTTATTTGGGGCTGTTGGTTTAGCTGAAAAAATCAGTACACTGTGTGTTCCTAAATAATATTTATAGATATAAAATTCAAATACAAACAACTGCAGTATATTGTTAATCATTTTATGTTTGTAAACTTTACACAGACAGACTGGCACTTGGTGATCCTGAGATGGGGTAGAGTTTCATTGTACCATTTTGAGTAAGATAACGGGCAACAGAGAAGTTGTGTGCAAACTAGAAGCAAAGGATGAGGCAACATAACCAAACTTCAGTCTGAGTTAAAGCATCAGGAGAAAGACTTCAACAAAGTTATATCAAATTTCCTGCAGGTGATATATAGTAGTTAAGAAAGGCTCTGGAGTAAGATTACCTACCCACAGCAGTCAGTTTTCTAAACATATCTCAATGTATGGCAACAAAGACGATAGCTTAAGTCTATTTTTATCAGCTGGGGTCCTGGTATGGACAATATAGCACATTTAAATGGCACACTTGAGAATTTAATAAAAGAACCATTTATAAATGTGCAATTGGGCAAAAGGAAACAAATAAGGACTGATACAGTCAATCCTAGAACAAGACCTGAATGGACAAGTAGCGGGAGTGGTTACTGAAACTTGGAGAGTAACTGTAAAACAGGGAAGGCCAACTCGCAGCAGATGCAGCATTAAATAGAGGAATGTCACCACTGCCAATGCAGACGAGGGAGACAGGACCTCACACTAACTGGTCCCAATCATTGGGTAGTCTAACCCAACCCATTAGCTTAACACAACCAGAAGTCAGAGGCAAGAGAGTCCTATAATGAAATTCATACAGCTTAGCCTCTTAAAGAAATAAGTAAGAAGTCAAACGATAGTGATCTGGAAGAGAAAATTGAAAATATCCAGTATAACCCAAACGTGTGAATTAATTCAATTCCTATCTCTTACCTAGTTGCTCTAGGTATTCCTTCCAGTTCCATGTTGAATATAGTGATAAGAGTAGGCATCATTGTTTAATTCTTGATCTTAAAGGAATATCTAATTGGTAAGTACATTCGTGAATGAGAAGTGAGATTATTGACGATTTTCCAGGAGGTGTTTATTTGGGGCTGTTGGTTTAGCTGAAAAAATCAGTACACTGTGTGTTCCTAAATAATATTTATAGATATAAAATTCAAATACAAACAACTGCAGTATATTGTTAATCATTTTATGTTTGTAAACTTTACACAGACAGACTGGCACTTGGTGATCCTGAGATGGGGTAGAGTTTCATTGTACCATTTTGAGTAAGATAACGGGCAACAGAGAAGTTGTGTGCAAACTAGAAGCAAAGGATGAGGCAACATAACCAAACTTCAGTCTGAGTTAAAGCATCAGGAGAAAGACTTCAACAAAGTTATATCAAATTTCCTGCAGGTGATGTATAGTAGTTAAGAAAGGCTCTGGAGTAAGATTACCTACCCACAGCAGTCAGTTTTCTAAACATATCTCAATGTATGGCAACAAAGACGATAGCTTAAGTCTATTTTTATCAGCTGGGGTCCTGGTATGGACAATATAGCACATTTAAATGGCACACTTGAGAATTTAATAAAAGAACCATTTATAAATGTGCAATTGGGCAAAAGGAAACAAATAAGGACTGATACAGTCAATCCTAGAACAAGACCTGAATGGACAAGTAGCGGGAGTGGTTACTGAAACTTGGAGAGTAACTGTAAAACAGGGAAGGCCAACTCGCAGCAGATGCAGCATTAAATAGAGGAATGTCACCACTGCCAATGCAGACGAGGGAGACAGGACCTCACACTAACTGGTCCCAATCATTGGGTAGTCTAACCCAACCCATTAGCTTAACACAACCAGAAGTCAGAGGCAAGAGAGTCCTATAATGAAATTCATACAGCTTAGCCTCTTAAAGAAATAAGTAAGAAGTCAAACGATAGTGATCTGGAAGAGAAAATTGAAAATATCCAGTATAACCCAAACGTGTGAATTAATTCAATTCCTATCTCTTACCTAGTTGCTCTAGGTATTCCTTCCAGTTCCATGTTGAATATAGTGATAAGAGTAGGCATCATTGTTTAATTCTTGATCTTAAAGGAATATCTATCAGTTTTTCCACAACTGAATGTGGTGTTGGGGTGTTTTCATTTATGACCTTTATTATGTTAAGGTACTTTCCTTTTATTCTTAGTAGTTGAATGTTTTTTGATAATGAAAGGGTACTGAATTTTGTCAAATGCTTTATCAGCATCTGTTGAGATGGCACTGTGATTTTTAATCCCTTATTTTGTTAATGTTCTATGTCAGATTGATTTTCATATGTTGAACCATTGTTCATTCCAGAGATAAATCCCATTTAGTCATGGTGTATGATTCTTTTTAAATGCCATCAAGTTTGGTTTCCTAGGTTTTTGCTGAAAAGTTTTGCATCTATATTCATCAGGGATATTGGCCTTCCACTTTTGCAGTGCCTTTTTCTGGCTTTGGTATTAGATATTACAGACCTCTTTAAAGGAATTTGAAAGTGCTACCTCCTCTTCAATTTTTTGAAAGAACTTGGGAAGTACTGGCATTAATTCATCTTCAAATATTTGACAGATATTTTTACCAGTGAGATGATCTGTCTTGAGGCTTTCTTTGTTGACATATTTGGGGTTACTAATTAAATCTTCTTACTAGTTATACATCTGTTCAGATTTTCTGTTTCATCATGGTTGCATTTTGATAGATTGTATGCTTCTAGTTATTTATCTATTTCTAGATTATCCAATTTGTTAGCATGTAATTGTTAATAGTAGTCTCTTACATTTTTTTTTTGATTTTGTGACAATTTTAATGACCCCTCTTTTACTGCTAATGTTGTTGATTTCAGTCTTGTCTTTTTTCTTAGTTAATCTAACTAAAGGTCTGTAAATTTTGGTGATTGCTTCAAAAAGGCAACTCTCAGTTTTATTCTAAATTTTTCCTACTCTCTATTTCATCTTTTTCTGGTCTAATCATAACACTTTCCTTAATTCTGTTTTTCTAAGTTCGAGAGTCCTATAATGAAATTCATACAGCTTAGCCTCTTAAAGAAATAAATAAGAAGTCAAACGATAGTGATCTGGAAGAGAAAATTGAAAATATCCAGTATAACCCAAACGTGTGAATTAATTCAATTCCTATCTCTTACCTAGTTGCTCTAGGTATTCCTTCCAGTTCCATGTTGAATATAGTGATAAGAGTAGGCATCATTGTTTAATTCTTGATCTTAAAGGAATATCTATCAGTTTTTCCACAACTGAATGTGGTGTTGGGGTGTTTTCATTTATGACCTTTATTATGTTAAGGTACTTTCCTTTTATTCTTAGTAGTTGAATGTTTTTTGATAATGAAAGGGTACTGAATTTTGTCAAATGCTTTATCAGCATCTGTTGAGATGGCACTGTGATTTTTAATCCCTTATTTTGTTAATGTTGTATGTCAGATTGATTTTCATATGTTGAACCATTGTTCATTCCAGAGATAAATCCCATTTAGTCATGGTGTATGATTCTTTTTAAATGCCATCAAGTTTGGTTTCCTAGGTTTTTGCTGAAAAGTTTTGCATCTATATTCATCAGGGATATTGGCCTTCCACTTTTGCAGTGCCTTTTTCTGGCTTTGGTATTAGATATTACAGACCTCTTTAAAGGAATTTGAAAGTGCTACCTCCTCTTCAATTTTTTGAAAGAACTTGGGAAGTACTGGCATTAATTCATCTTCAAATATTTGGCAGATATTTTTACCAGTGAGATGATCTGTCTTGAGGCTTTCTTTGTTGACATATTTGGGGTTACTAATTAAATCTTCTTACTAGTTATACATCTGTTCAGATTTTCTGTTTCATCATGGTTGCATTTTGATAGATTGTATGCTTCTAGTTATTTATCTATTTCTAGATTATCCAATTTGTTAGCATGTAATTGTTAATAGTAGTCTCTTACATTTTTTTTTTTGATTTTGTGACAATTTTAATGACCCCTCTTTTACTGCTAATGTTGTTGATTTCAGTCTTGTCTTTTTTCATAGTTAATCTAACTAAAGGTCTGTAAATTTTGGTGATTGCTTCAAAAAGGCAACTCTCAGTTTTATTCTAAATTTTTCCTACTCTCTATTTCATCTTTTTCTGGTCTAATCATAACACTTTCCTTAATTCTGTTTTTCTAAGTTCTTGAGATATAAAGTTGTTTGAGTTATTATACAACGTAGTTGTGGATCGTTTAAAAATTCCCTCTTGAAACTGCTTTTTTATGCATCCTGTAGGTTTTGGTATGTTATATTTTTATTTCCACTTGCCTCAACATATTTTCTAATTTCTCTTTTGACATATTCATTAACCCATTGGTTGTCCAACAGTGTGTTATTCAATTTCCACCTGCTCACCATTTTTCAATTTTTTTAGAAATTTTCTATTTCTGCCATTGACTTCTATTTTTTATTCCATAAAAGTTGAAATGCTTAGTATCACTGTGATATTCTTAAATTATTAATACTTATTTTGTAATCCAACACTCAGTCTATACTGGAGAATGTATCCTGTGCACTTGAGAAGAATGTGCCCAATGGCACATTCTGCTGCCATTGGGTGGAATGTACTGAATACATCTATTAGATACTTCGGATTGATCATATCATTTGAGTTCTTTCTCTATTGATTTTCTGTCTGGATGTCCTATATGTTATTGAAAGTGGGGCACTAAAATTTCCTACTATTATTGTGTTGTTTTCTAAGATAACTATGTTGCACCCTTCAGTCTGTAATTCTTTGCCTCACATATTGGTTGTTTCGATGTACGTATGTATGTATGCATGCATTTCATTGTTAGTGTACAGAAATGCACCAGATTTCTGCATATTAACTTTGCATCCTGCAACTTTACTTAATTTATTGATGAGGTCCAGTATTTTTCTGATGGCACCTTTTGGATTTCTCATGGATGGACCTAGAGATTATCATTCTATGTGAATTAAGTCAAATAGAGAAAGACAACTATGACATGTTATTACTTATATATGTAATATAAAAAGATGAAAATGAACTTGTTTATAAAACAAAAAATAGATTCATATAGAAAACAAACTTATGGCTACCAAAGGAGACAGAAAATAAACTTATAGTTACCAAAGGGGAAGCAAGGAGGGAAAACATTTTAGAAACTTGGAATTAACAGATACACAATATTATCTATAAATAAGATGAACAATAAGGACCTTCTGATTAGCACTGGGAACTCTATTCAATATTCTGTAATAACGTATATGGGAAAATATGAAAAAGAATAAATATCTATATATAACTGAATCACTTTTCTGTACACCTGCACATTGTAAATAAAGTATATTTCAATTAAAAGAATTTTTGTAGAACTGTTCAAATGGTATTTACTACTATACAAATTTCAGGCCCAGACTACATTTTGATTTTGTATTCCTACACAAAATTATAGAGTCCCATAGTCTTTCAGTATCCTGAATCTCTGTTTTACTTGCCTACTTGCAACATGATTTCAGAGATCTCCCTTTAGAGAAAAATGCAAAGCAATCCAAGTTGATGTCCCACGTGTATTAAAGCAACCATAAAAATTTCTTAAAAATAAATATAGCAGGGTTCAGTGGTTCAGTGGGTACAGAGTCCACCTTACACTGCAAGGGGCACTGGTTCAGTCCCTGGCCTGGGAAGATCCCACATGCCGCAGAGCAGCTGGACGGATGTGTCCAACTACTGAGCTGGAGCTCTGGAGCACATGTGCCCAGAGCCGGTGCTCTGCTACAGGAGAGGCCACTGCAGTGGGAGGCCCACACAGGTCAAAAAACAAAAATAGATGAAAATAAATAAATGAAAGACCAGTAAAAGTGGCCAAAAATTTGTTAAAAATAAATAAATATAGCAAGTAAGTTCAGATAATGAAAATGCATTTGATAAAATTTTTGTTGTGAGAACATGCATAGCCCTAACTTGATATTTCCATTCCCATCTTCATTTCGCTTTTGGAGAGATATCCATACCTTGATATGATTATTACTTTGATGCTGAGCCAATTTTCTCAGAGCATTTTCACTCTAAGGATCCTAAAACAAGGAAAAAAATTTATGCTATTTAAAATATTCTTAGCCTTACTTCTAAAACCTAGAAAGCTGACAAGATTCACGCACTAAATCTCTCATCAAAAACATGCTCCCTTTATTAATAAATTTAAAATTCTACTTTCCATCTTACAATAGTAAGAAAACTTGTGATAGTGTAACTGGTTTTTATCTCCTTCCGTATAACCCCCTGTGTAAGTTGTCCCTTAGATGTCAATTTTGGAGGACTCAGGTTTGATTTTATTAAAAGCATAACAGGTAAAATTTAAAATATTTAACCACAGTGCAGAAGGACCACAAAGCCACGTGAAAAGACACTGGCCTATGGTTGCAGCTCAGTTCTGGTCCACAACTGTCTCAACATCATCCATTTATCACCTGCTGGATATTGAGAAGTATGGACAGTAGTCAGGATATCAAGAACACTCAGGAAGTTCAAGATAGTTATTACTTATCAACCATCGTGAAAATAAAGCAAAACCTGAACTTTCAGTGAGTTAGCATGCACCAACTAAATAATGACTTAACAGCATTTATTCTCTTGCATCCTCCTGGACCCACAAAACTCATCCTCTTCAGAGGACTGTAGAGGGATATCAGTCACAACAAATATATCATACCATTATTGAAGATTTGCAAGTCACAAGAAAGGCTCCAATCTCTTAGCATACAGCATTTATTTGAAAAATTTCCACAGGGGGTTTTTTCTCAAGGTTCTTCAAAGAATCTTTCCTATTTCCATACTCCCTTGTTCAGCTTGACCTCAAAGGTAGCAGAGAGAATACTTTTCTCTGAACATTCTCCTCTTTCCTGTAAATCAGGACTTCTCAACCTTGCCATTATTGAGTTGAGGGTCAGATAATACTTTGTTATGAGAAATAAGTGGGTGTCTTATGCACTGTAGGACGTGTAGCATTATCACTGGACTCTACTCACCAATTTCCAGCAGCAACATCCCATCTCAAGTTATGCCAACCAAAAATGTTTCCAGACATTGCTAAATGTCTCTTAAGAAGCAAAATCGCTCCCCCAGAGAAAAACTGCACTAAATCTATTACCCATTTTTACTTATAGTATTTTAAAAGTCTATTTTAGTGCCTTTAAACTTCTACACAGACATCCACATGTAGCTCAGAAAACAAAGCTCAGATGATCCTAGGGAGGTGAAGAGGATTCTTTTCTGTTTTTGTTGGCCAGATGGATTCTGTAGAACTAAACAAACACCTTGAATCTGATAGGTGCTCAATGAGACTATGAACTTCATTATTCCAGATATATGTTTTTTTGAGGTTTACATATTAAAAACATATTCAAAGATAAAACATATTCTATTACCCTGTTGTGTACGAAATCTTTATGATGACACACTCTAAAAGCAATCTTATATGTAATATTATTAGTCTAGGATCTTTATTCTTGGTTTACAAAATACTCAGGTATGAGAGAAGTAAGGCTCAGCACGCACTTCAGGGATGCTCTTAGTCCACTGGCTTAGATATTTTTTCTTCGTGTTTAATCATCTTTTACCATTGTTGATCTTTCTTATTTCTATCATTTTGCAAGTCATATGTGTCATTAATTGCGAAATTCAGAATGAATTTTAAGGTCTAGTTTATTTTCCAACCAAGCTAAGATCACTATGAGAAACAAGCCTTACTTTTTGTATAATGAATGATGTCTGAATTGTAGTATGATTTGTTTCAGCAAAATTCTCTTTTAGCCAAATAGGATTCCAAATAAAATGTTCTCCACAAATCAGTCTTAACATTGACAAATGCATGAAGTAGATACAATTTATATTTGGTTCTCTGGGCCTCAGATAATCACAGAATTAAGATTTATAGATGTTTGTTGTTCAGTCGCTAAGCCATCACCAACTCTTTGTGACCCCATAGACTGTAGCACACCAGGCTTCCTTGTTCTTCACTATCACCCTGAGTTTGCTCAAACTCATGTTCATTAACATAGTGATGATATCTGCCTTCTCCTCTTGTCCTCAATCTTTTCCAGGTTCAGGGTCTTTTCCAAGGAGTTGACTCTTCACATCAAGTATCCAAAGTATTGGAGCTTTAGTTTCAACAGTCCTGCCAATTTACCATGATTCATAGACCTAGCATTTCAGGTTTCTATGCAATACTGTTCTTTACAGCATTAGACTTTACTTTTACCACAAGACCCATCCACAATTGAGTCTCATTTCCTCTTTGGATGAGTCACTTCATTCTTTCTGGAGCTATTAGTAATCGCCCTCCGCTCTTCCCCAGTAGTATATTGGACACCTTCTGACCTGAGGGGCCATCTTCTGGAGTCATATCTTTTTGCCTTTGAGTACTGTTCATGGGGTTCTCTTGGCAAGAATATTGGAGTGGTTTGTCATTCCTTCCCCAGAAGACCATGGTTTTTCTGTTTACTATGACCCATCTTTCTTGGGTGGCCTTACACAGCTTGGTTCATAGCTTGATTGAGTTACGAAATCTTTATGATGACACACTCTAAAAGCAATCTTATATGTAATATTATTAGTCTAGGATCTTTATTCTTGGTTTACAAAATACTCAGGTATGAGAGAAGTAAGGCTCAGCACGCACTTCAGGGATGCTCTTAGTCCACTGGCTTAGATATTTTTTCTTCGTGTTTAATCATCTTTTACCATTGTTGATCTTTCTTATTTCTATCATTTTGCAAGTCATATGTGTCATTAATTGCGAAATTCAGAATGAATTTTAAGGTCTAGTTTATTTTCCAACCAAGCTAAGATCACTATGAGAAATGTCTCTTAAAACAAGCCTTACTTTTTGTATAATGAATGATGTCTGAATTGTAGTATGATTTGTTTCAGCAAAATTCTCTTTTAGCCAAATAGGATTCCAAATAAAATGTTCTCCACAAATCAGTCTTAACATTGACAAATGCATGAAGTAGATACAATTTATATTTGGTTCTCTGGGCCTCAGATAATCACAGAATTAAGATTTATAGATGTTTGTTGTTCAGTCGCTAAGCCATCACCAACTCTTTGTGACCCCATAGACTGTAGCACACCAGGCTTCCTTGTTCTTCACTATCACCCTGAGTTTGCTCAAACTCATGTTCATTAACATAGTGATGATATCTGCCTTCTCCTCTTGTCCTCAATCTTTTCCAGGTTCAGGGTCTTTTCCAAGGAGTTGACTCTTCACATCAAGTATCCAAAGTATTGGAGCTTTAGTTTCAACAGTCCTGCCAATTTACCATGATTCATAGACCTAGCATTTCAGGTTTCTATGCAATACTGTTCTTTACAGCATTAGACTTTACTTTTACCACAAGACCCATCCACAATTGAGTCTCATTTCCTCTTTGGATGAGTCACTTCATTCTTTCTGGAGCTATTAGTAATTCCCCTCAGCTCTTTCCCAGTAGTATATTGGACACCTTCTGACCTGAGGGGCCATCTTCTGGAGTCATATCTTTTTGCCTTTGAGTACTGTTCATGGGGTTCTCTTGGCAAGAATATTGGAGTGGTTTGTCATTCCTTCCCCAGAAGACCATGGTTTTTCTGTTTACTATGACCCATCTTTCTTGGGTGGCCTTACACAGCTTGGTTCATAGCTTGATTGAGTTATGCAGGCCCCTTCACTATAACAAGGCTGTAATCCACAAAAGGGAAGATTTATAGTGATTAGGTGATATGTTCATTATTGCAAGATTAATTAAATTCTTAGAAACATTGTTTTAACAACTATTTATTGACCTTGCCTTTATAAATGCACTCAATACATGACACTTTATAATTTTTAAAAGTAGAATTCTAATTCACAATGTTAGTTGATGAAAAACTATATATATTCAATTTTATACTCCAGTTACTTCAGCATAATTTCTTAGAATGGTAAACAGAAACGCTATTTCTAGAAGAGAAATACGAATTATAAAATTTCCTGGTAAATGTTTTTACCAATTAATCTTAACAATTCATTACTATATATGTAGTGAAAATGCTTGATGCCAAAATCATATAATTGTCACAATAAATATACTCTGCTTAAAATAACATATATTTCCTATTTTGGTTTTCATGGCAATGTCATGGTAGAAATATGCAGCAAACCTGAAAAGCACACAACAAGCTACACTGGAATATTTTACTGTAACACACTCAATTTTTATCCATATAAAAAGATAGATTTATTTTGGGAAATTCAGCGAAAGCTCCAGAACAATTCATTGCCTGAATTTCCTCTCTTATTGAGAACTCAATTAAAGAAGTGCAATTTTCATAAGGTTCTTTTTTTTTTTTTCACTTACCAGAGTATTACACAAAATAGAATTAAAAGTCTTCTGAAACGTATTCATAGACCTAGCATTTCAGGTTTCTATGCAATACTGTTCTTTACAGCATTAGACTTTACTTTTACCACAAGACCCATCCACAATTGAGTCTCATTTCCTCTTTGGATGAGTCACTTCATTCTTTCTGGAGCTATTAGTAATCGCCCTCCGCTCTTCCCCAGTAGTATATTGGACACCTTCTGACCTGAGGGGCCATCTTCTGGAGTCATATCTTTTTGCCTTTGAGTACTGTTCATGGGGTTCTCTTGGCAAGAATATTGGAGTGGTTTGTCATTCCTTCCCCAGAAGACCATGGTTTTTCTGTTTACTATGACCCATCTTTCTTGGGTGGCCTTACACAGCTTGGTTCATAGCTTGATTGAGTTATGCAGGCCCCTTCACTATAACAAGGCTGTAATCCACAAAAGGGAAGATTTATAGTGATTAGGTGATATGTTCATTATTGCAAGATTAATTAAATTCTTAGAAACATTGTTTTAACAACTATTTATTGACCTTGCCTTTATAAATGCACTCAATACATGACACTTTATAATTTTTAAAAGTAGAATTCTAATTCACAATGTTAGTTGATGAAAAACTATATATATTCAATTTTATACTCCAGTTACTTCAGCATAATTTCTTAGAATGGTAAACAGAAACGCTATTTCTAGAAGAGAAATACGAATTATAAAATTTCCTGGTAAATGTTTTTACCAATTAATCTTAACAATTCATTACTATATATGTAGTGAAAATGCTTGATGCCAAAATCATATAATTGTCACAATAAATATACTCTGCTTAAAATAACATATATTTCCTATTTTGGTTTTCATGGCAATGTCATGGTAGAAATATGCAGCAAACCTGAAAAGCACACAACAAGCTACACTGGAATATTTTACTGTAACACACTCAATTTTTATCCATATAAAAAGATAGATTTATTTTGGGAAATTCAGCGAAAGCTCCAGAACAATTCATTGCCTGAATTTCCTCTCTTATTGAGAACTCAATTAAAGAAGTGCAATTTTCATAAGGTTCTTTTTTTTTTTTTCACTTACCAGAGTATTACACAGAATAGAATTAAAAGTCTTCTGAAACGTCACCAGTGATATTGGCCCTCCTGATTTTTCTTCTTGGCAAAGCCAGAGGATAAAATATTTCCAATTTAAATCAATCTTTTGAATGTAAATTCTTCCTCAATTGAGAATCTCAATTGAAAAGATATAGTGGACATACTAATGACAATTGTTTTTTCCCAATAAAATCTATTAAATGTTAAAGGAAATATTAATCAGAGTACAGCCAAATATTCCACAGGTAACAAAATCTGATTTTGATAAATAAGAAAAAAGAAACATTTTAAAATAAAAGTAGTTTAATTTGTCTTACTTTTGGCTATATCCCCTTATTAAAGGCTTATTTCTGTTTTAATACTGATGGATTTTGCACAAGCTG
Source organism: Tragulus kanchil (assembly GCA_022376925.1). Lineage (NCBI taxonomy): Eukaryota > Metazoa > Chordata > Mammalia > Artiodactyla > Tragulidae > Tragulus > Tragulus kanchil. The sequence goes on along the minus strand of JAIOJX010000004.1, from coordinate 117,242,918 downwards.
GTGAAATATCGTCCCCTACTGTTCAATTCTGATAAATTGATTAAAGGCAACCTTTTGTTTCAGTCTATACATTTGTGGCTACCCTTGAGACCCCTATGTGGCTAGATGGAATAGAGCTCCTTGTTAAACTTCTAATCATATATACATTAAACTATTTGTTTTCAATTAATTCAGTTGAGGCTTTTTCTGAGTTGACTCCTAACATTTTAGATAATATCAACAATTAACCTAGGAAAGGATACATGTCATTTTACCTATCCTTCATGCTGAAGAAATATTTATTTGTAAATTACTGTATTATTCCATTTAAAATATTATATCCCCATTAAACTGTGTACCTACAAAACTAGATTTTGTCTCAATAAAGCTTGTCATTTACACATTAGAGTGTTATGCATCAGAGAACTGTTTTTTTAATCCCTAATTTATTCCTATTTTGGTTTTCATGGCAATGTCATGGTAGAAATATGCAGCAAACCTGAAAAGCACACAAATACTGAATATCTGACCATCAATTTGTAAATATACTTAAATACATTCTATTTTTTCTGAAGATTAGATATGCGAAATAAAAGCTCCAGAACAATTCATTGCCTGAATTTCTTCTATTAGAACAATAATTTTTTTTCCCCCTCTTTTTTTTGAGAACTCAATTAAAGAAGTGCAATTTTCATAAGGTTCTTTTTTTTTTTTTCACTTACCAGAGTATTACACAGAATAGAATTAAAAGTCTTCTGAAACGTCACCAGTGATATTGGCCCTCCTGATTTTTCTTCTTGGCAAAGCCAGAGGATAAAATATTTCCAATTTAAATCAATCTTTTGAATGTAAATTCTTCCTCAATTGAGAATCTCAATTGAAAAGATATAGTGGACATACTAATGACAATTGTTTTTTCCCAATAAAATCTATTAAATGTTAAAGGAAATATTAATCAGAGTACAGCCAAATATTCCACAGGTAACAAAATCTGATTTTGATAAATAAGAAAAAAGAAACATTTTAAAATAAAAGTAGTTTAATTTGTCTTACTTTTGGCTATATCCCCTTATTAAAGGCTTATTTCTGTTTTAATACTGATGGATTTTGCACAAGCTGGTGAAATATCGTCCCCTACTGTTCAATTCTGATAAATTGATTAAAGGCAACCTTTTGTTTCAGTCTATACATTTGTGGCTACCCTTGAGACCCCTATGTGGCTAGATGGAATAGAGCTCCTTGTTAAACTTCTAATCATATATACATTAAACTATTTGTTTTCAATTAATTCAGTTGAGGCTTTTTCTGAGTTGACTCCTAACATTTTAGATAATATCAACAATTAACCTAGGAAAGGATACATGTCATTTTACCTATCCTTCATGCTGAAGAAATATTTATTTGTAAATTACTGTATTATTCCATTTAAAATATTATATCCCCATTAAACTGTGTACCTACAAAACTAGATTTTGTCTCAATAAAGCTTGTCATTTACACATTAGAGTGTTATGCATCAGAGAACTAAAGAAAAAAGTTTTTTTTCTTTTAAAATTCAGGAGGCATAATTTATTTATAATATAAACAACTCATCCCATCTGGCTGACTGCAATTTGATGCATTTTCGTAAAAGGAGAGAACTTATTTAATACACACGTATACATTTAAAAACCATTTATCCTCACTTTAACCCTTATTTGGACATTATTATTACATGTTTGGGGAGGTTGGACTTACAGTTATCCATAGCGCTTTTATACTTGTGGCTTAAAAGATAAATATCTAAAACAATTGTTCTTTTTTAATTTATATTAAATTTTAAAAATTAACAGAAGAAACCATTTTGAAGTAGCATTTACAGAGGGTTAAGGCGTTTATCCTCTTGGAGCTCCTAAATTTTCCTAAACTACCACACTTCTTTTTCACCAGTCTTTTAAACATTTAGGTGAAAGAAAAGAAAAAGGTACCTTGAACTGCTTTATTTTTAAGCGAATCACCTTTCAAATCAAATACAACTTTCCATTTCTGCTCTAACCAACTGAAAGAGCATTAAAGTCTTTTTACCGTATCTAAAAACTGACTTCTTACTCATTATTGAAGCTCTGAGGGAATATGACTATAAATGAACTTATTTACGAAACAGAAATAGAGTTAAAGGTACAGGAAACAAGCTCATGGTTACCAAGGGCAAAACAGTAGGGGATAAACTGGGGGATCAGGATACACAAAACAGATGACTAATAGAACTAATGAGGACCTACTGCATAGCACAGAGTGGTCCATACTCTGTAATGACCGATATGGGAAAACAATCTAAAAAACAGTGGATATATGTATATGCATAACCTATTCACCTTGCTGTACAGCAGAAACTAACAGAACATTATAAATTTTCTTTTAAAAAAAAAAACATTATAAACAATTTCACTCCTAACATTTTAGATAATATCAACAATTAACCTAGGAAAGGATACATGTCATTTTACCTATCCTTCATGCTGAAGAAATATTTATTTGTAAATTACTGTATTATTCCATTTAAAATATTATATCCCCATTAAACTGTGTACCTACAAAACTAGATTTTGTCTCAATAAAGCTTGTCATTTACACATTAGAGTGTTATGCATCAGAGAACTAAAGAAAAAAGTTTTTTTTTCTTTTAAAATTCAGGAGGCATAATTTATTTATAATATAAACAACTCATCCCATCTGGCTGACTGCAATTTGATGCATTTTCGTAAAAGGAGAGAACTTATTTAATACACACGTATACATTTAAAAACCATTTATCCTCACTTTAACCCTTATTTGGACATTATTATTACATGTTTGGGGAGGTTGGACTTACAGTTATCCATAGCGCTTTTATACTTGTGGCTTAAAAGATAAATATCTAAAACAATTGTTCTTTTTTAATTTATATTAAATTTTAAAAATTAACAGAAGAAACCATTTTGAAGTAGCATTTACAGAGGGTTAAGGCGTTTATCCTCTTGGAGCTCCTAAATTTTCCTAAACTACCACACTTCTTTTCACCAGTCTTTTAAACATTTAGGTGAAAGAAAAGAAAAAGGTACCTTGAACTGCTTTATTTTTAAGCGAATCACCTTTCAAATCAAATACAACTTTCCATTTCTGCTCTAACCAACTGAAAGAGCATTAAAGTCTTTTTACCGTATCTAAAAACTGACTTCTTACTCATTATTGAAGCTCTGAGGGAATATGACTATAAATGAACTTATTTACGAAACAGAAATAGAGTTAAAGGTACAGGAAACAAGCTCATGGTTACCAAGGGCAAAACAGTAGGGGATAAACTGGGGGATCAGGATACACAAAACAGATGACTAATAGAACTAATGAGGACCTACTGCATAGCACAGAGTGGTCCATACTCTGTAATGACCGATATGGGAAAACAATCTAAAAAACAGTGGATATATGTATATGCATAACCTATTCACCTTGCTGTACAGCAGAAACTAACAGAACATTATAAATTTTCAATAAAAATTAAATTTAAAAAATATGTTACTACAGACTTAAAAAAAAAGGAGTGTATATACAAATCCAAATTTCAGCCATGTGTGTCAGTTTTATAGTCTATCCTTTATACAAAGAAGAATATTTAGAGTTCAATTAAGAGCATTTTAAAATTTAGGCTAACAACACTAAAAGTGTTGTATAACAAAAGGAGCATATAGAAAGCAACCTCTATAGAAAGATAGACAGTAGTTAAATAGGTAGGAAAACTGATAGATACACCAACCCAGACCTCACAGACTACTAATACATTCCACAAAGAGCAGTGTAGATGTGGCCTCAGGAAACAGTCAGCACTGACACGGGATCAGAACCTTCCGTGGTGTTTGATGAGATGTTTACCTCCTTAAGAAGAATCTTCTGAATATCAACCTTGCTCCATATGCTGCCTTTCTCAGCTCAAGCATTTTTTTTTTTACCTTCTGCTAAACATAAAATACTCATATTGAAAATATGATTCGTTCAAGTTTGGAAGCATATGTTACAATGTGTAAGAGCACAGACTTTTACAAATAAATGTGGACAAGAACATCCACTAAAGCATTTCAATTAATGAAGAAACTGAAATAGACTCTGGTTTACCAGAGGAAATGGCTAGATAAATCCTGGCACACACAACGAGCAAAGTGCATGGACAATTCCTAATGCAAGGTGCTGCATGAATTACTTGTTCATTATATACTTAGAAAATCCATTTTGTCCAAAATACAGGTAGAATAATAATGTTTATTATTTTTGAATATATTTTCCATTCCACATAGAATACAATTCTATAAAAACATTTTCTGATATATCTGCTAAACTGTCTACTTTATCAAGAAAAAGAATAAAGGGGGAAAAAAAAAACAGCAAACATAGGTTACACAAGTGGTTACCAAGGGCAAAACAGTAGGGGATAAACTGGGGGATCAGGATACACAAAACAGATGACTAATAGAACTAATGAGGACCTACTGCATAGCACAGAGTGGTCCATACTCTGTAATGACCGATATGGGAAAACAATCTAAAAAACAGTGGATATATGTATATGCATAACCTATTCACCTTGCTGTACAGCAGAAACTAACAGAACATTATAAATTTTCAATAAAAATTAAATTTAAAAAATATGTTACTACAGACTTAAAAAAAAAGGAGTGTATATACAAATCCAAATTTCAGCCATGTGTGTCAGTTTTATAGTCTATCCTTTATACAAAGAAGAATATTTAGAGTTCAATTAAGAGCATTTTAAAATTTAGGCTAACAACACTAAAAGTGTTGTATAACAAAAGGAGCATATAGAAAGCAACCTCTATAGAAAGATAGACAGTAGTTAAATAGGTAGGAAAACTGATAGATACACCAACCCAGACCTCACAGACTACTAATACATTCCACAAAGAGCAGTGTAGATGTGGCCTCAGGAAACAGTCAGCACTGACACGGGATCAGAACCTTCCGTGGTGTTTGATGAGATGTTTACCTCCTTAAGAAGAATCTTCTGAATATCAACCTTGCTCCATATGCTGCCTTTCTCAGCTCAAGCATTTTTTTTTTTACCTTCTGCTAAACATAAAATACTCATATTGAAAATATGATTCGTTCAAGTTTGGAAGCATATGTTACAATGTGTAAGAGCACAGACTTTTACAAATAAATGTGGACAAGAACATCCACTAAAGCATTTCAATTAATGAAGAAACTGAAATAGACTCTGGTTTACCAGAGGAAATGGCTAGATAAATCCTGGCACACACAACGAGCAAAGTGCATGGACAATTCCTAATGCAAGGTGCTGCATGAATTACTTGTTCATTATATACTTAGAAAATCCATTTTGTCCAAAATACAGGTAGAATAATAATGTTTATTATTTTTGAATATATTTTCCATTCCCACATAGAATACAATTCTATAAAAAACATTTTTCTGATATATCTGCTAAACTGTCTACTTTATCAAGAAAAAGAATAAAGGGGGAAAACAACAGGAAACAGAAAAAAAATTTAATAAACCATAGCTGGACAGTGGATGCCATTAGCATTTAAGCAAAGAAAAGTTAGCTCTTTATATTTAAGGTATACTTTAAGGTTTATGTTTTTTCATCTTAGATACACTGAGATTTTCCTCAAATTCAAAATTAGACTTAATTTTTTACATAGATTAGATAAATAGATTGACAGAAGATAGATTCCTGAATTACTGACTGTTGGATTTTAATCTGCCAAAGACAAAAAATTAAGACCAATGTTCTTGGAAGCCTCTTGGTCTAGTATTCACTAAAGGGTTAACATTACATCTTTGAACACAAACTTCCTTCTGTTTCACTCAGGGCCAGTTTGTCCCCAGAATGAGTCAAGTCAGTGAAATAAGTGTATACAAAGGAGAATTTTGAGGCTTAGGCTGCCACTTTGTTACTTAAAACAAGCTACGTTCCAATAAATTATTGTCAAGTTCAAAAAGAACTGTATTTACTCCTTGGTGACCTTTAGCTAGACTGTGTATAATGCTGTTTCCTGTACAAGAACCACCTGTACAGATAAGCCTTGATATATGTTCATGATCATTTGGCAAAATATTGTGCAACTGGATTTGCAAAGCCCTGTTATATTTTCTTACCTTAACGATAAGAACTATATTTGTAATGCTGCTTAAATTAAATGCCTAAATAAGATGCTAACAAGGGATATAGTCTCTCTTTGTAAAAAAAATACCTGCATTTCAAGGACACTACATATATTTTAACAAATGAAATGATCTTTCTCATAAAAGTAACAGGATACAAAACAGTTATAGTAACATAACATTAACTCAATTATTACTATCAAATGTACTGTAAAGTCCTCTACAAATAGATTACAATTGCATGAATTACTTGTTCATTATATACTTAGAAAATCCATTTTGTCCAAAATACAGGTAGAATAATAATGTTTATTATTTTTGAATATATTTTCCATTCCACATAGAATACAATTCTATAAAAACATTTTTCTGATATATCTGCTAAACTGTCTACTTTATCAAGAAAAAGAATAAAGGGGGAAAACAACAGGAAACAGAAAAAAAATTTAATAAACCATAGCTGGACAGTGGATGCCATTAGCATTTAAGCAAAGAAAAGTTAGCTCTTTATATTTAAGGTATACTTTAAGGTTTATGTTTTTACATCTTAGATACACTGAGATTTTCCTCAAATTCAAAATTAGACTTAATTTTTTTACATAGATTAGATAAATAGATTGACAGAAGATAGATTCCTGAATTACTGACTGTTGGATTTTAATCTGCCAAAGACAATAAAAATTAAGACCAATGTTCTTGGAAGCCTCTTGGTCTAGTATTCACTAAAGGGTTAACATTACATCTTTGAACACAAACTTCCTTCTGTTTCACTCAGGGCCAGTTTGTCCCCAGAATGAGTCAAGTCAGTGAAATAAGTGTATACAAAGGAGAATTTTGAGGCTTAGGCTGCCACTCTGTTACTTAAAACAAGCTACGTTCCAATAAATTATTGTCAAGTTCAAAAAGAACTGTATTTACTCCTTGGTGACCTTTAGCTAGACTGTGTATAATGCTGTTTCCTGTACAAGAACCACCTGTACAGATAAGCCTTGATATATGTTCATGATCATTTGGCAAAATATTGTGCAACTGGATTTGCAAAGCCCTGTTATATTTTCTTACCTTAACGATAAGAACTATATTTGTAATGCTGCTTAAATTAAATGCCTAAATAAGATGCTAACAAGGGATATAGTCTCTCTTTGTAAAAAAAATACCTGCATTTCAAGGACACTACATATATTTTAACAAATGAAATGATCTTTCTCATAAAAGTAACAGGATACAAAACAGTTATAGTAACATAACATTAACTCAATTATTACTATCAAATGTACTGTAAAGTCCTCTACAAATAGATTCACTTTATTTATAAGGACCATATCTTTTGTGAGCATGTTAGATGACTTGATCTAAGTTGGGAAAAATAGGATACCAATAATCAGGGATGTGAATTGATCACCTTAATTGTCTTTTTTTTTTTAACACAAATACACTGGTCTTTAATCAAACTCTAAGTCAGGTAAAACATTTTACCTATGTACACTTTTTACCATATGAAATCCCAGGGGAAATCATTGATAATTTGTCGTGGCTTATCATTGTTGTTAAAAAGAATGGAAATCCTTCTGTATCATTCACTGCAGAGTTCTCCACAATAAGGTTTCTTCTAACCTCTTCAGCTTCACTTTGTGCTTCAGTTCCTTCAATATGTCATCAAAGAATCTCTTGAGGCTTCTTGTTGCCCTTGCTGTGCGCTCTGCTCTCTGTACAGTCCCAAAGCTTATCACTCAGACAGTTCCTTCTCTTCTCTTGGACAAAAGATATGCCCTCTCTGCTTGCTGACCCATGCCACCTAAACTCCTTTTCTCCATCAACACCTCCCACCCTCCAATATTTTATATAATAGCACGGTGTTTGCTTTGTATCACTCCAAAATCTATCATTTGTCTGCTTATCATGTATTTCCTTATTTATTATCTGTCTCATCTAATTAGACATAAGCTCTCCACCATTTATCTATTTACAAGCATGATGTCTGCCAAACAGTAGCTACTCAATAAATGGAAGAAGCAGATTTTCACTATATTTAATAAAGAACAAGTGAAGCATATGAGAGAATTGCATTGGGTAATTCTATTGAGCTGTAGTCATAACTACAGATTCTAGAACAGAAGTGTGAAAAAGCACTGTTTCCTGTACAAGAACCACCTTTGCAAAATATTGTGCAACTGGATTTGCAAAGCCCTGTTATATTTTCTTACCTTAACGATAAGAACTATATTTGTAATGCTGCTTAAATTAAATGCCTAAATAAGATGCTAACAAGGGATATAGTCTCTCTTTGTAAAAAAAATACCTGCATTTCAAGGACACTACATATATTTTAACAAATGAAATGATCTTTCTCATAAAAGTAACAGGATACAAAACAGTTATAGTAACATAACATTAACTCAATTATTACTATCAAATGTACTGTAAAGTCCTCTACAAATAGATTCACTTTATTTATAAGGACCATATCTTTTGTGAGCATGTTAGATGACTTGATCTAAGTTGGGAAAAATAGGATACCAATAATCAGGGATGTGAATTGATCACCTTAATTGTCTTTTTTTTTTTAACACAAATACACTGGTCTTTAATCAAACTCTAAGTCAGGTAAAACATTTTACCTATGTACACTTTTTACCATATGAAATCCCAGGGGAAATCATTGATAATTTGTCGTGGCTTATCATTGTTGTTAAAAAGAATGGAAATCCTTCTGTATCATTCACTGCAGAGTTCTCCACAATAAGGTTTCTTCTAACCTCTTCAGCTTCACTTTGTGCTTCAGTTCCTTCAATATGTCATCAAAGAATCTCTTGAGGCTTCTTGTTGCCCTTGCTGTGCGCTCTGCTCTCTGTACAGTCCCAAAGCTTATCACTCAGACAGTTCCTTCTCTTCTCTTGGACAAAAGATATGCCCTCTCTGCTTGCTGACCCATGCCACCTAAACTCCTTTTCTCCATCAACACCTCCCACCCTCCAATATTTTATATAATAGCACGGTGTTTGCTTTGTATCACTCCAAAATCTATCATTTGTCTGCTTATCATGTATTTCCTTATTTATTATCTGTCTCATCTAATTAGACATAAGCTCTCCACCATTTATCTATTTACAAGCATGATGTCTGCCAAACAGTAGCTACTCAATAAATGGAAGAAGCAGATTTTTCACTATATTTAATAAAGAACAAGTGAAGCATATGAGAGAATTGCATTGGGTAATTCTATTGAGCTGTAGTCATAACTACAGATTCTAGAACAGAAGTGTGAAAGAAAGGAGCATATTTTCACACAGGTGAATAAATATTCACATTATTTGCATACATATACCCTCTGGGGTGAAGTGATGTAGACTCAGATGGATACAAAGGTGCTTGCGAGATAGCACTAAAAGACAGCGAAGGTGACTCTGCAGTAATAATCAGGGCAGACATTATGAGGCTGTGAGTCTGAGTCTCATATTTTAATTGGTTTGTCAAGCACTCTAAAAATTTAGCAGAGGTACAGAATATGCCTGAGACCTTGAAGTTAAAAGCAACATTCCAAAGTAAAAAGATATGATAAATCTCAATTTATTTAATATCCAGACTAGGCAATTAACCTGAAAGAAGTTCAGAGAATCGCCTTTAAGAAATGGTAGTCCATGGCTTTCAAAGCATGTAACAAGTCTTATTGTTAGCTACGGCAACATTAAGCACTGTGAAATTACAATGAGGTCCTAACTTTATAAATATGCATGCTGCTTCCTCAGAAGACTAAAATAAGAGCAAAAAATCAAGGGAAGGGCATGCTCAGTAAAACTAGATAGGCCCACAGTAAGGAAGGTAAAAGGAAAGATTATAAGGCAAAACACAAGTCAAGAAACAAAGATGCTTTCAGTAGCTGCACCTAAGTAAAGCATATAGCTGTCAAGACAAAGCTCAGTTGGGCAGTGTTCAGGATTACAAACTGATCTCCACCATATATAAAAACAATGATGATTCATAACTCACACATTTTGTAACTGATCTCTTGAGGCTTCTTGTTGCCCTTGCTGTGCGCTCTGCTCTCTGTACAGTCCCAAAGCTTATCACTCAGACAGTTCCTTCTCTTCTCTTGGACAAAAGATATGCCCTCTCTGCTTGCTGACCCATGCCACCTAAACTCCTTTTCTCCATCAACACCTCCCACCCTCCAATATTTTATATAATAGCACGGTGTTTGCTTTGTATCACTCCAAAATCTATCATTTGTCTGCTTATCATGTATTTCCTTATTTATTATCTGTCTCATCTAATTAGACATAAGCTCTCCACCATTTATCTATTTACAAGCATGATGTCTGCCAAACAGTAGCTACTCAATAAATGGAAGAAGCAGATTTTTCACTATATTTAATAAAGAACAAGTGAAGCATATGAGAGAATTGCATTGGGTAATTCTATTGAGCTGTAGTCATAACTACAGATTCTAGAACAGAAGTGTGAAAGAAAGGAGCATATTTTCACACAGGTGAATAAATATTCACATTATTTGCATACATATACCCTCTGGGGTGAAGTGATGTAGACTCAGATGGATACAAAGGTGTTTGCGAGATAGCACTAAAAGACAGCGAAGGTGACTCTGCAGTAATAATCAGGGCAGACATTATGAGGCTGTGAGTCTGAGTCTCATATTTTAATTGGTTTGTCAAGCACTCTAAAAATTTAGCAGAGGTACAGAATATGCCTGAGACCTTGAAGTTAAAAGCAACATTCCAAAGTAAAAAGATATGATAAATCTCAATTTATTTAATATCCAGACTAGGCAATTAACCTGAAAGAAGTTCAGAGAATCGCCTTTAAGAAATGGTAGTCCATGGCTTTCAAAGCATGTAACAAGTCTTATTGTTAGCTACGGCAACATTAAGCACTGTGAAATTACAATGAGGTCCTAACTTTATAAATATGCATGCTGCTTCCTCAGAAGACTAAAATAAGAGCAAAAAATCAAGGGAAGGGCATGCTCAGTAAAACTAGATAGGCCCACAGTAAGGAAGGTAAAAGGAAAGATTATAAGGCAAAACACAAGTCAAGAAACAAAGATGCTTTCAGTAGCTGCACCTAAGTAAAGCATATAGCTGTCAAGACAAAGCTCAGTTGGGCAGTGTTCAGGATTACAAACTGATCTCCACCATATATAAAAACAATGATGATTCATAACTCACAATTTTGTGCTGGTTTTCTTTAAAATGGGGATTTTGTACCTACACGAAAGGGAGGGTAGGAAATTTATTTTCTACTATGAAAGCATTAGAAGTACAGACGTAAACAGATTCAGATTTTAAATTATCATTTCCTTCAGTTTGTAAAATGATTGTGTCTGGAGATAAAAAGAAAAAAAAATAGCCTCTTCCCTTTGATTATTTCAGCTTTGAAACTAAATATTCAGAGTTGTGCTTAATCTGGAGCATACAAATGGATGCATGGGTATAATCTGTCCTTGTAATATGTGGAATTCTATCTTTCTTGTACTCATATCTTCATTCACTCTTGACCCAAATAAAATTCCACATGTATAAATATATCCACTACAGCCTTTCTTATTCATATTTAAGATTCCGACCGGTAATTTCTTCTGGCTTCTCTGAGGATGATTGAACAACTAATAAGCAATAATTTTCAAATTATCAGAAAAACTTGCTGTTACTCCTATTACTATCATTTACTATTTTCATATTTGTATGATATCAGAACAAGTGGATAAAACACAAAATTCTTTGTTTAACCTTTATTAACATTTAATTCCTTTATTCACGTTTCCTCACCTGTAAAATCAGGAGAGTAATAGTGTCTACCTCATAAGGTTGTTGTGAGAATGACATGATTAGATCTATGTAACACATTTAGAATAGTGTATGTCACATAGAAAGCACTCTATAAATATGATTTTGTTGTTGTTCAGTCACTAAGTCATGTCAGACTATTTGCAATCCCATGGACTTCAGCATGTCAGGCTTCCCTGTCCTTTACTGTCTCCTGGAGTTAGCTCAAACGTATGCCCATTGAATTGATGATGCCATTCAACCATCTCATCCTCTGTCGCCCCCTTCACCTCCTGCCCTCAATCTTTCCCAGCATCTGGGTCTAAACATCATTTACCACATCTTTATGAAGCCTAACCTTAAAGGAGGCTAAAATTAATGTAACTTCTTTACACAATTTCTTTTTTTCCCCAAACTTTAAGCTTTTTATTTTGTATTGGAGCATAGCCAATTAACAATGTTGTGGTTGTTTCAGGTGAGCAGCGAAGGGAGTCAGCCAAACATATACATGTATCCATTTTCCTCCAACCTCCCTTCCAGTCAGGCTGGCACGTAACATAGGGGCAGAGTTCCATGTCTTTATACAATTTCTGAAATGTCAATTTTCTTAGGTGTTGAGTAGAAATAAAGCAGAAATCATAGAAATGTGTTAAGGTCAATAATCAGAAGATTTCAGTTCCATAGTGAGATTCTAAATTGACACAACTCTGTAACTTTTAGTTCTATCTAAATGTGGAATTCTATCTTTCTTGTACTCATATCTTCATTCACTCTTGACCCAAATAAAATTCCACATGTATAAATATATCCACTACAGCCTTTCTTATTCATATTTAAGATTCCGACCGGTAATTTCTTCTGGCTTCTCTGAGGATGATTGAACAACTAATAAGCAATAATTTTCAAATTATCAGAAAAACTTGCTGTTACTCCTATTACTATCATTTACTATTTTCATATTTGTATGATATCAGAACAAGTGGATAAAACACAAAATTCTTTGTTTAACCTTTATTAACATTTAATTCCTTTATTCACGTTTCCTCACCTGTAAAATCAGGAGAGTAATAGTGTCTACCTCATAAGGTTGTTGTGAGAATGACATGATTAGATCTATGTAACACATTTAGAATAGTGTATGTCACATAGAAAGCACTCTATAAATATGATTTTGTTGTTGTTCAGTCACTAAGTCATGTCAGACTATTTGCAATCCCATGGACTTCAGCATGTCAGGCTTCCCTGTCCTTTACTGTCTCCTGGAGTTAGCTCAAACGTATGCCCATTGAATTGATGATGCCATTCAACCATCTCATCCTCTGTCGCCCCCTTCACCTCCTGCCCTCAATCTTTCCCAGCATCTGGGTCTAAACATCATTTACCACATCTTTATGAAGCCTAACCTTAAAGGAGGCTAAAATTAATGTAACTTCTTTACACAATTTCTTTTTTTCCCCAAACTTTAAGCTTTTTATTTTGTATTGGAGCATAGCCAATTAACAATGTTGTGGTTGTTTCAGGTGAGCAGCGAAGGGAGTCAGCCAAACATATACATGTATCCATTTTCCTCCAACCTCCCTTCCAGTCAGGCTGGCACGTAACATAGGGGCAGAGTTCCATGTCTTTATACAATTTCTGAAATGTCAATTTTCTTAGGTGTTGAGTAGAAATAAAGCAGAAATCATAGAAATGTGTTAAGGTCAATAATCAGAAGATTTCAGTTCCATAGTGAGATTCTAAATTGACACAACTCTGTAACTTTTAGTTCTATCTAAATGTGATCAAGGTTTTTCTTTGTCATTTAGCATACTATAGGACATCCAACAGATTAGCTTTTGACCCATTGTATACACTGAGAATATTCAGCTTCATGAAGGACCTTTAATGCAGTCCACTCTAGTCTTCTTTTGCCTACTAATTAACAAGGGCTATGAAGCAGTTCATTTACATTGATATTTCTTATCCTCAACATGATTCAATGGAAGACTTTCTCAATAATTCTCTGGGTACTCATGATCCCTCTAACTTGGGAACTAAAAGAATTTTCCAAAGGGCTTCTTATATTACATACAAAATAACTATGTTCTTACTTTTCACTGAAGTTTACCCTGTGTTTCCACACTGTGGTTTTTTTTAACCTACAAAAGTGTATTGCTTCTTTAGTAAGCCATATATATATTGCTATTCAAATTAGTTCTCAAACAGTCTCCAAAAGCCAGAGATAAGAAAATGCCAGATAAGCCTTTTTGCCCAGAGTATTTTTCCAAAGTGGTATTCACTTTCCTAAAAAGTATCTTCCCTTGATTTTAGGATGAAGAAACTAAATTAATGTTGGTATTTCATGATGTCTATCATAGAGTTAGCTAATTCCTCTCCATTCCAATTAGAATGATGGTTTCATCACCAGTACTACTATAACAACTACTTATATGAACTGATATTTGTTATTTAATTATTAACATTTTATACATGGAACCTTATTTAACCCTCATTATAACCTTGTAAAGTATCATTATCTTTGTATTTATTTTATTTAATAGAAATCAAGGCATAGAACAATTAAATAGTTCATAATCACAGAACAAGTAAGTAGAGAGCCAGAATGTGAATCCGGAGTTCAGGCTATGATTCATGCCTACATGCTCAGTCATGTCTGACTCTTTGCAAACCCATGGAGTGTAGTTCACGAGGCTCCTCTGTTCATGGGATTTTCCAGGCAAGAATATTGGAATGGGTTGCCATATCCTCCTCCAGGGGATCTTTCTGACCCAGGGATCAAACCTGTGGCAAGTTGATAATAAAGCAGAAATCATAGAAATGTGTTAAGGTCAATAATCAGAAGATTTCAGTTCTTTCGTCAACTTTTAGTTCTATCTAAATGTGATCAAGGTTTTTCTTTGTCATTTAGCATACTATAGGACATCCAACAGATTAGCTTTTGACCCATTGTATACACTGAGAATATTCAGCTTCATGAAGGACCTTTAATGCAGTCCACTCTAGTCTTCTTTTGCCTACTAATTAACAAGGGCTATGAAGCAGTTCATTTACATTGATATTTCTTATCCTCAACATGATTCAATGGAAGACTTTCTCAATAATTCTCTGGGTACTCATGATCCCTCTAACTTGGGAACTAAAAGAATTTTCCAAAGGGCTTCTTATATTACATACAAAATAACTATGTTCTTACTTTTCACTGAAGTTTACCCTGTGTTTCCACACTGTGGTTTTTTTTAACCTACAAAAGTGTATTGCTTCTTTAGTAAGCCATATATATATTGCTATTCAAATTAGTTCTCAAACAGTCTCCAAAAGCCAGAGATAAGAAAATGCCAGATAAGCCTTTTTGCCCAGAGTATTTTTCCAAAGTGGTATTCACTTTCCTAAAAAGTATCTTCCCTTGATTTTAGGATGAAGAAACTAAATTAATGTTGGTATTTCATGATGTCTATCATAGAGTTAGCTAATTCCTCTCCATTCCAATTAGAATGATGGTTTCATCACCAGTACTACTATAACAACTACTTATATGAACTGATATTTGTTATTTAATTATTAACATTTTATACATGGAACCTTATTTAACCCTCATTATAACCTTGTAAAGTATCATTATCTTTGTATTTATTTTATTTAATAGAAATCAAGGCATAGAACAATTAAATAGTTCATAATCACAGAACAAGTAAGTAGAGAGCCAGAATGTGAATCCGGAAGGTCTGTATCCAGAGTTCAGGCTATGATTCATGCCTACATGCTCAGTCATGTCTGACTCTTTGCAAACCCATGGAGTGTAGTTCACGAGGCTCCTCTGTTCATGGGATTTTCCAGGCAAGAATATTGGAATGGGTTGCCATATCCTCCTCCAGGGGATCTTTCTGACCCAGGGATCAAACCTGTGGCACATATGTTTTAATGTTTTCTACTGTAGTCCTAAAAATTATACACAAGTGTTTCTCGGCTCATATTTTAACTATTAATTTAAAAGCTCAATTAGTCTATTTCCTTGACAACAATACATGAGAAGAACATTTAAATGATGGGAAGAAAGGCTGGTTAGAGTCAAAGAGTCTATGAGAAGAGGTAGAATGTGACACATGAAAGAATAATACATTAAGGAATGCTATGGGAAAAACCAAAGATAAATACCACTCTAATAATATACAGTATAATTAAACATGCTCATAATGACTTCAAGTCAAGAAAAGATGAACATACTTTTAGTTTTCTCCATGAAATAAGACAAAGATTTAAGTACATTTTAGAAAGAGCCCTTGAAAAATCATATTTTAAAGCCAGCATTCTTGACAGAGAAATCTGATGGTATAAGTAGTGCTCATGTATAGGAAAAGTAATGCATAATAAAGTGAACTTGTTAAGTACTTAAACACTTTACACCTTAACAGCTATTCTCTAATTGATTCATTTAGGTTTCTTTCACAAATATTTACTGAGCACTACTGTGTGTCAGACTTTGAATTGGGCATTGAAGTAGGCCAAGGTGAAGGCAACATTCTTAGAGGGAGTAAGATATTAGCCAAATAAACACAAAGAGAATACCACTGCAATATGGTAAATGCCCCCAAAGAAAAGTATCATGCTCTGAGTGTTTGATAAGGAGTCTTTTCTCCATTAGGAAAGTATTAAAGGATTCCTTGAGAAAATCTAAAAACATGTTTTATAATAGAGAGTGGAGAGAAAATTTGGAGAGATGGGGTGGGGGTAGCCAGCCCAAGGGCCTATGGTGAGAGGGCATGGAATCCAAGGAATAGATATTAGCAAGTGGTGAACTGCCCTAAAAATAAGCAAATAAACAGCAAATAAAATAATATACAAGTAAATAAATGTAAATAAACAAATAGACATATACCTTGAAGGCATTCATGTTTAAATTGTCTAAAAAAAAAAAGGTGCTGAATTCTGTGCTGGTGTACCCCTGGAGTGTAGTTCACGGCTCATATTGGGTTGGAATGGGTTGCCATATCCTCCTCCAGGGGATCTTTCTGACCCAGGGATCAAACCTGTGGCACATATGTTTTAATGTTTTCTACTGTAGTCCTAAAAATTATACACAAGTGTTTCTCGGCTCATATTTTAACTATTAATTTAAAAGCTCAATTAGTCTATTTCCTTGACAACAATACATGAGAAGAACATTTAAATGATGGGAAGAAAGGCTGGTTAGAGTCAAAGAGTCTATGAGAAGAGGTAGAATGTGACACATGAAAGAATAATACATTAAGGAATGCTATGGGAAAAACCAAAGATAAATACCACTCTAATAATATACAGTATAATTAAACATGCTCATAATGACTTCAAGTCAAGAAAAGATGAACATACTTTTAGTTTTCTCCATGAAATAAGACAAAGATTTAAGTACATTTTAGAAAGAGCCCTTGAAAAATCATATTTTAAAGCCAGCATTCTTGACAGAGAAATCTGATGGTATAGGTAGTGCTCATGTATAGGAAAAGTAATGCATAATAAAGTGAACTTGTTAAGTACTTAAACACTTTACACCTTAACAGCTATTCTCTAATTGATTCATTTAGGTTTTCTTTCACAAATATTTACTGAGCACTACTGTGTGTCAGACTTTGAATTGGGCATTGAAGTAGGCCAAGGTGAAGGCAACATTCTTAGAGGGAGTAAGATATTAGCCAAATAAACACAAAGAGAATACCACTGCAATATGGTAAATGCCCCCAAAGAAAAGTATCATGCTCTGAGTGTTTGATAAGGAGTCTTTTCTCCATTAGGAAAGTATTAAAGGATTCCTTGAGAAAATCTAAAAACATGTTTTATAATAGAGAGTGGAGAGAAAATTTGGAGAGATGGGGTGGGGGTAGCCAGCCCAAGGGCCTATGGTGAGAGGGCATGGAATCCAAGGAATAGATATTAGCAAGTGGTGAACTGCCCTAAAAATAAGCAAATAAACAGCAAATAAAATAATATACAAGTAAATAAATGTAAATAAACAAATAGACATATACCTTGAAGGCATTCATGTTTAAATTGTCTAAAAAAAAAAAGGTGCTGAATTCTGTGCTGGTGTACCCCTGGAAATTAAACAGTATTGATCACTTCACGGTTGTTAATGAAATCACTTACATCTAGACAAATGCAAATCTTGAAATCATTTCTTAATCTGTGACTTAGAACCCCATCCTAACATTTTTAAACTGTACATCCAGTAGCCCGTACTACATTCTCTACTGGATGATTCAAGCCTGTCAAACTCAATATTATCTAACTGAACCCAGATTATCCAAATATCACACACTTTTGCATAGTCGTGCCCGACTTTTTGCAACCTCATGGAATGTAGTCCTCCAGGCTCTTCTGTCCATGGAACTTTCCAGGCTAGAATACTGGAGCAGGTTGCCATTTGCTTCTCCAGGAATCTGCCTGCAATGTGGGAGAACTTGGTTTGATCCCTGGGTTTGGAAGATACCCTGGAGAAGGGAAAGGCTACCCACTCCGGTATTCTTGCCTGGATAATTCCATAGACAGAGGAGCCTGGCATGCTACAGTCCATTGGGTTGCAAAGAGTTGGACATGACTAAGTGACTTTCACTGGTAATGACTGGCTCTTATAACTCCTGTATTGGCAGGTGGGTTCTTTGCCACTAGCATCACCTTCTCAGTAAATGGTACTATCATTTATCCATTTTATTTAAGTCAGAAAACTGGCCATTACTCTTTGTATACAGTCTCTGAGAAGTGAAATTATTGTATAAAATATTTTATTTATGTTATACCATAAGTATTCTCACTTGTGGGAAAAAAGTTACAGTAAAGATCGTTAAAGGAATAAGCATATATAATATATATTGATTAAAACTCATAAAATGGAGTTGTATCTCTGAGTCTCAGTATTTACTTATACCAAAATTCTAATATACAGCTGTTATTGTTGTTCTTGCTGTTGTTGTTGTTGTTGAGTCACCAAGCCGTGTCTGACTCTTTGTGACTCCATGGACTGAAATGCATCAGGCTCAACTATCCTTCACTATCTCCTGGAGTTTGCTCAAACTCATGATGCCACCCAACCATCTTATCCTCTGCCACACCCTATTATTTTGCCTTCAATCTTTCCCAGCATCAGAGTCTTTCCCAATGAGTCCGCTCTTTATATCAGGTGTTCAAAGTATTGAAACTTCAGCTTAAGCATCAGTGCTTCCAATGAATATTCGGGGTTGATTTCCTTTAGGATGGACCACTTGGATTTCCTTGCTCTCCAGGGAACTCTCAAGAGTCTTGTCTGGCACCAAAATTTGAAAGCATCAGTTCTTTGGCACTCAGCCTTCCTTATGGTTTAACTCTGTGCATGACTACTGGAAAGTATTTATTTTTATTTCTTCGCTCATCTTCTTCACCAGAAGATAAAGTGTACAGGAATTACATGCTTTATTCAGTTTGAGATTAATCTCATCCAAAAAATTAAATGAAGTCTTAAATTTTTGCTCATTCTCTCTCTAGAAAAAAAAAATATGTTAATAGGCAAAAACTTTTAAATCTTCCACTTTTCCACTTTTTCTTTCCAAGATGGCATCCAGGTGCAGGTTGGAGGGATACAGATTACTCAGTCTCATATTACAAAGAAGGGTTCACAGTCTCTTGGCTCCTAGTCCATGTGGACAAACCTATCCTTTATCTGAGTGTTGCCTGTATGCTGATTTGCTGCAAGTCTGTACTCTGGTATGCATCATGGGAGTGTCTCTCTAAGCTTGGGTTCCATACAATGACATGCTCTTATGGGAGCTTCTTCACTGATGGTCAGAACAGCTCTTGGTCTCCTGTGACTCACAGTGGTCCTGGTCCAAAGAGTGTATTCAATCAACGTTACTCTCATTTAATTTTTCCCTTTGGTGAGCTTTAAACACAGACTCTCAATGATTTCTGAGTTCTGTCTTAACAATCTCTAAATATTGATAGATCAAAGCCATTCTTAGAACATCCTAATCTGTAATAGTAGCAGATTACCTGAAAAAGAATGAAAGTGAGATTTTTTTTTGAAAAATCACTTCTTAGTTTACCAAAACGATAAAGTGTAGCTTCATCGTAATTTCTAAACTACTGCTATTCATAATTATATATAACATGCTGTTCTTATTGGGCATTTGCATATAACTTTCACACATTCACCATATTTTATATGATAAATTTGTTCACATGCCCCCTTTATCCTCAAACTTAGGTGTTTGCTTTCCCATGGTGACTTGAGGTTTGGCCACAAGACTTGCTTACATCAATGGGTAATAGCAAATGTGACACAGTTTGACAAGTGTGATATGACAAAGAACGGGAAAAGCACTCGCCCACTGGTGTGCAACTTCCTATAGTTCTGTAACTCTGCCTTCAAATGAATATCTGCCTAGCCTTCTGAGGGGTGAGAAATCTTGTAGAGACCCCAGTCATCACAGCTGTCACAGCCAAGAATATTATAAACTAGCTAACCCACAGCCAGGCAGCCAGTTGCTAGAAGATGCATAAATGAGCCCTGTTGAGATTAACAAAGGCAGTCCCAGACCAGAAGAACTAGACAGCAGATACCACCAAAATCACCATTCCAAACAACTCTGAAATAAATGACTATATTTTAAGCCATTAGTTTTGGGGTAAGATTTATTGTAGTAAAAATGAATTGTATTCTACATATGACTTAGACTGTTTGAATTTTTCGTCAAAGCAAATCTATGTTTAAATATCTACTTTTATCCTAAGTGTACTTTGGAAATTCTATTGAGTATATGCTAACACTAACCTTTCTCTCCATCCCTGGTGTGAGGAGGGGATGGGGAAAAGCAGAGATACATAAGGAGAAAAATAAAGAAATGACTACTAGGCGATAAAGTTGTAATACATATCAACATGGCACCACTAAACCCAATTGTAGAATAGTAGACACATACACACACACAGACTATTCTGAGTGGGGTTCAAAAAGGTACTGTGCCATAAAAAAAAGGTGAAAATACTTCTCTTACACAACTAATGATCTGTTTCTAGAAAAACAGATAATTGTTTTTCATCCTTTCCTAACCAGAAAGACAAACTAGACAAACAAATTCAAATAATGATGAAGGCTTGGAATAATTGACTTTTTTACTAAAGAACCTAAATACATATTGATTGTCTAACTGATAATAGAAAGGAAAAAAGGGAATGATTCATGGATGCTTGACATAGATGAGAGAAGCTATATCCTGCTTGTAATCACTTCACCATAATTGTCATAAATATGCTTTTATAATTTTGCTGTTCTTATTGGGCATTTGCATATAACTTTCACACATTCACCATATTTTATATGATAAATTTGTTCACATGCCCCCTTTATCCTCAAACTTAGGTGTTTGCTTTCCCATGGTGACTTGAGGTTTGGCCACAAGACTTGCTTACATCAATGGGTAATAGCAAATGTGACACAGTTTGACAAGTGTGATATGACAAAGAACGGGAAAAGCACTCGCCCACTGGTGTGCAACTTCCTATAGTTCTGTAACTCTGCCTTCAAATGAATATCTGCCTAGCCTTCTGAGGGGTGAGAAATCTTGTAGAGACCCCAGTCATCACAGCTGTCACAGCCAAGAATATTATAAACTAGCTAACCCACAGCCAGGCAGCCAGTTGCTAGAAGATGCATAAATGAGCCCTGTTGAGATTAACAAAGGCAGTCCCAGACCAGAAGAACTAGACAGCAGATACCACCAAAATCACCATTCCAAACAACTCTGAAATAAATGACTATATTTTAAGCCATTAGTTTTGGGGTAAGATTTATTGTAGTAAAAATGAATTGTATTCTACATATGACTTAGACTGTTTGAATTTTTCGTCAAAGCAAATCTATGTTTAAATATCTACTTTTATCCTAAGTGTACTTTGGAAATTCTATTGAGTATATGCTAACACTAACCTTTCTCTCCATCCCTGGTGTGAGGAGGGGATGGGGAAAAGCAGAGATACATAAGGAGAAAAATAAAGAAATGACTACTAGGCGATAAAGTTGTAATACATATCAACATGGCACCACTAAACCCAATTGTAGAATAGTAGACACATACACACACACAGACTATTCTGAGTGGGGTTCAAAAAGGTACTGTGCCATAAAAAAAAGGTGAAAATACTTCTCTTACACAACTAATGATCTGTTTCTAGAAAAACAGATAATTGTTTTTCATCCTTTCCTAACCAGAAAGACAAACTAGACAAACAAATTCAAATAATGATGAAGGCTTGGAATAATTGACTTTTTTACTAAAGAACCTAAATACATATTGATTGTCTAACTGATAATAGAAAGGAAAAAAGGGAATGATTCATGGATGCTTGACATAGATGAGAGAAGCTATATCCTGCTTGTCAGTAAAACTCAACTAGAGCCCTATAGGTCATTTTGTGAGAGGATTTGATAATGAAGAGAAAAATTCTTCTTGTCCATCTCATCTCAAATGCCAGAGGGCTGCATAAAAATAGAGTTAAGAGTAGTCCTAAATCTCAAAATATAGGAATTTCTTCCAGAAAAGAAAATTTTCAAGTAAATATTATATAATGGCATAAAGCAACACATGATACACACTGGACACCCTCAAGAGTTACAACAACTATGACAAACACAACTGCTGCTTTACCATCCCTCCTCTCCTCTTCTTCTATATAGTACTACTATGTTCACTCGAGGGTTTTCATCTTCACTTAAAAGAACTCCTGAATAACAAACTGCACCACCTTTATGAGATATAATCTCCTCCCTCAGTAACCATTTCTCTTCTCTGTTCCCATAGGTATAATTCTTCAGATTCATTAATCACATAATTTTGAACTATAAGTGATCTTAAATATCATGCAGCTTAAAGCCTTTTTGCTGAGAACCAAAGTACAAGGTTCTTAGATCTGGAACTTGTGTCTGTCACTCCATTGTTGTGTGACTTTAGGCAAGACGCTTAATTTGTCCTAACTTCTTTGTCTATAATATGAAAAAAAAAAAAAAAACAATATTTACATCCTGAGGTAGTTTTTAAGATTGAATAAACTACTGTTTTGTTCAGATTGCTAGTAAAACATGTAATTTACTTTCTCTCTAGAAGGAAATTAGGCAGCCTCAAAGGGATTCTTTCTTTAACAAGACCTTGCCCTAAAAGACCTAAAATTCCTATCTCCTTTTTATTTTCCTCTTTTGAATCCAACCTCTTAAAACATTTCTGTCTCAATTCCTTATTCTGTGCTCCCCTCTTCTAGCATTGCTCTTTGTAAAGTTACCTAAGTGACTTAGGTTCAGCTCAATTTCTTGTGATGAATTTGATAGCTCCATATTGAGTACTTGCTCTCAGCAGAGAATTGTACGAGGTTTCCAAGTCGGCAAATTATATGCCATTACTCTTGAAGTGTTTTCACCATCTTCCAGTTATAGAGACAGACTGCTAGTAAATCATGTGAAGCACAGAATCAAATCACCAATACTGACTGAATTATGAAAATTTTTATGCTAGCATCTTGTTTCTTAAGCATCATTTTTTCATGAGATGAGAGCATAGTGTCACTATAATATGCTGACTAAAATGAGCAACATGCAACTAATCGTGAGGAAACAAAAGAGAAAAATCCAAACAATGGGACATTTTACAAATATGATTCTTTAATATCCATACACATACATGTTGTGATTCATGTCTGATCCTGAATGGGATTTTATTTTCTTGTGAAGAGCATATAGGATAGGCTATCAAAAGCCTCAAGGGCCTTTGGATGAAGGATGCAAAGAAGTTTTGTTTTGTACTTTTCTCATGCAACTCTTCTGTAAGTTTAAAATTGTTTCAAAATAAATAGCATAAATGAGCTTGGTATATTTTCAGTACTTGAAAGAATGATTGAGTCATGGTACATACTCCCTAGGGTCATTATTAGGCATAAAAGATAGACCATTATCTGCAAAGAGAACAGTGAAAGGAGATTACTTGGGGTAAGGAAGCAGAGGAAGAGGATGAAGAGACTAAATATCTTTTTTGCCAGCTTAATAAACATAATTTTGACCTTTTGCTGGAGAACCAAAGTACAAGGTTCTTAGATCTGGAACTTGTGTCTGTCACTCCATTGTTGTGTGACTTTAGGCAAGACGCTTAATTTGTCCTAACTTCTTTGTCTATAATATGAAAAAAAAAAAAAAACAATATTTACATCCTGAGGTAGTTTTTAAGATTGAATAAACTACTGTTTTGTTCAGATTGCTAGTAAAACATGTAATTTACTTTCTCTCTAGAAGGAAATTAGGCAGCCTCAAAGGGATTCTTTCTTTAACAAGACCTTGCCCTAAAAGACCTAAAATTCCTATCTCCTTTTTATTTTCCTCTTTTGAATCCAACCTCTTAAAACATTTCTGTCTCAATTCCTTATTCTGTGCTCCCCTCTTCTAGCATTGCTCTTTGTAAAGTTACCTAAGTGACTTAGGTTCAGCTCAATTTCTTGTGATGAATTTGATAGCTCCATATTGAGTACTTGCTCTACGCAGAGAATTGTACGAGGTTTCCAAGTCGGCAAATTATATGCCATTACTCTTGAAGTGTTTTCACCATCTTCCAGTTATAGAGACAGACTGCTAGTAAATCATGTGAAGCACAGAATCAAATCACCAATACTGACTGAATTATGAAAATTTTTATGCTAGCATCTTGTTTCTTAAGCATCATTTTTTCATGAGATGAGAGCATAGTGTCACTATAATATGCTGACTAAAATGAGCAACATGCAACTAATCGTGAGGAAACAAAAGAGAAAAATCCAAACAATGGGACATTTTACAAATATGATTCTTTAATATCCATACACATACATGTTGTGATTCATGTCTGATCCTGAATGGGATTTTATTTTCTTGTGAAGAGCATATAGGATAGGCTATCAAAAGCCTCAAGGGCCTTTGGATGAAGGATGCAAAGAAGTTTTGTTTTGTACTTTTCTCATGCAACTCTTCTGTAAGTTTAAAATTGTTTCAAAATAAATAGCATAAATGAGCTTGGTATATTTTCAGTACTTGAAAGAATGATTGAGTCATGGTACATACTCCCTAGGGTCATTATTAGGCATAAAAGATAGACCATTATCTGCAAAGAGAACAGTGAAAGGAGATTACTTGGGGTAAGGAAGCAGAGGAAGAGGATGAAGAGACTTTAATATTGCTCTAAAGAGACTCCGTTGGAGTTTGTGAGAAACTGGGGGGAAACACATTCATTATGTACAATTTTTAATTCCTACTACTGTGACTGTGAAGAGCCCCTCATTTTATCCACCTCACTGTATGGCCTCTCCATCAGCTCATGAATGATCAGTTGCTATTCCCATGTTTCATGATTTACACGTGATTTTCCTTAGGTGGAATATCTTTTTCCTTATGGTCTCTCCAGAAATTTTCTCAACTTATCATTTAAGACAGCTTGTTCATCACCTATGCTCTCTCTCCAAAGTGCCATCACCTCTGATGTTACACTGATCTCACTGTTTTATAAATATCTGTTCAAAGAACTTTTCTCTTCCTAGATTTGAACTCCTTGAGAACAGAAACAAAAGCATCTTATTTTGTTTTCTCATCTAAAGGATGTATCATGATGTATACCACATAATTTATGCTCAATTAGTGTTTTTATTTACATAGTTACTGTATGCAGCTGCTTGATGTGCTAACACATTATAATGTGGTATAAACAGTTCAAGCTGTTGAGTAAAGAGAGCCTGGAATTAGACGCCATCTCTACCACTGACTAGCTATGGAGCCAATGGGAAGTTATAATATCTCAAAACCTTGATTTGTTCACTTGTAAAATGGTAATAATAATGCTTGCTTTATTAAGTTGTAGCATTTAATGTAGGTCTCTAACTTAGGTCAAATTTCTAAGTACCTATTTTGGGGCTATGCAACCCTACATTGCAGAATTCTTTTTTTTTTTTTTTTAATTAATTAATTTATTTATTTATTTTTGTACATGAATGTTCCCAGATCAATATTGACTGTTGGTATCTTAAGATTTTCCCAGCTTGCTTTCACCAACCTTAAGCATGTCCTTAAGGGGGAAATTACATTATGTCCCATATCACACTAAGATGTTTTCGATATTAATTTAAAACACATTTAGGGACTCCAGTGGTTAAGACTTTGCCTTCCAGTGCAGAAGGCATGTATTCAATCCCTGGTCAGGAAGTTACGATCCCACATGCTTCGTGGTCAAAACACAAAAACGTAAAAAACAGAAGCAATATTGTTAAAAATTCAATGAAGACTTTCAAAATGGTCCACCTCAAAAAAAAAAACTCCTTAAAAAGTACATTTAACCTTAATTTTCTAGCTAAGAAGTGTCTCCCTTTTCTCAAATCCTTGAAATAGGATTTCAAAAAGTTAATCTTCCTATAAAACATAAGGGGAAATTTTATTTTATTTTATTTAAATAATTTAGAATTTAAGCAAACATATAAATTCTTTATTCAAACTCAGATCATATACCTCGTTTTGATTCTTTTGGTAAGCACAATTTTACTTTACTTACTTTAGTTTATGTGATGTCTCACAAAGATGTTAATCTATAACTGAACTAAATTATTGCTTAACTTAAAACTGATGAAGTTAAGCATTCTTGTAAACAGAATATTTTATTTTCCAGAACTGCACATTTATAAATAAAAAAGACTATTGTGTGTCAGCCAAACAAGGTGATCCACAGAAATAGAGCAGAGAATTTTCTATGAAGTGCAATGGATATGTAAAAGGCACAAGTTTATATGCAATTTCATGTCATAAACTCATCTCATTTAGTTTCTTTATTAAAGGAGTCTGACAGAGAACACTACTTCCATTTCTAAATTTAGATTATGGTATTGCTGGAAATGCAATATAGAAATACCATCATGCTTGATATTTTTAGCCATCATGATTTAATTTCAGCTTAAATTTAAAAATACTAAAATGTAATAGTGTACAACAGTGAAAATTAAATAATGTCACCTCATCTTTATATTTAATCTATCTCTAGATTGCCTTTGCAAAGATTCCATGCACAGAATAAATAAGGAAATATATAGTTTAAAGTTCATAACATGTTTGTAACTGAGATGAAGGTTGAGCTGCACCATAAGAGAAAACAAAAGGCTTTGAAATAAAACAGAAATCAGTTTAAACACTAACCTCATAGCAGCAGTCCTCACAGTACATGGTACTGTGGGCTTGAGAGTGAAATTCCTTAGATCCGAATTCTGCTGTGCCACTTACTGCTTGACCTATGTCCAATTTCATAATCTTTCTTACCCTCAGTTTCTCTAACTATAATTATGGTACCCAGGTCATAGCATTGCAAATGAAAACACATATCTTATAGAACTCACAGAAGAATGTCTGGCACTTAGCATTCAATAAATATTAGCTAGTAGTGCTGATTGATACTTAATTGAGCTGCAGGATCTCAGCTAATATATTCAATATTTTTAGTGTTCATTTTTTATTCTATGTACATTGGAGATAATATCCTTACATGATTTGTATTAGAATTAAATAAGAGTATATAGATGCTATTATAGTTAGCATTAGCATTCTGGAGATCTACACATATCTTCAATCTTAAGTCAAGTCCTACTTAATCCAGGTTCTCAGACTTTCCTGGAAAAATCAACACAGAAGTTTATAAATAACATTCTGAAGTGATGGGATACCAAATTAGAACATTTCCTCCATGTTAGGGCAAAGCTCAGAGGCCAAAACAGATAGGCCACAGCAAGAGAAGGCACCTGAGATTAAGCAGGCCTTAACAGACCCTTTCTTGGCTGTTCTTGGCCAAAGAGGAAACAATTCAGTCTTTTCTATTGGCCCTGAGGCCCAGTTTTCCCCTTTAGATGAAGGGCACCCCTTGACCGATTATAGTCAGGCCTTTTAAAAGGACCACTTTCTGAGCTCATTTTTAGTTTCTTTATTAAAGGAGTCTGACAGAGAACACTACTTCCATTTCTAAATTTAGATTATGGTATTGCTGGAAATGCAATATAGAAATACCATCATGCTTGATATTTTTAGCCATCATGATTTAATTTCAGCTTAAATTTAAAAATACTAAAATGTAATAGTGTACAACAGTGAAAATTAAATAATGTCACCTCATCTTTATATTTAATCTATCTCTAGATTGCCTTTGCAAAGATTCCATGCACAGAATAAATAAGGAAATATATAGTTTAAAGTTCATAACATGTTTGTAACTGAGATGAAGGTTGAGCTGCACCATAAGAGAAAACAAAAGGCTTTGAAATAAAACAGAAATCAGTTTAAACACTAACCTCATAGCAGCAGTCCTCACAGTACATGGTACTGTGGGCTTGAGAGTGAAATTCCTTAGATCCGAATTCTGCTGTGCCACTTACTGCTTGACCTATGTCCAATTTCATAATCTTTCTTACCCTCAGTTTCTCTAACTATAATTATGGTACCCAGGTCATAGTATTGCAAATGAAAACACATATCTTATAGAACTCACAGAAGAATGTCTGGCACTTAGCATTCAATAAATATTAGCTAGTAGTGCTGATTGATACTTAATTGAGCTGCAGGATCTCAGCTAATATATTCAATATTTTAGTGTTCATTTTTTATTCTATGTACATTGGAGATAATATCCTTACATGATTTGTATTAGAATTAAATAAGAGTATATAGATGCTATTATAGTTAGCATTAGCATTCTGGAGATCTACACATATCTTCAATCTTAAGTCAAGTCCTACTTAATCCAGGTTCTCAGACTTTCCTGGAAAAATCAACACAGAAGTTTATAAATAACATTCTGAAGTGATGGGATACCAAATTAGAACATTTCCTCCATGTTAGGGCAAAGCTCAGAGGCCAAAACAGATAGGCCACAGCAAGAGAAGGCACCTGAGATTAAGCAGGCCTTAACAGACCCTTTCTTGGCTGTTCTTGGCCAAAGAGGAAACAATTCAGTCTTTTCTATTGGCCCTGAGGCCCAGTTCATTAATACATTCATTTGTTCATGCACTTGACAGGTTGATGCACCCTCATGTCAGGTACTGTGCTGGGTCCTGGAGTTGCTGTGGTGAGTGAGGCAAACACTAATCAGGTCTGTGTGCAGTTTAACAGTTGTTGCAACACACACTTCATCAAGTTGTCAAGTTCTGATGCTGTTTTTTTTTTTTTTTTTCAAAACTTGAATATATGCTTAAAAATAAAGGGATAACAATATTAACATAGAATAATTTTGAATACATCCTGTGTACCAAAAATCATTTCTAATTTTTTATATGCTTTATTTCTAATGCTCAAAGTAATCCCAGAAAGTGGGCACTATTGTTCTGTCTAGGTTATAGTTGAAGCAGTTGAAGGACAAAGACACCAAGCCCTTTGCCCAAGATGACGCAGCTGATATAGGTGACCAAAAGTCCAGAATCAACTCCCAAATCAATGTTCTTAACTACAGTTCTCCTATTCATTAAGAAGTTTTAAAGAGCTCTGTAATTTCATTGTCTATATGAAAAGAAGGAAGAAACAGAGAGCTTGTAAATTTTAGTCACGTAGAAAAATGTTTACGTGTGTACCAAAAATGAAAAAAAAAAACTGAGAATATTATTTTACTTGCTTATTCAGGTCACCAGACTATGCTGGCTGTCATAAGGACTTGGTGGTGGAGATCATTTCCATTTTGGTTAAAATAATAGTGATTTATCTGCAGCCTAAAATGTTTACAAGTTTATATATATTCTTCAAAATTGTGTGGCCTTCACGTCTTTACTACTAAAATCTTATTTTTACAGTTAGCATTAGCATTCTGGAGATCTACACATATCTTCAATCTTAAGTCAAGTCCTACTTAATCCAGGTTCTCAGACTTTCCTGGAAAAATCAACACAGAAGTTTATAAATAACATTCTGAAGTGATGGGATACCAAATTAGAACATTTCCTCCATGTTAGGGCAAAGCTCAGAGGCCAAAACAGATAGGCCACAGCAAGAGAAGGCACCTGAGATTAAGCAGGCCTTAACAGACCCTTTCTTGGCTGTTCTTGGCCAAAGAGGAAACAATTCAGTCTTTTCTATTGGCCCTGAGGCCCAGTTCATTAATACATTCATTTGTTCATGCACTTGACAGGTTGATGCACCCTCATGTCAGGTACTGTGCTGGGTCCTGGAGTTGCTGTGGTGAGTGAGGCAAACACTAATCAGGTCTGTGTGCAGTTTAACAGTTGTTGCAACACACACTTCATCAAGTTGTCAAGTTCTGATGCTGTTTTTTTTTTTTTTTTTCAAAACTTGAATATATGCTTAAAAATAAAGGGATAACAATATTAACATAGAATAATTTTGAATACATCCTGTGTACCAAAAATCATTTCTAATTTTTTATATGCTTTATTTCTAATGCTCAAAGTAATCCCAGAAAGTGGGCACTATTGTTCTGTCTAGGTTATAGTTGAAGCAGTTGAAGGACAAAGACACCAAGCTCTTTGCCCAAGATGACGCAGCTGATATAGGTGACCAAAAGTCCAGAATCAACTCCCAAATCAATGTTCTTAACTACAGTTCTCCTATTCATTAAGAAGTTTTAAAGAGCTCTGTAATTTCATTGTCTATATGAAAAGAAGGAAGAAACAGAGAGCTTGTAAATTTTAGTCACGTAGAAAAATGTTTACGTGTGTACCAAAAATGAAAAAAAAAAAACTGAGAATATTATTTTACTTGCTTATTCAGGTCACCAGACTATGCTGGCTGTCATAAGGACTTGGTGGTGGAGATCATTTCCATTTTGGTTAAAATAATAGTGATTTATCTGCAGCCTAAAATGTTTACAAGTTTATATATATTCTTCAAAATTGTGTGGCCTTCACGTCTTTACTACTAAAATCTTATTTTTTACTTTCAGTTATGCTCAGAAGCGAAATTATCAGTTTTAGAGCAGGTTTATAAGTTGTATTTGCTTATGTTGCACCTGTTAATATCAAAATATATTTTGGTTGTTTTAGGTCATCTGGTGCACTGAATGAGCTCCAAATGACTAAAGCTGATTATCAAAATTAAAAAACATAAACATATGTCATTTAAAATATTTATCTACTACAAATATATAATTTATATATTACAGTCATACAGAAGACATCTCAACATTCACACAGTGTTCATACTTTACACAGCATTTCACATGCATTGCTATCTCTAACATTAAAGCTTTAGCCAGGGCAACATACTAATTTTACTAGTTTCCTCCTCCCCACCAACACTCCCAATCCTAAATTTGGCTTGAATGAGATTCTTGTTATCATACAGTGTCCAGCAGTCAGTATTTCAGGTTTGGAATACAGCCTCCAAAAGACCTCCAATGTCACTGATACAACCAGAGATGATAAAGTTTTATGTTTAATTTGGACTGATTTTATTTAATCACTTCTATTCATCATTTTATTCCTTATAACATCCTAGAGCTTCTTTCCAACATATATTAGACTATGTTAAGAATGTGGAAGGAGAGATGAGATAAAACACATGCCGACTTGTCACCAGGCTGGACCACCACCAACCAGGCAGTCAAATAGCACCTGAATGTTTACAGAGACCATCATTAGTCATGAAGTAATCTTGCATGATAAGTTATTCCTGTGGGACCTTTTGAAACACATGCTCCTGCTATTGTGAGCAAGGCACCTTTTGGGAAAACTAAAAGTTCCAATCGCTGATATAGGTGACCAAAAGTCCAGAATCAACTCCCAAATCAATGTTCTTAACTACAGTTCTCCTATTCATTAAGAAGTTTTAAAGAGCTCTGTAATTTCATTGTCTATATGAAAAGAAGGAAGAAACAGAGAGCTTGTAAATTTTAGTCACGTAGAAAAATGTTTACGTGTGTACCAAAATGAAAAAAAAACTGAGAATATTATTTTACTTGCTTATTCAGGTCACCAGACTATGCTGGCTGTCATAAGGACTTGGTGGTGGAGATCATTTCCATTTTGGTTAAAATAATAGTGATTTATCTGCAGCCTAAAATGTTTACAAGTTTATATATATTCTTCAAAATTGTGTGGCCTTCACGTCTTTACTACTAAAATCTTATTTTTTACTTTCAGTTATGCTCAGAAGTGAAATTATCAGTTTTAGAGCAGGTTTATAAGTTGTATTTGCTTATGTTGCACCTGTTAATATCAAAATATATTTTGGTTGTTTTAGGTCATCTGGTGCACTGAATGAGCTCCAAATGACTAAAGCTGATTATCAAAATTAAAAAACATAAACATATGTCATTTAAAATATTTATCTACTACAAATATATAATTTATATATTACAGTCATACAGAAGACATCTCAACATTCACACAGTGTTCATACTTTACACAGCATTTCACATGCATTGCTATCTCTAACATTAAAGCTTTAGCCAGGGCAACATACTAATTTTACTAGTTTCCTCCTCCCCACCAACACTCCCAATCCTAAATTTGGCTTGAATGAGATTCTTGTTATCATACAGTGTCCAGCAGTCAGTATTTCAGGTTTGGAATACAGCCTCCAAAAGACCTCCAATGTCACTGATACAACCAGAGATGATAAAGTTTTATGTTTAATTTGGACTGATTTTATTTAATCACTTCTATTCATCATTTTATTCCTTATAACATCCTAGAGCTTCTTTCCAACATATATTAGACTATGTTAAGAATGTGGAAGGAGAGATGAGATAAAACACATGCCGACTTGTCACCAGGCTGGACCACCACCAACCAGGCAGTCAAATAGCACCTGAATGTTTACAGAGACCATCATTAGTCATGAAGTAATCTTGCATGATAAGTTATTCCCTGTGGGACCTTTTGAAACACATGCTCCTGCTATTGTGAGCAAGGCACCTGCTTTGGCAGCATAAGGGAATGCCAAATTGAAAAATGGATAAGAATGAGCAGGGAAACATTGGACAGAAAACAGACCTAGAGTAATAAGCCTTTTATACTTCGAAATCCAGGCCATTGGTCTTTACTTCTTGCTTTTCCTACACTGATATTTTAGAATCATATCTTTTGCCACATATGACTGAATTTTGTGGTTCTAAATTCAGAAAATGCATGTAAGTTTTCTTCATAAAATTTTTACAGAAGTCACTTTTTCCAAAAGTTTAATTAGGTAGGAAAAAAATGCTTATGGAATGACCACTTATCTTACTAGGCTATTTCACAATTATGTGAGTAGAAGCATTTTTTAAAGTTATACATCACAAATATACAAATATGCATATATTCACATATAGCTTAAGTGTACTATGGGCAGCTAAGGTAGATACTGATTCCAACATGGTCTGATTGCACATGGAAAGGGGAAAATTAATCTAGTCTTCTCTTTTCAGTCATTTCCTTAGGACTGCATATGGATATTATTTCTCCTCTAAGTATGATGTAGGACTACTAGTTAACTTCCTACTAAATACTCAGAAAGTACAGTATGTGAGGTTTCAGTCATGCTGATACATATTTAGAATAGAAATAATGGTTTGAGCTGGTGGGACCATACTAATTTTACTAGTTTCCTCCTCCCCACCAACACTCCCAATCCTAAATTTGGCTTGAATGAGATTCTTGTTATCATACAGTGTCCAGCAGTCAGTATTTCAGGTTTGGAATACAGCCTCCAAAAGACCTCCAATGTCACTGATACAACCAGAGATGATAAAGTTTTATGTTTAATTTGGACTGATTTTATTTAATCACTTCTATTCATCATTTTATTCCTTATAACATCCTAGAGCTTCTTTCCAACATATATTAGACTATGTTAAGAATGTGGAAGGAGAGATGAGATAAAACACATGCCGACTTGTCACCAGGCTGGACCACCACCAACCAGGCAGTCAAATAGCACCTGAATGTTTACAGAGACCATCATTAGTCATGAAGTAATCTTGCATGATAAGTTATTCCCTGTGGGACCTTTTGAAACACATGCTCCTGCTATTGTGAGCAAGGCACCTGCTTTGGCAGCATAAGGGAATGCCAAATTGAAAAATGGATAAGAATGAGCAGGGAAACACTGGACAGAAAACAGACCTAGAGTAATAAGCCTTTTATACTTCGAAATCCAGGCCATTGGTCTTTACTTCTTGCTTTTCCTACACTGATATTTTAGAATCATATCTTTTGCCACATATGACTGAATTTTGTGGTTCTAAATTCAGAAAATGCATGTAAGTTTTCTTCATAAAATTTTTACAGAAGTCACTTTTTCCAAAAGTTTAATTAGGTAGGAAAAAAATGCTTATGGAATGACCACTTATCTTACTAGGCTATTTCACAATTATGTGAGTAGAAGCATTTTTTAAAGTTATACATCACAAATATACAAATATACATATATTCACATATAGCTTAAGTGTACTATGGGCAGCTAAGGTAGATACTGATTCCAACATGGTCTGATTGCACATGGAAAGGGGAAAATTAATCTAGTCTTCTCTTTTCAGTCATTTCCTTAGGACTGCATATGGATATTATTTCTCCTCTAAGTATGATGTAGGACTACTAGTTAACTTCCTACTAAATACTCAGAAAGTACAGTATGTGAGGTTTTAGTCATGCTGATACATATTTAGAATAGAAATAATGGTTTGAGCTGGTGACCTTATAAGTATATATTCCTTTTTCAACTATATTTCTCATATACTAAGGAAGAGGAGACACACTAAATATTTACTTTCTATTCAGTATACTTATTACTTTATCAATAGACAAGGTTAGTATTAATAGGACATTTAAAAGGGAAATAATTGGCACAGGAAAAAGATATTCCTATTGCCAAAACCTCAATTTTGGCTTTCTAGTATTAATAAGAATCAATACTAATAAAGGGTTAAACTAGGGGTTGGAAAACTGACCATGATTGGCAGGTGAAATCTGTATTGGTTTCCTATTTTGTAAATTGTTTCATTAAAATCAGCCACATTTATTCATTTACACAGGGTCTAGGACTGCTTTGGAGTTACAATGGCAGATTTGAGTTGGTACAACCGAAAGAACATGATCCACAAAGCTGAAAAATATTTACCATCTGGAACTTTAGGGGAAAAACATTCACCACTCTGATTTAGAGGCTTATCTATTGACCACCTATTCTGTTCTGTGAACAACTCACTGGTAAAGACTCTGAGGCTGAGAAAGACTGCAGGCAAAAGGAGAACAGGGTGGAGCGGATGAAATGGTTGCATAGTATCACCTATTCAATGGAAAGGAACTTGGACAAATTCTGGGAGATAGTGAGGGATGAGAAGGCCGGGCTTGCCGCAGTCCAAGGGGCTGCAAAGACTTGGACATGACTTAGTGACACAACAAATAACAACAACAACTACTGACCTAAGTTTTAAAACAATAATCAGAAATTTCCAGTCCTTTGCATTATCTTAAAAAATTCACTTAATGTCTATGCAGAAAAGCACCAGCTAACTGATTAAAATTAAAAGTCGGCACCAGAATATTTTTAGTTTGTTCCCACCACTGTTTTTCAGCCCATGTTTTGGGAGCTTCATCTTTTCTAATATATATGAAAATCTACACACTGATAAATGCCCGTCCTTTAGTTTCACCAATTTTAAGAATCGATCATTAGTTATTTGAATGACAGTCTCTTAAATGTCTCCTATTATCTACACTTCTACACTTTTTCAACTATATTTCTCATATACTAAGGAAGAGGAGACACACTAAATATTTACTTTCTATTCAGTATACTTATTACTTTATCAATAGACAAGGTTAGTATTAATAGGACATTTAAAAGGGAAATAATTGGCACAGGAAAAAGATATTCCTATTGCCAAAACCTCAATTTTGGCTTTCTAGTATTAATAAGAATCAATACTAATAAAGGGTTAAACTAGGGGTTGGAAAACTGACCATGATTGGCAGGTGAAATCTGTATTGGTTTCCTATTTTGTAAATTGTTTCATTAAAATCAGCCACATTTATTCATTTACACAGGGTCTAGGACTGCTTTGGAGTTACAATGGCAGATTTGAGTTGGTACAACCGAAAGAACATGATCCACAAAGCTGAAAAATATTTACCATCTGGAACATTAGGGGAAAACATTCACCACTCTGATTTAGAGGCTTATCTATTGACCACCTATTCTGTTCTGTGAACAACTCACTGGTAAAGACTCTGAGGCTGAGAAAGACTGCAGGCAAAAGGAGAACAGGGTGGAGCGGATGAAATGGTTGCATAGTATCACCTATTCAATGGAAAGGAACTTGGACAAATTCTGGGAGATAGTGAGGGATGAGAAGGCCGGGCTTGCCGCAGTCCAAGGGGCTGCAAAGACTTGGACATGACTTAGTGACACAACAAATAACAACAACAACTACTGACCTAAGTTTTAAAACAATAATCAGAAATTTCCAGTCCTTTGCATTATCTTAAAAAATTCACTTAATGTCTATGCAGAAAAAGCACCAGCTAACTGATTAAAATTAAAAGTCGGCACCAGAATATTTTTAGTTTGTTCCCACCACTGTTTTTCAGCCCATGTTTTGGGAGCTTCATCTTTTCTAATATATATGAAAATCTACACACTGATAAATGCCCGTCCCTTTAGTTTCACCAATTTTAAGAATCGATCAGGTGGTAGTTATTTGAATGACAGTCTCTTAAATGTCTCCTATTATCTACACTTCTACACTTTTTAACTTATTCTTTCTGTTTAACCAATATATAAAGTTGCCTTTTCTAAAATCTTCAGCACTTTCCATTTCTGTACTACACCACCAACTTTTCAAAGAGGACCTATGTCTCGTTTATTCTCTTTTGAATTCTAAAATAATATAAGAGATTGATGTCATTCGGTCTTGTAATATAAATACTTCTGAACCATCTTTCTGAGACCCTAAAATTGTATGGATGAATCTCTATAGAAAAGATGTTATCCAGCTGGACCCACAATGGAAATTAACTGTGGAGAACACACAGTAAAGAGCAGCTACATTCAGAGCTGACTTTTAAGAGAGCATACTCCATACAGAACATTATACATCTAAAGGTCCAGATTCAAACTCTTGTTTCTGCCACTGATGAAATATGTGACCTTGGGCAGTTAGTACTCTACCTTCAGCTCTGTGCTCCAGAAATAATTCCTTGGGCTTAAGTGAAAAATTCCTGCCTTCTTCAAGCACACTGTCATTACCACCACCAGCAGCAGCACCAACAGCAGCACCAACAGGCCTACCCAGCAGGCTTAACATTCCCCCCTCTACATTCTGGGAATTTTCTGTCATGTAAAATAGAAAGGCTTATCTTCCTTTTTGTACTTACCTCACAATATTCAATTTAGACAATATAATGTGTTTTTGAAAGACACTGAAATGAAAGAAAATGGCACGATAAATTACAACTCTATCTTATTAGGTGCAAGTGTTTATAGAGATAATCTGGGTTGACCTGAATTTGAGATTGTCTCTTATTCTATTAGCTAAATCTTTGTACTAACCACTTCTGTTTATTTTGACCATTTTTGGAAGTACTGTGGTCATGTGTTACTCCATGTGCCTCACTTTGAATTGATGATAACTACAAGCACTGAGATCCGGGGTACGTTTGTATTCCAGATTTGAAACCAAAAGATACCCCTGGCATTTTATGAAGTCAATTTCCTTCACTAGGCAAATTGCCACATTGGAAAATAAGCAAATTAAGCACTTTTTATCTGTCTTTTGGCTTCTCTGAGTAATCACCATGGATTGTGTCATAGACTGGATTTAAAACTTTGTAATTATATGTCAGTGGGTGATGTGATGCTGAGCATTCTCCTGGGGGTCTTCCCATCCCTCCTTCTTGAACACGTTCTCCTTGGACATACCATAAATTCTGATACACAATAAGGATCATTTGGAAGCATTGTTCTTTCAAGCCTCTTAGACCATATCAATTTGGGAGATCTTGCTGTCATCATCTTAAGCTGAAGTAATAATAATACACAGTAAAAGTAATAAATAGTCACCTAATGTTTGTGAGAACTGTGTGGCAAAGAAACACTCTGCATGTGGACCCCTTCCAGAAAACTCAAATTTGTATTACTAATCCTTGTTGTAAATTGCTACCATCTATGGAAATTGCTACAGTGCAAAACCCAGAAATACATTTCCTTATTTAAAACCTAATTGATTCACTTAGAACTTTCTTTTGTTAATCTACCAAATCACAGCTATTAAATATTGCATGTTAAAGCCATAGATACAGTTATTATTAATATCATGATTATTGTGGGGGGTTTTCAGCCCATATTCACAAATATTTTCTTTTTAATATATTATGGCCCATACTTATAGAAAATTTCTTTCAACACATTTTACCGTTTATCTTTAAAGGAAAAGTGTTTCAGGAGAAAACAATAACAAATCTTTCTCCACTATATGAGAAATGTGTGTGAGAGAAATTTGTATACATACAAATATATATGTGAGTAGTTCGTACTCATTCCAGTTTCGTGGTAGAGCATCTCATGGACTACCCATTCCAGTTTCATGGTAGAGCATCTCATGGACAGAGGAGCCTGGGGAGCTACAGTCCATGGGATCTCAAAGAGTTGGACATGACTGAGTGACTAACACACATATACATATACATATATATTCATTTCTTATGTGTATATGCATACATACTGATTTCTTTTACAAATCATAATTTATAGCAATCAGAAAGTATATTCCTGATAAATAACACTGATCAATTATACCTCTCCCTTAAATGATGCATATTTCAAACTATAAAAAACTTTTAATTATATTGATTAACTGCAGCAATAAGGCAAAATAGAAATCCTCTGCTCTCTCTTAAATATGGCCTTTTACATTAGTGATTATAAGGATTCTACTAAATAATAAAATCTGACAACATCAATTATTGGCTAATAAGACTAATTCATATGTAGCAATACATACTATATTTATACATCTGCTTCTTACTCCCCATAACAGCCTAATGTAAATATCATTATTTGCCCCATCTTAGAAAAAATGAAATGGGGGTGGGATCCCCATACCTTCTCTCAACATATAGGAATTTCTTGTGTCATCACAGACCTGAAGCTCTACTTCTAGACCCTGAGTCTTAAGTCACTGCATTGTACCACATCCCTTGAAAAACAAACTTACTATTTGCCAAATTCAGTGAACTACTATATGACTAATTAAAGAAAATTTCAGCTTTTCTCAAGCCTCCCTAGTATTAATATGGCAATGACATTTTTATTTAGGTCTACTCAGTGTATAGGAATGATGTCTGTATTTATACAGAATTTTTATCCCACCTACTTTTTAAAAGGTTCAGAGTGGTGTGAGGAAGATATGCTATATTTCCCTGGTTTATATGTTCACTTCTTGTATATTTATTTGGCTTACAGTTCTGCCAAAGAAATTGGGGCTGTCTGCACATGGCACAAAACAGATCTAGAACAGCTGGCACAAAACGCCCATACTTATAGAAAATTTCTTTCAACACATTTTACCGTTTATCTTTAAAGGAAAAGTGTTTCAGGAGAAAACAATAACAAATCTTTCTCCACTATATGAGAAATGTGTGTGAGAGAAATTTGTATACATACAAATATATATGTGAGTAGTTCGTACTCATTCCAGTTTCGTGGTAGAGCATCTCATGGACTACCCATTCCAGTTTCATGGTAGAGCATCTCATGGACAGAGGAGCCTGGGGAGCTACAGTCCATGGGATCTCAAAGAGTTGGACATGACTGAGTGACTAACACACATATACATATACATATATATTCATTTCTTATGTGTATATGCATACATACTGATTTCTTTTACAAATCATAATTTATAGCAATCAGAAAGTATATTCCTGATAAATAACACTGATCAATTATACCTCTCCCTTAAATGATGCATATTTCAAACTATAAAAAACTTTTAATTATATTGATTAACTGCAGCAATAAGGCAAAATAGAAATCCTCTGCTCTCTCTTAAATATGGCCTTTTACATTAGTGATTATAAGGATTCTACTAAATAATAAAATCTGACAACATCAATTATTGGCTAATAAGACTAATTCATATGTAGCAATACATACTATATTTATACATCTGCTTCTTACTCCCCATAACAGCCTAATGTAAATATCATTATTTGCCCCATCTTAGAAAAAATGAAATGGGGGTGGGATCCCCATACCTTCTCTCAACATATAGGAATTTCTTGTGTCATCACAGACCTGAAGCTCTACTTCTAGACCCTGAGTCTTAAGTCACTGCATTGTACCACATCCCTTGAAAAACAAACTTACTATTTGCCAAATTCAGTGAACTACTATATGACTAATTAAAGAAAATTTCAGCTTTTCTCAAGCCTCCCTAGTATTAATATGGCAATGACATTTTTATTTAGGTCTACTCAGTGTATAGGAATGATGTCTGTATTTATACAGAATTTTTATCCCACCTACTTTTTAAAAGGTTCAGAGTGGTGTGAGGAAGATATGCTATATTTCCCTGGTTTATATGTTCACTTCTTGTATATTTATTTGGCTTACAGTTCTGACAAAGAAATTGGGGCTGTCTGCACATGGCACAAAACAGATCTAGAACAGCTGATTAGCCAGATGTTCTTGCAATGTTCATTTCACTTCTCATATTTAGTTTCCATTTCTGAATGACAAGACTAGACCTGGGACTACACAAGGTACCTTCCTCCTCTGGCATTTATGATTCTTACGAAATTATCAGCATTTACTGAATTTTCAGGCATTTGAAATAATCCATTGCAGTGCTTTGAATTATTGCTTGAGGGTGTTAACAACTCAATTTACCTAATTCTTAGCCCAGTGATCACTGAAGAGCTACTAATGAATATTAAACATTATTAATCCATAAATAGTGCTTTTGTAATGGCAACAAAGACTCAAAAAAGTGGCAGCTATATTCTTTTATTCAGTCTTCTTATATGAATCTCTAAGACCCCTAGTGAAGAAAATCAGTGTTCCCTAGAGCTGAGCACCAATGACGTGGACTTTGGTG
Source organism: Tragulus kanchil (assembly GCA_022376925.1). NCBI lineage: Eukaryota > Metazoa > Chordata > Mammalia > Artiodactyla > Tragulidae > Tragulus > Tragulus kanchil. The sequence goes on along the minus strand of JAIOJX010000004.1, from coordinate 117,201,952 downwards.
AATGCCTCATGAAGATGGTAACATCTCTGGCGACAAAAGGAACAAACGTGTTCCTTTTCGTAACACTGAGACCATGAACTGTCTCAAATGTCACATCTGAATGGCTGATATCACAAGAAGTGATATTTTTCTGAGTATCTGAATATTTTTACCACTATAGAGTGTCTTGATATTTCCTCATTTGTCTGAAAAGTAAGTAGTTAGAGCCTAAAACCTGCTTATTTTATAAGACATTTGCAATCTCCTAAGGATGTCTTCTGCTTTTAGATGTCATATAAAAGACATTTATATTTCCTCATTTATTCTTTTCTATTCTTTTCTTTCTTTTTCAGAGTCATATCTTCATGCTCATGCCCAATTTCTGACTCTTTCAGGAAAATATACCTTAAATCTTTTAAAATCCTCACAAACTTCTATACCAACTTCTAAAGCAACTTTTTCATTGCAAATTATAATGCAAAATAGTTGGACCTAGATTGTAGTAAAAGGAAAATTCCTATTACAGCATCTGCAAATTACAAAACTTTTTATCCTGCAGTGCTTTTGAGAAACTTAGCTTGTTTTCTTCAAAAAAATGCTTCATGAAAGGCCTAATAACACATTTAAATTACTGAGGATAATTTGAAAATTTTAAGTTTTATGGAATTTAGATGATTACTAGGTGTGAGGAAGATATGCTATATTTCCCTGGTTTATATGTTCACTTCTTGTATATTTATTTGGCTTACAGTTCTGACAAAGAAATTGGGGCTGTCTGCACATGGCACAAAACAGATCTAGAACAGCTGATTAGCCAGATGTTCTTGCAATGTTCATTTCACTTCTCATATTTAGTTTCCATTTCTGAATGACAAGACTAGACCTGGGACTACACAAGGTACCTTCCTCCTCTGGCATTTATGATTCTTACGAAATTATCAGCATTTACTGAATTTTCAGGCATTTGAAATAATCCATTGCAGTGCTTTGAATTATTGCTTGAGGGTGTTAACAACTCAATTTACCTAATTCTTAGCCCAGTGATCACTGAAGAGCTACTAATGAATATTAAACATTATTAATCCATAAATAGTGCTTTTGTAATGGCAACAAAGACTCAAAAAAGTGGCAGCTATATTCTTTTATTCAGTCTTCTTATATGAATCTCTAAGACCCCTAGTGAAGAAAATCAGTGTTCCCTAGAGCTGAGCACCAATGACGTGGACTTTGGTGAATGCCTCATGAAGATGGTAACATCTCTGGCGACAAAAGGAACAAACGTGTTCCTTTTCGTAACACTGAGACCATGCACTGTCACAAATGTCACATCTGAATGGCTGATATCACAAGAAGTGATATTTTTCTGAGTATCTGAATATTTTTACCACTATAGAGTGTCTTGATATTTCCTCATTTGTCTGAAAAGTAAGTAGTTAGAGCCTAAAACCTGCTTATTTTATAAGACATTTGCAATCTCCTAAGGATGTCTTCTGCTTTTAGATGTCATATAAAAGACATTTATATTTCCTCATTTATTCTTTTCTATTCTTTTCTTTCTTTTTCAGAGTCATATCTTCATGCTCATGCCCAATTTCTGACTCTTTCAGGAAAATATACCTTAAATCTTTTAAAATCCTCACAAACTTCTATACCAACTTCTAAAGCAACTTTTTACTTGCAAATTAGAATGCAAAATAGTTGGACCTAGATGGTAGTAAAAGGAAAATTCCTATTACAGCATCTGCAAATTACAAGTGAAAGTCACTTATAACTTATCCTGCAGTGCTTTTGAGAAACTTAGCTTGTTTTCTTCAAAGAAGAAAAATGCTTCATGAAAGGCCTAATAACACATTTAAATTACTGAGGATAATTTGAAAATTTTAAGTTTTATGGAATTTAGATGATTACTAGAATCCCAGCAAGTAGCATAATGGACATAATTCTTGTAACAATTGAGAATTACTCTGCACATGATACACTTGCGTTGATTTGAACTTAGCACTTAAAAACTGTACTTAACCCAAGTCACCACTCAGAAAGGATTTTTTTTTTTTTTTTTTTGGTAAAATACAGTTAAGCTTGATAAGAATTTTAGGTAGCTCAAATTGTTCTATAAATTCAAATTAAATGGAATGGCATTTGTTTAAGACATCAAGTCATACAATTTTTGTGTATTTTATGTTTTCATGAAAAGTATTCTGAAATCAAATATATAGATATAGATGTTCAATAGTATCTGAATGTGTATCTCTCTATATATCCTTACCTATATTATACATACGCAGCCATATAAAATTTGTCTGTCTGTCTGATTTTTTCTTGACCGAGAGGTTTATAACTCAGGAATTCTCTGATTACCCCTCTACAAGTATTTGTCTTCACTGAAAAATGGCCAGAGGAGGGAATGACTGAAGGTTTTTTTCATGGTCTTTTCAACTGATTACCCGAAAGTGAAAAAATGGCAAGGGTCGACTACTGACTTCACTCCAAAAATATTATATAATTTGACAGGAGAAACAAGAAGCCAGGAAGGGCAGAAGGGGTGAGAAGGAGAAAAGGAAGGGAAGAAAAGACAGCCCAGATTGTAGGCTGAGTTGAACTGGGAAGAATGCTGTGAAAATTCCCTTTTCCTGTAGTTCAATCAGCTGAAATCTGGCTTCATTCTTCTTGACCCCACAGCCACCCTGCTGGGACTGTGCCATTCACAAACCAGAAGAGAAGGAGAAGGGCAGGGAGAAAATCATGTATAACCAATGTACAGAGAGGGACTCTGTAGAGTCCCACATTCTAGATAGTTGTTGAAGCATTGTTGAATAACCTAACTTAGGAGATTAAGACCTTGTAGGTGGCCTAACCTGAATCCTTAAACTGGATTACCTAAATCTTAGAATTCTGAAGATAAGAGATAGTATTTCAGTCTTAAAGAATAAATTAAGTAAAAATATAGCCATGTACAATATACTTACATTATATATATTATACAGTTTTTATTTTATTTTTATATTTTGACATCTTTTATTGTTTTTTTTTATTCATTTTCATTCATCTTTATTCTTTGGCCTGTGTGGGCCTCCCATCACAGTGGCCTTTCTCCTTGTAGAGCACCGGCTCTGCGCACATGCACTCCAGAGTGCTGGCTCCTAATTGGACACATCTGTCTAGCCGCTCCGCGGCTCGTGAGATCTTCCCCAGCCAGGGATCAAACCAGTGCCCCCTTGCACTGCCAGGCATACTCTTTACCCACTGCACTACCAGGGAAGCCCTGGTTTTTATTTTTTAAGAAGGGAATTGATAAACATAAAATTGGGATGATCCAAATATGTATTAACCATACTATGTAACAAAATACTACAAAACATCACCATTTACATAGTTTCTGAAGTTCAAGAGTCCAGAAATAGAGCTTTCCTAGTGGCTCAGCTGATAAAGAATCTCCTTGCAATGCAGGAGACCCGGGTTCAATCCCTGTGTCAAGATAGGTCCCTGGAGGTGAGAATGGCAACCCACTCCACAATTCTTGCCTGGAGAATTCCATGGACAGAGAAGTCTGGTAGGCTACAGTCCATGGGGTTACAAAGCAGCCTTAAGTTTTCCTTCATTCCTCCTCACTTTCTGTGAGTCTCTTATCCCGAACTATTGATAGTGTCATAACATCTCATGCATCCTCAGTTTTATACAGGCCACTCTCTGTCTGAAACACCTCCCACCTTTCCTCGAATAATTTTTCTATTAAAAACTAACATCAATAGTCATCTCCTTCTTTCCCAATCCCACTTCCCTTCCACCCACTCTTGGTTATTTTGTTCCTCCTATGTTACCCTATGGGAAAACAGGCTTCTGTTTCTCAGAGCACTTTTCATATTGTGTGGTTCACATGTGTTTGCTAAGTCTCTGTAGAGTCCCACATTCTAGATAGTTGTTGAAGCATTGTTGAATAACCTAACTTAGGAGATTAAGACCTTGTAGGTGGCCTAACCTGAATCCTTAAACTGGATTACCTAAATCTTAGAATTCTGAAGATAAGAGATAGTATTTCAGTCTTAAAGAATAAATTAAGTAAAAATATAGCCATGTACAATATACTTACATTATATATATTATACAGTTTTTATTTTATTTTTATATTTTGACATCTTTTATTGTTTTTTTTTATTCATTTTCATTCATCTTTATTCTTTGGCCTGTGTGGGCCTCCCATCACAGTGGCCTTTCTCCTTGTAGAGCACCGGCTCTGCGCACATGCACTCCAGAGTGCTGGCTCCTAATTGGACACATCTGTCTAGCCGCTCCGCGGCTCGTGAGATCTTCCCCAGCCAGGGATCAAACCAGTGCCCCCTTGCACTGCCAGGCATACTCTTTACCCACTGCACTACCAGGGAAGCCCTGGTTTTTATTTTTTAAGAAGGGAATTGATAAACATAAAATTGGGATGATCCAAATATGTATTAACCATACTATGTAACAAAATACTACAAAACATCACCATTTACATAGTTTCTGAAGTTCAAGAGTCCAGAAATAGAGCTTTCCTAGTGGCTCAGCTGATAAAGAATCTCCTTGCAATGCAGGAGACCCGGGTTCAATCCCTGTGTCAAGATAGGTCCCTGGAGGTGAGAATGGCAACCCACTCCACAATTCTTGCCTGGAGAATTCCATGGACAGAGAAGTCTGGTAGGCTACAGTCCATGGGGTTACAAAGCAGCCTTAAGTTTTCCTTCATTCCTCCTCACTTTCTGTGAGTCTCTTATCCCGAACTATTGATAGTGTCATAACATCTCATGCATCCTCAGTTTTATACAGGCCACTCTCTGTCTGAAACACCTCCCACCTTTCCTCGAATAATTTTTCTATTAAAAACTAACATCAATAGTCATCTCCTTCTTTCCCAATCCCACTTCCCTTCCACCCACTCTTGGTTATTTTGTTCCTCCTATGTTACCCTATGGGAAAACAGGCTTCTGTTTCTCAGAGCACTTTTCATATTGTGTGGTTCACATGTGTTTGCTAAGTCACTTCAGTCATGTCCAGCTCTTTTCTGACTCTCTGGACTGCAGCCTGCCAGGATCCTCTGTCCATACGATTCTCCAGGCATGAATGCTGGAGTGGGTTACTACGCCTTCCTCTAGGGGATCTTCCAGACCCACGGATCGAACCCACCATCTCTTGCGTCTCGAGCACTGGCAAAGGATTCTTTAGCACTGCACCAAATAGGAAACCTGTGGTCATTATACATTTACCCATGTTTCTTTTTTTTCCCTGGCTATAAAGTTTTCAGACACAGAAATGACTTATTTTTTTTTTCCCCATCATGCCTCTTTTTTATTTATATTATTTTTCATCCATCCTTTATTCTTTGGCACGTGTGGGCCTCCCATTGCAGTGGCCTCTCTCCATGCAGAGCATCAGCTCTGGGCGCATGCGTTCCAGAGTGCTGGCTCAGAATGAACACACCTGTCCAGCTGCTCCACGGCACAGGGATTGAACTGGTGCCCCTTGCACTGCAAGGTGAACTCCCTAACCACTGGACCACCAGGGAAGTCCTTGACACAGAAATAACTTTTTAATCCTTGTGTTCCTTCCTTTACAACAGATATAGCATAGTCACCTTTTACCCTGAGAAAATTATTTTATTCTCAAAAACATTTATCATCTTCCATCATGTGTATTTTAGTTATTGTTCTTAGTACACTAACAGTGCTGGTTTTTATTCATCTTCAAACATGCAATGATTTTGGCATTTACTTTTAATAGAGTCTGGTAGGCATAACATCTAAATGCATCCATGGGGTTACAAAGCAGCCTTAAGTTTTCCTTCATTCCTCCTCACTTTCTGTGAGTCTCTTATCCCGAACTATTGATAGTGTCATAACATCTCATGCATCCTCAGTTTTATACAGGCCACTCTCTGTCTGAAACACCTCCCACCTTTCCTCGAATAATTTTTCTATTAAAAACTAACATCAATAGTCATCTCCTTCTTTCCCAATCCCACTTCCCTTCCACCCACTCTTGGTTATTTTGTTCCTCCTATGTTACCCTATGGGAAAACAGGCTTCTGTTTCTCAGAGCACTTTTCATATTGTGTGGTTCACATGTGTTTGCTAAGTCATTTCAGTCATGTCCAGCTCTTTTCTGACTCTCTGGACTGCAGCCTGCCAGGATCCTCTGTCCATACGATTCTCCAGGCATGAATGCTGGAGTGGGTTACTACGCCTTCCTCTAGGGGATCTTCCAGACCCACGGATCGAACCCACCATCTCTTGCGTCTCGAGCACTGGCAAAGGATTCTTTAGCACTGCACCAAATAGGAAACCTGTGGTCATTATACATTTACCCATGTTTCTTTTTTTTCCCTGGCTATAAAGTTTTCAGACACAGAAATGACTTATTTTTTTTTTCCCCATCATGCCTCTTTTTTATTTATATTATTTTTCATCCATCCTTTATTCTTTGGCACGTGTGGGCCTCCCATTGCAGTGGCCTCTCTCCATGCAGAGCATCAGCTCTGGGCGCATGCGTTCCAGAGTGCTGGCTCAGAATGAACACACCTGTCCAGCTGCTCCACGGCACAGGGATTGAACTGGTGCCCCTTGCACTGCAAGGTGAACTCCCTAACCACTGGACCACCAGGGAAGTCCTTGACACAGAAATAACTTTTTAATCCTTGTGTTCCTTCCTTTACAACAGATATAGCATAGTCACCTTTTACCCTGAGAAAATTATTTTATTCTCAAAAACATTTATCATCTTCCATCATGTGTATTTTAGTTATTGTTCTTAGTACACTAACAGTGCTGGTTTTTTACTTCCATCAATATTGAATGACCAGAAAATTACAAATGAACATATGATTTTTTAAAAAGAGGCATTTACTTTTAATGATTCTTTTTTCAGAATGTAGGCAATTATTTCACCTGGTAGTCTTTATTATCATTTTGTTCTTATATTTTCTTGCCTGATACAAGCTTAAAGGTTTTCTAAAAACTTAACACCTTTTATATGTGTGCTGTGTATAAGATTAAAGGGTAGAAGTAACTTCAAAATTGGACGTAACTTTGAATACAGAAGTGACATTGCCATAAACTTCATCACCTGAGGAATTTGTGTACCAAGCAGTATGTGCTCAGGTTGGGTTTATAGGTAAACAGGTGTGTGTCAACTGAAACCTAATGTCTGATTTATTCCATGATTCTTTCTAATGCATAACTTGGATCCTATGAGCAACTCTAATCAAAGCTTCATTCTCCAAAGATTACTTTCTCTAGAAATTGATTTGGGACATGCACTATTCTACCAATTTACACTAACAGTGTTTGAGATTCCTTTGAATTACAAAAATACTTTCTTTTTTTAAACATTTATTTATTTATTTGGGGGTGTAGGGTGGGGAGGGAGGGGAGCAGGTGGGCCACGTCTATTGGTCTTTCATTTGTCTATTTTCATCCATCTTCGTTCTTTGGCCTGTGTGGGCCTCCCATCGCGGTGGTCTCTGTTGTCGCTGAGCACCAGCTCCGGGCGCATGCGCTCCAGAGCTCCGGCTTGGCAATTGGACACATCAGTCCAGCTGCTCTGCAGCACGTGGGATCTTCCCAGGCCAGGGCTCGAACCGGCGCCCCTGGCACTGCAAGGCGGTGTCCTTACCCACTGGACCACCAGGGAAGCCCTAAAAAAACACTTTCAAAATATCACTTAATGTAATGTCCAAAATAACTCTATGATTAAGCACCACAGATGTTATCATACCAAATTCATATCTCTAAACTTAGTTTGACAAGCCTGTGGGGGTTGATGCCTACATTAGAATAAACTCCTTTTCCATCCTCCTCTCTTTTATATCTCCTTCACACAGAGGCAGGCGTCTTTCAGTGTTCTCCAGTCCAGTTGCTAAAGTTCACATTTACATTTGTAATGGGAACATTTCTGAGCCTTGTCTGGCTCTTCACAGGTTGTTTATTGCACGCTGGTGACATAACCATTATCTTTTCACTCTAATCTTTCTCTTCAATGTAACATCTGAAGTGCAGCATAGAGGATTAGTGCTGCCCTGACTTAATCAGTTTATAAAAATCTCCAGAGAAAGCCACCCGCCCATTCACACATCACAGATGTTTTGTTTTCACTTGATTAGGCAATTGATTTGGCCCCCAGTGCCTCAAGGAAGGAAAGATGCTCTCACTATTTATTTGTATATGAAAGGATTGTGAGAGAATGGGACAGGTCATGTCTAATACAGCGGGATAGAAAATAGCATTCCAGGAAGCTGCCATGCGATGACTTTACCAGCTGGAAAAGGGGACAGAATAAGGCCTTTGCAGACATTTTATTCTCTTCATCCCATAACCTGCTGAAGTGTGGTAGAGTGCACCATGGTTCATAACGCAGCAGGACCTTCTCTACTACGATTCATGCTTTATATAGAGCATGAATGTTGGGAAGATTACTAGGACACCACTGGGAGAGAAGTCAAGTTCTAAGTTGTTGGCAGAGGTGAATGAGCAGTGCAGTTGGGGCACAGGATTTTTCTCCCCTTTCAGTTTATTACCAATTATTCGTGAAAGGATCACTTAAAGGAGTAGAGGTAGAACAATGTGTCTTATATCTATAAGTGATGTCTGCGGTAATTTAGTCCCAGAACTATTACTACCTGTCCTCTTGTCCAAATTCTTTATTTGCTGGAAGCTCTGATGTAACTATTCTGCTTGTGGCTGTCCAACTATTCTAGGGATTCCATTTACACGAGGTACCTAAAATTAGTCAAATTCATAGAGTAAGAAAGTACACTGGTAGATGCCAGGGGCTAGGAGGTGAGGAGGGCGGAGAGGGCACTGAAGTGTGAGTTGTTAATGGGGACAGAGCTCCAGTTTAGGAAGAAGAAAAATTGGGGAGATGGGTGACATTGAGAGGTGCACAACAATGCAAATGTCCTGAATGCCGCTGAACTGCAGAGTTAAACAGGGTCAGAAAAGTGTGTATTATGTAATGTTACCATAATAAAAAAGAAACTTAAATAGAAGGTGTTTTGAAAGTTTACATGTTTAACTATCAGTTTATTACCATGCATTTTCCAGCATATGTCCAAATAGCTGAAGATTTCATTTTAATATTTTCTGAAAGCACTATTCTCTCATAACGTATTACAATCAAAAAAAAAAAATAATACTGCTATTTGACATTTATCTTTACAATTTTAATCTTATTTGGAGGCATATATTTTGACTTACATGATTTCATTTTAATAATTTTCTTGAATTTGGCCCCAGTGCCTCAAGGAAGGAAAGATGCTCTCACTATTTATTTGTATATGAAAGGATTGTGAGAGAATGGGACAGGTCATGTCTAATACAGCGGGATAGAAAATAGCATTCCAGGAAGCTGCCATGCGATGACTTTACCAGCTGGAAAAGGGGACAGAATAAGGCCTTTGCAGACATTTTATTCTCTTCATCCCATAACCTGCTGAAGTGTGGTAGAGTGCACCATGGTTCATAACGCAGCAGGACCTTCTCTACTACGATTCATGCTTTATATAGAGCATGAATGTTGGGAAGATTACTAGGACACCACTGGGAGAGAAGTCAAGTTCTAAGTTGTTGGCAGAGGTGAATGAGCAGTGCAGTTGGGGCACAGGATTTTTCTCCCCTTTCAGTTTATTACCAATTATTCGTGAAAGGATCACTTAAAGGAGTAGAGGTAGAACAATGTGTCTTATATCTATAAGTGATGTCTGCGGTAATTTAGTCCCAGAACTATTACTACCTGTCCTCTTGTCCAAATTCTTTATTTGCTGGAAGCTCTGATGTAACTATTCTGCTTGTGGCTGTCCAACTATTCTAGGGATTCCATTTACACGAGGTACCTAAAATTAGTCAAATTCATAGAGTAAGAAAGTACACTGGTAGATGCCAGGGGCTAGGAGGTGAGGAGGGCGGAGAGGGCACTGAAGTGTGAGTTGTTAATGGGGACAGAGCTCCAGTTTAGGAAGAAGAAAAATTGGGGAGATGGGTGACATTGAGAGGTGCACAACAATGCAAATGTCCTGAATGCCGCTGAACTGCAGAGTTAAACAGGGTCAGAAAAGTGTGTATTATGTAATGTTACCATAATAAAAAAGAAACTTAAATAGAAGGTGTTTTGAAAGTTTACATGTTTAACTATCAGTTTATTACCATGCATTTTCCAGCATATGTCCAAATAGCTGAAGATTTCATTTTAATATTTTCTGAAAGCACTATTCTCTCATAACGTATTACAATCAAAAAAAAAAATAATACTGCTATTTGACATTTATCTTTACAATTTTAATCTTATTTGGAGGCATATATTTTGACTTACATGATCATTCCAGCTCAATATAGCATCCCCATAATGAGAACTTTAAAAGTTTACTAGAAATAATATAGTACAAGTTTATCTCTTAAAGTGATATTTTTGACATTTTAATTATATTAAATTTAATTAGGCATTTCATGAAGACAAGATTTTTATTTTTGTCTTTTTATCACTTGAATATTTGCATGTTAAGGAATAGGGTCATTTGTCACTGAATGTGACTACCCATGATGAGGTAGAAAACACCCTTCTCAATAAACAAGCTCACAGTTAGTTACCCAGTTTCTTGCATTTGCACAACACAGTTTATGTCAACTAAACAAGAATCATACCAACAGCCATGGAAATCCCAAAAGGACAATCACCTCAGAGCCCATGCTTGTTATAAAGAAATGGTATTCAGAGCAGAGTGTGAGGTTAAATATAATCAATAGTCCATCTCTCAACTATAAGTTTCTGAAATATGAAGGCAAATACTAATATTTTCATGAAAAAAATTAATTTCATATTAATTTTTTATTGGTCTCTAACAGAAAATTTCGTTATTTCCATACAGCTTCTTTACCTGTGTGAAACACGCGCATTTAACATGTATGGGAAAGCTGGGGTATTCTGAAAATGTGAATGAGTCAGATACATTTGTGTTATTACCAACAATGGGTGCATGGATCACCATGGAGATGAATAATCCTTTTAATCCTTCTTAGAATACATTTTCAAAGCTAAAATGTAATTACTGCATAATGAGAGTTGTATATGCCTCCAGATAAAAGTACATGGAATAGTATGAATAATTCGAAGAAGCACTCCTTAAACTGTTCTTTACAGATAATTAGGTTCATGAGATTAAGAATGTACTCTGAAGATTAGCCAAGAGACCCTACTTCAGAATATTGTAACATGTGAAAAGCCTTTTCAGGCCATATGGTGATCGAGAGTACTATGGTCTCCGGGGAGCCTTGTCAGCCTTTGCCACAATCTGTTGTCAGGCCCCACAGTTGAAAGCTGATTCCAGAGGAGTTTAACTCCAGGAAGTCTCCTAGAAGACACTATCAAGATTACAAGGACACAACAACTGCCCTGCTGTATTTCTATCTGTTACAAGTTTCTCTTCCTATTTGTGTTTATTATACCATAAATTCACTTCTCTCTCTCTTAACCTAAAATAATCAGCGACATTAATGCTACAAACATCCACTTTCAAGCTGAATGAATTTCGAATTAGCCTTGTGGTGACGCAGAAAATAGCTCCTCTCTAACCAAAAAATTGCATGAAGACAAGATTTTTATTTTTGTCTTTTTATCACTTGAATATTTGCATGTTAAGGAATAGGGTCATTTGTCACTGAATGTGACTACCCATGATGAGGTAGAAAACACCCTTCTCAATAAACAAGCTCACAGTTAGTTACCCAGTTTCTTGCATTTGCACAACACAGTTTATGTCAACTAAACAAGAATCATACCAACAGCCATGGAAATCCCAAAAGGACAATCACCTCAGAGCCCATGCTTGTTATAAAGAAATGGTATTCAGAGCAGAGTGTGAGGTTAAATATAATCAATAGTCCATCTCTCAACTATAAGTTTCTGAAATATGAAGGCAAATACTAATATTTTCATGAAAAAAATTAATTTCATATTAATTTTTTATTGGTCTCTAACAGAAAATTTCGTTATTTCCATACAGCTTCTTTACCTGTGTGAAACACGCGCATTTAACATGTATGGGAAAGCTGGGGTATTCTGAAAATGTGAATGAGTCAGATACATTTGTGTTATTACCAACAATGGGTGCATGGATCACCATGGAGATGAATAATCCTTTTAATCCTTCTTAGAATACATTTTCAAAGCTAAAATGTAATTACTGCATAATGAGAGTTGTATATGCCTCCAGATAAAAGTACATGGAATAGTATGAATAATTCGAAGAAGCACTCCTTAAACTGTTCTTTACAGATAATTAGGTTCATGAGATTAAGAATGTACTCTGAAGATTAGCCAAGAGACCCTACTTCAGAATATTGTAACATGTGAAAAGCCTTTTCAGGCCATATGGTGATCGAGAGTACTATGGTCTCCGGGGAGCCTTGTCAGCCTTTGCCACAATCTGTTGTCAGGCCCCACAGTTGAAAGCTGATTCCAGAGGAGTTTAACTCCAGGAAGTCTCCTAGAAGACACTATCAAGATTACAAGGACACAACAACTGCCCTGCTGTATTTCTATCTGTTACAAGTTTCTCTTCCTATTTGTGTTTATTATACCATAAATTCACTTCTCTCTCTCTTAACCTAAAATAATCAGCGACATTAATGCTACAAACATCCACTTTCAAGCTGAATGAATTTCGAATTAGCCTTGTGGTGACGCAGAAAATAGCTCCTCTCTAATATCTCATATTTGCATCAATTTATACACCTTGTCCTTTACATATTTTAAATAAAGAAGCTAAGCTGTATGGCTATGCATGAGAAATCATTCAATAAGTGACCATTCTTGTTATTATGATTATTTAATTCTTTTGAGGAGGGATTTGCATCTGAAAAAGAAAAGTCTTGTTACTCCAAATGCCTAGACTTCTGGGACTTCAAAAAAGATAAATATCAATAATAGACCAGAAACAGAATTGCCAACTTTCTATTTTGTCAAGTGTTAATATGTGTAAAATGTCTTTTACTATCATGTTAATAAATGATAGTGTTTAATTTTAACACTATTCTATTTAACACTTTAATTTTAACACTAAATTTGAGATAGACATGCTCTTAAAGGATAGCTCTTTAAAGTTAGTAATCTTAATAAAAATGAACCTTCGAAGTGGTTTCATATACTTTAAAGGGGGCTGAAATCCACAGCTACTCACTTTTCTATTAGTGTTTCTGAACTTGCATATTGTAATATATAAGCATTATGCAAATCAAGAAATATTTGACCATATTTAAATCATAAATATGTCCTATTACTAAATACGTCATTGGTTATTTTGTGGTCTGATTTTTTAAGAGTATCTTTAAAATCAAACTCTCACAGAGATTATCAAAGAGCTAGCTACTTAGAGACTTAGTTGATAAGATCTGTTTTTTAACCAAAAGGACAGCTATTATGATTATTTGCATGTATATCTCTATTATCAGTCCATTCATCCATTTGTCCATTCATCCATATATTTACTGACTCAGTAAAAAAATATTTCATCAATAGGCTTTATAAAATAGCTTATCTTATTCTGTAAAATGCAAAAATACAAAAGAATGTGCTTTTTCATTGATTTACATTGTCATTTACACAGAAATATGGAGGGGTATGACAATTACCCAACTGTATAGGAGTCATCTTATCTGTATTTCAATATTCTAGCTAATTGTATGGCATAATATCTTACGTAGGGTTCCCTGGGAAATAGAATTTGGACAGAGATTAGCATGAAGAAAATTTATCAGGGAGTGCCCACAGGAGCAATACCTATGAGAAGGTGAACAAAATAGGACTGAAAAAAGGGATGAGTTGAACTCTAAAGCAATTCCAGCCAAAGTGGTGACAGATCCCACAAACTCTGAAGTTGAGATGGCTCTTTGGAACTGGCCACAGCTGAGGCAAGAGGGGACAAGTTATACAGTCCACACTGACCATCTACCGGGTACATGACGTTCTAGGAAAAGAAGTGCTGCTATGGAAGTTGGCTCGCTTCAACTGAGGGCAGTTCTCAGAAGCGATTCAGGGGAAACCCAACTGCCAATATTCGTCAGTGCAGATGAATTCTCGGTCTAGAAGGAGGGATTTGAATAGCAAAGCACAATGGTTAATGCACTGCCCTAGCATATACCTGCCAAATATCAGCTCTGTTCTTCCCTTTTATTTTTTCTGTCTACTGCACTTAACTCATCTAAGATAGTATGCTCTTTATTTACATGTTTTGCTTATTATGTCTCCTTGCTTATACATGATTGCCCCCAAAAACATGAGCCAACTGCTTTCTTAAAGAGTGCAACCCAGTGAACAAGAGTTAGGTTAAAGGGAGATAGGACGGAGAAGTGAGGGAGAGCCAATGCCAGGTGAACTCGCAGACCAGCAACAAAATGGGACCAAGCAAAGCTGCTTAATCTCTTGACACTGTCTTGCAACCTTATGTAAACAGCTACTTCTCAGATCAGCGCAGGCTGGGAAAGGAGAGAGAAGACTGAATTTTTCTCCCACTGATCAAAATTTCAACCCACAGAACACTAATATCTCTCTATTCCTGAGTTAAAGATACATGTGTACATATAGGACTGCATTTGAACCCAAGAAAATTAGTTCTTGCATTTTATCCAAAAATATTCTCAAATGCAAGCAAAAAGGCAAAAGTAATGCAGAAGAGCCTCACAGATTACAGTCATCGGGGTCTCAAAGAGTCAGATATGACGGAGCAACTGAGAACACAATCTAGATACAAGGTTATTTACTTCAATTTTGTTTACAATTGCAAAAAAATAAAAAATAAACAGAAATGACCCAATTGTCTATCAGCTGCATATACTGAGCAGATTGAGTAAACCACAGAAAGGCCATATTTTATGTCCACTAAAAACAGTGATACGATCTTTACAACTTATAAGTAAAAATACGGTTTGCCATGATCAGGAGTGCCCACAGGAGCAATACCTATGAGAAGGTGAACAAAATAGGACTGAAAAAAGGGATGAGTTGAACTCTAAAGCAATTCCAGCCAAAGTGGTGACAGATCCCACAAACTCTGAAGTTGAGATGGCTCTTTGGAACTGGCCACAGCTGAGGCAAGAGGGGACAAGTTATACAGTCCACACTGACCATCTACCGGGTACATGACGTTCTAGGAAAAGAAGTGCTGCTATGGAAGTTGGCTCGCTTCAACTGAGGGCAGTTCTCAGAAGCGATTCAGGGGAAACCCAACTGCCAATATTCGTCAGTGCAGATGAATTCTCGGTCTAGAAGGAGGGATTTGAATAGCAAAGCACAATGGTTAATGCACTGCCCTAGCATATACCTGCCAAATATCAGCTCTGTTCTTCCCTTTTATTTTTTCTGTCTACTGCACTTAACTCATCTAAGATAGTATGCTCTTTATTTACATGTTTTGCTTATTATGTCTCCTTGCTTATACATGATTGCCCCCAAAAACATGAGCCAACTGCTTTCTTAAAGAGTGCAACCCAGGGAACAAGAGTTAGGTTAAAGGGAGATAGGACGGAGAAGTGAGGGAGAGCCAATGCCAGGTGAACTCGCAGACCAGCAACAAAATGGGACCAAGCAAAGCTGCTTAATCTCTTGACACTGTCTTGCAACCTTATGTAAACAGCTACTTCTCAGATCAGCGCAGGCTGGGAAAGGAGAGAGAAGACTGAATTTTTCTCCCACTGATCAAAATTTCAACCCACAGAACACTAATATCTCTCTATTCCTGAGTTAAAGATACATGTGTACATATAGGACTGCATTTGAACCCAAGAAAATTAGTTCTTGCATTTTATCCAAAAATATTCTCAAATGCAAGCAAAAAGGCAAAAGTAATGCAGAAGAGCCTCACAGATTACAGTCATCGGGGTCTCAAAGAGTCAGATATGACGGAGCAACTGAGAACACAATCTAGATACAAGGTTATTTACTTCAATTTTGTTTACAATTGCAAAAAAATAAAAAATAAACAGAAATGACCCAATTGTCTATCAGCTGCATATACTGAGCAGATTGAGTAAACCACAGAAAGGCCATATTTTATGTCCACTAAAAACAGTGATACGATCTTTACAACTTATAAGTAAAAATACGGTTTGCCATGATCATTGTCAATCAAATAAACTGAAGAAATTTTTGGTGGATATTTTTCCTCTATCAAATGATACCTAAGTAGATGACTTCATGATCACTAAGTAAGTCAATGGTCATAATTTTAAATCTTTTGAATTTTCTCATAATCTAGGAAGAAGAGTATCTGAACCTTTTCAAAAATTATACATGTCTTTGTTAATTATTCAGAGTCAAAGACAATCATGGAAAACACATTAAGTCATTGGAAGACAGCACATTAAAAAATGCCCCCTAAGTAGATGTTCTCTTTAAGCTACCTCTACCTGACTAATCAAAACTGAAAGGTTTTTTGTTTGCTTTTTTCTTTTCTTTTCCCTGCTTGGAGGCAAGAATGTGGGTGAGTAAACACTGGGTTTCTCATATATTATATAAATTTAGAAAATAATAACATATTAATCTTCATGGTTCTATAATTTAATATGTTCAA
Source organism: Tragulus kanchil (assembly GCA_022376925.1). Classification (NCBI taxonomy): domain Eukaryota; kingdom Metazoa; phylum Chordata; class Mammalia; order Artiodactyla; family Tragulidae; genus Tragulus; species Tragulus kanchil. The sequence continues at coordinate 117,185,391 of JAIOJX010000004.1, read as the reverse complement.
TACATATGGAGAATTCTCATTATTATTTTGTAGACCTTGGAATAGTCACATTTTGTAAGAGGAGGTGGGATCATATGGGTATTAAGAGTTTGGCCTCCACAAAAATATAAAATGGGACAAAGGCAGCCTCTTCAACAAATGGTGCTGGGAAAACTGGACCACTACATGCAAAAAAATGAAGTTGGAACATTCCCTGACACCATACACTAAGATTAACTCAAAATGGATTAAAGACCTAAAGTAAGACCAGAAACCATCAAACTCTTAGAGGAGAATATAGGCAAAATCCTCGAGGACATAAATCAAAGCAATACCTTCTCTGACCCACCTACTAGAATAGCAAAAAAGAACACGTGGGACCTATTGAAACATAAAAGCTTTTGGACAGCAAAAGAGTCAGATATGACGGAGCAACTGAGAACACAATCTAGATACAAGGTTATTTACTTCAATTTTGTTTACAATTGCAAAAATAAAAATAAACAGAAATGACCCAATTGTCTATCAGCTGCATATACTGAGCAGATTGAGTAAACCACAGAAAGGCCATATTTTATGTCCACTAAAAACAGTGATACGATCTTTACAACTTATAAGTAAAAATACGGTTTGCCATGATCATTGTCAATCAAATAAACTGAAGAAATTTTTGGTGGATATTTTTCCTCTATCAAATGATACCTAAGTAGATGACTTCATGATCACTAAGTAAGTCAATGGTCATAATTTTAAATCTTTTGAATTTTCTCATAATCTAGGAAGAAGAGTATCTGAACCTTTTCAAAAATTATACATGTCTTTGTTAATTATTCAGAGTCAAAGACAATCATGGAAAACACATTAAGTCATTGGAAGACAGCACATTAAAAAATGCCCCCTAAGTAGATGTTCTCTTTAAGCTACCTCTACCTGACTAATCAAAACTGAAAGGTTTTTTGTTTGCTTTTTTCTTTTCTTTTCCCTGCTTGGAGGCAAGAATGTGGGTGAGTAAACACTGGGTTTCTCATATATTATATAAATTTAGAAAATAATAACATATTAATCTTCATGGTTCTATAATTTAATATGTTCAATACATATGGAGAATTCTCATTATTATTTTGTAGACCTTGGAATAGTCACATTTTGTAAGAGGAGGTGGGATCATATGGGTATTAAGAGTTTGGCCTCCACAAAAATATAAAATGGGACAAAGGCAGCCTCTTCAACAAATGGTGCTGGGAAAACTGGACCACTACATGCAAAAAAATGAAGTTGGAACATTCCCTGACACCATACACTAAGATTAACTCAAAATGGATTAAAGACCTAAAGTAAGACCAGAAACCATCAAACTCTTAGAGGAGAATATAGGCAAAATCCTCGAGGACATAAATCAAAGCAATACCTTCTCTGACCCACCTACTAGAATAGCAGAACTAAAAACAAAAATGAACACGTGGGACCTAATGAAACTTAAAAGCTTTTGTACAGCAAAAGAAATTACAAAAAAGCTCAACGGACAGCCCACAGAGTGGGAGAAAATCATAGCAAATGAAACAACAGACAAAGAATTAACCTCCAAAATCTACAAGCAACTCTGACAACTCAGCACCAGAAAAATGAACAACCCAATCAAAAAAGGGGAAAAGGACCTAAACAGACACCTCTCCAAAGAGGATATACAGATGGCCAAAAAACACATGAAACGATGCTCAACCTCGCTTATTGTTAGAGAAATGCAAATCAAAACTACAATGAGATATCACCTCACACCCGTCAGAATGGCCATCATCAACAAATCGACAGACAATAAATGCTGGAGAGGGTGCGGAGAAAAGGGAACCCTCTTGCATTGCTGGTGGGAATGTAAATTGATACAGCCTCTATGGAAGGCAGTATGGAGATTTCTTAAAAAACTAAACACAGAAGCACCATACGACCCAACAATCCCTCTCTTAGGCTTATACCCTGATGAAATCAAATCTGAAAGAAGCACCTGTACCCCAGTGTTCATTGCAGCTCTCCATACAATAGCTAGAACATGGAAGAAACCTAGATGCCCATCGTCGAATGAATGGATACAAAAGCTCTGGTACATATATACAATGGAATACTACACAGCCATAAAAAGAAATGCAGAAGAATCAGCCCTAATGAGGTGGCTGGATCTAGAACCTATCATAAAAAGTGAAGTAAGTCAAAAAGAGAAGGACAAGTATAATATACTAGCACAATATATAAGGAATCTGGTAAGATGGTAATGATAACACACACAGTGAAGCGATAAAAAAACGGACAAAGGCAGCCTCTTCAACAAATGGTGCTGGGAAAACTGGACCACTACATGCAAAAAAATGAAGTTGGAACATTCCCTGACACCATACACTAAGATTAACTCAAAATGGATTAAAGACCTAAAGTAAGACCAGAAACCATCAAACTCTTAGAGGAGAATATAGGCAAAATCCTCGAGGACATAAATCAAAGCAATACCTTCTCTGACCCACCTACTAGAATAGCAGAACTAAAAACAAAAATGAACACGTGGGACCTAATGAAACTTAAAAGCTTTTGTACAGCAAAAGAAATTACAAAAAAGCTCAACGGACAGCCCACAGAGTGGGAGAAAATCATAGCAAATGAAACAACAGACAAAGAATTAACCTCCAAAATCTACAAGCAACTCTGACAACTCAGCACCAGAAAAATGAACAACCCAATCAAAAAAGGGGAAAAGGACCTAAACAGACACCTCTCCAAAGAGGATATACAGATGGCCAAAAAACACATGAAACGATGCTCAACCTCGCTTATTGTTAGAGAAATGCAAATCAAAACTACAATGAGATATCACCTCACACCCGTCAGAATGGCCATCATCAACAAATCGACAGACAATAAATGCTGGAGAGGGTGCGGAGAAAAGGGAACCCTCTTGCATTGCTGGTGGGAATGTAAATTGATACAGCCTCTATGGAAGGCAGTATGGAGATTTCTTAAAAAACTAAACACAGAAGCACCATACGACCCAACAATCCCTCTCTTAGGCTTATACCCTGATGAAATCAAATCTGAAAGAAGCACCTGTACCCCAGTGTTCATTGCAGCTCTCCATACAATAGCTAGAACATGGAAGAAACCTAGATGCCCATCGTCGAATGAATGGATACAAAAGCTCTGGTACATATATACAATGGAATACTACACAGCCATAAAAAGAAATGCAGAAGAATCAGCCCTAATGAGGTGGCTGGATCTAGAACCTATCATAAAAAGTGAAGTAAGTCAAAAAGAGAAGGACAAGTATAATATACTAGCACAATATATAAGGAATCTGGTAAGATGGTAATGATAACACACACAGTGAAGCGATAAAAAAAAAACATGGACAGTAGACATATGAACGTTGTGGGGAATGAACAGTGGGTGGGAGGCGTAAAGGAAGTAGCCTGAAAACCTATACTATCATATGTGAAAAAAGTAGCTATCATCATTGCACTGTGAGAAAAGGGGATCCTAAGGGGTGCTATGTGACGGTCTGGAGGGGTGGGATGGGGGCGATATACATATGACTAATCTGGGATCATACATATCTGTAAACAACAAAACTCTGTAAAAGTAAAAAGTAAAATAAAATTAAATTAAAATTTAAAAAAAAAAGAGTCTGGCCTTCAGACCTCCTAGAATGAGTACCAGTTGCACCATTTACTACCATTGTGATTTTCAACAAATTAATCCCTCCACATCTCATTTCCACACCTCTAACGCGAGGATGATCACAGCACCTATCAGAGAAGATTGTAGGGAGCCCCTGACTCTTTCTCTTGGAAACTATTCATTCTCATCAAAGTAATGTAACAGAAAAAGTCACTACTTTCAAAATTGATTTTCTCCAGAAATAGATCTCTAGTTTTTATTCAAATAGTAAATAAAGAACACATTTGTTTGTCTGCCTTGCAGCAAGATATGTGTAAATTTGGGTCCATAATGTGTACATCATCATGTTATTTGGCCACTTCTATGAACATTTCTTATGAAATTACTGGTGTATGCCGTTTCCATATTTTAAAAAGTCTTTCTCCCTTGTTCTGTTCTATGGCTTAAAACTGAAAGTGGTGACTGGGGAAATATCCACTATCTTTTCCTAGAAGTGGTGAGCTGAAAGAAACAAGGGTCTCTTGGACAAGAATTACCATGGCAAGGCTAGACCAGCCAGTCAACAGGAGAGAGAAACATTACTCAAGCCATCTCTAATATGTTTAGTAAGGAACATCTTAATTAATGAAAGGGATCAATACCTTAAAAACATAAAGATTATTCTACTACAAAAGCAAAAGGAAGAAAAGGAATATAAGATAACATGAACAAATGTTTGAATCAGTAAAGCTAAACAAAAACAGGACCTGAAATCTAGGGGGCAAGCAAACCTGAGATGAAAATGCAGAGGAGGATCTAATTTTTCTCAGTATAGCAAGCTAAATATTCAGAAAAATTGTGTTCTAAAACACAAAAGAGTGCTTTGACTTATTTTATAACACTTTTTACCGTATTATTGAAAGCAAAATAAATTGAGCAAATAATAAAACAACTGAAACTACTGCAAATTTGGGAAACCTAGAACTTCGAATTTTAAATGTCTTTAGGGGAATTAGATAAGGCCTACATCCTTGATGAGGTGGAAATGAGACAACTGCAAAAAGACCAAAGCTTCAAAGGTCAAAATGCTCTGTGGAAAAATATGCTAGAAAAATTCCACAGGGAGTCCACTAGGAAATAAGCAGTTTTTAAAAAGAAAAAAGATTCCACTGTTTTAATGGTACTACATGTTAATATTAGAACCTTTAGAGAAGCAATATGTTTTTGATACAAAAAATCTAAATAAAACATTTATGAACAGCATTTCCTTCACTTTTTGTTTTTTATGTTATATTAAAGGATTTATTTTTGAAGCTTCAATAATGATTTAGTTTTTATAACACTCTTTTTGTTGTCAAATATTGTTATCCTGTAGATCTTCCTTCTTGTACATATGTATATATTTGAGGATAATATCAGTTAATTGCTATAATTTCTTAACTATAAATAATTATATTAATAATATACATATATGTGAGGGGATCTAATATTAAAACTGGTTATTCCTGGGTGATCAATGTGAATTAGGTTGATAATTATATTGTTTTATAAATTTATTTCAATTGGAGGATAATTACAATATTGTGATGGTTTTCCCATCCATTCAATATATCCTTTTATTTTTCTGTATTAGTAGATTTTTAGAACAAGCATGTTGTTCAGTAAAACAAAACAAAAATCAAGCTTGAGAATAGCTGCTAACTTAAAAAATAAAACACAACAAAAAGAAGAAAACTCAAATGTATAAGCAATTGAAGAAAGATTGGATTGCTATATTGGATTCAATATAGCAATATCATGCATGGTACTGTGAAAGAGATTAAGTAGTAGGGCACATATAGCTAAACAAACAGGACCTGAAATCTAGGGGCAAGCAAACCTGAATGAAAATGCAGAGGAGGATCTAATTTCTCAGTATAGCAAGCTAAATATTCAGAAAAATTGTGTTCTAAAACACAAAGAGTGCTTTGACTTATTTTATAACACTTTTTACCGTATTATTGAAAGCAAAATAAATTGAGCAAATAATAAAACAACTGAAACTACTGCAAATTTGGGAAACCTAGAACTTCGAATTTTAAATGTCTTTAGGGGAATTAGATAAGGCCTACATCCTTGATGAGGTGGAAATGAGACAACTGCAAAAAGACCAAAGCTTCAAAGGTCAAAATGCTCTGTGGAAAAATATGCTAGAAAAATTCTACAGGGAGTCCACTAGGAAATAAGCAGTTTTTAAAAAGAAAAAAGATTCCACTGTTTTAATGGTACTACATGTTAATATTAGAACCTTTAGAGAAGCAATATGTTTTTGATACAAAAAATCTAAATAAAACATTTATGAACAGCATTTCCTTCACTTTTTGTTTTTTATGTTATATTAAAGGATTTATTTTTGAAGCTTCAATAATGATTTAGTTTTTATAACACTCTTTTTGTTGTTAAATATTGTTATCCTGTAGATCTTCCTTCTTGTACATATGTATATATTTGAGGATAATATCAGTTAATTGCTATAATTTCTTAACTATAAATAATTATATTAATAATATACATATATGTGAGGGGATCTAATATTAAAACTGGTTATTCCTGGGTGATCAATGTGAATTAGGTTGATAATTATATTGTTTTATAAATTTATTTCAATTGGAGGATAATTACAATATTGTGATGGTTTTTCCCATCCATTCAATATATCCTTTTATTTTTCTGTATTAGTAGATTTTTAGAACAAGCATGTTGTTCAGTAAAACAAAACAAAAATCAAGCTTGAGAATAGCTGCTAACTTAAAAAATAAAACACAACAAAAAGAAGAAAACTCAAATGTATAAGCAATTGAAGAAAGATTGGATTGCTATATTGGATTCAATATAGCAATATCATGCATGGTACTGTGAAAGAGATTAAGTAGTAGGGCACATATAGCTAAGAAAACAAGAGCTCCCTTAGCAACAGTCACAGGAGCTGGAGATCCAGGGATCATTTTGTATTAGGACACTGAAGCTCTTGGATTGTAACAACAAAGCATGGAGCAAGTCCAGAAGGTATCTCCAAGTCCTTGTAACATGCTAGGAAAATGGAGCCAAGCACAAAACTAGCTTAGCTGGGGAAGGACCGCCACCTCTCCTAGACTGTAGACACAGGTGAAAGAATTGCTATGTACATGCAGCAACTTTGACCTCAGTCCTTCCAACCAGCTGGTTAGGGTACTGATGTTATGGTTAGAGAAATCTTCAACATTAGTGTCTTAGAAATGCCCAGGCCAATAATGAATCAAAAACTGACAGTAAACTTACAAGTTTAAACCCAGAGATACCATGCTAGATTATATTTTCATTGATTCCAACATGTGTATTCAAAGTCAAGTCGCTCAGTAGTGTCCAATCCTTTGCAACCCATGGACCAGTCATGGAATTATTCAGGCAAGAATACTAGAATGGGTAGCCTTTCCCTTCTTCAGGGGATGTTGCCAACCCAAGGATCAAACCCAGGGCTCTCGCACTGCAGCTAGATTCTTTACCATCTGAGCCACCAGGGAAGTCCAAGAACGCTGGAGTGGGTAGCTTATCCCTTCTCCAGGGAACTTCCCGACCCAGGAATCAAACTGGGGCTTCCTGTATTGCAGGCAGATTCTTTACCAGCCAAACTACAAGGGAATCCCATATGGATGGGGACTATTATAATAATGTATAAAATGCTTTTGTTTTAATATTATAATGGGGAATTTTAAAAAACAATCTTTAGAAGAATGCAACACTTGGCCAAACTCTCCAAACCTCATTTTAAAGTGCTAGCTGACTTGATGAAAGTTATTTTTTTTTCAATTGGAGGATAATTACAATATTGTGATGGTTTTCCCATCCATTCAATATATCCTTTTATTTTTCTGTATTAGTAGATTTTTAGAACAAGCATGTTGTTCAGTAAAACAAAACAAAAATCAAGCTTGAGAATAGCTGCTAACTTAAAAAATAAAACACAACAAAAAGAAGAAAACTCAAATGTATAAGCAATTGAAGAAAGATTGGATTGCTATATTGGATTCAATATAGCAATATCATGCATGGTACTGTGAAAGAGATTAAGTAGTAGGGCACATATAGCTAAGAAAACAAGAGCTCCCTTAGCAACAGTCACAGGAGCTGGAGATCCAGGGATCATTTTGTATTAGGACACTGAAGCTCTTGGATTGTAACAACAAAGCATGGAGCAAGTCCAGAAGGTATCTCCAAGTCCTTGTAACATGCTAGGAAAATGGAGCCAAGCACAAAACTAGCTTAGCTGGGGAAGGACCGCCACCTCTCCTAGACTGTAGACACAGGTGAAAGAATTGCTATGTACATGCAGCAACTTTGACCCTCAGTCCTTCCAACCAGCTGGTTAGGGTACTGATGTTATGGTTAGAGAAATCTTCAACATTAGTGTCTTAGAAATGCCCAGGCCAATAATGAATCAAAAATTGACAGTAAACTTACAAGTTTAAACCCAGAGATACCATGCTAGATTATATTTTCATTGATTCCAACATGTGTATTCAAAGTCAAGTCGCTCAGTAGTGTCCAATCCTTTGCAACCCATGGACCAGTCATGGAATTATTCAGGCAAGAATACTAGAATGGGTAGCCTTTCCCTTCTTCAGGGGATGTTGCCAACCCAAGGATCAAACCCAGGGCTCTCGCACTGCAGCTAGATTCTTTACCATCTGAGCCACCAGGGAAGTCCAAGAACGCTGGAGTGGGTAGCTTATCCCTTCTCCAGGGAACTTCCCGACCCAGGAATCAAACTGGGGCTTCCTGTATTGCAGGCAGATTCTTTACCAGCCAAACTACAAGGGAATTCCATATGGATGGGGACTATTATAATAATGTATAAAATGCTTTTGTTTTAATATTATAATGGGGAATTTTAAAAAGCAATCTTTAGAAGAATGCAACACTTGGCCAAACTCTCCAAACCTCATTTTAAAGTGCTAGCTGACTTGATGAAAGTGGCTGTTATGTGTCAAGTAAGTGAAGACTAGATTGATAGCTAAAAGTATTGAACAGGAATAATTTCATGAATTTATTCACAGAGTTTCATTATAATACAAATATTCACTAACTTAAAACTCACTATAATAATGTGCTAACTCAGACATCATTCTCTGAACTTACTTTGATATGACAATCATACCTCACAAGAATAAACAAACAGACAATAAATAAAGACCAAAATCTCAGCAGATTTGTATAAGGATTGTCTTCAGTGTATAATTCTTAAATGTTAATTTTTTTTCTTTTTATAATTTGGTGTTAGCAGTCAATTTTTGCATTGAAATAAGTTTGAAGTGGGAAACAACAGACCTGCTGCTTTGGCACCTAAGTTGGCTTAGGAGCTACAGCAAACTGGCACTGAAACTGTACTCTGCAACTCATGAATTATCAAGATGCTTGAACACACTCAGAAAGAATTATGGGAGTAGAACACGGAAGTAGCAAATCAAATAAATAAGGCAGATAAGAGTTTCCTTCAATCCCACCTCACCCCAATACTTTTCACAGACGAGCATGTGCCCAATATCATCAGGTATGAAATGAAAGATTTTTTCACTGAATATGGTAGAGACACGCTCTAGAGAAATGTACTGTTATCATGAACCAACAGCCACTGACTCTTGGCTACTCATAAGTAGACCATAACATAGTTCAGTTTGAGGGATTTGTTTGTTTGGGGCAGGGGTTATAGTGGAAGAGAATCATAAGATGTTTTATTTGCATTTTATATCTAGCAACACAAAGTATAATAACCACCTATGGTAAAAACTACATAGCTTTTATAAACTAGTCTTATTTGGGGACCATTTTCAAATGAAACCGAAAAGAAAGACATAAAGGAATATTGCATTTATACTGCTTTTAAAATAAAAGGTACTATAAAATACACAGATTCCAGGATGATATTTTTATAGATTCAAGATATTCTTCACTGACACGAAGAACAAAGGACAAGTAGATGCTGGCTGGGCAAACCGACTTTTTCCTTCAGCATATTTAGAATAAGCATTGTATGGTCATTTACATGAACTAATCCAGTGCCTTTAGCAAGAAATTGAGTCTGGGAGAGTCAACAGTACTGGGTGCAATTTGGGCCTAGACCCCTCAGTGCTGTCACCTGCATGCGTAGCCCAGGCTGTGTCCACTCTAAGCTTGATGGCCACACTTTGACAACTTTATCTTTTGAGCTACTTACTCTTGCTCATGCTTGACTCTCATTACCAAATTAATTTGAACTTTCTTTTTCTATGAATTCATAGGGTCACTTCGAACATGAAGTAAACATTATTAATTTGCTTGAAGGAATCAGAGCATTTGGCTCAGTAGAGCATGCAAAAGTGACCTGCTGATTCTTCCACATGAATGTCTCTTCACCATTTCAGACCCAACATGCTCTAAGCTAAGCATTTAATTTTCTCAGAATATGAGTTTCTCTCCTGGACACCCTATCTTGTTTTCTCTATTATTACACCATCTTCTATCTCAGCCACACTTGAGATCTTTGTGTTTTAAACAATATAAACTTAGTCTTATCAATAACTGCAACTGAAGAGTATAAGGGAAAATGAGTCTTTAACCCTGCCAAAATGTTCTATAAAAAATAGTTTTCTTAATAGTAACAATCATTGTTCTCTGAATTTAAAACTTTAATAATGTATGCATAAAGTGCTCAATTTCATGGAATAAAATGGCAGCTAATGGTTTAAGAATATTTAAAAGAGAAACAAGGCATATTGAAGTCTCAAAAGCATGGTTATTATGGATCAATCTGATTCATGTACCTACTCTCATGCAAATAAAAATTAATCACTAAACTAAAAGAATAAACATATCGTTGTCATTTTCAATTAAAAGTGTATCCATTATTTTGGACCCTGCAGTGTGTCTGTAAGACATGATTTTTTCTTCTCCCAGTGTATGCATAATCCAAATATATTTTCTCTGGTTCAGCCTCCTTAAGTGAGATAATATTTCTTACTTAACTACTCAAAGACCATCTGGGGATCTGAAACCTCATTATGATAAATTAACATAAGTGGTTCATGGCTTAGGTAAGGCAAACATAGAAATCTATGTGTATATACATACATGTATAAATTCATACACATGTGTACACACAGACATACACACATATACTGAGTGATAAGAAGACAAATAAAATATTCCACTTCAAACGACATCTCTGAGAAAGAAACTCTCCTGGAACCTAGCATTTCAGTGCTGTCACCTGCATGTAGCCCAGGCTGTGTCCACTCTAAGCTTGATGGCCACACTTTGACAACTTTATCTTTTGAGCTACTTACTTGCTCATGCTTGACTCTCATTACCAAATTAATTTGAACTTTCTTTTTCTATGAATTCATAGGGTCACTTCGAACATGAAGTAAACATTATTAATTTGCTTGAAGGAATCAGAGCATTTGGCTCAGTAGAGCATGCAAAAGTGACCTGCTGATTCTTCCACATGAATGTCTCTTCACCATTTCAGACCCAACATGCTCTAAGCTAAGCATTTAATTTTCTCAGAATATGAGTTTCTCTCCTGGACACCCTATCTTGTTTTCTCTATTATTACACCATCTTCTATCTCAGCCACACTTGAGATCTTTGTGTTTTAAACAATATAAACTTAGTCTTATCAATAACTGCAACTGAAGAGTATAAGGGAAAATGAGTCTTTAACCCTGCCAAAATGTTCTATAAAAAATAGTTTTCTTAATAGTAACAATCATTGTTCTCTGAATTTAAAACTTTAATAATGTATGCATAAAGTGCTCAATTTCATGGAATAAAATGGCAGCTAATGGTTTAAGAATATTTAAAAGAGAAACAAGGCATATTGAAGTCTCAAAAGCATGGTTATTATGGATCAATCTGATTCATGTACCTACTCTCATGCAAATAAAAATTAATCACTAAACTAAAAGAATAAACATATCGTTGTCATTTTCAATTAAAAGTGTATCCATTATTTTGGACCCTGCAGTGTGTCTGTAAGACATGATTTTTTCTTCTCCCAGTGTATGCATAATCCAAATATATTTTCTCTGGTTCAGCCTCCTTAAGTGAGATAATATTTCTTACTTAACTACTCAAAGACCATCTGGGGATCTGAAACCTCATTATGATAAATTAACATAAGTGGTTCATGGCTTAGGTAAGGCAAACATAGAAATCTATGTGTATATACATACATGTATAAATTCATACACATGTGTACACACAGACATACACACATATACTGAGTGATAAGAAGACAAATAAAATATTCCACTTCAAACGACATCTCTGAGAAAGAAACTCTCCTGGAACCTAGCATTTCAGTCTTCATAATGGCATCATGGCTGAGGTACTGATTATAAGGATATGATAATTCAGGAAATTAAGGAACACATGCAGGCTACTCTCTCAGCAGGTATTCCCTCCAACAGAACAACTAGCACAGCTGGTCTGCGCGGCCCAAGTGCAGGCACAGCACCCGGCCCCACTTCAAAATCACTCCTCGGCATATCAGACTTCACGTTTCAGTCCTAGCAAAACAGATTTTGGGGAAAAAAAAAAAATATTGCTTCTGAGGTATTGTTTCAACTCTATGCTGGAACATACAAGGGTTTTACAAGGAATAGATTACATTATATCACTTCATTATCTTAATTAAATACCAAGCTGAAATTTTCAAAGAACTGCTTTTACTTCAAGTCACATAGATCCAGAACTTGTCATATAATTTCTTTTATTACATGAATTGTCTTTTGTGCGAGATGGACATAATAAAAATTATTTTCTCACCGATATTTGCCAAAAATTGTTAAGACATATTAATGACTGCTACGCTATTTCTATAGTTTTCTGAGTTCTGTTAGTTTCAAAAATAATTCTGTCATTTTAGGCTATGTTTTTAAACATGTTGACAAAAGTACAACTCTCCTATTGGGAAATCTAACTAATTAGAGACCTTTAAGGCAACATTTAATTCTGAAATTCTATAAATCAAGGGTTATTTGACTAATTCATCTAGTCATACCACAATCCTCTAATTTTTTCCCATCCAACTGTGATAGGTCCTACCCATAAGTTTTAGTATAAAACTCACCTGGCCAAAATTTCACAACCAGACCTCTATAGAGGAACTACTTAATGGCAAAATGATAAGAGGAATGAGGAAATAAGAAAAACTTAGGTCATCTACACACAACCTAATTCACAAATAATTCAGAGTTGACTATAAAGAGCACAAATCCAAACTGGTGATGCTCCGGTGTTCCATAAATAAATACAATTTTTTTAACTTTTGGATTCTTAAAGCATACGAAGTGCTCAATATATGTCAGAATTATGTTGATGGATTTATAATAATTCAGATTTCTGAGTGCCAGGCAAGACCTACTGAATCAGAATCTGTGACAGCAAAGGCTGGATGTTAGCATTTTGAATAGGTTCCTCAGATGACTCACATGTACACAAAAGGCACAGAAATCAACTAAAGTAAGCTGTTGTTTTGAATGCATGGCTGAAAATTCTCAGTGTCAACTAGGGATGACCCACAGAAAATTTGCCTGGTATATAAATTTAATACACATCCGCATTATATATTTGCATAAAGAACCTACACATTACCCCAAAGTAAAGCCATATCATGGGAAAAGACAATGGCAATGGCCTCATTACAGATTAATGCAGTGAATTAGTGATTGTGTGGGGCAGAAAGGAATGATGCATTGTCACAGGCATCCTGACCACAACTTGAAATCACCATGGACTACCAGAGAGAGACAATGACAAAAAACACTTTACAAAGCAGACAGAGTAACTTGAGTAACGTGATACAGTATAACACCTGAAAAATGCCCTGCATGAGATCCTATCATTTCCCGAAGAGGGTGAATAAATGTGCTTTACCTGTAATTAGGTTCTGTAACAACTACAGCTCTGAATTTGAAGATACTAGAATTGCTTTGGGGATCACTTTATATTCTCTGGATTTGCCACCCACCTTTCAATTGCTATAAATGAGCAATTCAGTTTCTCTTGGTTACAGGGGTGCAGAGCAGATTATATGGACATTATAAATCAGGAACCTCCTCTTCCTTGCTGAAATTTCCATAAATTGAGACTGTGTTTGCTAACCCCTAGACAAACACTATCTCATTTAATCCTGGCAATATTTCGGTGAGGTCAGTAATTCCAGACCCTATGGAGTGGGGAATTTTAAGCAACTTCCCAAGTCTACAGAGGAAATATTCAATGGTGGAGCCAAAATTAGTCATCTGGGCAATTTCTAGTTGCTACTGTGTCCCTTAGGCAGAAGCTGCCATGTTATCTTTCTAGGAGCTGATTACTCTCTAGAGGATGTTCATATGTATCATTTCTATCTGTAAATATGACTTGTTCTGCAATTTGAAGACTCACATATTGTGTCTACCTGACATCTTCCTTTGGATATCTCAATGACAGCTTAAACTCCATTTGCCCAAACTACATTATTATATTTAACAATTTCATATAATATGATATATGTAATATATAATTATTTTAGATCCATGATTATATCTGTAGTCCAAGCTACCTTTATTTCCTTTGTGCATACATGCATGCTAAGTCTCTCTAGTCAGGTCCAACATTTTGTGACCCCCATGGACTGTAGCTCGCCAGGCTCCTCTGTCCATGAGATTCTTCAGGCAAGAATCCTGGAATGGGCTGCCATTCCCTCCTCCAAGGGAATCTTCCCAACCCAGGGATCGAATGCATGTCTCAAATGTCTCCTGCCTTGACAGACAATTTCTTTATCATGTGCCAGCTGGGAAGCCATTTCCCTTATAACAACTGTCAATTCTGCCTAATTGAGCTGTAACATCAACTCTGTCTTGTTCATTAACTTCTCTGCATTGCAGCCATAATGTTCTGATTAGAAAACAAGTTTCTACCACTGGTAACAGGATTTTCCAACATGCTGAAAACTTTTAGTGATGACAGAAACAAAATTAAATCAAATCTTCCCATTTTTCCCACCATAATACATAATTTTATATCTGAAAATTTTACACATATGAAAAGCATTCAAAGTCTGCCTTATATTTATAGAGCCAAGGTTTATTAAATATATATATAAATGTGTATATATTTAAGAATGTAACAAGACAGGCAATAGTTGTGAGGGATTAAGGACAATCCTTATTTGTGAAAGATTACGTCTTAGACTGATATCTCCCCAAAACATACAAGGTACTGGGTGTAAATAACGAACAAAGAGAATACAGGGTATGTTACCCTGTGGGATGTTGCTGTGGGTAAGTGGGACCCAACCCACTGGATTGACTCTGAGCAACCAGGAACACAGCTCAGAAGTATCTTTTACCTGAGGACAGGAAGGCTGGGGCATGTATCTGGGGATTCCTATGACCCGTGGGGTCTCTAACTACTCCGCACAAGGGGATTGTCCCTGTTTGTGGCTGAGCAAGCTCCTATGAGGCTGGAGAAAAGTCTAAACCAGAGAAGAGACATGGAGACGTTCGAGGTGGAAAATGCTGACTTTAGTTGGGAAGGGGCAGATAATACATGCATTGCAAGACAAGTAGGGTTGGTCCTACACACTAAATACACTGATGCTCCCAATTCATTGTGACTTCATGAAAAGTCCCCCAAGTTTTCTTAGCATATCCTGGGGTAAGTTAGCACCTTCTTGGATAATAAATATTTGATATTGTACAACTACTTAGTAAAAACTGAATAAGTCATTTAATTAGCATAAACAAAACATTTTTTTGGTCTCTCCCCACATCTTCTTTTAGAATCCTAGTATAAAATTTACATTTTATATTTCATATAAAGCACAATTTAGGCTTCCCCTGGTGGTCCAGTGGGTAAGGACACTGCCTTGCAGTGCAAGGGGCGCCGCTTCGATCTCTGGGCTGGGAAGATCCCATGTGCCGCGGGGCGGCTGGACCCATGTGTCCAATTACCGAGCCGGAGCTCTGGAGCGCATGCGCCCAGAGCCGGTGCTCTGTGACAACAGAGGCCACCGCGATAGAAGGCCCACACAGGCCAAGAGAACAAAGATGGATGAAAATAGAGAAATGAAAGACCAATAGAAGTGGCCCGCCCGTCCCCCTCCATCCCCACCTAACCCCCCAAAAGATAAATAAATAAAATAAATGTTTTTTTTTTTTAAAAAAGCACAATTTAGAGAAGATTTTTTTATTACTTATTTTTATTTTGCTTTTACATAGTTTTGTTGTTTACAGATATGTGTAATCCTAGATCAGTCATATACATATCCCTGATTCCCCCCTCCTGTGCCCGCCTCCCAGTACCCCCATCCCACACCTCCAGGGCATCGCTTAGCCCCCATGTAAGATCCCTTAGTCCCAAAGCACACCGACAATAGTTATCTCTTTTACATATGATAGTATAGGTTTCCATGTTACTCTTTCCATGCCTCTCACCCACTCTTTCTCCCCCAAATGTCCATAAGTCTGTTCTCTGTTTTTCCATCTCTTCTCTGAGAGTATATTTATCAGTACCATCTTACTAGATTCCAGATATGTGTTAGTATACTGTACTTGTTCTTCTGTTTTTGACTTAATTCACTTTGTATAATAGGCTCTAGATTCATTCACCTCATTAGGACTTATTCAAATGCATTTCTTTTTACGGCTGAGAAATATTCTATTGTATAAACATACCATAACTTCTTTATCCATTCATTCATTGATAGACACCTAGGTTGCTTCCATCTTCTAGTTATTGTATAGAGTGCTACAATGAACATTCGGGTACAGGTGTCTCTTTTAATTTTGATTTCATCTGGGTATAAGCCTAATAGTGGGATTGCTGGGTTGTGTGGTGCTTCTTAGTTTCCTAAGGAATCTCCATACTGTCTTCCATAGTGGTTGAATCATTTTACATTCCCACCAACAATGCAAGAGTGTTCCCTTTTCTCCACACCCTCTCCAACATTAATGTCTGTAGATCTTTTCATGATGGCCATTCTGACTGGTGTGAGGTGATACCTCATTGCAGTTTTGATTGGCATTTCTCTAACAGTGAGTGATTTTGAGCATCTTTTCACGTGCTTGTTGGCCATTTGCATGTCTTCCTTGGAGAGATATCTGTTTAGGCCTGTTTCCCAGTTTTTGATGGGGTTGTTTGTTTGGAGTTGAGTTGTCTGAGCTGCTTATGCATTTTGGAAATTAGTTCTTTGTCAGTTGTTTTCATTTGCTACGATTTAGAGAAGATTTTTTTAAAGCCAGTAACTGCCTGTGTCTAGTGTCCACAATTCTTCCCCAAGTTTAAATTATTTAAAAAATAGGCCATATACATTTTTAGAAATTAAAACTGTATCTTTAATAACCTGAGTTATTAAATGAATTACTATGTTTTACTACCATAATCTCCTATGAGGCTGGCCTTTTAAAACAAAACTTCTATTTTGTGCCAAAAAGCTAATGTTACAGGTGACACAGTGTTATACAGTGGATTTTCAAAAATAAATTAACCAAAGTAAGATAACCCCTATCTAGGATGTGTACATAGTTATTTCTTTTTCCATGCTCTTTCCATGCCTCTCACCCACTCTTTCTCCCCCAAATGTCCATAAGTCTGTTCTCTGTTTTTCCATCTCTTCTCTGAGAGTATATTTATCAGTACCATCTTACTAGATTCCAGATATGTGTTAGTATACTGTACTTGTTCTTCTGTTTTTGACTTAATTCACTTTGTATAATAGGCTCTAGATTCATTCACCTCATTAGGACTTATTCAAATGCATTTCTTTTTACGGCTGAGAAATATTCTATTGTATAAACATACCATAACTTCTTTATCCATTCATTCATTGATAGACACCTAGGTTGCTTCCATCTTCTAGTTATTGTATAGAGTGCTACAATGAACATTCGGGTACAGGTGTCTCTTTTAATTTTGATTTCATCTGGGTATAAGCCTAATAGTGGGATTGCTGGGTTGTGTGGTGCTTCTTAGTTTCCTAAGGAATCTCCATACTGTCTTCCATAGTGGTTGAATCATTTTACATTCCCACCAACAATGCAAGAGTGTTCCCTTTTCTCCACACCCTCTCCAACATTAATGTCTGTAGATCTTTTCATGATGGCCATTCTGACTGGTGTGAGGTGATACCTCATTGCAGTTTTGATTGGCATTTCTCTAACAGTGAGTGATTTTGAGCATCTTTTCACGTGCTTGTTGGCCATTTGCATGTCTTCCTTGGAGAGATATCTGTTTAGGCCTGTTTCCCAGTTTTTGATGGGGTTGTTTGTTTGGAGTTGAGTTGTCTGAGCTGCTTATGCATTTTGGAAATTAGTTCTTTGTCAGTTGTTTTCATTTGCTACGATTTAGAGAAGATTTTTTTAAAGCCAGTAACTGCCTGTGTCTAGTGTCCACAATTCTTCCCCAAGTTTAAATTATTTAAAAAATAGGCCATATACATTTTTAGAAATTAAAACTGTATCTTTAATAACCTGAGTTATTAAATGAATTACTATGTTTTACTACCATAATCTCCTATGAGGCTGGCCTTTTAAAACAAAACTTCTATTTTGTGCCAAAAAGCTAATGTTACAGGTGACACAGTGTTATACAGTGGATTTTCAAAAATAAATTAACCAAATGTAAGTACATAAACCCCTATAATCTACTAGGTACATATAGCCCCACAAAGCCCTTCGCACTAGTGCATTTTAAAAGTTAGCATATACAAGCACTAACTGATGGGACACTCATCAATTCAACCTTCAAAGCATAATAATTAATGTGACTTTTCAGACTGTTTTATTGCTAGGATGTTGCACAGGGAGAAATGTTTTCTGGTTTCCCTGTAAAATATAAGACCCAAAGCTTCTCAGTGTCTGCTGCGAGGTAAGAAAAACAGAGTTGGTTGGAGTCTGTGAGTTTGTTTGTTCTTTTAAACCATAGCAGGCATAAATGCACTCTGGTAGCGTGTTTCCATGAGGCAAACAAAACCCTTGAGTACGGCACCGTGCTTTCTTTAGATGGTGTTATCTATCACACCTGAGCCGTGTGGTGCCTTGAAGCCACAGTCACTGGGGCAGATTTCCAGTTGTGAGTAATCTTTACTTGCTGGAACTTTAAACAGTCACAAATGTGCCATATATGTATGTTTTAATTATGGTAATCACTGTGCCCTGACATTCACTCAGAGAAGGCATTCTATATTCACAGGCAGCACTCGAAGTGTCAGAACAGCATGCCCTTACTTGGCTACTTTCTTAATAGCACGTTTGCTTCTGTCAGAGACTCGGTGTCCTGTGCCCATGTGGTCTGACTAATCTTACTGGTCCTACAATTATTTTGTCACTGTGATGTTTGAAGGGTGATCTATGAAAGGCAGTGGGGCTTTTGTTCTCCCCTGTTTCATAGTGATGGTTCCGACTGGCAGAATCTACCATACTAATGGCTGATAATCTAATTTTTATGTATATTGTGCCAAATTTCAGGAGGGAAATGGAAGAAAAAGCACAAACAAAATAGAACTCACTAGATGGAACATTATGGATAGCAGCTATGCACTTTTTCTGTTATACCTACGTAACATAGAAAAGAGCAAAGGAGAAAATTAATAGCATTTTAAATGCGATATTTTAATAAATTATCAACAGAATCTAGCAAATGCCATTTGTCTAAAAATATCAACAACTAGTCATATTAAAATGATGCAGGAAGGCATCCTCTCCCTTTTATGCTTTCTTAAAGCAACTAAATAGATTTGTTACATCTAAAAAGTCCACAATTTTCCGTGTCTTTAGGATAAAACCACCTGTCTATACAGTAACTTCAGAAAAATTTTTTTTTTTCAGTACAAGAAATCAACCATCAAAGTACATAATAAAATGAATCTGGAAATATGTTAATCCCCTACTTATTCATCTGTACTAGAGATTTAATATTGATATTGCTGGGGGCTGAACAGGAGCCAAACTAATTCCACAGAAGTGCTCTATCTGCATATTAACTACTGAAAATGCACGGAGACACAATCCCATTTATGCTACCCTGCAGCATCTGATGTGATTTAGTTCTGCAATCTCTTCAGCTTTTTAGATGTGTTGCTATCTCCCCTCCCATTTACCTGGAGACAAACGCTCCTTTCAGTCAATTTTTAGGACATTATATATCACACATTCTGCAAATGTAAATATTTAGAGATACATGGGAATTCATTTCATTTCACTAGCTTATACATTTCTTTTATTCCAGTGTTTTATCCATTGACTTACAAATTTTCTTGAGACAATATGCTGTCTCCTTTATTTGGTCAAGTGCGGAACTAGGAAGGAAAAAAAAAACTACTACCCGTGTCTCTATTTCCCATTTTCTCTCATATAGGAATTCTGTCACAATACTTCATAGCCGCAGGTTACGGTTATCTTAGGTTTATCCTACCACTCCTTTACAAGAGAGCTTAATAGGACATAATAGGACTGAATCCAATCCTGAGATAAATTGAGGAAGAAGTTTCTGGAAATATGAGCATTTCTCTTCTCCCACAATTTCCCAAATTTGCTGCAGCATAGGAAATCTCCATACTCACTTTGATTCGATGTTTCTTCAAGATAACACTTTAGGCTTTCTTCAATATTGCAGAGAGTGTTTCAGTTTTGAAATAATTCCTAAGATCAAGGAAAATAATAGGACTAAGTTTTAAATTCTAGTAAGTGAATACCAGCAAAGTTATGGTAAATCGAGACAATCTGAACATCACTGGAGGATGAAGATCCAGAAACTAATCTTTATAGTAACTGGGTAGTACTTAGAACCTTGTTATAAGATATAGACAATTTCCTTTGCATATTGTTTTGTTCTCTTTTCATTTATTCATCATACAATGCATATGTATCAATGTGAGCAGGTTAGAGCTCTTCCAGGATTGTACCTCAGTTTGCTATAATTACGTTGTAACATAAATGGCTGAAAAGACTTTGTATGAGTCAATCAGTGACCTTGATTTATTTTTCCAGGTCATGGAGATTCATCTTTGAACCTCATCAAAAATTCCAACTTAATAGCAGGTGTCAGCCTTTAATATTCCTCTTCCTGTCACTGTAAGATCTGTCAGAAAACAATCCTACAAATAATAAAGCAAACTAGAGAAAAATTTTAATTTTTTCATCATTATGATATTCATTATTGTTAAAAAAGAAAACACAGCTTATATGACACACGTCAAAGAGGAAAAATAAATACATTTAGATACACCCTTTATATGGTCTACTTTCCTTTAGAAGCAGCAGGGTAATTTTGCCCTTTTTTTTTGGTTTGGAGGATTGTAAGTAAAGCTTCCATATTCCTGTTTACTTTTCTGAGAGCGGGACAGCACTTCAAACTGCATCTGTTCAAGAATGCTACAACCCTTCTTAGTGTTAGAGCAAGCCTTTCACATGTTATTACATTTAAAGCTGGATAGTACATTCAAGTACTGTCACATTACAAGAATCCTAGCCTGCTGGTCACCCTGTTGGTAAAAGCATGTGATCAAATTTGAGCCCAGGTTGGTAGTGTCAACATTCTCATGTCAAAGCAAATTTGGAGCTGATGAAAACAAGCCCAGGCCTGCTTATCAATCTGAGATAAATAAATGTTCCAGCTGGGCACACACGTTTTAAATAAGAATTTGATAGAGACCCCACTTTCCAGAACAAATTCATCCAAGCATTTTTAATATGTAGCTATCTGGGGCAGCTCTCTGGGATGGGCTGCAGTGAAACAAAGACCTGGTGTGGGCTTCCAGGTTGAGGGGAAGAGGAATCGGTGAACCTAAAATGGCAGCTCCATCCATTGAAGCTGGGTAATTGTATTTGCCCATTCAGAAGGGACCTCCTCAGCTCCAGGCACACACTCCTCTGAGACCCCAAAGAGCCAAGCTCATGGAATTGGAATGACCTCTTTTTACCAGATGACTCCAGGACTATGATGCCTTTTTTACATGTATGGGGAGATAACCAATGGGGAAATTTACTCCCAGTTTCTGCTTGTCTCCCATTCATTCTCGTTCTCTTTGCCAGGGTCTCTGTTCTAAGGCAGGAGACAAGTGTCTGACATTAAATATTCCAAGGAAAACTATACCAACTTCTGTTCAGGATGCTTAGCTAGTCTAGAGAAGTAATGAAAAATTGGACATTGACTACAGCTAGCAGTGCACTGATGAAATGTTTAACACCCAGGGGAAAAGCCTGTCAATTTCTGTGATATGGCTGCTTTCAAGCTACCAGCATGATGATGTCACTGGAAGCTGAGCAGAGATGTAAGCAACTGGCTCCGTCAAGCCTGCTGCCCAGCACCTCTGACTATAACCCCAACAATGAAGGAAACGATTCATCTTCATCTCAAAGTTCCTTATCATTTAATATCAAAACCTGGCTGACTGAAAATTTTTATAAGAGCAGCAAAAAGATTGCTATGAAATAGCATCAATAGAGCATGGAGCAGAAACACTTTTAAGAGACCCTGCTGCTAAATGTATGACTATTTCATGATTTTATAAAATGTTTGTTTCTGTAGGGGTTATAAATCACTGAATAAAATAAAAAGTCATGAGCCCATATTAAAAAATGAATAAATAAATGAGGGAGAGAGGAAATATCTCACATGCAGTAAAATGGCAACTGATAAATGCACAAGAAATGAAGAAATTAGAAAATCATCTTTATGCAACAACCATGGTCATTGAGGTAGAATGAAAAATGTGCAGAAAGAAAGAACTATTTACATGGTCTCAAAGTATCTTCTCACATATAATATATTCATGACCCACTTTTTAAAGTGAACAGAACAGACCATCCTAGAGGAGTGATCAAAAGTTAACATCACCAATAGCACAGACACAAGCAAAACAAACAGACAACAACAACAAGATGTGCCCCCAGATGTGATACACTGAAGCAGACAATATGACTTCTGTGAAATTCTTGACAAATGCATAAACTGAATCAAATCATGAAGAAAAATCAGACAAAACACCAGACAAAGCCTTCAACTATTCTACAATATAACTGGCATGTACTCTAAAGTATGTCAAAGTAATGAGTGAGAGGGAAAAAAAGAGTGAAGAACTATTCCAGATTAAATGAGTCTGAAAGATAGATGACTAAATACAATGAATGATCTTCCACTGGGAATAAAGAGCTAAAAGGACATTATTGGAACCAGTGACATTTGAAAATTGACATAAATTGGGTAATTAATGCATTTTTTTACTTTAAATAGAGCCATGTGTACATGTCCAATGTCCAAGCTATTCCTCCCCCTTGGTAACTGTAAGTTCAATTCTCTGAGTCTCTTGCTATTTTGTGAATACGTTCATTTATACTTTTTTTCTTCTTTTCCCCATCATGCCTCTTTTATTTATATTTATTTTCTTCCATCTTTTTATTCTTTGGCGTTTGTGGGCCTAACATTGCAGTGGTCTCTTTCGTTGCAGAGCACCGGCTCTGGGCACATGTGCTCCAGAGCGCTGGCTCCTAATTTGACACACCAGTCCAGCCACTCCGTGGCATGTGGGATCTTCCCTGGCCAGGGATCGAACCAGCGTCCCTTGCACTGCAAGGCAGACTCTTTACCTACTGGCCTACCAGAGAAGCCCCATTTGTATAACTTTTTGACTCCACATATAAGCAATATTGTATGATATTATCGTTCTCTGTCTATTTCACTTATTATGATAATGTCCAGGACCATCCATGCTGCTGCATATGGCATTTTTTCCATTTTTAGTGGCTGAGTAATATTCCACTATATATGTATCACATCTTCTTTGTTCACTCACCTGTCAATGGACATTTAGGTTATTTCCATGTCTTAGCTATTTAAGTACGGTGAGTGTCCTTTAGAACCACGTTTTTCTCCAGATACATGCCCAGGAGTGGGATTGCTGAATCATATGCAGCCCTATTTCTAGGTTTTTAAGGAATCTTTCTACCATTCTCCACAGAGGCTATACCAATTTACATTCCCATCATTAGTGTAGGAAGTTGTCTTTCGCTCCATGCCCTCTCCAGCATTTATTGTTTGATAGTTTATGCATTTGGCCATTCTGATTGGTGCGAGGTGATATCTCACTGTAGTTTTAATTTGAATTTATCTAATACTTAATGATGTTGAGTAGCAAAACACCAAAAAACAAAAGCCTTCAACTATTCTACAATATAACTGGCATGTAAAGTGTAAGTAGGGAAAAAGTGAAGAACTATTCCAGATTAAATGAGTCTGAAAGATAGATGACTAAATACAATGAATGATCTTCCACTGGGAATAAAGAGCTAAAAGGACATTATTGGAACCAGTGACATTTGAAAATTGACATAAATTGGGTAATTAATGCATTTTTTTACTTTAAATAGAGCCATGTGTACATGTCCAATGTCCAAGCTATTCCTCCCCCTTGGTAACTGTAAGTTCAATTCTCTGAGTCTCTTGCTATTTTGTGAATACGTTCATTTATACTTTTTTTCTTCTTTTCCCCATCATGCCTCTTTTATTTATATTTATTTTCTTCCATCTTTTTATTCTTTGGCGTTTGTGGGCCTAACATTGCAGTGGTCTCTTTCGTTGCAGAGCACCGGCTCTGGGCACATGTGCTCCAGAGCGCTGGCTCCTAATTTGACACACCAGTCCAGCCACTCCGTGGCATGTGGGATCTTCCCTGGCCAGGGATCGAACCAGCGTCCCTTGCACTGCAAGGCAGACTCTTTACCTACTGGCCTACCAGAGAAGCCCCATTTGTATAACTTTTTGACTCCACATATAAGCAATATTGTATGATATTATCGTTCTCTGTCTATTTCACTTATTATGATAATGTCCAGGACCATCCATGCTGCTGCATATGGCATTTTTTCCATTTTTAGTGGCTGAGTAATATTCCACTATATATGTATCACATCTTCTTTGTTCACTCACCTGTCAATGGACATTTAGGTTATTTCCATGTCTTAGCTATTTAAGTACGGTGAGTGTCCTTTAGAACCACGTTTTTCTCCAGATACATGCCCAGGAGTGGGATTGCTGAATCATATGCAGCCCTATTTCTAGGTTTTTAAGGAATCTTTCTACCATTCTCCACAGAGGCTATACCAATTTACATTCCCATCATTAGTGTAGGAAGTTTTCTTTCTCTCCATTCCCTCTCCAGCATTTATTGTTTGATAGTTTATGCATTTGGCCATTCTGATTGGTGCGAGGTGATATCTCACTGTAGTTTTAATTTGAATTTATCTAATACTTAATGATGTTGAGTATCTTTTCATGTGCTTCTTCACCCTAGATGTCTTCTTTGGAGAAATGTCTATTTAGGTCTTCTGTACATTTTTTGATTGGGTTGTTCTGTGTTTTATATTGACTTGCATAAGCTGTTTGTTAATTTTGGAGATTAATCCTTTGTCAGTCAAATTGTTTACAAATAATTTCTCCCATTCCGTGGGTTGTCATTTCATTTTGCTCATGGTTTCCTTTGCCGTGCAAAAACATTTTAAAATCATTGTTATATTTCTTTATTTTGATGATTGTGATTGCAACTATTTAAGAGAATGTTCTTGTTTTCAGATAACACACACCATATCTAAGAAAGAGGACACAAAATGAAATGGTGTCTAGATATAAGTCCGCTCTATACTAACATATACATATTACATATATACACATAAAAATTCATAATTCTCTTATATATATATAAATCTCTCATGTGTCTATGAGAGATATGTGAGAAATATAGAGTAAGAGACAGAAAGAGGAAAGAAGAAGACAAGGACAAAGAGAAGGAAGGAAGCAAAGAATACTTGAATGAATATGAATGAAGAACAGACTTGAATTCATTACCTGATTTTTGCAACTTTTCTGTTAGTTTGATGCTAAAAAATATTTTTCTAAATAAAAATCAGCAATGGAGCTTACTTATTTATCCATTGAGTATGTAAACTGTGATGATTATGAATAATTAGAGTTTTTATTTCTTTATTCTGTTTTTTTCCTGTCTTCCCTGAACAAGTTGATGTATTACTGGCAGAATAGTGCATTCTCTTCCAGGCTTGCACTCTGCAAACAAGAATTACTGCGACTGCCTTGACCAGAGCTTGCACAGATATGCAGTCATGCAGCTGTAGAATAAAGGAAAAGGAGAGAACGACTAACTTTAGGGAAGCAATTATGGGAACAATTATGGGAAGCAACAAATGTCTCTATTCCTTCTCTTCTTGTGAGTAATCTGGTGATCCTGACTCTAAAGCAGTCCAACAAATCTTTACTGAAGACTTCATAGCAACTGTAATAAATGGTGGAGGGAATATATCTCTGTGGTTAAGACCTTGGGCTCCAAAGTCAGATTAGATTTAGATGCTGGCTCTGCTGCTTACCAACATATTGACCTTGGCCCATTTATTTTATGTTATACCCAGAACTCTCATCTGGGAGGGAAAAAACAGAGACAGAAATGAGCAACTACCTGTCACTGTATTCCTATGAAAAATAAAACACATGGAGAGCTCTTATATACATACAGTGCTGATGACAATGATGATGGTGGTGATGATGATGGTGAGGGGACCAGTGGGGACAGCAGTTTTCATGTCACTGATTCACTCATTACACAGACATGCACTTTTTTTCAGTCAATGCGTTAGGCACTAGTAATACAGAAATAAATAAGGTTGAGTTTTTGCCTTATGAAAGTAAAATTTAATGAGGAAAGGCAGAAGAAACTAAGGTCTGCAGCTAAATATAAGAAATATGTATAACTGTATGCAAGGTATTGTAGAAACATGCAAAGGAATTGCATAAAGGGGACTGAGCATTTAGATAAATCTGACTAGGAGGTCAAGGTGTACGAACTCTTCCTAAACTCAAAACAAGACAGTTCACTTCTTGAAGAGCAGTAGAAAACTGTAGACAGTGTAAAGATAGACACACAAAACAGTAAAATGAAAACAGCATTACAAAACCAGGAATCAAGAATTAATGGTTGAATGATTGGTCCCAAGCAGAAGCATGCTTTCACATGTACGAAAACAGAAATCCCTCATATTAGCCTCTGAGGAAAAAATAATGGCAGATGTGTTAATCTGTCCCAAGGGAAGTCTGGTTTTACTCAACATGGCAATTCCAGATTCCATTTCAGGCAGAGCAGCCCATGAGAAAAGGTCAGTCTGTGAACATTAGTCTCTTAGACCGTGAGAGCTGAGGGAGTAGCTAGGTCAGCTTCCTAAAAGGCAGCCACCATCACAACAGCATTAAAACCATCTGGGGAGTTTTAGAAAATCACACTCATGGGCACCAGCCTCAGACATTTTGCAACTGTTGATTTAGGAAAGGACCTAGGAATCTTCTCTGCTGCTGTGACATACCACCTCCCCATCATCATCACCATCACCATCACTATGCTGCTCTAATGATACTAAATTAAGAAATTTCTCAGTACTGTTTTCCGTGAGCTCAAAGAGGAAAAACTTCTATCTTCAAAATCAATAAATGACAAAACTGAAACTAGAACCCGGATCTCCTTACTTCCCAAACAGAACTTCACCTATTGGACTTAGGGCATGGCATAAGGCAGTAATATTTTTCCCACTGGCTTTTTCATGATGCCCATCAGAGCAACCATTAGAATCACCCTTTTGAATTCCTGCAGAGCTTCAGATCAAGAATCACAAAATAGCAGGCTGAGGGCAGCTCTGGCTGCCAAGTCACGCCACTTACACTACATATAATTAAAAAATAATAATTTGTAATGCTTTTACATTGCACAAGCCCTTTCCACATCTGAAAGATCCTCCACATACAATTATTCTATGCCCAGATGTTTCCCTTATATAATTATTGCTCCAACCTTTTGGAAACATTTGAGCTTATGATCTAGGTGCAGAACAGATATTAAAACGCAAAAAGCATTACCAGAGGGTAACTCATTAGTACCTTTTGAACACATTAGCACAGGACTATTTAATCAAATTACCTAATAATTTTTTGATTTAAAACATGGTAACAAAGCTGCCAGAATAACAACATGTAAGCCTTAGGGCTTCTTTCATAAGCCAGCCACCTTTCTCTACTCTCCACCCTTCAACCTTGTTTATATCAGATGCTTCTTCTGCTCTAGGCATAGCTGACTAACTTAGGGCAGGTGGCACAGTGGTAGAGACTCTGCCTACCAGTCCAGGAGATGCAAGAAACTCGGGCCTGATCCCTGGGTCAAGAAGATCCTCTGGAGTAGGAAATGGTAACTCAGTCCAATATTCTTGTCTGCAAAATTCCAATGACAGAGGAGCCTGGCAGGCTACAGTCCATGCTGTCACAGAAAAGTCAGAAATGACTGAGTACAAGATATAACAACATCTAATCCAGGGGCTGCACTGGGTCCATCAGATTCTCTCTCTGATAACATTACAATTGGTGCAATCAGATCAATTAAATTCAGTTACTATACTTGTAAAATGACTAATCTCAAATATAGAGGTCACTTTGAGGGGCAAGTCAGGATGAGGCTGTCTCTGCAAATAAGCAGAGCATATTCTCTAAAGATAAAGAAGAAAAGAAGCAGGGAGAGAAGAGACATACACACATACAGCCCCAGAGAAAACAGATGGAGAGGATAATTGGCTTTATTATAGATGACCTCCCAGGTCCTGTTTCCAATTCCACATAAGGCATGGCTACAGTTTCTGTTCTCAGGTTTGGACAGATGGCCATTCTCATTTGCTTCGATTACTTGTAGTGGGTTTCAGTTTCTTGCAACCAAACAATTGCTGAAAAACACAGCTACCTAGAGATAACCTTCAATAATAGAGGATGGTTAGCATAGTGCAGAGGA
This sequence comes from Tragulus kanchil, assembly GCA_022376925.1. Taxonomy (NCBI): domain Eukaryota; kingdom Metazoa; phylum Chordata; class Mammalia; order Artiodactyla; family Tragulidae; genus Tragulus; species Tragulus kanchil. Next base: position 117,156,911 of record JAIOJX010000004.1, on the reverse strand, counting down.
TGAGTTTAGAACTCATCCCAGAGTGTGCATATCCATAGATAGTGAGGTCAGAAGGAGGAAGTGGAAGCAATGAATCTGTATGTGGGATGGGGAAGGAGTAAATGGGGCAAATCAAAGGAAGTTTCACTCTTAGGAAAAGAAAATGTGGGCAGAGAAAGGTGCAGTGTGAGCATGCTTGCAGAACAGATATTAAAACGCAAAAAGCATTACCAGAGGGTAACTCATTAGTACCTTTTGAACACATTAGCACAGGACTATTTAATCAAATTACCTAATAATTTTTTGATTTAAAACATGGTAACAAAGCTGCCAGAATAACAACATGTAAGCCTTAGGGCTTCTTTCATAAGCCAGCCACCTTTCTCTACTCTCCACCCTTCAACCTTGTTTATATCAGATGCTTCTTCTGCTCTAGGCATAGCTGACTAACTTAGGGCAGGTGGCACAGTGGTAGAGACTCTGCCTACCAGTCCAGGAGATGCAAGAAACTCGGGCCTGATCCCTGGGTCAAGAAGATCCTCTGGAGTAGGAAATGGTAACTCAGTCCAATATTCTTGTCTGCAAAATTCCAATGACAGAGGAGCCTGGCAGGCTACAGTCCATGCTGTCACAGAAAAGTCAGAAATGACTGAGTACAAGATATAACAACATCTAATCCAGGGGCTGCACTGGGTCCATCAGATTCTCTCTCTGATAACATTACAATTGGTGCAATCAGATCAATTAAATTCAGTTACTATACTTGTAAAATGACTAATCTCAAATATAGAGGTCACTTTGAGGGGCAAGTCAGGATGAGGCTGTCTCTGCAAATAAGCAGAGCATATTCTCTAAAGATAAAGAAGAAAAGAAGCAGGGAGAGAAGAGACATACACACATACAGCCCCAGAGAAAACAGATGGAGAGGATAATTGGCTTTATTATAGATGACCTCCCAGGTCCTGTTTCCAATTCCACATAAGGCATGGCTACAGTTTCTGTTCTCAGGTTTGGACAGATGGCCATTCTCATTTGCTTCGATTACTTGTAGTGGGTTTCAGTTTCTTGCAACCAAACAATTGCTGAAAAACACAGCTACCTAGAGATAACCTTCAATAATAGAGGATGGTTAGCATAGTGCAGAGGCTGAGTTTAGAACTCATCCCAGAGTGTGCATATCCATAGATAGTGAGGTCAGAAGGAGGAAGTGGAAGCAATGAATCTGTATGTGGGATGGGGAAGGAGTAAATGGGGCAAATCAAAAGGAAGTTTCACTCTTAGGAAAAGAAAATGTGGGCAGAGAAAGGTGCAGGTCACACAAGTAATGAGAGCAATGACAAATCTTACCTACTTCAGAGTTTTAACAAATTCTGTCCCCGAGTCTATGAAATACTGTTTTCATTTGAATTAAAAAAAAATAAATGGACCATTTATTTCTGCTAAAAGTACGAAATATCTTTTCAAAGTCATCAAAAGATGTAAGATTGTGGCATTTCTATCCACTAAACTAATTAGAAGCCTCCCTAACTAAACAGATCATTGTGAAGACTGTGTTTACTTATTGAGATGTTTCTCAAACACAATGAAAAGCAGGCTTATTTTTGATACATTAGCTATGATGAACTCAAGTACAATCTGAAGTATAAATAAGCTTATTCAGAAGTCACTGAAGTGCTATGTGCGACTCAACCACGCTGCAACCACTTCAGATCCCACGCAGCTCTCAGTAAGCACTGCAAGAGAAGACTGGATTCCTTATGGCTCTTCTTAGCTCAAATGCTCCCTGATTACAGATTCCTAAACTGTAATAGAGGCCAATTCAGATACCACAACAAGAATAAGTACGTGGGGGTGTAACTCTAGGAAAATACCCAGTTCCTCATGTTCTCACTACAGATCTCCCCCTTGACTCAAACCACAACAAAAGCCTTTGTTCCCCTTCATCTGTTCAACTTCACCTGTTCAAGTTCAGTCCCCTTTCTTAAATTCACAAATGACACAGAAATGAAGAAAACACAAGACTCCTTCAAGCTTATGCTCTTAGCCCCATATGAACATATTTTCTCTAACTCTGATCCTTATGGTTGAGAATAAAGAATGCCTTACAGTCTGCTAACTGGACTTTTTATGATTTGGCTATGACCAGTTAATAAGTTCGTTAGAAAATTAACAATCCTGGATAAGAAAATTTTCAGTGCTTGGCCACAAAAAGCAAGTCATTTGTTTGACAAATTGCTGAAAAGCTCAATACATAGAGGATGGTTAGCATAGTGCAGAGGATGAGTTTAGAACTCATCCCAGAGTGTCATATCCATAGATAGTGAGGTCAGAAGGAGGAAGTGGAAGCAATGAATCTGTATGTGGGATGGGGAAGGAGTAAATGGGGCAAATCAAAAGGAAGTTTCACTCTTAGGAAAAGAAAATGTGGGCAGAGAAAGGTGCAGGTCACACAAGTAATGAGAGCAATGACAAATCTTACCTACTTCAGAGTTTTAACAAATTCTGTCCCCGAGTCTATGAAATACTGTTTTCATTTGAATTAAAAAAAAAGTGGGCCGTTTATTTCTGCTAAAAGTACGAAATATCTTTTCAAAGTCATCAAAAGATGTAAGATTGTGGCATTTCTATCCACTAAACTAATTAGAAGCCTCCCTAACTAAACAGATCATTGTGAAGACTGTGTTTACTTATTGAGATGTTTCTCAAACACAATGAAAAGCAGGCTTATTTTTGATACATTAGCTATGATGAACTCAAGTACAATCTGAAGTATAAATAAGCTTATTCAGAAGTCACTGAAGTGCTATGTGCGACTCAACCACGCTGCAACCACTTCAGATCCCACGCAGCTCTCAGTAAGCACTGCAAGAGAAGACTGGATTCCTTATGGCTCTTCTTAGCTCAAATGCTCCCTGATTACAGATTCCTAAACTGTAATAGAGGCCAATTCAGATACCACAACAAGAATAAGTACGTGGGGGTGTAACTCTAGGAAAATACCCAGTTCCTCATGTTCTCACTACAGATCTCCCCCTTGACTCAAACCACAACAAAAGCCTTTGTTCCCCTTCATCTGTTCAACTTCACCTGTTCAAGTTCAGTCCCCTTTCTTAAATTCACAAATGACACAGAAATGAAGAAAACACAAGACTCCTTCAAGCTTATGCTCTTAGCCCCATATGAACATATTTTCTCTAACTCTGATCCTTATGGTTGAGAATAAAGAATGCCTTACAGTCTGCTAACTGGACTTTTTATGATTTGGCTATGACCAGTTAATAAGTTCGTTAGAAAATTAACAATCCTGGATAAGAAAATTTTCAGTGCTTGGCCACAAAAAGCAAGTCATTTGTTTGTATACTCCTAATAATTACATTTTGCTGTAATTATAAATAAAAAATTACATTTAGACCTAAAATTGTTATTTTGTTGCGGAAATCAAGAATATAAATGCACTTTTAACATATTAAAAGTCCTTTCAAAATCTAAAAGAAAAATCCAGAGGAACTAAATTTTACCACTATAAGGCTTACTAAAAATGAATGCTTAGCTGTTGTTTCCTTAGATTGAAGGTACATTCAATAGCAACATAGAAGTGAATAGAAAGCAGCTTATGGTAGCTTTAATAAACAATAGTGAATTTTATTATTCCAAGGTACAATTTGAGTGGCAAAATATCTGCCTGTGTTTTTGCGTTAATGAATGCACCCGTCTGCTGACTTTTACGTAGTAAAGTGAAAATGCCATCTTATAAGATTGTATAGTATTTGCACACACAAAAATTGCCATCTGAAAATATTTGTGAAAACCTATTTTATGCCTGAGTCTAAGTTGAATGCATAATTTAGTACTTATTTTCAGAACAAATAGCCTGGAAAAATTTCATGCACAATTGATGATAATTTGAGTGTGCAATCTGTGGTTGGAACTTATTAACATATTCATTCTGTCCAAGCTCTGTGTGCAAATTTAAATTGTGGTTTTCCAGAAATGGCTTATTACAACTCCAAAACACCAAAACCAGTCATTCTCAGCACCAATGGTGGAGCCTGAAAACTTCCACATGATAAACAAATCCTTTGAAAGACAATTCCCAAATCTGGGGAAAAGACCATAACAATGGGGAATAAATTTGCATTTAGATTATGGTGAATACAAAGCAAAAAAATAAAACAGCAACAAAGAAACAGAAGTTTCACACTGGAGTAACAAGGGGAATAATGTATGCGTAAGCGCACGCGCGTGTGTGTGTGTGTGTGTGTGTGTATAAAATTTCTAGTGACAAATCCCAAAATATTTGTTTCTATTTTCTCTTTCAGATAGTGATTTTAACTTTGTGTATAAGTGTTCAGTCACTCAGCTATGTCTGAATCTCTGTGACCCCACAAACTGCAGTCCACCAGGCTACTCTGTCCATAGAATTTACCAGGTAAAAATACTGGAGCATGTTGCCATTTCCTACTCCAGGGTATCTTCCCAACTTAGGAATCAAACCCATGTCTCCTGCATTGGCTGGCGAACTGTTTACCACTGAGCCACTTGGGTAACCCAATTTTTAACTTCAAACTGGATGTTTAAAATTGATTTATAATCATATTAGCAAAAAAAAAAAATTAAATAACATTAAAGCATTATTTTTCTAAGAAAAAAATTTATGTGCATGAACTAGAAATCCCCAAATCTCTTTTTAAAATTTTATTTTAATTGGTATGTGTAAATGTTTTCTTGAGAAGCCAGATGGTTTAGCTATGATTTATACACATTTTGCCTGCCATATCTGATAGATGATTGTTTCAAATCGATCACAGTGTTATAGAAATATTTACTTGTCTTAAATGAATGGCAGTTTTATAAATTATTTTTAAAAATAGGAAAAATATATTACTTTAATTAAGCAGAATATTTTAGATGAATATACTTCTCAAGATTTAACCAAACTCTAAGGCATTATTTTACTATATATAGTATTATATCATAAAATATTTTGAAATGATATTTTCTATATGAATTTCAGACATCTCCCTCATTGAAGTATATAACGCAATTTTTTTATAATTTAAATATTTTCAATTATTTAAAAAATGGATGGGTCATGATTAAGTTATGTTGGGCTTCAAAGTAAACATAACATTAAATTCCCCATAAACAAATAACTGATAAACCAATGAAACTTCAAGGGGATCACTGTCTATAAACCAGGATTATATATTCAATGGTACAGTTTTACAAGAATATGCCTCTCAGCACTGATGCATTACATAAGAGGATTTGACAAGGTTAGAATTTATGTTGCTAATGGAAATTATTTTTTCAAGAATTAACCTTTAGGCTCTAAAGAATGACAGATATTCAAATATTCTTAAATGAGTATTTAAATTGAAATTTTCTATTCATTCCTGCCCCCCAACAGAACTTCCAATCTAGATTCCAGCGTGTCATACACACAATTGAATTCTTAACAGCTGCCATTCAAAGGAACTGCAGAGGACCATTTGAAAGTAATATTTTGCTCTGTGTGACATCTCATTTTTTTCCCCTCAGAAATCATAATTTTTTTACACACCTCATAGTCTTCCTAACAGGAAACCAGCTCTGCCTGTCATTTTGATGGGCCCACTCAATTTTACCAGGTAAAAATACTGGAGCATGTTGCCATCCCCGGGAATCCCTCTTTTTAAAATTTGGGAAAATTTTAATTCGGTTTTAAATTTTTTTTAAAAGCAAAAAAATTAAATAACATTAAAGCATTATTTTTCTAAGAAAAAAATTTATGTGCATGAACTAGAAATCCCCAAATCTCTTTTTAAAATTTTATTTTAATTGGTATGTGTAAATGTTTTCTTGAGAAGCCAGATGGTTTAGCTATGATTTATACACATTTTGCCTGCCATATCTGATAGATGATTGTTTCAAATCGATCACAGTGTTATAGAAATATTTACTTGTCTTAAATGAATGGCAGTTTTATAAATTATTTTTAAAAATAGGAAAAATATATTACTTTAATTAAGCAGAATATTTTAGATGAATATACTTCTCAAGATTTAACCAAACTCTAAGGCATTATTTTACTATATATAGTATTATATCATAAAATATTTTGAAATGATATTTTCTATATGAATTTCAGACATCTCCCTCATTGAAGTATATAACGCAATTTTTTTATAATTTAAATATTTTCAATTATTTAAAAAATGGATGGGTCATGATTAAGTTATGTTGGGCTTCAAAGTAAACATAACATTAAATTCCCCATAAACAAATAACTGATAAACCAATGAAACTTCAAGGGGATCACTGTCTATAAACCAGGATTATATATTCAATGGTACAGTTTTACAAGAATATGCCTCTCAGCACTGATGCATTACATAAGAGGATTTGACAAGGTTAGAATTTATGTTGCTAATGGAAATTATTTTTTCAAGAATTAACCTTTAGGCTCTAAAGAATGACAGATATTCAAATATTCTTAAATGAGTATTTAAATCGAAATTTTCTATTCATTCCTGCCCCCCAACAGAACTTCCAATCTAGATTCCAGCGTGTCATACACACAATTGAATTCTTAACAGCTGCCATTCAAAGGAACTGCAGAGGACCATTTGAAAGTAATATTTTGCTCTGTGTGACATCTCATTTTTTTCCCCTCAGAAATCATAATTTTTTTACACACCTCATAGTCTTCCTAACAGGAAACCAGCTCTGCCTGTCATTTTGATTGGGGAGGAACCTTGTTTTCCAGGTCACTTGCTTGAATCCTGGAGACAAGATATTCATGAGGGACCTGGATGGGGCATTTACATCTCGGAGCAGAGTTTTCCTCTCCATTTGCCAGCATGCCAGGTCAGTGAGCCGCTCTGTCAGAGGGAAGATAATGGCTGCTGTAGTGCCCCCTGCTTATTACACACTGAGTGCTTCTGACCTTCGTGGGAGACCCTCCCCGCCAAGCCTTCTGACTCAGGGCATTCCCCTACTCTGGAAGACCCTGTCACCCAGATCCTCCTGTCTGAAATACAATGTTATTCATAGCTTTGGAAGAGGCAACTTCCAAATGCCAGGTTTCAAACTTTTTCCCTTTGCTGAAAACTTCTTGACTGTGCAGAAGAAAATCAAACATTATTCATTATTTAAAATGAAATTTGACTTGAAGAACACCCTAAATCAACACATCCAATTGAATATAAATAAAATAAAATCATCAGTACAGTAGAAAAACAAATGTATACTGTCAATCTTCATTTACAACTTGAGCTAGTCCTTAAAACAAATAAAAACTTATAGACATAAAAATAGCAAAACTTAATTTCTGAAAAAATTAATTAAATATTTTTTGCCATTCTAGGACCTGGAGAAATTTGATGTGACTTCTCTTCCTATGCTTATACCTTAACTTGATTCTTTTCTTTGCAACAAAATGGATTTTTTGAGACATGAAGAATAAGCAGAGATTAACTGTGTCTTCATTTTCTATCCTAGACATTCAGAAGCTATCTGAAATAATTCTACTCTCTACCTGATTTTTCCTTTATTTCTTTGAAAAATAAAGAAGTCCAGCATCCCTCTGATCATTTGGATGAGTAGCTAGTTACCTGTTAAGTGGAAGCAAAGCTTACCTGTTAAGTGGAAACAAAGCTACTCTTTATTGTCATACATGGGCTTCTCACTGCAATGGCTCCTCTTGTGTGGAGCGCAGGCTCTAGCACATGGGTTCAGTAGTTGTGGTACAAAGTCTTAGTTGCTCTATGGCATGTGAAATCTGCCTGAACCAGAGATTGAACGCATGCCCCCTGCACTGGCATGTGGATTCTTATTCACCATATCACCAGGGACATCCTATCTATATGTTAACATAAATAATATATTATTTATGAAAAATAACTATTTTTCCAAACAAAATGATTAGTGTGGAGAGAGACATTTTTTAAGAATTACTTTAATGTCTGAGTTAATAGATAGCTAGATTCTCTTATCTGCTTCAATATTTAATCTGACTCAATATGTTGTTTTTTAACTGTATGAAGGAAATCTGGTCTCACAGACACATAGTTGTGAAAGTGAGGACTATACAGATAGTCACGTCAGATAATTCTGTGTATTTTTCACTGATACTATTCCAAAACTTAATTTGTGGTAATCTCTTAACGGTTGATTTCAGTATGAACCAAGAAAAATTTTTATACTATTTTATAATAAAGTCATTAGTCTATTAAAATCAGTTGTCTATTTTTATTGACTTTGAATGGAGCTTTTAACCATGCAAGATACTGTAACATTATTAACTGGTCTTTAGAAAACATCAGCCAACTGACTTGGGCTTCCGAGTGGCTCATTGGTAAAGAATCTGCCTGCCAATGCAGGAGACATAGGTTTGATTCCTGGATCAGGAATACCCTTTGGAGAAGGAAAAGAAGGAAATGTCAACCCACTCCAGTGTTCTTGCTTGGAGAATTCTATGGACAGAGGAGTCTAGTGGGTTATAGACCATGGGGTTGCAAAGAGTTGGACACCAATGAGTGACTAGCACACACAACAGTTATTGAACCCTGTACTATTAAGTGCTTAACAGAGATAATACCGTTGAATTTTCACAACTCAAAGATAAGCATTTAGATTACCCTCACTTTACAGATGAGAAAATGAAAACACAAAACAGTTAAGTAAATTCCCAAGGGTTACATAGTAAGTCTTGAAACTAGGATTTGACCCACATTTCAAGTCAAAGCCTATGTTTTCAAATACCACAGTACACTGACACCAAAGATAAACATATTTTGAAAACACACATATTTGAAATTTATTTTAAATATTGACATAAGAGAATTATTGAATGTTTGCTAACAGTTATATGCATTTTAAATAAAGTGTCCATGGTCTTTTAATTTCTGAGTGCTCACAAGAAGTCTTAGATTTAAGGTCAGAAAACTCACAGAGCCATTTTATACATATTTCTTATCCTATTTTTCCAGAGTTTCTTGAAAGTTTGAAATAGAGTTTATTTGTAGCCCAAGTTTACCTTTTTATGTATCCATGCTTGAGTTTTGAAACTGTTTTTGAATCTTAGAATAATTTCAAATTTCCATTTTTATATGTTAAAATCTACTTGGGTTTCTCAGACATAAAATTCTATATAGGGCTTCCCTGGTGTCTCAGTGGTAAAGAGTTCACCTGCCAATTCAGGACACGAGGGTTCAATCCCTGATCTGGGAAGATCCCACATGCTGTGGAGCAACTAAGCCCGTTAGCCACAACTCTGGAGCCTGCGCTCTAGAGCCTTGGAGCTGCAACTGTTGAGTCCATATGTCACAACTATTGAAGCCCGAGTGCCCTACAGCCTGAGTTTCACAACAAGATAAGTCACTACAACAAGAAGCCTGCTCACCTCAACTAGAGAGTATCCCCCATGCCCTGCAACTGCAGAAATGCCTGCAGCAGTAGCAAAAACTCAGAATAGCCAAAAACAAGTAATAAATAAATGAATAAATTTTTAAAAATTCTATATAAAAATAACATGCATGGTTATACACACATAATTAGTATCCTTCCATTCATTTGGTAAATATTTGAGACCCCACAATGTTTATGGACTGAACTACATCTCACCAGAACTTATATGTAGAAGGCATACCTCCAATATAACTGTATTTGGAGATGCGGTCTTTAAGAAGATAATTAAGGTTAAATGAAGTCCTAAGGGTGGGGACCTAATTTGATAGGACTAGTGTCTTTAGAAGAAGATGAAGAAATACTAGAGCTCCCTATTTCTATACACATACACACACAGAGGAAGTTCATGTGAAGACACAAGGAGAAGGTGGCCATTCATAAGCCAAGAAGACAAACCTCACCGAAAACCAACCATTATGACATCTTGATCTTAGATTTCTACCTTTCAGAACTGAGAGAAAATAAATTTCTTTAAATTAACCAGTCTGTAATATTTTGTTATAGCAGCTTGAGCTGACAAATATAACAAATACCGGGTATTTTAAATCACATGATATACAGTAACTTCCAGATCAAATCAGTGGTGACATTAATACAACACATAACGAAGAAGAGAGAAGCAAATTATCTCTCATCCACGTGCACAAACAATAAATACACAGTCACATACATCATACCACCCCACTTAAAAAATAATCCTTTGGTTAACATATTTTTCCAGAGTCACGACTTTATGTTAAGCATAATTTGAAAAATAAAACAATGTAGCCTAAGTTTTCTGACCTATGAAAGATCAGAGTTAGTACTCATTCCCAGAACTACTGATGAAATCAACAGAGGATTTTGAGTTGAGAACTGGATGTGGATCCAAATTCAGATCCTGGGCACATGACATACCTTTTCATTCTCTGAGGTTTCATTATATCCAAGAATAAGAAAGATATCTTTCTCCTAGACTACTGTGATAATTAAATAAGAAAAGAAATATAAAGGTATATATAGTTTTTCTGACAAGCTGTCAAAGCTCAACGTGAGGAAAAATCAGAAAGTTAGCATGATGTCTACTGGTCCCTTTCAGTACGGCCCTGTCCTCCCAGAGGCCCACTGCCCAAGCACAGCCTTTGCCTTTGTGTTGGTGAGCTGAGTTGCTCTGAATTATTGCTCTGAAGTCCTGAGTCCAGTCACCTCAAAGCTTACAGCATTTTATTTACAAAGAGAAGATTACTATCTAGTTGTGTTACTTGTTCAGTTGTGTCTGACTGTTTGTGACACTATGGACCACAGCCCAGCAGGCTCCTCCACCCATGGGATTCTCCAGGCAAGATTCCTGGAGTGGGTAGTCATTCACTCCTCCAGGGGATCTTTCCAACCCAGGTCTCCTGCACTGCATTCTTTACTGTCCGTCCCATGGGGGAGTTATGTAATTATCCCCTGCAACTCAAGTCTGACTTTGTCTTCCTTCTGAGGTATAGAACAAAAATTGGACACATTCATGTTTATAAATATCAGATGATGAACATTTTTACAACAAAGTCAAAATAGTTTTTACTGGGACACACACATACACACAGATACATGTTGCCAACCATTTTTTGTTATCTCATATTTAATTTTAAAGAGTAAGTATTCTTGATTACTCTGTGTCTTCTAATTGAAGCCTTTTCTATTTCACTTTATTTAGCTACTGAATTTAGTAACATAAATATCAATTCAATTTTTAAAATATTTTTCAGTATTTCAGTTTATTAAAGTTATTAATTTTACAATCTTATAGGTAAATCTAAGGAATTAACAATATTAAAGCTTGGGGTATGCCAAAACTATTTGCAACTTTTCCCCAAGAGTTTTATGGTAATACTTAGTAAAAGCCATGGTCAGTTCAGTTCAGTTATTCAGTCATGTCTGACTCTTTGCAACCCCATGGACTGCAACACCCCAGTCTTCCCTATCCTTCACCATCTTCCAGAGCATGCTCAAACCCATGTCCATTGACACAGTGATGCCATGCAACCACCTTGTCTGCTATCTTCCCCTTCTCCTTTTGAATTTTATTCTTCCCAACGTCAGGTTCTTTTCCAATGAGTAATCTTTTGCATTAGGTGGGCTAAGTACTGGAGCTTCAGCTTCAACATAAATCCTTCCAATGATTATTCAGGGTTGATTTCCTTTCGGATAGACTGGTTTGATCTCACTGCAGTCCAAGGAACTCTCAAGAGTCTTCCTCAACACTTCAAAAATCTCTTAGAAAGCTCTGTTCATCTGCTCAAAGTCCCTGAACCTTTATGCCAAAACTACAGCATGGCTGCTCAATGCCCTTGTTCCTAGTCCCAGAAGTCAAAGAGAGTTCTTTTGTACTTTCCATCACTGGATCTTTTAAGCATAAATAATTATTTCCACAGTAGGTTGTGAGGGAGGAGATTTTTTTACCTTCTCTCTTGTTCAGTTGTTCGACCAACAGCCAGCAGGCTCCTCCACCCATGGGATTCTCCAGGCAAGATTCCTGGAGTGGGTAGTCATTCACTCCTCCAGGGGATCTTTCCAACCCAGGTCTCCTGCACTGCATTCTTTACTGTCCGTCCCATGGGGGAGTTATGTAATTATCCCCTGCAACTCAAGTCTGACTTTGTCTTCCTTCTGAGGTATAGAACAAAAATTGGACACATTCATGTTTATAAATATCAGATGATGAACATTTTTACAACAAAGTCAAAATAGTTTTTACTGGGACACACACATACACACAGATACATGTTGCCAACCATTTTTTGTTATCTCATATTTAATTTTAAAGAGTAAGTATTCTTGATTACTCTGTGTCTTCTAATTGAAGCCTTTTCTATTTCACTTTATTTAGCTACTGAATTTAGTAACATAAATATCAATTCAATTTTTAAAATATTTTTCAGTATTTCAGTTTATTAAAGTTATTAATTTTACAATCTTATAGGTAAATCTAAGGAATTAACAATATTAAAGCTTGGGGTATGCCAAAACTATTTGCAACTTTTCCCCAAGAGTTTTATGGTAATACTTAGTAAAAGCCATGGTCAGTTCAGTTCAGTTATTCAGTCATGTCTGACTCTTTGCAACCCCATGGACTGCAACACCCCAGTCTTCCCTATCCTTCACCATCTTCCAGAGCATGCTCAAACCCATGTCCATTGACACAGTGATGCCATGCAACCACCTTGTCTGCTATCTTCCCCTTCTCCTTTTGAATTTTATTCTTCCCAACGTCAGGTTCTTTTCCAATGAGTAATCTTTTTGCATCAGGTGGCCTAAGTACTGGAGCTTCAGCTTCAACATAAATCCTTCCAATGATTATTCAGGGTTGATTTCCTTTCGGATAGACTGGTTTGATCTCACTGCAGTCCAAGGAACTCTCAAGAGTCTTCCTCAACACTTCAAAAATCTCTTAGAAAGCTCTGTTCATCTGCTCAAAGTCCCTGAACCTTTATGCCAAAACTACAGCATGGCTGCTCCAATGCCCTTGTTCCTAGTCCCAGAAGTCAAAGAGAGTTCTTTTGTACTTTCCATCACTGGATCTTTTAAGCATAAATAATTATTTCCACAGTAGGTTGTGAGGGAGGGAGATTATACTCTTGCGTCTCTTCGCGTGAAGTTTCCATGAATTCAACCAACTTTTCAACATGCTGCTGAACATATGTGTTTCAGACCCTGACTTCAGGAACATGTACCTTGCTCCTGTGTATAATTCCACTGGGCTTCTGAGAGAAGGATACTGCAAGATGGTAGAAGGAGAACTAGATGAGAAGTAAGGAGACTTTGGATTTAGCTCTCTAATTAGTTCTATAAAACTTGCAGCAGTTAGACCACTCAACACTCTACTTCCTTCCTCAAGTAGAGACATCAATTATCTTTGTTCTGAAAATGATTCTAGGATTATTTGTATAGAAACCAGTCTTGAAAATAAAGATAGTACTCCATTCTAGGAACAGGGACAGGTCTGTTTCAGCTCGGTATAATAAAGAAGATTACCTTCTAGATCAACTAGGCTTACTGCTTACTCTAAGAGTTGGGTTCCCTAAGCTCAGAATTCCTCTTCTATAGCACAGCCTACTGCATGTGAAGATGTCATCTATCCCTCTCGGCAATGTCATGTGGAGCTCAGAAAATTAGTGCTCATGCTGATATTCTGGGTGCTGCTGCCACCACTTAGCAAAGTTCTTTGACTCTGATCTAGCAGTCCCATATGTTCTACCACCACCAATGAAACTGTGGGAGGCTAACTCGTTAGTGTACAAGTGTGGTAGCATTTTAGATGTGTCACAATTTGTGACAATCCAAATACCTCATAGAAGAATATATAATTTTTCTCAATATTTTCTATTGCTGAATTCTGTTGGTTGATAATTCTGAGTTATTGGAAAAGGACATTAAATCTAAAACATTCCCATACTCAGTGACCAAGAAGACTGAGAATACCACTTGAAGGCTGTCATGGTGAGACAGGTGGTACTTGTGGTAAAGAACCCACCTGGTGATGCAGGAGACAAAAGATATGCTGGTTCAGTCCCTGGGTGAGGAAGATCCCCTGGAAGAGGGTATGGGAACCACTCCAGTAGTCCTGCCTAGAGACTTCTATGGACAGATGAGCCTGGCAGGCTACAGTCCACAGGGGTGCACAGAGAGTTGGACACAACTGGAAGCAACTTAGCACAAGCACATGCTAAGATACATGCATACAGAACAGCAGAAGTCAGTTTGGGGACAGACAAAAATAAGGCAGACCCATGAGGCTTGAAGAGAGACATTGAAAGCCTAAAAGAGAGAACAGACCAAGAGAAACTGCCTCCTATCATTCCATGAACTCTTGCTCTGTCTTGTTCTGATGCTCATAATAACTTCCTGCATTCTGACAAGAAATTCCCTTTACTCAGGAACAAAAGAGCTCCTGATGGTCTTAATTTTATTCACTTATTTCCATTATTTTTCCTTTGGTACATATATTTTAGTCAACAGTTTTCTCATAATAATTAAAATAAAGTAAGTCTGGTTCTGAGATGGCCCAGAACACATCCTCATATAGTGGAATAGTATGATAGATTGATAGAATACAATGCTTGCATGACAACTCTTGCAACCAGATCTTAAGTATCACAAATGTGGAAATTTCACAATGATGGGAAAAAGCAAAGGCCACAGAATTGGACAAGACTTGACTTGGAAAAATATTACTTGTGTTTCCACTGGCTTATAATGTTAATTTGTGAGTCTCAGGTTTTTCACTGGTAAAAATAAAATGTTAATGCCCAACAAGTAGACCTCAAATTTTGTGATAAAATGATTGACTTGTTAATGATGTCAGAATTCCCTCAGCTATCTCCATTTCTCCCCATTTTCCCCACACTCCAAACACTCCACCCTCACTGTCTACTAGACTAGACTAGTTCTGAGGCGAGTAGCCTGGTTATCCCTACTTGCACCTGCTCTACCTTGTGACCACAGGGTGAAATCTTTGTCAAACCATATACTAGACTTTGATGACACAGAACAGACAGGAAAAGACAGAACACAGGAGGCAGAATATGGGCAAAATAACTCTGCAAAAATACACAGTGACAGTCTACAGTAAAAGTGCAGGGATAAAACATGGGGGAGGGAAATAAGAACAAAAGCATTGCATTCCTAGGGAATTGCAGCAAATTGATCTCCAGAGAATGTGGAAGAAGGGCAAAAAAAAAAAAAAGGAGAAAGGAGAACTGAAAATGAAGTGGCATTAGTAGAACCCACCAAGAGGATCCTCAAGATGTGTAATTAAAGAAGGAAACTACCTCTTTCATTAGGAGATGGTGGCAAGAGAAGGTGGATGTTGACAAGTGGCTCTTTGATTACAATATTATAAAGTATGAATCATACAGACCCACAGCATCAGTATTTACATTTAGTTTATACACAATCCATTGGGTTGGCCAAAAGTTTTTTTACATTTAGTTTATCCAACAGTCATTTAACTTCCCTTTACTCAGGAACAAAAGAGCTCCTGATGGTCTTAATTTTATTCACTTATTTCCATTATTTTTCCTTTGGTACATATATTTTAGTCAACAGTTTTCTCATAATAATTAAAATAAAGTAAGTCTGGTTCTGAGATGGCCCAGAACACATCCTCATATAGTGGAATAGTATGATAGATTGATAGAATACAATGCTTGCATGACAACTCTTGCAACCAGATCTTAAGTATCACAAATGTGGAAATTTCACAATGATGGGAAAAAGCAAAGGCCACAGAATTGGACAAGACTTGACTTGGAAAAATATTACTTGTGTTTCCACTGGCTTATAATGTTAATTTGTGAGTCTCAGGTTTTTCACTGGTAAAAATAAAATGTTAATGCCCAACAAATAGACCTCAAATTTTGTGATAAAATGATTGACTTGTTAATGATGTCAGAATTCCCTCAGCTATCTCCATTTCTCCCCATTTTCCCCACACTCCAAACACTCCACCCTCACTGTCTACTAGACTAGACTAGTTCTGAGGCGAGTAGCCTGGTTATCCCTACTTGCACCTGCTCTACCTTGTGACCACAGGGTGAAATCTTTGTCAAACCATATACTAGACTTTGATGACACAGAACAGACAGGAAAAGACAGAACACAGGAGGCAGAATATGGGCAAAATAACTCTGCAAAAATACACAGTGACAGTCTACAGTAAAAGTGCAGGGATAAAACATGGGGGAGGGAAATAAGAACAAAAGCATTGCATTCCTAGGGAATTGCAGCAAATTGATCTCCAGAGAATGTGGAAGAAGGGCAAAAAAAAAAAAAGGAGAAAGGAGAACTGAAAATGAAGTGGCATTAGTAGAACCCACCAAGAGGATCCTCAAGATGTGTAATTAAAGAAGGAAACTACCTCTTTCATTAGGAGATGGTGGCAAGAGAAGGTGGATGTTGACAAGTGGCTCTTTGATTACAATATTATAAAGTATGAATCATACAGACCCACAGCATCAGTATTTACATTTAGTTTATACACAATCCATTGGGTTGGCCAAAAAGTTCATTAAGGTTTTCCCACTACATCTTATGGAAAAATTCAAATGAATTCACTGGTCAATCCCGTATTATATCAGGTTCTTTACCACAGGTGCTTTACTGCTAGCACCACCTGGGAAGCACATATTATATCCAGTTCTCAATAAAGAGGGTCATATTTATTTTTCTCACTATTCCATATTCAGAATGAGTTAGAGGAACGTAAAATATAAAATGGATACAAGTATTTCTGTATTCCACTCACGCTTTATAAAAATGGTGGAACAATACTATTGAAACCTCTTGTCAATCCAAAATGATTCTAACATCTTTGTATAAATGCACCCCTCCTACTTTCCCAGCAGTCCCTTCCTTTGTGTGCTATGGTAAACAAACTGAATCAGACTTCAGTGAGGGTCACACGAAGGCTTTACCGATAAGAGGCTAACCTAAACAATTACCATGTAACTTATACTACATTAGGCACATTACATTTCATCCCATGTAGTTCTCAGAACACATGAGGTGGGAATATTAGTACTATGATCATTTCCACTTTACAATGGAAGCTTAGAAAAATTTAATATTAAGTAGAGTAGAGGCTACTTCATTGGGATTCGGGATAAAACTCAAATTTACAGCAACTATCTGTAGAGCAAACCAATACTGGTCTAGAAGCCAGGGTATCTTCAAACAGATTAAGTCCAGCAGAAATGGAGCACTAAATGAAAAGCAGGAAGCTGGCTGAAAAAGTTCTGGGTTCCCCCAGGCTGAGCAGACATGATTAAAGCACTCCAGTTGCCTACTGGCTGATGTAACTGGAGATCCCAATATTTTTTCCAGATGGTTCAATGTAGTCAAGAACTAGGTAGAATGAACCTGAAGTCTGACAGTGTCAGCAGCATGCAGGGTCCTAAGCAACCAGAGATGGATGTTAGAACTGTATTTTCATCTGAAGACCATGTCTCTTTTTTGAATACCAGGGTTTATCTCCTGTGAATAAACATTTTAAATGTTTCTGTCCTTAGAGTGGATGTTGACAAGTGGCTCTTTGATTACAATATTATAAAGTATGAATCATACAGACCCACAGCATCAGTATTTACATTTAGTTTATACACAATCCATTGGGTTGGCCAAAAAGTTCATTAAGGTTTTCCCACTACATCTTATGGAAAAATTCAAATGAATTCACTGGTCAATCCCGTATTATATCAGGTTCTTTACCACAGGTGCTTTACTGCTAGCACCACCTGGGAAGCACATATTATATCCAGTTCTCAATAAAGAGGGTCATATTTATTTTTCTCACTATTCCATATTCAGAATGAGTTAGAGGAACGTAAAATATAAAATGGATACAAGTATTTCTGTATTCCACTCACGCTTTATAAAAATGGTGGAACAATACTATTGAAACCTCTTGTCAATCCAAAATGATTCTAACATCTTTGTATAAATGCACCCCTCCTACTTTCCCAGCAGTCCCTTCCTTTGTGTGCTATGGTAAACAAACTGAATCAGACTTCAGTGAGGGTCACACGAAGGCTTTACCGATAAGAGGCTAACCTAAACAATTACCATGTAACTTATACTACATTAGGCACATTACATTTCATCCCATGTAGTTCTCAGAACACATGAGGTGGGAATATTAGTACTATGATCATTTCCACTTTACAATGGAAGCTTAGAAAAATTTAATATTAAGTAGAGTAGAGGCTACTTCATTGGGATTCGGGATAAAACTCAAATTTACAGCAACTATCTGTAGAGCAAACCAATACTGGTCTAGAAGCCAGGGTATCTTCAAACAGATTAAGTCCAGCAGAAATGGAGCACTAAATGAAAAGCAGGAAGCTGGCTGAAAAAGTTCTGGGTTCCCCCAGGCTGAGCAGACATGATTAAAGCACTCCAGTTGCCTACTGGCTGATGTAACTGGAGATCCCAATATTTTTTCCAGATGGTTCAATGTAGTCAAGAACTAGGTAGAATGAACCTGAAGTCTGACAGTGTCAGCAGCATGCAGGGTCCTAAGCAACCAGAGATGGATGTTAGAACTGTATTTTCATCTGAAGACCATGTCTCTTTTTTGAATACCAGGGTTTATCTCCTGTGAATAAACATTTTAAATGTTTCTGTCCTTAGAAAGTTGATTCTTAATCATGTTTGTTGATCTTCCAAGCATTTTTGAAGATCATGTACTTTATTCTTATGATGAAATACTCGAGACTAAGTACAGTGTTGCAGTGTGGTTTTATATTTCCTGTCTTCCTGTCACAGATAAACTCGCATGCCTGGCGGCAATGTCAATATCATCTCACAGACAGGCATTAAACACAGGGGAGATGGTGAGCCATCACTTAGATTAAATTCAACAGCTTTTTCCCCCCATTATAAATCTAAGCCATCTGACCTTATCAGCAGGTGCATCCTCTTTCAAGAGATACAGGATTTGGTGGATAGTCTAGCCCTGCATGATATACGCATCCCTTTACATAGTAAGGGCTGACTACAAATTGCTCAGTATGGCCAAAAGCAGAAGAAAACACTCATCAAGCAGAAAGGAAAGTTTCCTTGTAGAAATTAAGCAGCCCTTGAATAAACAAGCTGTAATTGCTATAGTAACTTTGCAAATCACAGAAACAATAGGACCACATTTTTTTTTTAATATTTGAGAATGTCAGTTCATTGCTTCCTGTTTACTTGCAATTATTTGAAAATAACCTGGATAACTTTATAATCAAGGTATTTCCTCTTGGCTCCCTGGTATACATCAGACTGCCTGAGGAGAGGATTGACATCCTAAGGTGTCCAAAGCATAATCAGTCTTAAGAGCTGCTAATGTTAAAATCCTGACTAATGTTAATCAAAAAGTTAAAAAAAAAACTTAGCTTGTTAAACACATACTCTCTCATACAGACACAGACACACTCACACATTACATTATTTTTTAAAACACAGCTGGTAAGTGATGCTGCCTAATTTTAAATTATTTTGGGCCACGTCCACTTTGCAAAGCTACTTTTGTGTGTGCCTGTGTCTGTGCATATGTGTTTGTTTTAATTAGTCAATAGTGGCTGTTGTAAATTTTCCAGGTAATGTCAAGTTTTCTAATACTGTATGGTTAGCAAAATTCAAAATATCAGAAGAACACATATACCCTTCAGATAAGGATAGTTTACTTTATGAAAAAAAAAAAAATAAAACTTTCTTGACTGTTACCATGCACCAGCATTGACTGGGCCGATTTATTTGATGATGACAATCTCAGGAAACAAGTATAACTCTGCTGGATATTATACTAGTTATATACTTTATGTGTCTATGTATTGGTGTGCTAAAGCACAAATTCTATTATTAGGGAGATGTTTTAAACTGGGGGGCTTCCCTGGCGGCTCAGACAGTAAAGAATCTGCCTTCAATGCAGGAACGTGGGTTTGATTCCTGAGTTGGGAAAGTACCCTGGAGAAGAGCATGGCAACCCACTCCAGTATTCTTGCCTGGAGAATCCCATGGGCAGAGGAGCCTGGCAGGTACAGTCCATGGGGCTGCAAAGAGTCAGACATGATTAAAGCGACTTAGCATGATTAAATTGGATCCCAGTAGACAGAACTAATTCACATAAATGTTAGGCTAGAGAAGTACTGAACCTGTATCTTGTACCCTGCTAGGATAACCCTTTGGTGGACTCTATGCATATTCATTTTGCACACCCCCAGGGCATCCCTCTGCCACATTCTACACTGCCCTTTGCCCTTATCCCTGCCCCCTTCTAGGATATGTACTGCATCCTGGTAGAGACAGTATTTTATGTGTACTTGTATTCCCATGACCTTTCATTTTGCTCAATAGATAGCTAAGTGATCTATA
Organism: Tragulus kanchil; assembly: GCA_022376925.1. Lineage (NCBI taxonomy): Eukaryota > Metazoa > Chordata > Mammalia > Artiodactyla > Tragulidae > Tragulus > Tragulus kanchil. The sequence goes on along the minus strand of JAIOJX010000004.1, from coordinate 117,136,604 downwards.
AATTTTGGTTGAATAAACAGGAGTGATTTAAAAAAAAAAAATGTGTGGCAGTAAACCCTGTAAAAAAATAATAATAAATAAAATTTGTATGGAATTAAAAAAAAAAAAAAAGCTCCTTGATGAAGGTGAAAGGGGAGAGTGAAAAAGCTGACTTAAAATTCAACATTCAAAAAATAAGATCATGACATCCAGTCTGATCATTTCATGGCAAACAGGGGGGAAAATGGAAACAATGATAGACTTCATTTCATTTTTGGGCTCCAAAATCACTGTGAGCAGTGACTGCATCCATGAAATTAAAACTCAGAGAGAATAATAAAAAGCAGAGACATCACACTGCCGACAAATGTCCACATAGTCAAAGTTATCATTTTTCTAGTAAGTCCTGTTCAGATGTGGCAGTTGGACCATAAAGAAGGCTGTGAGCCAAGAACTGATGCTTTCAAACTGGAAGAGACTCTTGAGAGTCCCCTGAACACCAAGGAGACCAAAGCAGTCAATCCTATGAAAATCAACCCTGAATATTCAATGGAAGGACTGATGCTAAAACTGAAGCTCCAATCCTCTGGCCACCTGATGAAAAAGACACTGATGCTGGGAAAGACAGAGGGCAGGAGTAGAAGGGAGTGACAGAGGATGAGATGGTTGAATGCCACCATCGACCAATAGGCATGAGTTTGAGCAGACCCCAGGAGGTGGTGAAGAACAGGCTGGCCTGGCATGCTGCAGTCCATGGGGTAACAAAGACTCAGACTCAGCTGAGCAACTGAACAACAAGAAACGAAAGAGTAGGCTTCCTAGGTGGTGCAGTGGTAAAGAATGCACTGTCCATGCAGGAGACACAACAGAGGTGGGTTTGATTCCTGAGTTAGGAAGATCCCCTGGAGTAGAAAATGGCAACCCATGTCAGTATTCTTGCTTGTAAAATCCCATGGACAGAGGAGCCTGGTGAGCTACAGTCCATGGGGTTACAAAGAGTCAGACATAACAGACCGACTACACACGCATAAGGAAAAGCTCGTACCTGGCTCTCCTTTTCCAAGTATATACTGATACTTGTCTTAGGTTATCCTGTCTAGTCCCATTATTTAATACATATATATATATATATATATATATATATATTCCAGTAATTCCCAAATGTATTTATCCAGACTAGTCCTCTCCCTGAATACTAATCTAAAATAATCAGTGGCATACCAGCACATACAACTGTCATAATGATACACAGTCGACATAATCCAGTGTCCAAAATGTAGGTCATTTTTTTTTCCGTGGGGCTTAACAGGTTTCTATTGGCATGAGTAGGAATTACCATGTGTCACTTTCCCTTAGAGGAAGAACTACCACTGATAACTTGGTTTTACCCCTATACTGATCACAATATTGTGTCTCTTCATTGTCTCTATGGCCTCAGATGCACTACCCTTAATTTTAGGACTGCCTCTCAGGTAATATAAATTTCCTGAAGGCAGATATATTATGGGAAAATCAACAGGAAAATTCCATCATATGAAGGCCTTTTGGAGACTACTGTCTGGATTATTCCCTCTGTTATTCCTAGTTCTCTGACCCTATTCTTGGCCTGAAAACTAAAATAAAAAGATAAAATTAAAAATAAAAAGATGAATAGTTCCTGTTTATCAAGATTCTGTCCCATTCCTGTGTCATTGGAGATACCCCCCCCCCCACCCCGTCAACTTTCACACACATTTATGCTCTTCTGTTTCAAGTTTTCCACTGCTCAGTTCAGGTAGATGCTCTCAGCAACTAATCCTCTCTTCTAGTTTTCCTCTTCCATGAGATGGTTGAATGCCACCATCGACCAATAGGCATGAGTTTGAGCAGACCCCAGGAGGTGGTGAAGAACAGGCTGGCCTGGCATGCTGCAGTCCATGGGGTAACAAAGACTCAGACTCAGCTGAGCAACTGAACAACAAGAAACGAAAGAGTAGGCTTCCTAGGTGGTGCAGTGGTAAAGAATGCACTGTCCATGCAGGAGACACAACAGAGGTGGGTTTGATTCCTGAGTTAGGAAGATCCCCTGGAGTAGAAAATGGCAACCCATGTCAGTATTCTTGCTTGTAAAATCCCATGGACAGAGGAGCCTGGTGAGCTACAGTCCATGGGGTTACAAAGAGTCAGACATAACAGACCGACTACACACGCATAAGGAAAAGCTCGTACCTGGCTCTCCTTTTCCAAGTATATACTGATACTTGTCTTAGGTTATCCTGTCTAGTCCCATTATTTAATACATATATATATATATATATATATATATATATATATATATATATATTCCAGTAATTCCCAAATGTATTTATCCAGACTAGTCCTCTCCCTGAATACTAATCTAAAATAATCAGTGGCATACCAGCACATACAACTGTCATAATGATACACAGTCGACATAATCCAGTGTCCAAAATGTAGGTCTTTTTTATTTCCGTGGGGCTTAACAGGTTTCTATTGGCATGAGTAGGAATTACCATGTGTCACTTTCCCTTAGAGGAAGAACTACCACTGATAACTTGGTTTTACCCCTATACTGATCACAATATTGTGTCTCTTCATTGTCTCTATGGCCTCAGATGCACTACCCTTAATTTTAGGACTGCCTCTCAGGTAATATAAATTTCCTGAAGGCAGATATATTATGGGAAAATCAACAGGAAAATTCCATCATATGAAGGCCTTTTGGAGACTACTGTCTGGATTATTCCCTCTGTTATTCCTAGTTCTCTGACCCTATTCTTGGCCTGAAAACTAAAATAAAAAGATAAAATTAAAAATAAAAAGATGAATAGTTCCTGTTTATCAAGATTCTGTCCCATTCCTGTGTCATTGGAGATACCCCCCCCCCCACCCCGTCAACTTTCACACACATTTATGCTCTTCTGTTTCAAGTTTTCCACTGCTCAGTTCAGGTAGATGCTCTCAGCAACTAATCCTCTCTTCTAGTTTTCCTCTTCCATTGCAACTGCTCAGCTTTAGATTTTCATCCATGTATCCCAAATGATCAAGGCTCTTCCCAAAGACACCAATGCTCAAAATTCCCTTGGTGGTCTTTCCTCAAGCAAATTTTCATCCCTTAAGTCTCTGGAGAATTTAGTGTCATTCCTTCCTCATTAATACTACGGACAGCTCTTGGCACAATGTCTGCCGATCACAAAACAATCAGTGCTTCCCACAAATCTCAGAATGAGTCTCATGACACAACTTACAAAATTACACCAAAATATATCTCTTGTCTGTTACCTTCTTTCTGAGAGATGGATTTCTTGACTAAGACATTTATTTATGTATGGGTATATGCCATAGTCATGTATTTATTCATTCAACAAATATTTACTCAGTTCTGACTATTGTACAAAGCATGATATGCTGGATGAAGGAAAATGGTGTTGGGTGTGACTTTTTCACCATGGAACCTATATTATAGAATATCAGATGAGTAGGTGGACATGAATCAGATAGTTGGAGAGCTGAGTGAATGACATATTCAGACATGTGCTTTGAAGAATGAGAATATTTAATGAGTGAACCTAGCCCCAACTGGGAGTGAGGGAAGACATGCCAGAGATAAGCCCTGTTAGAGCTAAGAATGATAGACATTACCATGTGTCACTTTCCCTTAGAGGAAGAACTACCACTGATAACTTGGTTTTACCCCTATACTGATCACAATATTGTGTCTCTTCATTGTCTCTATGGCCTCAGATGCACTACCCTTAATTTTAGGACTGCCTCTCAGGTAATATAAATTTCCTGAAGGCAGATATATTATGGGAAAATCAACAGGAAAATTCCATCATATGAAGGCCTTTTGGAGACTACTGTCTGGATTATTCCCTCTGTTATTCCTAGTTCTCTGACCCTATTCTTGGCCTGAAAACTAAAATAAAAAGATAAAATTAAAAATAAAAGATGAATAGTTCCTGTTTATCAAGATTCTGTCCCATTCCTGTGTCATTGGAGATCCCCCCCCCCCCACCCCGTCAACTTTCACACACATTTATGCTCTTCTGTTTCAAGTTTTCCACTGCTCAGTTCAGGTAGATGCTCTCAGCAACTAATCCTCTCTTCTAGTTTTCCTCTTCCATTGCAACTGCTCAGCTTTAGATTTTCATCCATGTATCCCAAATGATCAAGGCTCTTCCCAAAGACACCAATGCTCAAAATTCCCTTGGTGGTCTTTCCTCAAGCAAATTTTCATCCCTTAAGTCTCTGGAGAATTTAGTGTCATTCCTTCCTCATTAATACTACGGACAGCTCTTGGCACAATGTCTGCCGATCACAAAACAATCAGTGCTTCCCACAAATCTCAGAATGAGTCTCATGACACAACTTACAAAATTACACCAAAATATATCTCTTGTCTGTTACCTTCTTTCTGAGAGATGGATTTCTTGACTAAGACATTTATTTATGTATGGGTATATGCCATAGTCATGTATTTATTCATTCAACAAATATTTACTCAGTTCTGACTATTGTACAAAGCATGATATGCTGGATGAAGGAAAATGGTGTTGGGTGTGACTTTTTCACCATGGAACCTATATTATAGAATATCAGATGAGTAGGTGGACATGAATCAGATAGTTGGAGAGCTGAGTGAATGACATATTCAGACATGTGCTTTGAAGAATGAGAATATTTAATGAGTGAACCTAGCCCCAACTGGGAGTGAGGGAAGACGTGCCAGAGATAAGCCCTGTTAGAGCTAAAGAATGAGTGGTTAGAAGACAGACAAAGGGTAAAAGGAAAAATGTTCCAGGAAGAGAGAACAGGACTTACTGACTCCCCTAAAAAGATGAACTAAAAGAAGCCCAGTGTGAATGGACATAAGTAAAGGATGTGTGTGTGTGTGAGAAATCCAGAACTGAAGACCTGGATCAAACCAGGTATCAGGACATAGAGGACCTATGTGATTTTGATCTTTTTCCCAAGAACAATAATAATAATAATAATAATAATAAAATCATGAAAGATCTTTGATCAAAGGGTGGAGGATAAGAGAAATGGAGGTCAATGTGATCAGACTTGCATTATGACCTCAGTCTAGCATATATTGGAGAGAATGGATTGAATGGGGTTAGTGTCAGTGTGGGAAGTCCAGTTAAGTGAAACATTAATAAATTAGGCTAAGGTAGTGCAGTGGAGCCAAAGAGGTGAATAAAGAGGTAAAATTAACAAAATTTAACATAGCAGTGGTATTCTCATATATTTCATGGATTTCTTTCCATTTCAAAATCAGATAGCAAGGAAACTTAGAAAATGCTCTGATATAACACAGACGAAGAATCACACTAGACAAAGTAATCTGACTTACTACAAAGCCACAGTTATTCCCTAGAGACAGTCAAAGACACCTCTACTAGTGTCCCTGGATTATACCTATAATTTTCACTATGTCTGCCGATCACAAAACAATCAGTGCTTCCCACAAATCTCAGAATGAGTCTCATGACACAACTTACAAAATTACACCAAAATATATCTCTTGTCTGTTACCTTCTTTCTGAGAGATGGATTTCTTGACTAAGACATTTATTTATGTATGGGTATATGCCATAGTCATGTATTTATTCATTCAACAAATATTTACTCAGTTCTGACTATTGTACAAAGCATGATATGCTGGATGAAGGAAAATGGTGTTGGGTGTGACTTTTTCACCATGGAACCTATATTATAGAATATCAGATGAGTAGGTGGACATGAATCAGATAGTTGGAGAGCTGAGTGAATGACATATTCAGACATGTGCTTTGAAGAATGAGAATATTTAATGAGTGAACCTAGCCCCAACTGGGAGTGAGGGAAGACGTGCCAGAGATAAGCCCTGTTAGAGCTAAAGAATGAGTGGTTAGAAGACAGACAAAGGGTAAAAGGAAAAATGTTCCAGGAAGAGAGAACAGGACTTACTGACTCCCCTAAAAAGATGAACTAAAAGAAGCCCAGTGTGAATGGACATAAGTAAAGGATGTGTGTGTGTGTGAGAAATCCAGAACTGAAGACCTGGATCAAACCAGGTATCAGGACATAGAGGACCTATGTGATTTTGATCTTTTTCCCAAGAACAATAATAATAATAATAATAATAATAAAATCATGAAAGATCTTTGATCAAAGGGTGGAGGATAAGAGAAATGGAGGTCAATGTGATCAGACTTGCATTATGACCTCAGTCTAGCATATATTGGAGAGAATGGATTGAATGGGGTTAGTGTCAGTGTGGGAAGTCCAGTTAAGTGAAACATTAATAAATTAGGCTAAGGTAGTGCAGTGGAGCCAAAGAGGTGAATAAAGAGGTAAAATTAACAAAATTTAACATAGCAGTGGTATTCTCATATATTTCATGGATTTCTTTCCATTTCAAAATCAGATAGCAAGGAAACTTAGAAAATGCTCTGATATAACACAGACGAAGAATCACACTAGACAAAGTAATCTGACTTACTACAAAGCCACAGTTATTCCCTAGAGACAGTCAAAGACACCTCTACTAGTGTCCCTGGATTATACCTATAATTTTCACTATGGAAAAGAAGAGCTACTTCTTCACAATCAACACAGTCACATTATCATCTAACATCGAACCAAAAATGTAATTGATTTTTTTCCAGTACAAACATACACGTGAATATACCACTACAATGCCAGGATACCAGGAATGGAAGAGCAAATACTTGCAAATCCTATAGCTCATTAAATGTTATCCAAAACCATTACAGTTTATGAAAAACATACTGGGACTGTTTATCAGAAACCAGAGAATTGTGTTTCATTATGTGACCCAGGAATGAAAGATTCTACTCTTCTTTGCAATGGAACAACCTATTCATTTGAAGAAAACATAAAAAGTATACGATATCTCTTGTAACATGCCAGTGACTAATATCTTCCCCTTATTTCTTTTTCACAGCAAGAAAAGAACAGCCTCCTTATAACCATTCTCAAGTGGTTTTAAAAGCTCTTTAAACTACTCAGCATATTAATGATTTGCTATTTATAAATTACACCCATTGAAAGGCTAAAATGACAAATAAATAGAACACTGAAACTTCTCTCTGTTAGAAACTTGCCTCTCCCACATCCAAAAAGAACAAAGACAAGGCAACTCTCCAATTGACGTTAGTGTTGTCAGAAGCTGAGCTACGAGACCTTTAAGACCCCAAGTGACGAGCTGGCTATATTTTCTTTTTATTCAACAGAAAATATTCTCTGAGTTCATAAGTCAAGAAAGAACTTAATTAAAATGTAACTCTTCCCACAGATAATAAAAATTTGAGGGGTGTCATCGTGCTTCTTCTTTGCCCTTTTCCCTGGTTTATTTTAATTATAAGACATTTCAGTTTATTATGATTCAGTTCACATATCAATGCCATAAAGCCACCTAACGTACCATAAAATAAAAGATTCAGCAGGCAAATTTCAGTCTACTTTGCCAGAACTTTATAGAAGCTAAGTAAACCAAAAAACATGCAGGCATCTTTTTTTGATTTTTTAAAAACAAAAACGAAGAATCACACTAAGACAAAGTAATCTGACTTACTACAAAGCAACAGTTATTCCCTAGAGACAGTCAAAGACACCTCTACTAGTGTCCCTGGATTATACCTATAATTTTCACTATGGAAAAGAAGAGCTACTTCTTCACAATCAACACAGTCACATTATCATCTAACATCGAACCAAAAATGTAATTGATTTTTTTCCAGTACAAACATACACGTGAATATACCACTACAATGCCAGGATACCAGGAATGGAAGAGCAAATACTTGCAAATCCTATAGCTCATTAAATGTTATCCAAAACCATTACAGTTTATGAAAAACATACTGGGACTGTTTATCAGAAACCAGAGAATTGTGTTTCATTATGTGACCCAGGAATGAAAGATTCTACTCTTCTTTGCAATGGAACAACCTATTCATTTGAAGAAAACATAAAAAGTATACGATATCTCTTGTAACATGCCGGTGACTAATATCTTCCCCTTATTTCTTTTCACAGCAAGAAAAGAACAGCCTCCTTATAACCATTCTCAAGTGGTTTTAAAAGCTCTTTAAACTACTCAGCATATTAATGATTTGCTATTTATAAATTACACCCATTGAAAGGCTAAAATGACAAATAAATAGAACACTGAAACTTCTCTCTGTTAGAAACTTGCCTCTCCCACATCCAAAAGAACAAAGACAAGGCAACTCTCCAATTGACGTTAGTGTTGTCAGAAGCTGAGCTACGAGACCTTTAAGACCCCAAGTGACGAGCTGGCTATATTTTCTTTTTATTCAACAGAAAATATTCTCTGAGTTCATAAGTCAAGAAAGAACTTAATTAAAATGTAACTCTTCCCACAGATAATAAAAATTTGAGGGGTGTCATCGTGCTTCTTCTTTGCCCTTTTCCCTGGTTTATTTTAATTATAAGACATTTCAGTTTATTATGATTCAGTTCACATATCAATGCCATAAAGCCACCTAACGTACCATAAAATAAAAGATTCAGCAGGCAAATTTCAGTCTACTTTGCCAGAACTTTATAGAAGCTAAGTAAATAAACTGCATATTTATAACACATTGTTGCTGCTGCTGTTGCTGCCTCATTTCTTCAGTTGTGCAGGCATCTTTGCAACTCTATGGACTGTAGCCCTCCAGGCTCCTCTGTCCACGGGATTCTCCAGGCAAGAATACGGGAGTAGGTTGCCATGCCCTCCTCCCGTGGATCTTCCTGACCCAGGGATGGAACCCCAGTCTCCTGCATCACAGGCAGATTCCATACTGCTGAGCCACCAGGGAAGTTCCATTACTCACTCCTGTTTATAGATCTTCGCATTAAATGTTAATTTGTATTTCAAAATAGCTTTAGAAAGTATATGCAGGAGCTGACAGTTTTTGTTTGGCTGTTTTCCCATCAGAATATAATCACTGAAAGAACAGTCCTGCGTGCTGCTGTCACAGAAATGGCAGCAGAGAGGAACAAGTGGCATTTGTGCAAATGAGTACATACACGTCTATTTATTTTAAAAGGCAGAATAAAAGCTCATATTCTGAAGAACTCATTGTTGATTGCTGTTTAAATAATCTGTAAATATGGATTATGACAAGTAGGATAAATTATAAAACTTAGAGCTGAAAAGGTATCATTTACCACTTAAATAATAAGTACTATGGTTGACTGAAAACACTCTATTGATAGTTGGAAAACAGCAGAGACATGGAATTAGTCACTGGGAGTCTCTACCCAGAAGTTCTCAGTCTGCTGGGATATATCATGATGCTGTGGCTGTTAGAAAAGGGGCTTGTACAGCTCAGAAAAAAAAAACCCCTAAAATGGGATTTTCAAAACACGTTAGTGTTGTCAGAAGCTGAGCTACGAGACCTTTAAGACCCCAAGTGACGAGCTGGCTATATTTTCTTTTTATTCAACAGAAAATATTCTCTGAGTTCATAAGTCAAGAAAGAACTTAATTAAAATGTAACTCTTCCCACAGATAATAAAAATTTGAGGGGTGTCATCGTGCTTCTTCTTTGCCCTTTTCCCTGGTTTATTTTAATTATAAGACATTTCAGTTTATTATGATTCAGTTCACATATCAATGCCATAAAGCCACCTAACGTACCATAAAATAAAAGATTCAGCAGGCAAATTTCAGTCTACTTTGCCAGAACTTTATAGAAGCTAAGTAAATAAACTGCATATTTATAACACATTGTTGCTGCTGCTGTTGCTGCCTCATTTCTTCAGTTGTGCAGGCATCTTTGCAACTCTATGGACTGTAGCCCTCCAGGCTCCTCTGTCCACGGGATTCTCCAGGCAAGAATACGGGAGTAGGTTGCCATGCCCTCCTCCCGTGGATCTTCCTGACCCAGGGATGGAACCCCAGTCTCCTGCATCACAGGCAGATTCCATACTGCTGAGCCACCAGGGAAGTTCCATTACTCACTCCTGTTTATAGATCTTCGCATTAAATGTTAATTTGTATTTCAAAATAGCTTTAGAAAGTATATGCAGGAGCTGACAGTTTTTGTTTGGCTGTTTTCCCATCAGAATATAATCACTGAAAGAACAGTCCTGCGTGCTGCTGTCACAGAAATGGCAGCAGAGAGGAACAAGTGGCATTTGTGCAAATGAGTACATACACGTCTATTTATTTTAAAAGGCAGAATAAAAGCTCATATTCTGAAGAACTCATTGTTGATTGCTGTTTAAATAATCTGTAAATATGGATTATGACAAGTAGGATAAATTATAAAACTTAGAGCTGAAAAGGTATCATTTACCACTTAAATAATAAGTACTATGGTTGACTGAAAACACTCTATTGATAGTTGGAAAACAGCAGAGACATGGAATTAGTCACTGGGAGTCTCTACCCAGAAGTTCTCAGTCTGCTGGGATATATCATGATGCTGTGGCTGTTAGAAAAGGGGCTTGTACAGCTCAGACAACTCAACACATAAAAAGCAATCAACCCAATCAAAAACTGGGAAAAAGACCAAAACAGACATCTCTCCAAAAAAGACATAAAGATGGCCAACAAACACATGAAAAGACGCTCAACACTGCTCATTGTTAGAGAAAAGCAAATCAAAACTACAATGAGGTTTCCCTTCACACCAGTCAGAATGGCCATCATCAAAAAGTCTACAAACAGGGGGTCCAGTGGGTAAGGACACTGCCTTGCAGTGCAAGGGGCGCTGCTTTGATCCCTGGCCTGGGAAGATCCCACGTGCCACGGAGCGGCTGGACTGATGTGTCCAATTACCGAGCTGGAGCTCTGGGGCACATGTGCCCAGAGCTAGCGCTCTGCGACAGAGGCCACCGCGATGGGAGGCCCACAGGAGCCAAAGAACAAACACGGATGAAAATAGAGAGAAATGAAAGACCAACAGAAGTGGCCCGCCTGTCCCCCTCTCTCCCCACCCCACCCCCCACCGAAAAAAGATTGAAAAAAAAAAATCATAAAAAAAAAAGTCTACAAACAGTAAATGCTGGAGAGGGTGGGGAGAAAAAGGAACATTCTTGCACTGTTGGTGGGAATGAAAATCGATACAGCCACTATGGAAGACAGTGTGGAGATTCCTCAGAAAACTATGAAGAGAATCACCATATGACCCAGCAATCCCACTACTAGGCATATACCCTGAGGAAATAAAAATTTAAAGACACACATGTACCCACTGTTTATTGCAGCACTATTTACAATAGCTAGGACAAAGAAACCCCGCAACTATGAGTACATACACGTCTATTTATTTTAAAAGGCAGAATAAAAGCTCATATTCTGAAGAACTCATTGTTGATTGCTGTTTAAATAATCTGTAAATATGGATTATGACAAGTAGGATAAATTATAAAACTTAGAGCTGAAAAGGTATCATTTACCACTTAAATAATAAGTACTATGGTTGACTGAAAACACTCTATTGATAGTTGGAAAACAGCAGAGACATGGAATTAGTCACTGGGAGTCTCTACCCAGAAGTTCTCAGTCTGCTGGGATATATCATGATGCTGTGGCTGTTAGAAAAGGGGCTTGTACAGCTCAGACAACTCAACACATAAAAAGCAATCAACCCAATCAAAAACTGGGAAAAAGACCAAAACAGACATCTCTCCAAAAAAGACATAAAGATGGCCAACAAACACATGAAAAGACGCTCAACACTGCTCATTGTTACAGAAAAGCAAATCAAAACTACAATGAGGTTTCCCTTCACACCAGTCAGAATGGCCATCATCAAAAAGTCTACAAACAGGGGGTCCAGTGGGTAAGGACACTGCCTTGCAGTGCAAGGGGCGCTGCTTTGATCCCTGGCCTGGGAAGATCCCACGTGCCACGGAGCGGCTGGACTGATGTGTCCAATTACCGAGCTGGAGCTCTGGGGCACATGTGCCCAGAGCTAGCGCTCTGCGACAGAGGCCACCGCGATGGGAGGCCCACAGGAGCCAAAGAACAAACACGGATGAAAATAGAGAGAAATGAAAGACCAACAGAAGTGGCCCGCCTGTCCCCCTCTCTCCCCACCCCACCCCCCACCGAAAAAAGATTGAAAAAAAAAAAATCATAAAAAAAAAAGTCTACAAACAGTAAATGCTGGAGAGGGTGGGGAGAAAAAGGAACATTCTTGCACTGTTGGTGGGAATGAAAATCGATACAGCCACTATGGAAGACAGTGTGGAGATTCCTCAGAAAACTATGAAGAGAATCACCATATGACCCAGCAATCCCACTACTAGGCATATACCCTGAGGAAATAAAAATTTAAAGACACACATGTACCCACTGTTTATTGCAGCACTATTTACAATAGCTAGGACAAAGAAGCAACCTAGATGTCCATCGACAGATGAATGGATAAAGAAGCTGTGGTATATATACACAATGGAATATTACTCAGCCACAAAAAGAAATGCATTTGAGTCAGTTCCAATGGGGTGTATGAATCTAGAACCAATTATACAGAGTGATGTATGTCAGAGAAAGAAGGATAAATATTGTATACTGACACATATATATGAAATCTAGAAAGATGGTGCTGATGAATGGATATGCAGAGCAGCAATGGAGAGGCAAACATGAAGAACAGTCTTATGGACACTGGGGTGAGGGAGGGGACTATGCTGTGGAACTAGAGGATCTCAAACATGGGCTCTGTGGCAACCCGAAGGGAATGGCATGGGGAGGGGAAAGTCTGGGGGGGTGGACATAGGTCTATTAATGGTGGATTCAGGTTGCTGTGCGGCAGTAAACAACAAAACTGTAAAAAAAAAAAATTTTTTAAGGGGGCTTGTAGATATAAGGTGTGCCTTCCTCAACTATTGTGACTTCAAAGTGACCTCTTCTCTCTGACATTCCCTCTAGTGGGTTAGCTGCAAAGTCATGTCCAACTATAGTGACCCCCATAGACTGTAGACCACCAGACTCCCATGTCCATGGAATTCTCTAGGCAAGAATACTAGAGTGGGCTGCCATTTCATTCTCCAGAGAATCTTCCTGACCCAGGAACTGAACCCAAATCTCTTGCATTGCACGCAGATTCTTTATCCCTGAGTCTCCATATTCCATGAGTTAACAGAATACATATTACTCTATCACTGTTTGTTGATTCATTCACGTTCATAATAACAGAAGATAGCAATTAATGTTAACATTTCAGTATCTGTAGCTCTTCTGTGTTGGGCATTGCATAAGTTTGTGTATGACTGGGAGATAAGTCCTAAGGGATTATGTTCTTTTACGATTTGAATGCTAGAAGATGGGACAGAGTTGGAAGAGTATAGGCTGAGAGACTCAGTAATTCCATGCATCACTAATATGCTGTGTAGAAAGCCACACAAGTTGTGAATGGAAACGAAAGTCAGGTTATATTCTCCCATAACACAGGCAGGGAATCAAAGTGTTAGGTCTTAAAATGCCCATTCTCAGCTGTTTGCTCCTGCATACAGGAAATCAACCCAACTTGGTGGCAGTCAAGTTCCCTATGTTCCAGAGAGGGGAGAAGAGTCTGAGAATAACTGACGCCTTAGGCTATACCAGGTACACTTAACAAATGACCTGTTGATATCTACAGATCCTTCCTCTGTTAAATCCTGAGAAAAAACTTAAAGCAGTTAATTGCTCACAAACTAAAGAGAAAAGCAGTCCAATTCTATGATGCTGGTGAGAGAGAATTCTCTCACGGTCATGGAGGCAAGATTACCACAGGAGGAAGAGGAAGTTGTTGTCCACTGGGGGGCCTGCAGTTGAGTACAGACAACAGAAATGTCAGTCTCAAGAGTTGGCAATATATATTACTCTTTTCAGTTTATTATCTAAGAGGTATGTTCATGAACAAGGCTTTTTGGAAACACAGAAAACGAAGCAAGGTAAAAACGTTAGAAAACCTTGTAATAGGAGTTAGTCTTAGCTACTTCTATATGCCTGCTCCAATATATCCCAGTAGGGGGTCTGCATTTCTCCCATGCTTCCATATATACCTTCAGCTGTCTTAGGATGTGATTTACATGTTGACAACTCCAGGCCAAATGCTTACAGAGTTTAAATGTTCAGCACTTCACCCTGACCTCAAAAACACTTAACTAAAAATTAACACAGAAATTAGAATATTTGGGGCTGATCAGGGAAAGAACACCTCCACTTGAGCGAAAGTACTAGAGTGGGCTGCCATTTCATTCTCCAGAGAATCTTCCTGACCCAGGAACTGAACCCAAATCTCTTGCATTGCACGCAGATTCTTTATCCCTGAGTCTCCATATTCCATGAGTTAACAGAATACATATTACTCTATCACTGTTTGTTGATTCATTCACGTTCATAATAACAGAAGATAGCAATTAATGTTAACATTTCAGTATCTGTAGCTCTTCTGTGTTGGGCATTGCATAAGTTTGTGTATGACTGGGAGATAAGTCCTAAGGGATTATGTTCTTTTACGATTTGAATGCTAGAAGATGGGACAGAGTTGGAAGAGTATAGGCTGAGAGACTCAGTAATTCCATGCATCACTAATATGCTGTGTAGAAAGCCACACAAGTTGTGAATGGAAACGAAAGTCAGGTTATATTCTCCCATAACACAGGCAGGGAATCAAAGTGTTAGGTCTTAAAATGCCCATTCTCAGCTGTTTGCTCCTGCATACAGGAAATCAACCCAACTTGGTGGCAGTCAAGTTCCCTATGTTCCAGAGAGGGGAGAAGAGTCTGAGAATAACTGACGCCTTAGGCTATACCAGGTACACTTAACAAATGACCTGTTGATATCTACAGATCCTTCCTCTGTTAAATCCTGAGAAAAAACTTAAAGCAGTTAATTGCTCACAAACTAAAGAGAAAAGCAGTCCAATTCTATGATGCTGGTGAGAGAGAATTCTCTCACGGTCATGGAGGCAAGATTACCACAGGAGGAAGAGGAAGTTGTTGTCCACTGGGGGGCCTGCAGTTGAGTACAGACAACAGAAATGTCAGTCTCAAGAGTTGGCAATATATATTACTCTTTTCAGTTTATTATCTAAGAGGTATGTTCATGAACAAGGCTTTTTGGAAACACAGAAAACGAAGCAAGGTAAAAACGTTAGAAAACCTTGTAATAGGAGTTAGTCTTAGCTACTTCTATATGCCTGCTCCAATATATCCCAGTAGGGGGTCTGCATTTCTCCCATGCTTCCATATATACCTTCAGCTGTCTTAGGATGTGATTTACATGTTGACAACTCCAGGCCAAATGCTTACAGAGTTTAAATGTTCAGCACTTCACCCTGACCTCAAAAACACTTAACTAAAAATTAACACAGAAATTAGAATATTTGGGGCTGATAGAAAGCAGGGGAAAGAACACCTCCACTTGAGCAAATAGAAAGATAATAATCAGGATTCCCAACTGAATTATGACGGGATGTCCTGTTGCAAATAAGTTACATCCAATTTGTTTGCTGCACTGCAATGATAAAATCAAAAATATAAGAGTGATATTTTTAATATTTCAAATAGTAATTTAGAGTCATGATGTTCTCCATATTATCTAACCACAATGAAAATTTTAGCTTGCATTGATGTGTACTGGCATAGAGTGATGGTGTAAATGAGAACTTGTTCAAACAAATGTTCAAGAAAATGTTTTAAATCAACATACTAACAACAAGACTAACATATAACAATAAGCTTAGAAAGGGGTTTTGTCTTCTTTTGGCTGCACAATGAGGCTTGCAGGATCCTGGTTTCCCAACTAAAGATCCAACCTCTGACCCTGTGTTGGAAGCCTAGACTTCTAACCACTGGATTACGAAAAAATTTCCTAAGAAAGGGTTTTTAATTTTTGATTTTGTCTCTATTTGTATTTATCACTCACTAGAGTGTGAAATTCACATACTGAGCACTTAAAACAGTTTGTGGTTTTGACAACTTGATATACAATTAAATCCATCTAAGTTGGCTTTGAATTCTTAAAGATTGCTTTTATTTTTGTCTTTGATTATGTCAAATTGCATAAAATACAGAAGATTCCAAAACAAAAAAAGCAAGATGCATATACAAAGATCTTTATTCTATATCCTATCTTCTGCCCTATATCCCTCCTATAAATAATAATTTTGATTACATCCTAATCTATTCTTTCATTTTATTTTGAAAATGAAAGCAATGGATGCCTATTTACATTAATATTTCTCTCCTTCCTTAGTTATATATTTTAAGTCTTCATTTTACTTTTACTTCATCTCAGCATTTATACTAGAACTTAGTCTTAGCTACTTCTATATGCCTGCTCCAATATATCCCAGTAGGGGGTCTGCATTTCTCCCATGCTTCCATATATACCTTCAGCTGTCTTAGGATGTGATTTACATGTTGACAACTCCAGGCCAAATGCTTACAGAGTTTAAATGTTCAGCACTTCACCCTGACCTCAAAAACACTTAACTAAAAATTAACACAGAAATTAGAATATTTGGGGCTGATAGAAAGCAGGGGAAAGAACACCTCCACTTGAGCAAATAGAAAGATAATAATCAGGATTCCCAACTGAATTATGACGGGATGTCCTGTTGCAAATAAGTTACATCCAATTTGTTTGCTGCACTGCAATGATAAAATCAAAAATATAAGAGTGATATTTTTAATATTTCAAATAGTAATTTAGAGTCATGATGTTCTCCATATTATCTAACCACAATGAAAATTTTAGCTTGCATTGATGTGTACTGGCATAGAGTGATGGTGTAAATGAGAACTTGTTCAAACAAATGTTCAAGAAAATGTTTTAAATCAACATACTAACAACAAGACTAACATATAACAATAAGCTTAGAAAGGGGTTTTGTCTTCTTTTGGCTGCACAATGAGGCTTGCAGGATCCTGGTTTCCCAACTAAAGATCCAACCTCTGACCCTGTGTTGGAAGCCTAGACTTCTAACCACTGGATTACGAAAAAATTTCCTAAGAAAGGGTTTTTAATTTTTGATTTTGTCTCTATTTGTATTTATCACTCACTAGAGTGTGAAATTCACATACTGAGCACTTAAAACAGTTTGTGGTTTTGACAACTTGATATACAATTAAATCCATCTAAGTTGGCTTTGAATTCTTAAAGATTGCTTTTATTTTTGTCTTTGATTATGTCAAATTGCATAAAATACAGAAGATTCCAAAACAAAAAAAGCAAGATGCATATACAAAGATCTTTATTCTATATCCTATCTTCTGCCCTATATCCCTCCTATAAATAATAATTTTGATTACATCCTAATCTATTCTTTCATTTTATTTTGAAAATGAAAGCAATGGATGCCTATTTACATTAATATTTCTCTCCTTCCTTAGTTATATATTTTAAGTCTTCATTTTACTTTCTCATCTCAGCTCATCCTCAAGACCATTCGATACTAGAACTTGAAGATACTACTTGTTCCTTTTTACAGATGCACATGTTTCATGTTGCAGATATACCTTAATACCTACAGTCACAGAGGACTGTTTTTTGCTAAAATGTCACAACATAAAGCCTTAAGCATATTCTTTTGAACATATATATGCATGTGTATATATATATATATATATATATATATATATATATATATATATATAACTACAAAGAGTATCATTTCATATTACATATTTGTAAGCTGAAATATATATCCAGTTAATTAAATGAAGTGCTATTGTCTCTCATCTATAGCTAATATTTCAAAACAATCACTTCAGAGAACATTTTCTAACCTACCATGAACCCTAAGCATGAGGAAGAAGCTAGAAGACACTGGAATCAAATCAAAGAGCCAAATCATTGGAAAACACCCTGATGCTGGGAAAGACTGAAGGCAAGAAGAGAAGGGGACAGAAGAGGATGAAATGGTTCGATAGCCTCACTGATTCAATGGATATGAATTTGAGGATACTTTGGGAGATAAAGGAGCACAGAGGAGCCTAGCGGGCTACAGACCATGGGGTCACAAAGAGTCAGATACAAGTTAGTGACTGAACAACATTATCTCTTGTCCACAGCTAATACTTGGAGGTAAAATCACCTGAGAGAATACTTTATAGCCTGCCATGAACCCTAAACACCAAAGAGGAAGCTAGAAGACATTGGGATCAAATCAAATCAAGAAAAAAACTCAAGTGGAGGGAATGGAAATTAAACAAGTCCATATGGGATTTGATTTCAATAAAAAATGGTTAGTTATGAAATTAAGTTTTGTTATTGTTTGTTTTGGTTCTTTATTCAAAATAAGTAGGAAAGAGTTTAGAGCAGGTTCTTTGGAGAATTTCATTGGGAGATAATTTATATGCAACTTTAATATTCATCCCAAATAGAGAGCCTAACTGAAACTAAAACCATAAATTTATGCTTCAACAAAAAAAGCAAGATGCATATACAAAGATCTTTATTCTATATCCTATCTTCTGCCCTATATCCCTCCTATAAATAATAATTTTGATTACATCCTAATCTATTCTTTCATTTTATTTTGAAAATGAAAGCAATGGATGCCTATTTACATTAATATTTCTCTCCTTCCTTAGTTATATATTTTAAGTCTTCATTTTACTTTCTCATCTCAGCTCATCCTCAAGACCATTCGATACTAGAACTTGAAGATACTACTTGTTCCTTTTTACAGATGCACATGTTTCATGTTGCAGATATACCTTAATACCTACAGTCACAGAGGACTGTTTTTTGCTAAAATGTCACAACATAAAGCCTTAAGCATATTCTTTTGAACATATATATGCATGTGTATATATATATATATATATATATATATATATATATATATAACTACAAAGAGTATCATTTCATATTACATATTTGTAAGCTGAAATATATATCCAGTTAATTAAATGAAGTGCTATTGTCTCTCATCTATAGCTAATATTTCAAAACAATCACTTCAGAGAACATTTTCTAACCTACCATGAACCCTAAGCATGAGGAAGAAGCTAGAAGACACTGGAATCAAATCAAAGAGCCAAATCATTGGAAAACACCCTGATGCTGGGAAAGACTGAAGGCAAGAAGAGAAGGGGACAGAAGAGGATGAAATGGTTCGATAGCCTCACTGATTCAATGGATATGAATTTGAGGATACTTTGGGAGATAAAGGAGCACAGAGGAGCCTAGCGGGCTACAGACCATGGGGTCACAAAGAGTCAGATACAAGTTAGTGACTGAACAACATTATCTCTTGTCCACAGCTAATACTTGGAGGTAAAATCACCTGAGAGAATACTTTATAGCCTGCCATGAACCCTAAACACCAAAGAGGAAGCTAGAAGACATTGGGATCAAATCAAATCAAGAAAAAAATTCAAGTGGAGGGAATGGAAATTAAACAAGTCCATATGGGATTTGATTTCAATAAAAAATGGTTAGTTATGAAATTAAGTTTTGTTATTGTTTGTTTTGGTTCTTTATTCAAAATAAGTAGGAAAGAGTTTAGAGCAGGTTCTTTGGAGAATTTCATTGGGAGATAATTTATATGCAACTTTAATATTCATCCCAAATAGAGAGCCTAACTGAAACTAAAACCATAAATTTATGCTTCAACAAATCATCCAAATTCTCAGTGCTCTGAAGCATTATAGAGTTGATGAGGTGGCAGGAGTATTTAGGGCTAAGTGAAGAACACAGTAGCCGTTGTTCTACTGAGAAAGACACCAGGGTATCAGGGAGCTTGAAACGCATGATTAAGTGGTTGATCATGGAACAAACTGAGTAGGAACAAACAATGAATGAAAGGAGGAGAATACTACTCCATGGTTAAACACGCCTTTGAAATTAAAAGGACATTTTTCTCATCAAACAAAAACTACTGTAACGATCAATTTTACTTCTAAAGAAATTAGTGACTTACCGAATGCCCGATTGGAATGCTTTTCTTAACAGACCCACTTTATCACTGTTGTATAGACACATAGTCAAATGTGCTTTGTCATAAGAAATTAATCACGACAGTTGAAAGTATGATATAGTTTCAAATTATGCACAACTATATTCAGAATTTAATCACTGTCCAATATGATATTATGCTCTATTGCTCTAGACAGAGCTCTCTTAAGTTCAAGGGCAGTGTTTGGACTCCAGCCCATTTCATCTTTCTATATTTAATATTTAATACTCATCATGACACATTTCTTTATTTTCCTCTTCCAGCCACTACAAGACTCTGACTATAAGGTTACTTTTTTTGGCTAATGAAAACCTTACATTTTTCATGTCCCAGGATTCAAAGTATTCTCTTTTTAATTATGATTGTCATGACACAAACAAAAATGAGGTGTTTCTCTGTTTTTCCATAGTAATCTCTCTTTTCCTCTTGGTCAAAATATAAGAACTTGTGCGGTAATATTAACTCTGTAAAGACAGAAAGTCTTTCTTATTTCATGCTTCTCAAATTTCTATACCAACTCCAGCACATAATTCACAGTCAGATTCCTACATGCATTACTGTGTAGTAATGCATAAGGAAAGAATGAAATAATATGCAATAAAGCTAGTAACAAGGAGGTAGAAGATATGCTGAGATCTATAAAACATTGATGAAGGAATTTGAAAATAACTCAGAGAAGTGAAAAATATCCCATGCTTTGGGGTTAAAAAGAAATTTATGCTTTTTTTAAAATTTGGTCATACTACTCAAAAGCAAGTGCTCTGAACCATTATAGAGTTGATGAGGTGGCAGGAGTATTTAGGGCTAAGTGAAGAACACAGTAGCCGTTGTTCTACTGAGAAAGACACCAGGGTATCAGGGAGCTTGAAACGCATGATTAAGTGGTTGATCATGGAACAAACTGAGTAGGAACAAACAATGAATGAAAGGAGGAGAATACTACTCCATGGTTAAACACGCCTTTGAAATTAAAAGGACATTTTTCTCATCAAACAAAAACTACTGTAACGATCAATTTTACTTCTAAAGAAATTAGTGACTTACCGAATGCCCGATTGGAATGCTTTTCTTAACAGACCCACTTTATCACTGTTGTATAGACACATAGTCAAATGTGCTTTGTCATAAGAAATTAATCACGACAGTTGAAAGTATGATATAGTTTCAAATTATGCACAACTATATTCAGAATTTAATCACTGTCCAATATGATATTATGCTCTATTGCTCTAGACAGAGCTCTCTTAAGTTCAAGGGCAGTGTTTGGACTCCAGCCCATTTCATCTTTCTATATTTAATATTTAATACTCATCATGACACATTTCTTTATTTTCCTCTTCCAGCCACTACAAGACTCTGACTATAAGGTTACTTTTTTTGGCTAATGAAAACCTTACATTTTTCATGTCCCAGGATTCAAAGTATTCTCTTTTTAATTATGATTGTCATGACACAAACAAAAATGAGGTGTTTCTCTGTTTTTCCATAGTAATCTCTCTTTTCCTCTTGGTCAAAATATAAGAACTTGTGCGGTAATATTAACTCTGTAAAGACAGAAAGTCTTTCTTATTTCATGCTTCTCAAATTTCTATACCAACTCCAGCACATAATTCACAGTCAGATTCCTACATGCATTACTGTGTAGTAATGCATAAGGAAAGAATGAAATAATATGCAATAAAGCTAGTAACAAGGAGGTAGAAGATATGCTGAGATCTATAAAACATTGATGAAGGAATTTGAAAATAACTCAGAGAAGTGAAAAATATCCCATGCTTTGGGGTTAGAAGAATTTATGCTGTTAAAATGGTCATACTACTCAAAGCAATCTAGATATAATATGATTCCTATCAAACAACCAATGACATTTTTTACAGAACTAGAACAAATAATCCTAAACTTTATAAGGAACCTTAAAAGACCTAGAATTGCCAAAGCAATCCCAAGGTAAAAGAACAAAACTAAAGGCATAACTCTCCCACATGTGAGGCAGTATGACGAAGCTACAGTAATCAAAATAGCATGGCATCAACACAAAAAAGAGACGTATGGATCAGTGGAATAGAATAGAGAGCTCAAAAATAAACCTGCAACCTACAGTCCATTAATCTTCAACAAAGGAGGTAAGAATGTACAGTGCATAAATGATAGTCTCTCCCCTGGTGGTGGCAGGAAAGATGGACAGCCACATGTTAATCAGTGAAGTTAGAACACACCCTCACACCATACACAAAGGTAAACTTAAAATGGCCTATGGGTTTAAAGATAATACGTGCATGAATGCATGCTAGGTTGCTTTAGTCTTTTCCAACACTTTCTAATCCTATGGACTGTAGTCTTCCAGGCTCCTTTGTCCACGGGAGTTTCCAGGCAAGAATACTGGAGCGAGTTGTCATTCCCCTTTCCATAGGATATTCCTGATCCAGAGTTTGAACCCAGGTCTCCCACATTGAAAGCAGATTTTTTTTTTTAACCATCCGAGTCACCAGGGAGTCCAAATATAACACATGAAACCATAAAAGTGCTAGAAGAGAATATAGGCAAAATGTTCTCTGACATAAATCATACCAACATTTTCTTAGGCAAATCTCCCAATGCATTGATATTGGGATATTGTTTCAAAAGTCATGATAAATTGTAGCACTGTGGATTCTAGAAAGACATACACAACATTGGGGAAAGAGAACATTTTGTCTATGACAAAGTATATTATGTGAGATTATTAACAAAAAGTATAATCAAAGTAATATTAATAGATGGGAAAATACAAAAATGATGCAAAATGCACTGGAAAACAGAAGGCAAAATAGCTCAGCAAATAACTAATAGTTCAGGCAGCCTTGGTTATGGATAATTAGTTCAGTTTAGTTTATTGAATCAATAATTAGTGGCTTGTAAATAAGCAACTATGAAAATGTTTAGCAAATAAAACCTCCCTTCAACAGTTTCTCATTTATCATAATGTAAAATTCATAGGCAAGAAGGAATATAATCAGGAACCTAATGACTATCCCATTAGCCTAGAGGTTTAAAAAAGAAAACTTGTAAGACCAAGAATAAAGGTAGTCCATGCAAATAAATGCAATATCTGCCTCTGTGTGTGAGTGCTTACTCACTCAGTTGTGTCCAACTCTTTGCAACCCATTGGATAGTATCCTGCCAGGCTCCTCTCTCCATGGAATTTTTTCAGGCAAGAATAATGGAGTGGGTTGCCATTTCCTTCTCCAATGTCTACCCAGATTCCGGTTTTTCTTTCTTATTATTTTTAGATCAATTGCTTATGTAGCTGCTTCTTCCCCCAAAGTTAACGATGTTTTTATTGTATTTTTAACTTTTTAAAATTTTTATACAATTATAAAAGCTACTTTCCATTTACCATTATTACAAAGTATTGACTGTATTTCCCATGCCATACTATCTTACAGCCAAGTTTGTACCTCCCACTCCCCTTTATTGCCCCACCCCACCCTTCCCCACTGGTAACCTCTAGTTTGTTCTCATTATCTGTGAGTCTACTTCTTTCGTGTTCTGTTCACTGGTTTGTTATAACAGCTGCTTGTTTTTTAACAAAACCTAGATTCCAGCTCTGTAGCAGGTAACATTTATCATCCTAGTGTACTTTGATTACTGAACCTTCCTCTATTCCATTTTCTATTCAATAATCAAGATGAGCATTCTAAAATAAAAATCTAATACCTTATTTTTGTATTTTTGAAATTGTTCAATATGAACTCATACATAGTTTTCACAATTAAATCTAAACACATTATCATAGTATAAAACATTGGGGAAAGAGAACATTTTGTCTGGATATTATGTGAGATTATTAACAAAAGTATAATCAAAGTAATATTAATAGATGGGAAAATACAAAAATGATGCAAAATGCACTGGAAAACAGAAGGCAAAATAGCTCAGCAAATAACTAATAGTTCAGGCAGCCTTGGTTATGGATAATTAGTTCAGTTTAGTTTATTGAATCAATAATTAGTGGCTTGTAAATAAGCAACTATGAAAATGTTTAGCAAATAAAACCTCCCTTCAACAGTTTCTCATTTATCATAATGTAAAATTCATAGGCAAGAAGGAATATAATCAGGAACCTAATGACTATCCCATTAGCCTAGAGGTTTAAAAAAGAAAACTTGTAAGACCAAGAATAAAGGTAGTCCATGCAAATAAATGCAATATCTGCCTCTGTGTGTGAGTGCTTACTCACTCAGTTGTGTCCAACTCTTTGCAACCCATTGGATAGTATCCTGCCAGGCTCCTCTCTCCATGGAATTTTTCAGGCAAGAATAATGGAGTGGGTTGCCATTTCCTTCTCCAATGTCTACCCAGATTCCGGTTTTTCTTTCTTATTATTTTTAGATCAATTGCTTATGTAGCTGCTTCTTCCCCCAAAGTTAACGATGTTTTTATTGTATTTTTAACTTTTTAAAATTTTTATACAATTATAAAAGCTACTTTCCATTTACCATTATTACAAAGTATTGACTGTATTTCCCATGCCATACTATCTTACAGCCAAGTTTGTACCTCCCACTCCCCTTTATTGCCCCACCCCACCCTTCCCCACTGGTAACCTCTAGTTTGTTCTCATTATCTGTGAGTCTACTTCTTTCGTGTTCTGTTCACTGGTTTGTTATAACAGCTGCTTGTTTTTTAACAAAACCTAGATTCCAGCTCTGTAGCAGGTAACATTTATCATCCTAGTGTACTTTGATTACTGAACCTTCCTCTATTCCATTTTCTATTCAATAATCAAGATGAGCATTCTAAAATAAAAATCTAATACCTTATTTTTGTATTTTTGAAATTGTTCAATATGAACTCATACATAGTTTTCACAATTAAATCTAAACACATTATCATAGTATTTGTTATATTTTTACCCTGTCTCCTGCTTATGACTCTAGGCTTATCTCTTACTCTCTTTATCCTATCCCATATATTTATTTATATTTCCTTTATTCATTTAACAAATTATGTACCAGCTATGTGATGCCAGACAGTGTTTCATGTATTTGAGATACAAAATGGAACACAGACATTTTTTGTTAATGTGTTTGTATTACTATAAAATTGCTAAGAGATTTGTTTAAACTTCCTCTAACGTGCATCTGAGCTATGCACTACTTGAAAATGATTCAAATGATAATTAACAGTAAAGAAGTGTGTATGTATCTGTTTTAAGTATGTGTGTGTGTGTAGTGATTTCTTTGAATAACAAGTTAATATTTAATAAAGAATCATCAGACCTGACCTTACATTGGAAAAGAGAAGTTTCATATGTTTGGCACACAATGATATATAAAGAGCATATCTGTTAAATATTCAATCAAAGACATGGAATTGATGAGTCACCATACCAGATTTTGGGGGGGAAATCTTTAAGAGTTTGAGTATAAGTAGATAAATTTGAACCTTAAATATTAACACCATAAATTGACATAAAGTACACGTCACCTAATGATTAGGACATCCAAAACAGACTTTCTATAAATTCTAGAATGACTGTATTACAGGAATGCTCTAGACTGACTGACTGTGTCATACAAAATTCGTATGTTGAACTGTCATCCCCAGTATAATGGACTTTGGAAGCAGGACCTTTGGGAGGGGATTGGGAGGTCACGAGGATGGCCTCTTCATGACTGTGGCTAGTGTCCATATAGAAGAGGCATCTAGAGAGCTCCTTCTGCCATGTATGGGAATGGTGAAAAGACATCTGCCTGTTAACCAGGAAGTGGGTTTCCACGAGACCCCATCAAATCTTCCAGTAATTTGATCTTGGACTTCCCAGCCCCCGAAGCTCTGAAAACTAAATTTCTTATTTATAAGTCAAAGGTCTTCTTGGTGGTTCAGATGGTAATGTGGCTCAGACTGTAAAGAATATGCTTGTGATGCAGGAGACCTAGCTTCGATTTCTGGGTTAAGAAGATCCCCTGGGGAAAGGAATGGCTACCCATTCCAGTCTTTCCGCGTGAAGAATTCCATAGACAGAGGAGCCTGGCAGGCTATAGTCCACGGATCACAAAGAATCAGACACGAGTGAGCAACTTTCTATGTAAGTCAGTTAGTCTAGGCTGAAGGGACTAAGTTGACTTTATTCATTTAACAAATTATGTACCAGCTATGTGATGCCAGACAGTGTTTCATGTATTTGAGATACAAAATGGAACACAGACATTTTGTTAATGTGTTTGTATTACTATAAAATTGCTAAGAGATTTGTTTAAACTTCCTCTAACGTGCATCTGAGCTATGCACTACTTGAAAATGATTCAAATGATAATTAACAGTAAAGAAGTGTGTATGTATCTGTTTTAAGTATGTGTGTGTGTGTAGTGATTTCTTTGAATAACAAGTTAATATTTAATAAAGAATCATCAGACCTGACCTTACATTGGAAAAGAGAAGTTTCATATGTTTGGCACACAATGATATATAAAGAGCATATCTGTTAAATATTCAATCAAAGACATGGAATTGATGAGTCACCATACCAGATTTTGGGGGGAAAATCTTTAAGAGTTTGAGTATAAGTAGATAAATTTGAACCTTAAATATTAACACCATAAATTGACATAAAGTACACGTCACCTAATGATTAGGACATCCAAAACAGACTTTCTATAAATTCTAGAATGACTGTATTACAGGAATGCTCTAGACTGACTGACTGTGTCATACAAAATTCGTATGTTGAACTGTCATCCCCAGTATAATGGACTTTGGAAGCAGGACCTTTGGGAGGGGATTGGGAGGTCACGAGGATGGCCTCTTCATGACTGTGGCTAGTGTCCATATAGAAGAGGCATCTAGAGAGCTCCTTCTGCCATGTATGGGAATGGTGAAAAGACATCTGCCTGTTAACCAGGAAGTGGGTTTCCACGAGACCCCATCAAATCTTCCAGTAATTTGATCTTGGACTTCCCAGCCCCCGAAGCTCTGAAAACTAAATTTCTTATTTATAAGTCAAAGGTCTTCTTGGTGGTTCAGATGGTAATGTGGCTCAGACTGTAAAGAATATGCTTGTGATGCAGGAGACCTAGCTTCGATTTCTGGGTTAAGAAGATCCCCTGGGGAAAGGAATGGCTACCCATTCCAGTCTTTCCGCGTGAAGAATTCCATAGACAGAGGAGCCTGGCAGGCTATAGTCCACGGGATCACAAAGAATCAGACACGAGTGAGCAACTTTCTATGTAAGTCAGTTAGTCTAGGCTGAAGGGACTAAGATGTTGACAATGAGAAAAAGTAGAGAATATGGTGCCTGGGATGTGTTTGATCCAAAAAAAGCAATTTTTAAGTTGAAAGACTATGGGATTATTTAATGTAATTGCATATCTGTTAATGTTTCTTATTCTCGACTTCCTTGTGTCGTGATTCATAGTCTTTCAGAAATGTGGTCCCTATTTCCCTTTTCCCTTGTCTGTTGACTCTCTTATTTGGCTTCATTCTAAGTTAATGCTTAGATCACGACTCCCCACAAAGGACAGATTTAATCAGAAGAGATCTCTAATATGAATAAAAACTGCTGACAAAGCACCAGAAAGTTCTTCATGCATATCAAGACCTTTTAAAAATAAAGCCCTGTGAACAATGTCAATACAACCAGCAACATTCCTCCAGGAGGGAATTTCAAGCTTCTGTTTCATGACTTGTTTTATGGGTTTAAGCACAAGCTTGACATTATGTGAATGCAGTTTGCTGTGTTTAATTACTATCATTATTATTATTATAGATACAGTGGTAATTATCTCTTCTTACTGTCTCATTATGTTTTGATCAATTCACATAATAAAAGTTTACTGTAAATATAAGGTTAGGTAACATTCAGGAAAACATGTAATTATAGAATATATAATCATATACAATCTAGCAGCTGATCATTTCCCAACATTTCCAACAATTAAATGTTTAGAAAGTAAAGAATTAGCTGCTTTTAATAACCTAGGTGCAGATCTAGAGGCAATGGCTATGAAGGGTCTATTTGCTGACCTAAAATTACTTTACTTCTGTTATATTAATAACATCTAGGTTTCTCAAAAACCTGCTGGCAAAAAAATCTTTCCAGCTTTATTAATGATTCATATGGCAGTTTCTGAAGAGACAAGTCCCACGGAGAAGGAGCACTTGATTAATGACCTGGAAACACTTTTCCTTTTCAGCTGATTAAATAAAATTGACTGGATTTTTACATTTTTATAATAAAATGACCCGCAGGGCTGAGATGACACAGTGAAAGCAGCATGTTCACTCTTCAGCAGATTTTTATTTTGTCACTTGTAAAAATGAAAGGGCTAACCACCCAAGCAGAAAAATGCACTTTATCATTGTCCACGGCTGCCATGCTGACAAATGCTGCATACAAATATAAAAACATGGAGGAGAACAGATAGTGTTTCTAGTCAGCATGATTTTGTCTAATTATGACTAAAGTCTTGTCATTCCTGGGTCTACAAGTGTGTTATTAAATTATTATTTAAAAATGAAAAGCCTGGAATTAAAACAAAAGGCAAACTCTAACCTCTACCTGCAATCTTTAAAGACATTGCACATTTAGAGTTATTGGATGTCATTACTGTCAGCTTTTTGGCTTCTGGGCCAAGAGATTCTCTTTGGAGACCAAAGTTCTGTTCTTACTTTCACACCAACAGGCTCACAGATAGCCCCAGGCAAAACTGTGAAGTACGAAAAACTGGGTTTTTTTCGTTGAATTTTACACAGCATCATCTTTCTTTCTCTGGATCCTTTACAGAGTTCTCTTTAGCCAGGATCTGACCTCCCAGGCCCACTGCCTTAGGTGATTTCAGAAAGAACCCTTTCCTGGCTATTAACTTGATGAGGGGAAAGGCCAGAGGAAACTCTTCAGGGTTATTATCCTTTATATCAGAAGTTACTAGATATTTGCCAAAGAAGTGCTCTGTTTGGCCTATCAGTTAAATCCAGGATACTTTACACAAAAGCCAGAAACTCTAGGTACTTCTAAAAACTCCAAAGTTTCAACCCTTGACCAGCTTTCCCACATGGTCATGTGAAGCTGCCTGAAATGGGATGCAGGCTCACTGCATCCCCCTTCTCCCTAGTACCCTGGACATGAAGTTGAGCATCACTCATTTTGTCTCATTATTTGTATCTGCTCCTCTCATGGAGCTTACCCAATGGCTTCTTCCAATGGCTCAGTAGGTACAGAATCTGCCAGCATGCAGGCATCTCAGGAGACATGGGTTCAACCCCTAGGTTGGGAAGATCCCATGGAGAAGAGCACAGCAACCCATTCCAGTATTCTTGCCAGGAAAATCCCATGGACACAGGACTGCGGTGGGCTGAGGTCCACAGAGCTACAAATAGATGGATACGAACAAAGCAACTGAGCACTCACACACACACTCCTCTCATTGATATTACCTGCCTAACCTTTGTAGGCCTTTGGATTTGTGAGTCCTAACCAAGATCTTGTGATTCCTTCTGATCTCTAAAATAATACAGTATTTTGCAATTTATCTTTTTCTCTTCCTAGAAAAAAAAATGTAATTACCCACACCATTTAACTCTTTCAAACAAGAGCATGAGATCATTCCTAGCTATTACGACAGGCTGCATTGTGGAAGGCTAATGTGAGATTTGAGGGCAGCATTAATTGTCTTGTGTCCCTAGTAATCCTCTATCCTCTTAATTGGCCTGAGAGTCTTCAAATTCAAATCAGTCATGAAAGTAAGTGGATCATTTGAATCTGAAAATTATTAAACTCAGAGAAGAGCAGCACTACACAACATACTTTACTTCATTTTCCTTCACTTGTGAAATTTCACGATAATAACACAAATCTTGGTATATTTCCACAAGAAGGGCAATCAATCACTTAGAAATATCACTCGGTGACTGAGTTGGACAAGTGCTATTCAGTGAGAACCACCACACTATAGCAATACATTACTCTTCCTACTTCTCTTGAGTATCCTAATCTATTTCTTAATGAATACCTAACAAGCTTTGAGGCTGTCATACTGGAGTTGAGTAGAAAGGGCTATATTCTTGTTCTTGCATCTTCATGATATACAGTAATAAATAACCTGGTCAATTCAATGTTATGGTATAAAATTATCAATGATAGTGATACTTTGGTGCATGCAATGATATGTCTCTATGTGATATCTCTCTTGTATTTACTACTTTCAGTGCATTTTGCCATGCGTTAATTCCCAGATCAACATGAATAGAAAAGAATGTAAGGCCTGTGATGGTAGGCTTTTGCCCGCTGTACGTCTAGCTTTAGAATCACACTAACAAAGACTCAATATTCAAATAAACATTTTTTTGTTCATTGAAGATAGTGGATAATTTAAAGTGAATTTTCAGACTCTTCAATCATGATGCATTTATAGCGTAAATTCTAAGCAAACTGACTATGGTAAATTCTAACCAAAACGTACTAGTAAATTCTAAGCAAAATGATTATTTTTGCCCTTAGTAATACAATATTTATCTGATTTTGTATGACTGGATCAAAACCTTCTGGAAGAAAATTAATTACTCTGTGCCTAGGTAAGTGTTCAATATTATGTTCAATTCAAGAAAGTCACCTAAATCATTTTGTCTAGATCTCTCAGGAGTACCTTAGTGGTGGTTGGTGTTGTTCAGTCACCCAGTCACCTCCAACTCTTTGAGACCCCATGGCCTGCAGAATTCCAGGCCTCCCTGTCCCTCACCATCTCCAGGAGTTTGTCCAAGTTCATGTTCATTGCATTCGTGATGCCATCCAGCCATCTAATCCTCTGATGCCCTTTCCTCTTTTGCTTTCAATTTCTCCCAGCATCAGCGAGTCTTCCAATGTAGTTTAGTGGTACAAAGATGTATATTAACATCTGCTCACGAGTGCCTAAACACAGTGATAGACCTACTTTACCTTCTCTTGATTTACAGCATAGTAAGATAATTATTAAGCTCCAATACAGAAAACAATTTATGTTAAATGGCCTTCATGACATACTTTTTTTTTTCACAATACACATGCTTCTCCACATTCTATTTTCTATATAGCACTGTATATATGTAACTCTTTTCATATTCATTAAATATATATATATATACACACACAAATACATACCCACAAATGGGTATGGGTATATGTGTTGTGTGTATGTGTGCGTATTCCTTTGCCTCTAAATCTTCCCAGGGTAATTAAAGACTTTTATTTCTATTCACTGCAATATCAGTTTAGCTGTTTTGAGTTACATAATGATTTTAGCTTTGAAGTTAAAGGTCAACCTCAGGGCAAGGAGCACTTTACTGTGAAGCTGGAAATATAAAGAAGTGTGAGTAAAACTGTTCGTGACCTTCTGAGTCTCTGTGAGCCAGGACTTAAGCAAGAATTTGAAAGATGTCAAGTGCATACTCACTTCAACAGGCCATTATAAATGCCATACAGCTCTCCATAGCATGCAATCAGGCTGGTGACACCAGACACATGGTGGGTGCCTGTAGCAAACCATGAGATAATTGCATTTACATGGAGATCTCTGAGGAGTGCAAAGCCCTTTATGGATTTCACTTTGAATCAATTTGTATAATTCCCAAATGTGTTCTGCTAAATTAGAAAGGCACAGTTTATATCCTAAATTTTACAGATAGAAAAATGAGACTAAAGAAAAGACACATAGCCGACCAAAAGGCCCAGAAAACACTTTTAGAACTGTCCTTTCCACAGGACATTTTCATGCCTTGCTCAGTGGCTCTAACTGAGAGCACGCTACCACCTTACAGATGCCGAGGGAGGCCTCGGAAAAAACAATCTCATACAGCTTTCACCTGCAGGTTTATAGGCTCTCAAGAAAAGTTCAGAAGTTCACCTTGATGACATAATAAGAAGTTCAGAGGTTCACCATCTATCAATGAAAATAATACCATGGATTTAAAATGTGTAGATTGTTGTTCCCTTTATAAGCTAGAAAGGGAATAAGTAATATTTCTGGTATTACATGAACAGAAAATTCAGGAAGAACCCTGCATTAAAGTGAGAATGGAAATGCAGGGGAAGTGTGGATGAGAAATTCTAAGTGGCATGGGGAAGTGCAAATCCTGGGATTCCAGTTTCCTCTGAATGTGAATCTTCAAGAGCAGGGCCAGCACGGGGATCTCAGAGACCTCGGGATTCAGCTTTCTGAGTTTCCTTGCTGAAGAAACAAACCTTCTTCTCCTGTGAGAAGGCTGCTCTTTCTCCCAAATGATGTTGATGGCACTTCTGTTTTCATGAGTCGAAATTAAATGTTAAACACATCTAGGTATGTAGTCACAGCTGTTTGGAATCCCTTGTGCTAGCACTGACAAGACAGTTAAAAGTCGAGGGAATAGATTTTAGCTTTGAAGTTAAAGGTCAACCTCAGGGCAAGGAGCACTTTACTGTGAAGCTGGAAATATAAAGAAGTGTGAGTAAAACTGTTCGTGACCTTCTGAGTCTCTGTGAGCCAGGACTTAAGCAAGAATTTGAAAGATGTCAAGTGCATACTCACTTCAACAGGCCATTATAAATGCCATACAGCTCTCCATAGCATGCAATCAGGCTGGTGACACCAGACACATGGTGGGTGCCTGTAGCAAACCATGAGATAATTGCATTTACATGGAGATCTCTGAGGAGTGCAAAGCCCTTTATGGATTTCACTTTGAATCAATTTGTATAATTCCCAAATGTGTTCTGCTAAATTAGAAAGGCACAGTTTATATCCTAAATTTTACAGATAGAAAAATGAGACTAAAGAAAAGACACATAGCCGACCAAAAGGCCCAGAAAACACTTTTAGAACTGTCCTTTCCACAGGACATTTTCATGCCTTGCTCAGTGGCTCTAACTGAGAGCACGCTACCACCTTACAGATGCCGAGGGAGGCCTCGGAAAAAACAATCTCATACAGCTTTCACCTGCAGGTTTATAGGCTCTCAAGAAAAGTTCAGAAGTTCACCTTGATGACATAATAAGAAGTTCAGAGGTTCACCATCTATCAATGAAAATAATACCATGGATTTAAAATGTGTAGATTGTTGTTCCCTTTATAAGCTAGAAAGGGAATAAGTAATATTTCTGGTATTACATGAACAGAAAATTCAGGAAGAACCCTGCATTAAAGTGAGAATGGAAATGCAGGGGAAGTGTGGATGAGAAATTCTAAGTGGCATGGGGAAGTGCAAATCCTGGGATTCCAGTTTCCTCTGAATGTGAATCTTCAAGAGCAGGGCCAGCACGGGGATCTCAGAGACCTCGGGATTCAGCTTTCTGAGTTTCCTTGCTGAAGAAACAAACCTTCTTCTCCTGTGAGAAGGCTGCTCTTTCTCCCAAATGATGTTGATGGCACTTCTGTTTTCATGAGTCGAAATTAAATGTTAAACACATCTAGGTATGTAGTCACAGCTGTTTGGAATCCCTTGTGCTAGCACTGACAAGACAGTTAAAAGTCGAGGGAATAGAACTTGCTGCTTACCTTTAAACACTGAAAGCCTCCAGAATATTCACTTGGTTAAACTCTGTGGAGTACATTTTTACCAAATTTTCAAGACAGAAACAATCCCTAATAAGTTAAAATCTAAAAACGGATACTGCTTCTAACTTTACTCTAGAAATACAATGTGGGTGTGTATTGGAGTCAATCTTAGGTTTATTCACCACTGCAACACTACATACATTTTAACTTTTAGAACGAAATATTCTCTTTTTTACTAGATATTTTAACAGAGATCTCTGTTTCTATGTCATCTAGATTCCTGATTTTTTTAAAGTCAGAATACAGGATGAAGACTACTGTGCAGGTCCTAGATTCTGACAGTGGACCACTGTATAGTCAATGAGGAAGGACTCTAACAGCAGCAACTGAACCATCTCGCTGAGATTCACACCAAGGTAGGAGCCTGAGTTAGCGCTGAAATGATTTGGCACAGTCACAGAATCCACTTATGGAAGTAGAGATGTTCTTCTCCTTTAAATCCTCATTTGCAATTATAGGACGTAGGGATTAGCTGTCCAGGATAGCCTTTTACAAAATATGGATAGGTTCTATAACTTTCCTGACAATACATGCAAAATCTTAAGTGTGCATGCGTGCGTGTGTGTGTTGTATGCACACATCTTTCTTCGGGGAAAGCAAATATATAGGTTTCTTTGAGAGTTTCCAGAATTTGTATTGAAACAAAAGGAAAGCCAAGTGTGTATGTTTGCCTAGAGGCGGTATAGTCTAGTGGAGCTGAGCTCCACCAAAGGGTTGAGAGATTTGTGGCCTAGTCTCAGCTGACTGGGACTAGAAGCAATTGACCTTAGGCAAGTTACCTAATCGCTTCATGTCTCAGTTTTCTCAACCATGAAATGGGGGAAATAATACCCTGCACCTGCCTTTTTTAGTTCATAAGGCTAGAGTGAGGATGAAATAAGAATTTGTAAGGAAACCCTGTGCATTAAATAGCCTCACAAACGCATGGCTTATGGGGCTCAATCCCTTCTGCTCTTCTCTGCACTCCCTCCCCTTTACCTCTGTCCCTCTAATAAATTCTCCATGAGAATTGCTTACAGAAACTTCCCCATCTAACACTAAATAACACAACCTTCACAAGCTAAATTCAATATTTTAAAAAACCGCACATTTCTGAAGTAGAGACCTTATTACCAGGTCTGCCCTTATTATGTAGCCCCATCTCTTCTTTATTTAGTTAATCACCATTCAGGTCCCAGCTCCAGTCATTGGTAAAGTCTCTCCTTCAAGGCCACTCGAGATCCTTCTCTTTGTACTTCCTCCAAGCTCCATTCAAGGCCCATCTTACAGCACTTATCAAGTTGTAATGTGTCTGTTTATTTACTGGGCCACCTGCCTCATTAAACTGTCAGAACTGTCTCTTCATTATTCTTTGAATAATTCCCCAAACATTGTACAAGGCCACATACATAGTAGGCACATGATAAAATAGTTGTTGAATAAGAAATTAGATATAAATGGCAATTTCATGGAAAAATTTACATAAAATATGGTGGAATTTCCTCAGAAAGTGCATACAATTTCTGGAGTTTTGCTATGTGAGGTAAAACACATATATTATCAAAAGGCCTATGTTTTTCCAGAACATTGTATGTACCTTATTTTTACTGTATTTTAGTATGTTTTGTAACCTATTGTCTAGTGTTTTTATTCAAGTCAAAAATAGTTTTTAAAATTTTTCAGGCTCCGTTTCAGAATGAATCCTTTACAGCAGCAGCCCCCAACCTTTCTGGCACCAGGGATCATTTTCACAGAAGACGGTTTCTCTGCAGACAGGAGGCAGAAGGCAGTGGGGAGGTGGGGAAGGGGTTCACAGGCTTTAATCAAAATTAGGGAGAGCAGTAAATGAAGCTTTGCTTGATCCCCTACTGCTCACCTGCTGCTGTGCAATGTGGTTCCTAATAGGCCACAACAGAATTGTGCCCGTCCATGACTTGGGCACTGGGGACCCTGCTTTAACGAAGTTTACATCTATTTCCATAAGTATATTACTCAAGTTTGAAAAGTTTAGCTGGTCCTAATGTCAAAGCACCCATTTTCCCCATTATATATATAATATATATCATAACGCATGGCTATGCTCAATCCCCTCTGCTCTTCTCTGCACTCACTCCCCTTTACCTCTGTCCCTCTAATAAATTCTCCATGAGAATTGCTTACAGAAACTTCCCCATCTAACACTAAATAACACAACCTTCACAAGCTAAATTCAATATTTTAAAAAACCGCACATTTCTGAAGTAGAGACCTTATTACCAGGTCTGCCCTTATTATGTAGCCCCATCTCTTCTTTATTTAGTTAATCACCATTCAGGTCCCAGCTCCAGTCATTGGTAAAGTCTCTCCTTCAAGGCCACTCGAGATCCTTCTCTTTGTACTTCCTCCAAGCTCCATTCAAGGCCCATCTTACAGCACTTATCAAGTTGTAATGTGTCTGTTTATTTACTGGGCCACCTGCCTCATTAAACTGTCAGAACTGTCTCTTCATTATTCTTTGAATAATTCCCCAAACATTGTACAAGGCCACATACATAGTAGGCACATGATAAAATAGTTGTTGAATAAGAAATTAGATATAAATGGCAATTTCATGGAAAAATTTACATAAAATATGGTGGAATTTCCTCAGAAAGTGCATACAATTTCTGGAGTTTTGCTATGTGAGGTAAAACACATATATTATCAAAAGGCCTATGTTTTTCCAGAACATTGTATGTACCTTATTTTTACTGTATTTTAGTATGTTTTGTAACCTATTGTCTAGTGTTTTTATTCAAGTCAAAAATAGTTTTTAAAATTTTTCAGGCTCCGTTTCAGAATGAATCCTTTACAGCAGCAGCCCCCAACCTTTCTGGCACCAGGGATCATTTTCACAGAAGACGGTTTCTCTGCAGACAGGAGGCAGAAGGCAGTGGGGAGGTGGGGAAGGGGTTCACAGGCTTTAATCAAAATTAGGGAGAGCAGTAAATGAAGCTTTGCTTGATCCCCTACTGCTCACCTGCTGCTGTGCAATGTGGTTCCTAATAGGCCACAACAGAATTGTGCCAGTCCATGACTTGGGCACTGGGGACCCCTGCTTTAACGAAGTTTACATCTATTTCCATAAGTATATTACTCAAGTTTGAAAATATTATGTTTAGCTGGTCCTAATGTCAAAGCACCCATTTTCCCCATTATATATATAATATATATTAAAATTTAAATCAAGAGGGACTTCCCTGAGGCTCCAGTGGTTAAAAGTACATTTGGCAACACAAGGGACAGGGGTTTGATCCCTGGTCAGGGAGCTAAGATCCCACATGCCGTGGGGCAACTAAGTCTGAGCTTCGCAAACTACTGAGCCCACAGTCTTTGGAGCCCACATGCCACAACTAGAGAGTCTGTGTGCTGCAACAAAAGATCCCCACGAGACACAACAAAGACCCAATGCAGCCAAGTAAATACTGAAAAATAAAATAACTATTAAAAACTGTTTTATTCAAGAAGGACTTCCCTGGTGGTCCAATGGATGACAATTCGCCTTCCAATGTATGGGACAAGGGTTCAATACTTGGTAGAAGGGACAAGATCCCACATGCCATGAGGCAATTAGCCTGAGAGTTATAACTAAGAAAGCCCATGTACCATAACAAACAGCCCATGCCTCACAACCAAAGATCCTATATGCTAAATGAAGATCTTTTGTGCCACAACTAAACCTGATGCAGCCAAACAAATAAATATTAAAAAAAAAAAAAAAAAAAAACCTAGAGCAGGCTAATACAATAAATAATCAAAAAATAAAAGAAATTCAAATACTATTAAAATCTTTAAAACTACAATGCAATGTAGATTAGTTTTCTTGTTAACTTAACCTACCTAAAATTGTCAAGTGTGGCCTCATCTTTTTTTTTTTTTTTTTTTATCTTTTGGAGGGTGGTGTGGGGAGGGAGGGGGACAGGTGGGCCACTTCTATCGGTCTTTCATTTCTCTATTTTCATCTGTCTTTGTTCTTTGGCTCCTGTGGGCCTCCCATCGCGGTGGCCTCTGTTGTCGCAGAGCGCCGGCTCTGGGCGCACGCGCCCCAGAATTCCGGCTTGGTAATTGGACACATTGGTCCAGCCGCTCCGTGGCACGTGGGATCTTCCCAGCCCAGGGATCGAAGCAGCGCCCTTCCACTGCAAGGCAGTGTCCTTACCCACTGGACCACCAGGGGAAGCCCTGGCCTCATCTTTGTTTTTCTCGCCTTGGAATCTTTGTACCATTAAGAGAAAATTAGAGTAAAATTAGTCCCAGGTAGTAGCTTGTAGAGCCAAAAGCAGCCCTTCTTCTATCGCATCCTAAACCATATGCTGATAATAGCCCAACTCAGGTCCATCTGCTACAAGTCTGACAAAGACCAATGAGGAGAAAAATGGGTAGTCCCTCTAGCATAAACTGTGCAAAATTATTCAAGTAGAATTTGCACTGTCCTTGGTTTAGACTTCAGGACCCTAGTCCACATCTCCTATTCCACATTCTCTCCCCAATTACCGCATTGCTTCAGTTTACCAATCAGTACAATGTTCCAGGTACTCTCTTGAGGTCTAATCCTCCATACTTAAGTTTCCTTTTGATAATGCCCCACAATCTTATTACTAGGATATAGAAAAATAGCTATTTTGAGCATGTGAGCTTAAGAGTAAGGAGGAAGAAGTATCTATTTGCACATTGCTTACGTATTAGATACAGAGTTGTAGATTATATTCATATAAATAGCTTAGCACTTCCACTTTGTTCCTTATATTTTGTAAAAAAAAATAAATAAAATTTTTGTAAAAAAATTCCATTCTTGGCTTTTGCAAATAATTCCATTAAAAAAAAAAAAAATAGTAACTCCTCACAACTCACAACTTTGCTTGCGGATACAGAAGCTCCTAAGGAAACAACTACTCAACGCTGAGGAGCGTGACCCCTTCATTATTTCTGATTTTGGAGATAGAGTCACCCCCAAAGAGATCAGATAACAGGTAAAGATGAAAATAATACCCAGTAAGAAAAAAAAAAAAAAAAACCAGTAAGAACAATGGAAAGTCGCATTAGTAAACTTAGTAAGTTTAAGCAGTAGAGTATGACCAACTGAATTATGGTAGAGTTATGATGATAAAAATATAAATCTATCACTTGACCTTATAAGTGAGTACATTCCACTCCTTTCCTATAATGTTAGCAAGTATGCTTATGAATCTACCTATCTTAAGTATTCTCTCACCTAGAAGGGTAAGACTCTCTACTCCTAATATTAACCCTCCATGAAAAGTGTTCAACTCTAATTTTTGCAATACAAAATGCCCTGAACATTCAGGAAGTTTCACCCATACAATATGCTGTTCTTGTCTCAGTGTCTGATGTCTTTACTCAAATTGTATTGCATGTTGCCATGTGGAATGACAAGAATATCTCCCCAACATTCCATTACTTAGTATGAAAACAATTTCAATATGACCAGTCTAACCATACATAGGAGCTAGAATTCATAAGTACTTTAATTTGCTGCAGAAATATTAAAATCTGATATTACCAACTAAAAATTATAGTGAGCATATTATAACTTTTCTCTAAATTCTATAGAGACTTATCAGAACATCTTAATTTTAAAATTATTTAGAGCACTTTCATGTACATAGTATTATTTTAGTCACAATGAGTTTTAAGCTCCAAGATGCTATTCTTCTTTTCAAAGTTAGTTTGCAGACCTCTGAAAAATGTAGAACCACTGAAGAACTGTACAACTTCAGAGCTGTAGGTTTTCCATCCTCATCTTTTTGTATAGTATATTCGTGCATTCTCTTCAGCCTAGAAGTTTTCAGACCCAGTGACAAACAAAAATTCTGGTGACCTCTATCTCAAACATTATATTTCACAAGTTGAAAGATTAGTAAGATAAGCAGAGTAAACTGTGAGTGAACTTCCCATGTTGGCAAATATGATTAGAATTTATCTTTAACTAGAACAAAGACATGGGGCCTCCCAAGTGGCTTAGTGGTAAAGAATTTGCCTGCCAAGCACAAGACTCCAATTCAATCCCTGGGTTGGGAAGATCCCCTGAAGAAGGAAATGGCAACCCACTCTAGTATTCTTGCCTGGAAAATCCCATGAACAGAAGAGCCTGGTGGGTTACAATCCATGGGGTTGCAAAGAGTCAAACACAACTCAGTGACTAAATAACTACAGAAAAAAGACCCATTTCTCTTTGTTTATTCAGAAATATTCAAATGTTTACCACGGGAGCAAATATAATTCCTTTTTTCATGGACCTTGCAATGCAGTGAAAGGTAAAACAGCCATCTGATTAGATTTGTACTTTTGAAAAGATTCTTCTATATATATGTAAAGAGCAGGTTTCAGAGACCAAAGGAAAGAATACGTGAGGTATACCAGTTACCTGACTTTCACAGTATCTCAGACAAGAATGATTATGGCATTTTATTTAATAGTATGAGCGTGCTCTTAGCCACTGTCATATCCAACTCTTTGTGACCGCATAGACTATAGCCTGCCAGGTTCCTCTGTCCATGGAATTTTCCGGGCACGGATACCAAAGTGGGCTGCCATTTCCTTCTCCAAGGGATCTCCCAGATCCAGGGATCAAACCCACATCTCTTGCATTGCCTGCACTGGCAGGCATATGCCTTATGCCTTACCTGGGAAGCCCATTTATTAGCATGGCTGCAGTCAAATTGGAAAGAAATAAATAGATTTACCTTAGGAGAGAAAGACAACGGGACTTAGAAATGGATTAGTTTTAAGATGTTTTAAAAGACTCAGGTTTCTGACTTGAGCAGTTATATTTGAGTTCTATCTCCATCTGAGACTGAAAACAGTAGAAGAGAAACTAAGTTTCAGGGGAAATACCATGAGTTAGGAGCTATCAAGTGTGAATTTTAAGGGCCACTGAGAGTATTAGTAGTACAAAAATAATGGTCTTTTATGAAGATTAATTAAGCATAGGTTTGTGCAGTGAATTGGGTGAGGTAATAATGAAAACAATAAAAGTAAATGGAAAACTACTATAACAATCTATGTGTCAGATGTCAAACAGAAAGAGTAAGCTAAATAAGTCAAAATAATGAAAAAATTATTTTAAATTAAAATGTGAGGGCTTCCCTGATGGTCCAGTGGGTAAGGACACCGCCTTGCAGTGCAAGGGGCGCCGGTTCGATCCCTGGCCTGGGAAGATCCCACGTGCCGCGGAGCGGCTGGACCCATGTGTCCAATTACCGAGCCGGAGCTCTGGAGCGCATGCGCCCACAGCCAGTGCTCTGCAACAACAGAGGCCGCTGTGATGGGAGGCCCACATGGGCCAAAGAACAAAGAGGATGAAAATAGAGAAATGAAAGACCAATAGAAGTGGCCTGCTCACCCTCCTCCCTCCCCAACCGCCACCCCCCATCCCTTCCCCGCCAAAAAAATGTGAACGCATTTTGTGGATGATTTGCAAAAAAGTAGTGAGAAGGGACTATTTAGACAAAGATCAATGGGAAATTAATTCTTCTTTTTCCTTTGGAATAGGATTATCTTGGAGAAATCAAATTCTAAAGTGCTTTATTGGATAATAGCCAGTTTAAATTTTAGCAAATCAAATGTAAAGAATATTTTAACCAAGGGTGTGGTTTGAAGGTTAAAACAGAAAAATTCCACCAAGGCAGTAATACCTCTACTTTCTAGGTTATCCTCTTGCTCATCTTTCTATTCTCTTCTCCTTCCTCCCTTTCTTCAACAACTGTTTCCAGCAGACTACATATGTTTTATAATTAAATATAAACTCATGGAAACAGAAGTAAGCAAAATGTGTTTATGTAATATATCTGGCAAAGGTCTATTAAATATTCGCTATTATATGAAATTAGTAGTATATTTTTAAATTAAAAAATATTTTGATTTCTAGGAAATTTGTAGGAAAGGCATTCCTCTCTGATTAAAAAACAGAACAAGATAGATAATCTGAAGATAATCTGAAAATGAAGAGGTTTTCCTTGTGAGCTCAATGCTGTCAAGAAAAATAAAAGTTATCAACTTTGAACTATGTTTCAATGTACTAGAATTAAAGAGAATGGATCATGTTGGTTAGACTCAATGTTTTGAGAACCATGTTGTTGCATAAATATAATAGCATCATTCATCACATGAAATGTAAGACTTCTGAAAACAACATAACAAAACAGTGTGTGGTCATTTAATAAGTGATTGGCTTTATGAATAAAATATCAAAATGTAATAATTAGTGTATTGGCAGAATACACTCAGTAATAAACATAATCCCATGTGCCGCGGAGCGGCTGGACCCATGTGTCCAATTACCGAGCCGGAGCTCTGGAGCGCATGCGCCCACAGCCAGTGCTCTGCAACAACAGAGGCCGCTGTGATGGGAGGCCCACATGGGCCAAAGAACAAAGAGGATGAAAATAGAGAAATGAAAGACCAATAGAAGTGGCCTGCTCACCCTCCTCCCTCCCCAACCGCCACCCCCATCCCTTCCCCGCCAAAAAAATGTGAACGCATTTTGTGGATGATTTGCAAAAAAGTAGTGAGAAGGGACTATTTAGACAAAGATCAATGGGAAATTAATTCTTCTTTTTCCTTTGGAATAGGATTATCTTGGAGAAATCAAATTCTAAAGTGCTTTATTGGATAATAGCCAGTTTAAATTTTAGCAAATCAAATGTAAAGAATATTTTAACCAAGGGTGTGGTTTGAAGGTTAAAACAGAAAAATTCCACCAAGGCAGTAATACCTCTACTTTCTAGGTTATCCTCTTGCTCATCTTTCTATTCTCTTCTCCTTCCTCCCTTTCTTCAACAACTGTTTCCAGCAGACTACATATGTTTTATAATTAAATATAAACTCATGGAAACAGAAGTAAGCAAAATGTGTTTATGTAATATATCTGGCAAAGGTCTATTAAATATTCGCTATTATATGAAATTAGTAGTATATTTTTAAATTAAAAAATATTTTGATTTCTAGGAAATTTGTAGGAAAGGCATTCCTCTCTGATTAAAAAACAGAACAAGATAGATAATCTGAAGATAATCTGAAAATGAAGAGGTTTTCCTTGTGAGCTCAATGCTGTCAAGAAAAATAAAAGTTATCAACTTTGAACTATGTTTCAATGTACTAGAATTAAAGAGAATGGATCATGTTGGTTAGACTCAATGTTTTGAGAACCATGTTGTTGCATAAATATAATAGCATCATTCATCACATGAAATGTAAGACTTCTGAAAACAACATAACAAAACAGTGTGTGGTCATTTAATAAGTGATTGGCTTTATGAATAAAATATCAAAATGTAATAATTAGTGTATTGGCAGAATACACTCAGTAATAAAAATGCATGTCAATATATGTTTATTCAGTAACATGCCTCTCCTACAAAAGTTAAATTTCACTGTCGAAAAATGTATTGTTTAATCCTTTTAGTTAAATATAACACTGCTAGAATGTTGTTGTACTTATAATCAAGTACAGCTGAAAGTATCATATGCCTTCTGAATCAACTGCTGTCATTCTATAAAAAGACAAT
The DNA here is from genome assembly GCA_022376925.1 of Tragulus kanchil. Taxonomy (NCBI): domain Eukaryota; kingdom Metazoa; phylum Chordata; class Mammalia; order Artiodactyla; family Tragulidae; genus Tragulus; species Tragulus kanchil. The sequence continues at coordinate 117,093,629 of JAIOJX010000004.1, read as the reverse complement.
TACTTTAAAATAGTTTCTTAACTTTGTGCAAACAAAATAAAAGTATACGTGGTGTTCCAGTGATGGCTGGAAGTCACCAATTCACTGGGTCAGATCCCCTAAGGTCTTACCATTGTAATGTATAAAAACTCAGAGTTTCAAGGATTGGACAGCCTTCTCTGTGGGCTACATCCCATTCTGCCATGTGCAGAGCAGGCCGGAAGTGCCAGGAAGTTAATATCCCCTAAGAACAGCCTTCAACCAATGGCTGACAAGAGTTGGCATGTAAGTACCCTAGCTTTCTTTACTCCCAGAGGAATAACTCTGGGCCACATATTCTATATAAATCATCAACATCTGCAGTAAGATTAAGATCCAGTTACCCATAATGGCACTGGTTTGATTATTCACCCTTTATTGATTTTCTTCTCTTATCTCTCTTCCTCAGTCACCTCCAAGCATGTGCTGTGGTTATCTTCAAAGAAACGATTTACACCTATATCCTTGTCTCAGTGTCCACTTCTGAGGGGAAGCCAAGCTAAAACATCAAATAATTTGGGCAGAAAGTGAATTACATTTTTGAAGTTGGAAGTATGGTCTTTAAATGGATCAGTCTTTAAAGAAGTGCCAATATGAGAAGAGATAAAATAGAAGTAAGGTTACAAGATGAGGACTGAGATATGAAAACATTGGAGTGAAATTGAGCAAAAAATAAATTTCAGCTGAATTTAAGGGAAAAAAACTATTTCAATAAGCGAGTCCTTTAGACAATGAAAGAAAATGTTCTTTTACAGTGATAGAAGTCCTGTTGTTTGAGGCATTTAACTCTAGAGGCAACAAAGTGTTGTAAATAACAATGCCAAATGGCAGTGGATGAACATGATAACCTAATAGGTCTTTTCTGGCTCTAATATCTATGATTGTATGATTCAATTCAAATACAGTAGTTTACTGTATCTCAAGTGTGTAATACACTTCAATTGTGAAGTGCTACAATTTCAATACTAATATGTTTGAAGTGACAGACATGTCACCATAGTACCTAGTAGAGTTGTTTGAAACACTACCAAAAAAAAAAAAAGCCTTCCCCTTGAGGATATATTTATATACACCCTGATCCTCGACAAAAAAGCCCCTGTACCCATAAGCAATTGCCATTTATTAATAAAATTTGTATTAAATATTTTGAAAGTCTATGTTTGTGAAATTATTCCACAAAGAAATAAATAAAGTCTTGCCAGTTTCATGTGAAATAATATTAGTCTTCACCAAGACACCAATCAAAAGGCATGCAGATCATTGCACGTTCAAGGGAAGTCAGTCTCCATCAATATCAAAACCACTGAAGTGAGAAATCTACAGTGTCTAAAAGATGTTGGGAGTTTTGCTGTTATGTCTCTGCTTAGTGATACAACACGTGTGGCTAGCCTCTGAAGCACGCCAGGTATGCCATTCTCCATTGAAACAAGGAACAGAAAGTTCTCCAGAAATTTTCTCTATGATACAATTCATGTATTTTTGTTGTTGTTTTTCAGTTATGAAATATATTTCTTGAACTCAGAGGTCACCTCTAGATTACCAGTGAAGAGAAAGAGAAAGTACCAGTGGCTCCATTACAGGAGCTCCATTTTCATGCATGAAAACACATTGAAGGAAGTGTGACCTCTCAAACCAGATTGTGGAAAATGAGGTCCATTGACAAGACAAACTGAGAAAAGCAGAACGTAGATATCAGATTCAGAGTAGTGTTTCCCTATCTTAATGTCACCCTGTCTTAATGCTACTCTATTTTACTGTTAATTTTCCTGAGTACTTAAAAAGAATAAAATTAAAACATACTATGCTTCTCAGATCAATAGGTTTTACTTATTAAACTTTCACTCATGATATTTTTCACTTCACAGAAATTGCAGGACTCTAGAGGCAACAAAGTGTTGTAAATAACAATGCCAAATGGCAGTGGATGAACATGATAACCTAATAGGTCTTTTCTGGCTCTAATATCTATGATTGTATGATTCAATTCAAATACAGTAGTTTACTGTATCTCAAGTGTGTAATACACTTCAATTGTGAAGTGCTACAATTTCAATACTAATATGTTTGAAGTGACAGACATGTCACCATAGTACCTAGTAGAGTTGTTTGAAACACTACCAAAAAAAAAAAAAAGCCTTCCCCTTGAGGATATATTTATATACACCCTGATCCTCGACAAAAAAGCCCCTGTACCCATAAGCAATTGCCATTTATTAATAAAATTTGTATTAAATATTTTGAAAGTCTATGTTTGTGAAATTATTCCACAAAGAAATAAATAAAGTCTTGCCAGTTTCATGTGAAATAATATTAGTCTTCACCAAGACACCAATCAAAAGGCATGCAGATCATTGCACGTTCAAGGGAAGTCAGTCTCCATCAATATCAAAACCACTGAAGTGAGAAATCTACAGTGTCTAAAAGATGTTGGGAGTTTTGCTGTTATGTCTCTGCTTAGTGATACAACACGTGTGGCTAGCCTCTGAAGCACGCCAGGTATGCCATTCTCCATTGAAACAAGGAACAGAAAGTTCTCCAGAAATTTTCTCTATGATACAATTCATGTATTTTTGTTGTTGTTTTTCAGTTATGAAATATATTTCTTGAACTCAGAGGTCACCTCTAGATTACCAGTGAAGAGAAGAGAAAGTACCAGTGGCTCCATTACAGGAGCTCCATTTTCATGCATGAAAACACATTGAAGGAAGTGTGACCTCTCAAACCAGATTGTGGAAAATGAGGTCCATTGACAAGACAAACTGAGAAAAGCAGAACGTAGATATCAGATTCAGAGTAGTGTTTCCCTATCTTAATGTCACCCTGTCTTAATGCTACTCTATTTTACTGTTAATTTTCCTGAGTACTTAAAAAGAATAAAATTAAAACATACTATGCTTCTCAGATCAATAGGTTTTACTTATTAAACTTTCACTCATGATATTTTTCACTTCACAGAAATTGCAGGAATACTGATTTAAACTTCATTAAAGATAGTCTCATGGCCATTTATATGAACAGGAGATATGAAAAGGAAGTTTCAAGTCTCCCTCAAAGAAAAGTGTGGTAGTTATAAAACATGGCTGTGATTAGACACTTATTCCTTATGGAAGTGGGGTCTTTATCCCCACTCTTCGAATTAGGAGACTTTAGGATCACCTCCTCCAGCACAGCATGGCAGAATCTGTAGCAAGGTGCATTCATTTTCAAGCATGACTGCTGAAACATTCATTCGTGCAAGTCCTCAGACACCTTACTAGAAGCCTATCTTGAAGTCTCTACGGTTTGAGGAAGATCAAGTCACATAAAAGTCCACCTTGTAGGTGTGCAAGTTGTGGCCAACTTCAATTGTTACAATACAGATGCCAAACAAGGGAGTTTAGAAATCTCCAAATTATTCTAGCGTCCAGTCATTTGAATCTTTCCAGTTGAGACCATAGAAACTGTGAAAATGGGACAAGTCATCTCCATCATGCCCTTCCTAAATTCCTGACCTACAGAACAGTGAGCATAACAAAATGTTTGTTTGGTTGTTTATATCACAAAGTCTAAGGAAATTATGCAGCAATACAAAATGACTGGAAAAAGTATGGAAACCAGGGAAGAAAGGAGAAAGTCAGAGTGAACAAGGAAAGAAAAAGAAAGAGAGGAAGAAAGGGAGTAAATGAGGGGAGAGAGGGAGCTGGAAGGAGGGAGAACTAAATAAAGGAACAGAAGGAGTGACCTATCCTGTAGTATTGTTAAGCCAGGCCTTTGTCGTGTTTTACCACAAAGGATCTTCATAGAGACTTTCTATTATCTGATTCAGTCTTGCCTTCCTCAGAGAAGATTGGTCAACTTAAACACAGATCAATTAATTAATTAATTAGGGGAAAAGGAAGAAAAAGCATTTCCTTTATTTGGAGGTGATCTTTACTGAATAATGTATATTAACTATGCTATTGTTATTCTTTAGTCACAAAGTCATGTCCTACTCTTTTGCAAGCCCCCGGACTATAGCCTGCCAGGCTTCTCTGTCCACATGATTTCCTAGGCAAGAATACTAGAGTGAGTTGCCATTTACTTTTCTAGGGGATCTTCCCCACCCAGAGACTAAACCCGTATCTCCTGCATTGTAGGTGGATTCTTTAATCACTGAGTCACCAGAGAAGCCCATATTAACTATAAAGTGATTTAGAAAGAAAGAAAAACAGCAAAACAAAGTAAAGGCAAAGGAGTAACTGAAAATAAAGACACAAATTATGTCTTCTACAAAAGGAGTATCTTGATTAGAACTTGACATTTTAATTAGGTTCACACCACCAGAGCCAGTGAAACTCCATGCAGAATATATGATAGAGATTGTTTCTTGCTGAGCACAAGTCCATTAACATAACATGTTAATTATCAACTACAGTATATCTCATTACTTCAGAGATTAAGTGACTTCTTTTAAACTAAGGGAATTTACAATAAAGTAAAAATTTTATTTAAACCATTTCTTAAAAACTGTGGCATTATAAGAAATTAATTTGGTCTTTGTCCCCAGCTAAGAGCTCTTGAGGGATCCCCGGGAGGCTCAGTGGTAAAGAATCCACCTACCAAGCAGGAGACTTGGGTTCCATCACTAGGTGGGAAAGATCCCCTGGAGAAGGAAATGACAACCCACTCCAGTATTCCTGACTGGAAAATCTTATGGACAGGGGAGGCTGGTGGGTTACAGTCCCTGGGGTCACAAAGAGTTGGACACAACTTAGCAACTGAGCATGTATGAGCATGAGCATCCCCTATAGCTTGCCCTATTTTTTTTTTTAACCTGGCTGTTCCTGTATAATAAATCAGTAAATCTGAATAAAGTGTTTCCCTGAATTCTAGTAAAATATCAAACTTTAGAAAGGGTACTCGTGTACCCTTAATTTTGTCTTAACTACTGGTGACAATCTGGAATTTGTGACTGGCATCTGAAGTGGAGGCAGTCTTCTGGGACACAGCCTTAACCCCTGAGGTCTATGCTAGCTCTAAGCAGTTAGAGTCAGAACTGAAGTGACATGTATGACATTAAGTTGGTGGCAGCATAGAACTTGGTGCTTGTGTGAGAAAACACTCCATAAAAACCCAAGAACAAGCCAATGACCAGCCTTTCAGGTCTATGGATGTCAGTTTTTCATCCATCATTTATAGGTTGGCAGCTATTCCAATAACTAACCCAAAATATACTCAAAGAATAGGATTCTGTGCTTAATTTCAATCTGAAAAAAAAATTTCCTCAATGTTTTAGTTTCTATAACTTTCTTATCCGATTTGGGTTTTCCTACCCCTTCCATAAAAAATAAGCAAACATATTTGTAACCAGGGCTTCATTTCAGTCATTTAATTTTAGCTCTTTTATAATACAGAAATTGCCAAATGTGTCTAGAAAATGGAATTGGAACAAAGAAAGACGAACAAGAAAAAAATATATTGGAGATGAAAAAAAGAAACTGAAGTGTGAAAAAGATTACCAGTGAACTGGAACACAAATTATAGATTTAGCAAAAGACAACTAGGATCACTTGGAAGATAAGCAGTGTTAGGTCTTAGAACAGTTGCTTTCTTTATGAACTAGGTAGTTTTAAATCTATTAAACTATTTTGAAGGCTTTTTCCTCCCTCGAGATTAACTCTTCTTCATTTTTCCCTCTTCTAGTCCATGACTAGTCTTTCTCTCTGCTTATTTCTTTCCCTCTGTCCTAATCTGGTCTCTCCTATCCAAGGCCTAATTAGTCACTCCCGCACACCCCCAGTCTCCACGTCCCTCCATTAAGTTCTGCCTCCTGCTGTAGGTATTGACAGTACACACGCGTGTACATACTTAGTCGCACCGTCTGTGTCGGACTCTTTGCAACCCCATAGACTGTAGCCTGCCAGGCTCCTCTGTCCTTAGGATTATTCAGGCCAGAAAACTGGAGTGGGCTGCCATACCCTCCTCCAGGGATTGTTAGCATAGACCTTTTTCATCCTTAATCATAAAATTGGTAACAAGATTTTCTACTATTACATTTTTTAAAAATTTTTAAAGCAGCACATATATGAATTTACCCTCTTCCTGCCAAATATTATTTTTAACTGGCATCTGAAGTGGAGGCAGTCTTCTGGGACACAGCCTTAACCCCTGAGGTCTATGCTAGCTCTAAGCAGTTAGAGTCAGAACTGAAGTGACATGTATGACATTAAGTTGGTGGCAGCATAGAACTTGGTGCTTGTGTGAGAAAACACTCCATAAAAACCCAAGAACAAGCCAATGACCAGCCTTTCAGGTCTATGGATGTCAGTTTTTCATCCATCATTTATAGGTTGGCAGCTATTCCAATAACTAACCCAAAATATACTCAAAGAATAGGATTCTGTGCTTAATTTCAATCTGAAAAAAAAATTTCCTCAATGTTTTAGTTTCTATAACTTTCTTATCCGATTTGGGTTTTCCTACCCCTTCCATAAAAAATAAGCAAACATATTTGTAACCAGGGCTTCATTTCAGTCATTTAATTTTAGCTCTTTTATAATACAGAAATTGCCAAATGTGTCTAGAAAATGGAATTGGAACAAAGAAAGACGAACAAGAAAAAAATATATTGGAGATGAAAAAAAGAAACTGAAGTGTGAAAAAGATTACCAGTGAACTGGAACACAAATTATAGATTTAGCAAAAGACAACTAGGATCACTTGGAAGATAAGCAGTGTTAGGTCTTAGAACAGTTGCTTTCTTTATGAACTAGGTAGTTTTAAATCTATTAAACTATTTTGAAGGCTTTTTCCTCCCTCGAGATTAACTCTTCTTCATTTTTCCCTCTTCTAGTCCATGACTAGTCTTTCTCTCTGCTTATTTCTTTCCCTCTGTCCTAATCTGGTCTCTCCTATCCAAGGCCTAATTAGTCACTCCCGCACACCCCCAGTCTCCACGTCCCTCCATTAAGTTCTGCCTCCTGCTGTAGGTATTGACAGTACACACGCGTGTACATACTTAGTCGCACCGTCTGTGTCGGACTCTTTGCAACCCCATAGACTGTAGCCTGCCAGGCTCCTCTGTCCTTAGGATTATTCAGGCCAGAAAACTGGAGTGGGCTGCCATACCCTCCTCCAGGGATTGTTAGCATAGACCTTTTTCATCCTTAATCATAAAATTGGTAACAAGATTTTCTACTATTACATTTTTTAAAAATTTTTAAAGCAGCACATATATGAATTTACCCTCTTCCTGCCAAAATATTTTTATACCTCTGACAAAGTTGGAGTTTTTTTCTATCATTGACTTTTTCAAGCTATTAGGCCAATAATCATAAATTTTTTCTTACAGAAAATTTCAGACATATAAAAGAAAGCAGATTTGCATGAACTCTCTTGTACTCATCACCCAGTTGAAATGATGAATACTATTTGATTACACATCTTAGAATTTTGAGCTTAAAATAATCATAACCATGATAAGCCTTTTATGATCCATCATTTAAGACAAAGAATTATAATTCTCTTTTTCAACCATGCTTAACTCATGTACACTTTAAAAAACCAAACTTATACCTGCCTTAATACCCAATTAGCTCTGTGAGAAAAGGAGATCCTTCAGGGGTGCTGTGTGACCAGCTGGAGGGGTAGAATGGGGAGAATATACATATGACTAATCTGGGAACATACATATCTGTAAACAACATAACTCTGTAAAAGTTAAAAGTAAAATAAAAGTTTAAAAAAAGAATTAGAATGTTGCTTGCATTTTAAACTAAATTTAATTTAATGAAGTAAAATAATTATGTCAATTATGCTACTCCAAACTATATATACCTCCCCTCCCCAAATGCCTCTCAATTCATTCTTATATTCTTCCCTGACAGGCACTCACCTCTAACCCTAGTAGCAATTCAGAATTACTATTCTAAATACGTATGTTAAACAGATTATTTTTAATAAAATAATAAAAACCATTTAAATCTTGAGTTTCTAAGAGCTCCCAGTAACTCTAAGAGAGATAAAAGCAGGCCATTCTAAACTGTAGCTAACACAAGTAGACAAGTCTGTGAATGCTTATCATGGTCCAATGTCCACTGAGGGTGATCTGAATTAGCTTCAGACTGTAGAGGCCATATGACAAACTTACACTGACATTTCCAGATTTTTTAAATGTAGATTTACATTTTTAAATTAAATGCATATTATAGATACCTGTCATTATTCTCTTCTCAGCATATCATTTTTCTCCCTGACTTAATTCTAGCATGAAACAAACAATTAACTTGCAGTACCAGGCATATATAAAAATAAAATCCTGTAAGAAGTTTCCTGATCAAAATAAAATAAAGCTCCAGGGCCATTTATTCCCTAAGAATCTTCCATAATTACTGGCAGGTAAATTACCTCTTTGTTTCTCTTCAAAGTTACTGGTGTTAGAATGACGTTTCTAGTGCAAATGAAAAGGGCTGCGACCTTTTCGATTAAGCATGCATTCTCATCGGAGACTTATCACTAAAAAAAAGTTTCGAAGGTAGGGTCTTACCACATTCCGCCTGAACTTGAAAATACGAATAGTGATATACAATCAAAGAACCTCTGACTTCAGGTTTCTTCCTATCAAGTAACATCTATTTCGGAAGATGGCTGACTACAGAGAACAAAGAATTCGACAAACGTTTAGGGTGAAAAGAGACACTTTATTATGGAGGTTTACCTGGAGACCAGGATAACAACAGTTAACTTTTATCACCCCATGATGGTGTTCACCTTGAAATTCAGCAGAATATCACAGAACCTGCAAGGCAGTCCTTTATAAGATGCTATTTGGATAATGTGAAATGATTTGTTCATTGTCTTAAGTTTCTGTATTTATTCAGTAAAGTGCCTACTGCCTTACCATTTTCAGCAATCATAGTAGCTTACAATCCTCGGTATGGTCTAGATTCAAGGTTAACATGCTAATTACTATTAGAAACCAGTACTTTGATACATTTAGTTGAGAAGACAAGTGAGAAATCCCTGTTAGGAAGAGCAGTGCTCATTTGTGCTAGTTTTACTATTTCGGCATCCAAACTCTTCTTTCTTTTTAATTTTACAGAATATTCTGCCTCTAGCAATAGAAAGAAAAGGAGCCAGAACATATCTTCCCTCTCTCATAGAAAGGCAGGGTGCCAGGAGTGATTTAACTTTGCTAACTGGATAATCCCTTCCAGAATTCTAAAAAAGGGAGATAAAGAGACTATTAGAATTATTCACGATACTGATCATGAGAGGGACCTTCCAGCAACATCAACTACTTCTATCCAGTTTTAAATAAAACTAGGTGATTAAAGGGACTGAATTCTAGCATGAAACAAACAATTAACTTGCAGTACCAGGCATATATAAAAATAAAATCCTGTAAGAAGTTTCCTGATCAAAATAAAATAAAGCTCCAGGGCCATTTATTCCCTAAGAATCTTCCATAATTACTGGCAGGTAAATTACCTCTTTGTTTCTCTTCAAAGTTACTGGTGTTAGAATGACGTTTCTAGTGCAAATGAAAAGGGCTGCGACCTTTTCGATTAAGCATGCATTCTCATCGGAGACTTATCACTAAAAAAAAGTTTCGAAGGTAGGGTCTTACCACATTCCGCCTGAACTTGAAAATACGAATAGTGATATACAATCAAAGAACCTCTGACTTCAGGTTTCTTCCTATCAAGTAACATCTATTTCGGAAGATGGCTGACTACAGAGAACAAAGAATTCGACAAACGTTTAGGGTGAAAAGAGACACTTTATTATGGAGGTTTACCTGGAGACCAGGATAACAACAGTTAACTTTTATCACCCCATGATGGTGTTCACCTTGAAATTCAGCAGAATATCACAGAACCTGCAAGGCAGTCCTTTATAAGATGCTATTTGGATAATGTGAAATGATTTGTTCATTGTCTTAAGTTTCTGTATTTATTCAGTAAAGTGCCTACTGCCTTACCATTTTCAGCAATCATAGTAGCTTACAATCCTCGGTATGGTCTAGATTCAAGGTTAACATGCTAATTACTATTAGAAACCAGTACTTTGATACATTTAGTTGAGAAGACAAGTGAGAAATCCCTGTTAGGAAGAGCAGTGCTCATTTGTGCTAGTTTTACTATTTCGGCATCCAAACTCTTCTTTCTTTTTAATTTTACAGAATATTCTGCCTCTAGCAATAGAAAGAAAAGGAGCCAGAACATATCTTCCCTCTCTCATAGAAAGGCAGGGTGCCAGGAGTGATTTAACTTTGCTAACTGGATAATCCCTTCCAGAATTCTAAAAAAAAAGGGAGATAAAGAGACTATTAGAATTATTCACGATACTGATCATGAGAGGGGACCTTCCAGCAACATCAACTACTTCTATCCAGTTCTTTCTAACCAATGTGAAAACATCTCAGTTTAACTTCCTATAGGAAGAATCAGTGCATTTCAAAGGGCTAAACTGAATGACCCTTCCATATGGACTACATAATTTAATTGTATACATACAATCTACTTCTTTGAGCATACTTACATCTGTTACTTTGGTCACAATATTCTAAGCCAACAGTCTCACAGTGTGGTCTTCTAACTCCCTGAGGGTCTTTGAAGCCTTTTTATGAGGGCTATGATGTCAAAATTACTTTCATATTAATACTGAAATATTTTGCTCTTATTTTCCCACAAAGATATACTACAGTTTTTCTCTGTTGCAACACTTTTATTGAAATGTAATTTACATAACACAAAATTTACCCATTTAAAGTTTTAAAAAAGTGAATATGAATGTATTCTCAAGTCTGAGGTATACCGTAAAGAATACCAATACAACAAGACTTCAAATAGAAACAATTACTGAATAAATCTAAAGTTATAGTGACATTTAAATTTATCATATTTAATTTTTTTCAGCATATACATTCATGCAACCATCACCGTATTCAATTTTATTATATTTAATGACCTCATAGGGTTTCCCTGATGGCTCAATTGTAAAGAATCCACCTGCAATGCAGGAGACATAGGAGACGTGGGTTCAATCTCTGAGTCAAGAAGATCTCCTAGAGGAGGAAATGGCAACCCACTCCAGCATTCTTGCCTAGAAAATCACAGAGGATTTTTCAGGCAAGAGTCAGGCTGACTACAGTTTGAAGAGCTGCAAAAAAGTTTGACACAACTGAGCAACTGAGTGCACAATTCCTAATAAGGATACTCACAGACTTTAGAAATCCTCTGCGTTTATTTCCAACCCCTCTTTCCTACTTTTATTGTTGTTCAGGTTCTAAGTCACATCGACTCTTTGCAACCCCATGGACTGTAGCACGCCGGCCCCTCTGTCCCCCACTATCTCCCAGAGTCTGCTCAAATTCATGTCCATTGAGTCAGTGATGCTATATAATCATTTTATGGTCTGTCACCCCCTTCTCCTTTTTCCTTCAGTCCTCCCAGCATCAGGGTCTTTTCCATTGAGTAGGATCTTCACATTAGGCAGCCAAAGTATTCGAGCTTCAGCATCTGTTCTTCCAATGAATATTCAGGGTTAGTTTCTTGTAAGATTGACTGGTTTGATCTTGCAGTCCAAAGGACACTCAAGAGTCTCTTCCAACACCACAGTTTGAAAGCATCATTTATTTGGTGCTTAGTCTTATTTATGGTCCAACACTCACATCTGTACATGGCTACTGGAAAAACCATAGCTTTGATTTGTATGAACCACCTTCCTACTAGGTGACTGCTAATCTACTTTTCCTTTTCAGAGATTTGTATATTCTGTATATTTCTTTTAAGACAAGTCCCTTCTCAGATATATGATTTCTAAGTATTTTCTACTTGTGGGTTGTCTAGAATTTTTCCAATAAGCTGAACCACTTGTAAATACACGTCTTCTTATAAGTCAGATATTAAAGAGACTTGTAGAGACTTCCCTGGCAGTCCAGCAGTTAAGACAGTCCTTCCAATAAGATTTGTAGATATCTTTAAAAATATCTTTTTTGAAAACACCTATTTTTTACAAAAGTTAGGTTATATTATCATGTAATGAGTTTATACTGTCACTTACTGAGTTAATAAATAATTTACTGAACTTTAATTTAGCTTAATATTAACTGATATTTATAACATTTTTAGTTTGTTACATATAAGGCAGTATGTCAAATAATTATATGTGTTGAGTAGTTGCAATTTAAGATATAACTTATTGCAAGCTGTTTTGTTCTCTTTAACTATAATAACTTTTTTAAATTCCAAACTAAACTTAAAAACAAAATTAACAAATAAAACCTTGTGGCAATTTGTAAAAGTACTCAAAGACAAAAAAAGGAAATAATCTCTTATCCTAGCCCTAACCACGTCTAATTCCCTGAGTAATGGCTGGGTATATGTACTTTTAAAACTTTATCTGCACCTTACCATAATCAAATATACACATTTAGTTGGTGAGAGTAAAGAGTTGTATTATTCTTTCAGTTTGTTTTTGCCCTTGAGTCAGTGATGCTATATAATCATTTTATGGTCTGTCACCCCCTTCTCCTTTTTCCTTCAGTCCTCCCAGCATCAGGGTCTTTTCCATTGAGTAGGATCTTCACATTAGGCAGCCAAAGTATTCGAGCTTCAGCATCTGTTCTTCCAATGAATATTCAGGGTTAGTTTCTTGTAAGATTGACTGGTTTGATCTTGCAGTCCAAAGGACACTCAAGAGTCTCTTCCAACACCACAGTTTGAAAGCATCATTTATTTGGTGCTTAGTCTTATTTATGGTCCAACACTCACATCTGTACATGGCTACTGGAAAAACCATAGCTTTGATTTGTATGAACCACCTTCCTACTAGGTGACTGCTAATCTACTTTTCCTTTTCAGAGATTTGTATATTCTGTATATTTCTTTTAAGACAAGTCCCTTCTCAGATATATGATTTCTAAGTATTTTCTACTTGTGGGTTGTCTAGAATTTTTCCAATAAGCTGAACCACTTGTAAATACACGTCTTCTTATAAGTCAGATATTAAAGAGACTTGTAGAGACTTCCCTGGCAGTCCAGCAGTTAAGACAGTCCTTCCAATAAGATTTGTAGATATCTTTAAAAATATCTTTTTTGAAAACACCTATTTTTTACAAAAGTTAGGTTATATTATCATGTAATGAGTTTATACTGTCACTTACTGAGTTAATAAATAATTTACTGAACTTTAATTTAGCTTAATATTAACTGATATTTATAACATTTTTAGTTTGTTACATATAAGGCAGTATGTCAAATAATTATATGTGTTGAGTAGTTGCAATTTAAGATATAACTTATTGCAAGCTGTTTTGTTCTCTTTAACTATAATAACTTTTTTAAATTCCAAACTAAACTTAAAAACAAAATTAACAAATAAAACCTTGTGGCAATTTGTAAAAGTACTCAAAGACAAAAAAAGGAAATAATCTCTTATCCTAGCCCTAACCACGTCTAATTCCCTGAGTAATGGCTGGGTATATGTACTTTTAAAACTTTATCTGCACCTTACCATAATCAAATATACACATTTAGTTGGTGAGAGTAAAGAGTTGTATTATTCTTTCATTTGTTTGCTTTACAAAAAAGTATGTAATACTTGATAAATTACCTTCAATTTGCATCTCTTTCTTTAAAGGACATCAGGAATATCCTTTCAGGTTAACAGATAAGGTTTTAATTATTTTTGTTAATAGCACTATAATTCCATGGCATGGCTGCATTGTTATATAATCTTTGTGATCCTATTAATGAGTGATCAAAATTACAGCATTTTTTTCACTACAAAGTTTCAATAAACACTCTCTCCAGGCATTTTTTGTTTATTCTTTTTTTTGCGCGGGGGGGAGTGGCGGGTGTGGGGGGGGGAGGAAGGGGTGGGTGGGCCACTTCTATTCGTCTTTCATTTATCTATTTGCATCCATCTTTGTTCTTTGGCCTGTGTGGGCCTCCTATCGTGGTGGCCTTTGTTGTGTCAGAGCACCAGCTCTGGGCGCATGTGCTCCAGAGCTCCGGGTTGGTCACTGGACACATCGGTCCAGCCGCTCCGTGGCACGTGGGATCTTCCCAGGTCAGCAATCGAACAGGCGCCCCTTGCACTGCAAGGCGGTGTCCCTACCCACTGGACCACCAGGGAAGCCCTCTTCAGGCATTTTGTAATCACTACAAAGCTTCAATAAACACTCTCTTCATATATCTATCAATCTATCTATAGATAGATAAATAGATGCATATATATATTTTGGCCACTTCCATTGGTCTTTCATTTATCTATTTTCATCTATCTTTGTTCTTTGGCCTGTGTGGGCCTCCCATTGCAGTGGCCTCTGTCACCGCAGAGCACCGGCTCTGGGCGCATGCACTCCAGAGCTCCAGCTCAGTAGTTGGACACGTGGGTCCAGCCTCTCCCACCAGAGGTGGGATCTTCCCAGTCCAGGGACTGAACCTCAGAATCCCAGAAGAGTTTATGTTTTTATAATGGGGGGTAAGGAGGGTGATTTTGTTATGGAAACTGGTTACAGTAATTTAAAAACTAATATTGAGTTTAAATATCTCGAAGAACCACAGAATTTTTGTAAAAAACAGGCAAATTGCCATCATATGGTTATGTAAAGATTATCCTTGAGCCACGTGAGAGGAATCTTGCTTTTTTAACAATGATAAATCATCAACTATTAGACCTTTGATTAAGTACTAAAAGGTGTTCAGTACGTGAGGTAGCAAATGAAGTTAAGTTGAAAAGTAGAGATGAGTCATCTAAAGTCCTTCTACTCCGCTTCTCTCATATGCTTCCTTACCCTCTGATAAATTACCTTCAATTTGCATCTCTTTCTTTAAAGGACATCAGGAATATCCTTTCAGGTTAACAGATAAGGTTTTAATTATTTTTGTTAATAGCACTATAATTCCATGGCATGGCTGCATTGTTATATAATCTTTGTGATCCTATTAATGAGTGATCAAAATTACAGCATTTTTTTCACTACAAAGTTTCAATAAACACTCTCTCCAGGCATTTTTTGTTTATTCTTTTTTTTGCGCGGGGGGGAGTGGCGGGTGGAGTGGGGTGGGGAGGAAGGGGTGGGTGGGCCACTTCTATTCGTCTTTCATTTATCTATTTGCATCCATCTTTGTTCTTTGGCCTGTGTGGGCCTCCTATCGTGGTGGCCTTTGTTGTGTCAGAGCACCAGCTCTGGGCGCATGTGCTCCAGAGCTCCGGGTTGGTCACTGGACACATCGGTCCAGCCGCTCCGTGGCACGTGGGATCTTCCCAGGTCAGCAATCGAACAGGCGCCCCTTGCACTGCAAGGCGGTGTCCCTACCCACTGGACCACCAGGGAAGCCCTCTTCAGGCATTTTGTAATCACTACAAAGCTTCAATAAACACTCTCTTCATATATCTATCAATCTATCTATAGATAGATAAATAGATGCATATATATATTTTGGCCACTTCCATTGGTCTTTCATTTATCTATTTTCATCTATCTTTGTTCTTTGGCCTGTGTGGGCCTCCCATTGCAGTGGCCTCTGTCACCGCAGAGCACCGGCTCTGGGCGCATGCACTCCAGAGCTCCAGCTCAGTAGTTGGACACGTGGGTCCAGCCTCTCCCACCAGAGGTGGGATCTTCCCAGTCCAGGGACTGAACCTCAGAATCCCAGAAGAGTTTATGTTTTTATAATGGGGGGTAAGGAGGGTGATTTTGTTATGGAAACTGGTTACAGTAATTTAAAAACTAATATTGAGTTTAAATATCTCGAAGAACCACAGAATTTTTGTAAAAAACAGGCAAATTGCCATCATATGGTTATGTAAGGATTATCCTTGAGCCACGTGAGAGGGAATCTTGCTTTTTTTTTTTTTTAACAATGATAAATCATCAACTATTAGACCTTTGATTAAGTACTAAAAGGTGTTCAGTACGTGAGGTAGCAAATGAAGTTAAGTTGAAAAGTAGAGATGAGTCATCTAAAGTCCTTCTACTCTCCGCTTCTCTCATATGCTTCCCTTACCTCTCCTTCTCTCCATTGCGCTTTTCTATCTTTTCAAAGTTATTTTACAAGTGTTTTCTAATTGACAGGTAGATCTGTAAGTCTTATATGTGTCATATTCTGTGATTTGTGCTTCTCCTAGGCCCAGTAGTGATACTATTGTTTTATTACTGAGTTCTTACTAAAGGAAAGCTATTCAAATTTGTCTTATTGTCAGTGTTTCCCAGCTTATTATTTATTCTCTGATTTTTGTTTACATTTGTACTATTATGTTAAATTTTTAATATGGTTAAATCTGTTTTTCTTAATTTATGTTAATTTTATGTTTAGAAGAGTTTTCCTTACTAGCATTACCTAATAATATCTATTTTCTTTCAATTTTGTTTGCAACCATTTTACATATATTTCTATAATCTACCTAAATTCATATGTTATTTAGTAGGAATCTACCTGTTGTTATGACATTTCAAACAGCTGCTTATTTCAGTACCATTTATTAAATAATCAATCATTTTCACTAATTAACTACATTCTTCATGGTCATATATGTTAGTTTAATGCTATTAGTTCAATGCTGACGGTGAAAGTGTTAGTCACTCAATCATGTCCAACTCTTTGCGACCCCATGGGCTGTAGCCCACCTGGCTCCTCTGTCCATGGAATTCTCCAGGCAAGAATAGTGGAGTAGGTAGCCATCCCTTCTCCAAGGGAACTTCTCAACCCAGGGATAGAACCCGGGTGTCCTGCATTGCAAGGACATTCTTTATATTTAGAGTCACCAAGAATGTATCTATCTGGTAATTTAAATACCAACTGTCAACTATTTAAAGTATTTTAGGTTTTTACAGTATATTTTGTATGATAAATTTGACAAACAGGGAGTTTTGTCTGAAACAGTCTTACTAATTTAGTTCCTCATATAAATTTACAATTAAATTATCATCATTCTATCCTTTTCCCTAGACCATTCCCCTCAACTTGTTTATGATATAAACCTGTAAATCTAAAGACATTCAAAGTTAATGCATTTACCTCCCTTCTTCTGTAAACTATTTTAGAAGTAACTAACATCTAAATACAGAGAGCTTTCTAAATATAAATCTAGAATATATTTCTAGTATATGTTGTAAAAGTTGGAGTCTGAACATATTTTTTAAATTAGATATTTAAGAAATTTAAATTGTGATATGAATCATTACAATGATAATATTTTTTTGCCTAAATCACTGTGGTGGTGGTTTCGTCACTAAGTCGTGTCCGACTCTTGGGACCCCGTGGGCTATATATAGCCCACCAGGCTCCTCTGTCCATGGGATCTCCCAGGCAAGAATACTGAAGTGGGCTGCCATTTCCTCCTCCAAGGGATCTTCCTGACCTGGGAACTAAACCTGGGTTTCCTGCACTGCAGGCAGATTCTTTACCGACTAAGTTACAAGGGAATCCCGGAGTTCTGCCTACGTTACATTTACCAACCTCGTAAAATCCTCAGGGTGTTTTGTCTCACTATAGATGATGAAATGAACTCTGAGAAATTACATGACTTGTGTGAATATAAGTAATAATTTATTAAATTGCAAAACCCAGTAATTCTGGCTTTACATTTTATTTTCACTGACTGTAGTTTGCTAAAGAGATATAAAGTTACTAAGCCTGTCTCCTTACTTCAAACAAGACACTCCAATAAACATTAACTTCCTGTTTCACCCTTATAAGTTCCTTTTTATAGGACAAGAAATATATACATGAGATCTGGAGTAGAATCGCATTGCAAGTTAAGTGGAACTAAACATAAAAGCCTGAAAACCACATCAGCTTTTGCAGAAATGATTGGCTTGATAGGTTGAGAATCATAGAAACAACCTTTTATTACAAGTTGGAATTAAACTTAACATACTATTTAAAGTATTTTAGGTTTTTACAGTATATTTTGTATGATAAATTTGACAAACAGGGAGTTTTGTCTGAAACAGTCTTACTAATTTAGTTCCTCATATAAATTTACAATTAAATTATCATCATTCTATCCTTTTCCCTAGACCATTCCCCTCAACTTGTTTATGATATAAACCTGTAAATCTAAAGACATTCAAAGTTAATGCATTTACCTCCCTTCTTCTGTAAACTATTTTAGAAGTAACTAACATCTAAATACAGAGAGCTTTCTAAATATAAATCTAGAATATATTTCTAGTATATGTTGTAAAAGTTGGAGTCTGAACATATTTTTTAAATTAGATATTTAAGAAATTTAAATTGTGATATGAATCATTACAATGATAATATTTTTTTGCCTAAATCACTGTGGTGGTGGTTTCGTCACTAAGTCGTGTCCGACTCTTGGGACCCCGTGGGCTATATATAGCCCACCAGGCTCCTCTGTCCATGGGATCTCCCAGGCAAGAATACTGAAGTGGGCTGCCATTTCCTCCTCCAAGGGATCTTCCTGACCTGGGAACTAAACCTGGGTTTCCTGCACTGCAGGCAGATTCTTTACCGACTAAGTTACAAGGGAATCCCGGAGTTCTGCCTACGTTACATTTACCAACCTCGTAAAATCCTCAGGGTGTTTTGTCTCACTATAGATGATGAAATGAACTCTGAGAAATTACATGACTTGTGTGAATATAAGTAATAATTTATTAAATTGCAAAACCCAGTAATTCTGGCTTTACATTTTATTTTCACTGACTGTAGTTTGCTAAAGAGATATAAAGTTACTAAGCCTGTCTCCTTACTTCAAACAAGACACTCCAATAAACATTAACTTCCTGTTTCACCCTTATAAGTTCCTTTTTATAGGACAAGAAATATATACATGAGATCTGGAGTAGAATCGCATTGCAAGTTAAGTGGAACTAAACATAAAAGCCTGAAAACCACATCAGCTTTTGCAGAAATGATTGGCTTGATAGGTTGAGAATCATAGAAACAACCTTTTTATTACAAGTTGGAATT
Source organism: Tragulus kanchil (assembly GCA_022376925.1). Taxonomy (NCBI): domain Eukaryota; kingdom Metazoa; phylum Chordata; class Mammalia; order Artiodactyla; family Tragulidae; genus Tragulus; species Tragulus kanchil. The sequence goes on along the minus strand of JAIOJX010000004.1, from coordinate 117,074,700 downwards.
AAACTTAACATACTGACTTCAGCTGTCGCCAAACAAGTCATTTGATAAAATGTCATGCAACTGCCCTTATTATTAATTGACTTTTAAGGTCCTTCTGCCATGTGGCATCAAGGAGTATAACAGATCTCTCCAATTATAAAAAAGTTTATTGGTGCATGGCAAGCGTAAACCACCAGGTCCCTGGCAACAGGAAAATGGCAAATTAAACCAAAACCACATGCAAGTCCAAGTGATTCACTGGTCAAAGAGCATTTAAGCAGGGATGCCAAGCAAATAAACAGTCAGTCCATTAGTTAGTTATTGCCAGCCCTAAATGAATAAAACTCTTGAGAAAAAATCATGACAGGGTGGCGACAATCTGTGTTAGGTTTGTCAAGTCCTATGAAAATGGCTGAAACATTCACATGGCTGCTGTGAAACAGAGGAATGCAGGTACAGTGGCCAGGCTTAAAGATGCCTCTTATTTGAGACCAGCTGATGAGCTCCAGTCACTTAACGGCATCCTGAAAAACAGCTGGCACCTAACCCTCAAATATTGGTTTAGTGTTTACCAATCTGGTTCAGTTTCTAGGCAAACAGCTTATATAAACATAGTGTGCCATCTGGTTTTATGGCTCAAGTGCTTCAGCTACACTTTTCCCCAGATGCGGGGATCATGATTAATCAGAGCAATTTATATTTTCTCTTCACTTCTTCTAAGGTAGTGAAGGACTGGCCAATAGTAGATACAAATTTTGCATTATGGGAGCATGAGTTTTCAGTTAATGACTCTTAAGCAAAAAAAGAAATCACTGCCAGTTATTTACGTGAATCCCGGGAGAAGATAAGTCTAAATCCTCTCGAGCATAAATTTGCAGAGCAAGAAGGAAGTGGATTTTACAGGCTGTGTGTACTTTCGTTATGCCACATTTACCACACATTATCAAAGGCAAACACAGAGAAAGGAGAGGTTCTGAAGAGACAAACAAGTTTTGGACCTTCTGCAAACAGTCACAGTGGCTCTAACGATGGTAGCCAAGCAGAACCTAAGAAGGGCCAGTGTGGAATTGGAAAAAACATCAAAAGCTTTTGCAGAAATGATTGGCTTGGTGGGTTGAGAATCATAGAAACAACCTTTTTATTACAAGTTGGAATTAAACTTAACATACTGACTTCAGCTGTCGCCAAACAAGTCATTTGATAAAATGTCATGCAACTGCCCTTATTATTAATTGACTTTTAAGGTCCTTCTGCCATGTGGCATCAAGGAGTATAACAGATCTCTCCAATTATAAAAAAGTTTATTGGTGCATGGCAAGCGTAAACCACCAGGTCCCTGGCAACAGGAAAATGGCAAATTAAACCAAAACCACATGCAAGTCCAAGTGATTCACTGGTCAAAGAGCATTTAAGCAGGGATGCCAAGCAAATAAACAGTCAGTCCATTAGTTAGTTATTGCCAGCCCTAAATGAATAAAACTCTTGAGAAAAATCATGACAGGGTGGCGACAATCTGTGTTAGGTTTGTCAAGTCCTATGAAAATGGCTGAAACATTCACATGGCTGCTGTGAAACAGAGGAATGCAGGTACAGTGGCCAGGCTTAAAGATGCCTCTTATTTGAGACCAGCTGATGAGCTCCAGTCACTTAACGGCATCCTGAAAAACAGCTGGCACCTAACCCTCAAATATTGGTTTAGTGTTTACCAATCTGGTTCAGTTTCTAGGCAAACAGCTTATATAAACATAGTGTGCCATCTGGTTTTATGGCTCAAGTGCTTCAGCTACACTTTTCCCCAGATGCGGGGATCATGATTAATCAGAGCAATTTATATTTTCTCTTCACTTCTTCTAAGGTAGTGAAGGACTGGCCAATAGTAGATACAAATTTTGCATTATGGGAGCATGAGTTTTCAGTTAATGACTCTTAAGCAAAAAAAGAAATCACTGCCAGTTATTTACGTGAATCCCGGGAGAAGATAAGTCTAAATCCTCTCGAGCATAAATTTGCAGAGCAAGAAGGAAGTGGATTTTACAGGCTGTGTGTACTTTCGTTATGCCACATTTACCACACATTATCAAAGGCAAACACAGAGAAAGGAGAGGTTCTGAAGAGACAAACAAGTTTTGGACCTTCTGCAAACAGTCACAGTGGCTCTAACGATGGTAGCCAAGCAGAACCTAAAAGCAGAGTGGAGGTGGACCTCAAAGTGTGTGGAATTCAGGCAGTAAAAAAGCACTGTCACTAAACCCTGCATTCCTTCCTCACCAATATGACTTACCTACTACCCTGTTCTCAAAGGTGGTTTGCAGTCCTACCATTCAACAAGCTGTATTCTTATGTAACCAACATATAAGGCTCCCCATTATCAAGCTGTTAAGCATCATAATGACTAAGTAGATGAAGCAGCTTTATCCTTTTCTTCTCAGGTGACCCTCTACTCAAGACCACATTCATACTTGGTAAGCAAAAGAGCACAACCTACCTGTGCTATTGGACTTTAGGTGTGCTTCTTACATAAACAATCTATCTTCACTGTGCTTTTCACTTTGCTCTTTGATCATTTTTCCTACAGTGTAATTTATTGTGCTCTAGTATTAATCCACTTTAAATTCTTTTTTGGAAACAATATTGTATTGCAAATGAATACTGCATGAATAATTTAATCCAATACTTCCCCCCAAAAAACAATTCACTTTTTTCCTGTCCACACTGTATATTGATGTGTTTTTGGTACTTGATGGCTTGTGTTTACTAGTCTACAGTAATAGTAAATAAACTGGGAGGAAGTTCTTCTAAACCAAGTTAATTTGTCTACTGTATCTTTTTCTTTTTTAAAGATTTATTTATTTATTTTTATTTTTTGGGGGGGTGGGGAGAGAGGGGGACGGGTGGGCCACTTCTATTGGTCTTTCATTTATTCATTTTCATCCATCTTTGTTCTTTGGCTCCTGTGGGCCTCCCATCTTGGTGGCCTCTGTTGTCGCAGAGCACCAGCTCTGGGCGCATGCGCCCCAGAGCTCCGGCTCGGCAATTGGAAACCCCCCATTCAATGCCAGTTATTTACGTGAATCCCGGGAGAAGATAAGTCTAAATCCTCTCGAGCATAAATTTGCAGAGCAAGAAGGAAGTGGATTTTACAGGCTGTGTGTACTTTCGTTATGCCACATTTACCACACATTATCAAAGGCAAACACAGAGAAAGGAGAGGTTCTGAAGAGACAAACAAGTTTTGGACCTTCTGCAAACAGTCACAGTGGCTCTAACGATGGTAGCCAAGCAGAACCTAAAAGCAGAGTGGAGGTGGACCTCAAAGTGTGTGGAATTCAGGCAGTAAAAAAGCACTGTCACTAAACCCTGCATTCCTTCCTCACCAATATGACTTACCTACTACCCTGTTCTCAAAGGTGGTTTGCAGTCCTACCATTCAACAAGCTGTATTCTTATGTAACCAACATATAAGGCTCCCCATTATCAAGCTGTTAAGCATCATAATGACTAAGTAGATGAAGCAGCTTTATCCTTTTCTTCTCAGGTGACCCTCTACTCAAGACCACATTCATACTTGGTAAGCAAAAGAGCACAACCTACCTGTGCTATTGGACTTTAGGTGTGCTTCTTACATAAACAATCTATCTTCACTGTGCTTTTCACTTTGCTCTTTGATCATTTTTCCTACAGTGTAATTTATTGTGCTCTAGTATTAATCCACTTTAAATTCTTTTTTGGAAACAATATTGTATTGCAAATGAATACTGCATGAATAATTTAATCCAATACTTCCCCCCAAAAAACAATTCACTTTTTTCCTGTCCACACTGTATATTGATGTGTTTTTGGTACTTGATGGCTTGTGTTTACTAGTCTACAGTAATAGTAAATAAACTGGGAGGAAGTTCTTCTAAACCAAGTTAATTTGTCTACTGTATCTTTTTCTTTTTTAAAGATTTATTTATTTATTTTTATTTTTTGGGGGGGTGGGGAGAGAGGGGGACGGGTGGGCCACTTCTATTGGTCTTTCATTTATTCATTTTCATCCATCTTTGTTCTTTGACCCGCGTGGGCCTCCCATCACGGTGGCCTCTGTTGTCGCAGAGCACCGGCTCTGGGCGCATGCGCCCCAGAGCTCTGGCTCGGCAATTGGACACATCAATCCAGCCGCTCCGCGGCACGTGGGATCTTCCCAGGCCAGGGATCTAACCAGCGCCCCTTGCACTGCAAGGCGGTGTCCTTACCCACTGGACCACCAGGGAAGCCCTGTCTACTGTATCTTTGACTGTATTTATACTATGAGACTAATTTGTGCCAACTGGATCATCAAAAATATTTCAAGGATAATTATAGTTCTCTTTGACAGGGACAAACATGAATATTTTATTTAGATCAGCTATACATCATCAACTATTTAATATTAAACAAGAAGGAATTTATCATTTCTAGGGTAGAAATTAATTGCATTACTCAATATTTCTAATGAATTGCTTTTTCCTCTTAGAACTACTTTAGGAAACTTAGGATAAAACTAAGCAACCATACCCTGGTATTTGTTCTCTCCATACACTGTGCACTTTCCCATAGGAACTTCCACAAGGATGGCTTCAACAAAGAAGGCAACTCTTCAACTGTCCGTCCACACACAGCAAAACTCTATTAATAAATACGAAACCACTTAATGTAACCTGTCTCCCATATATCCTAAGAAATGTGTTTGAGTTATGCAAATTAATAATAAACACAAGTATAATAATGTCGTCACTCATTCAAACATTTGTTGAAGGCCAACAATGTGCCAGAATCTTGGAACTGAAGCGTTACTAGGATAAAGTTGCAAGGATCTTAGGCTACAACTGGCAGATAAGGAGGCAGTTATAAAACGGTGTAACAAGTGAGACGGCGGGTAAATTCAAAGCGTTAAACTCTCCAGTCGGAGGGTGGTCAAAAAGGGCTACACTGCAGTAACATAGATACCAAATCACACAGACAAAGTGAGCATTTGGGGACATCCTCTCTCCAATACCTTTACCTTGTGTCTATGTTGTAAATCACCCTTTATTTCAAATATCTTGGTTCTGGAAAAAATAATTTGACAAAATTCAGATAACTGGAAATAGTTCTCCCAGACTGTGATTTATAAACTAGTCTCGGTTTTTTTCTGGCTGTACCATTTTTACAGAACTGGATCGTCCACCACCACACTGTCTGGCCTCCACACCCATACATAAATGATGTCAAAGGATATCATACATTCTCTCTCTTTTTCCAGTGACCATTGGCCTCTTTTCACCCACACAAGTGGATCTAAAGAGAGAACCACAAGACACCTAAAGGGGAGGGGGTTGTGGTCAGACTCTCAATATAGTCAAGTTCCATATTCCCAGGGGGCAACTGACAAAGGAGAATTATTTATAATGCAGAGTTTCTGCTCCAGGAGAGAGAGCTCTGAGCCCCATGTCGACCCCCAACCCAGGGGTCCTGCACCTAGAAGACAAACTTCCAGGGCATCTGACTTTGAAGGCCAGAAGAGCTTAATTTCAGGAGCCCCTGAGGGCTGCGGGAAATAGAGACGCCACTCTCACACGTAACGGGACCCAAAGCAAGTACAGTTATTAGAAAGTAGCCTGGCCCAGACCTACCTGCTCGTCCTGGAGAGTCTCCCGAGCGGCGGAGCGGCGAGGAGTGGCTGTGACTCACCCTGCAAACGGAGCTCATTCTACTGCGTGGCCGCTGGAGCCGGTGGAAGCCACTGCTGGGGGCTATTTAAGAGCTAAAGACCGGGCCCCACCCAGCAGCCTATAGCAGCCAGTGCTAGAACATCACCAGCCGAACAACTACCTGAACTGGACATAACCCCAGCCATCAGCAGACGGGGTACCTAGGCCTACAGCGCCTGCAGCTGTTTCTGCAGGCCGGCTACCCCAGTGCGCAGGCGCTGGTTCCAGAATCCCCTGCGCCCCGGCCTTGCCAGCAGGAAGCCTACGCTAACCTCTCACTAGGGGCAGAAACTACAATCCTGCCCCCTACAGGTCAAGCCCGCATACTGCAGGCTAGACCCTACTCTGGGACCTGCTAAGCCCCAGACCTGCCCACTAGCAGGTTAACATAAGCGTTGGGACACCCCAGACACTAAACCCGAGTGTGTCAGGAACCAGTTGCTCCATTGTATCCGACTCTTTGCCAGGCTTCCCTGTCCTTCACTATCTTCCAGAGTTTACTCAAACACATGTCCACTGATGCTGAACAGAAAAAAGAAAATATGAAATAAGGACACTTTAAGAAATGACTGGGACAACATCAACCACACAAATATTCACATTTAGAGGTCCCAGAAGGAAAGAGAATGAGAAAGGAGTTGACAAGGAACATAATAGTTGAAAATACCCTAACATGGGGATCTAAGAGAGAACCACAAGACACCTAAAGGGGAGGGGGTTGTGGTCAGACTCTCAATATAGTCAAGTTCCATATTCCAAGGGGGCAACTGACAAAGGAGAATTATTTATAATGCAGAGTTTCTGCTCCAGGAGAGAGAGCTCTGAGCCCCATGTCGACCCCCAACCCAGGGGTCCTGCACCTAGAAGACAAACTTCCAGGGCATCTGACTTTGAAGGCCAGAAGAGCTTAATTTCAGGAGCCCCTGAGGGCTGCGGGAAATAGAGACGCCACTCTCACACGTAACGGGACCCAAAGCAAGTACAGTTATTAGAAAGTAGCCTGGCCCAGACCTACCTGCTCGTCCTGGAGAGTCTCCCGAGCGGCGGAGCGGCGAGGAGTGGCTGTGACTCACCCTGCAAACGGAGCTCATTCTACTGCGTGGCCGCTGGAGCCGGTGGAAGCCACTGCTGGGGGCTATTTAAGAGCTAAAGACCGGGCCCCACCCAGCAGCCTATAGCAGCCAGTGCTAGAACATCACCAGCCGAACAACTACCTGAACTGGACATAACCCCAGCCATCAGCAGACGGGGTACCTAGGCCTACAGCGCCTGCAGCTGTTTCTGCAGGCCGGCTACCCCAGTGCGCAGGCGCTGGTTCCAGAATCCCCTGCGCCCCGGCCTTGCCAGCAGGAAGCCTACGCTAACCTCTCACTAGGGGCAGAAACTACAATCCTGCCCCTACAGGTCAAGCCCGCATACTGCAGGCTAGACCCTACTCTGGGACCTGCTAAGCCCCAGACCTGCCCACTAGCAGGCTAACATAAGCGTTGGGACACCCCAGACACTAAACCCGAGTGTGTCAGGAACCAGTTGCTCCATTGTATCCGACTCTTTGCCAGGCTTCCCTGTCCTTCACTATCTTCCAGAGTTTACTCAAACACATGTCCACTGATGCTGAACAGAAAAAAGAAAATATGAAATAAGGACACTTTAAGAAATGACTGGGACAACATCAACCACACAAATATTCACATTTAGAGGTCCCAGAAGGAAAGAGAATGAGAAAGGAGTTGAGAACATATTTGGAAACATAATAGTTGAAAACTACCCTAACATGGGAAAGAAAACAGTCATCCAAGTCCGGGAAGTGCAGAGAGTCCCATTCAGGACTAACCCAAAGAGGAACACACATTGTAATTAAAATGGCAAACATTAAAGAAAAAGAGGGAATATTAAAAGCAACAAAAGAAAAGCAACAAATAGCATACAAAGGAACTCCCATAAGGCTATGAACTGATTTTTTAGAAGAAATTCTTCAGGCCAGAAGAGAATGCATCACATATTTAAAGTGAAAAAAAGGGAAAAACCTATCACCACAAATATTATACCCAGCAAGACTCTCATTCAGACTCGATGGAAAAATCAAAAGCTTTACAGACATGCAAAAGCTAAGAGTTCAGCACCACCAAACCAGCTTTACAAGAAATGATAAAGGAGTTTCTCCAAGTGAAAAGAAAAAGGTTACAACTAGAAAAGTTAAGTGATATTTCTCCTAAGTATATGTAGAAATCAGGATTCCAGAAACCGGACTTTAACCCATGGGCTGGCCTATCCAAGTCTTTTCAAACACAACTATCTACTTCACCCAGTAATTTCTGGTAAGAGAACAGTATTATTACCCCTGAATATAAGTCCTAATTTTGCCATAAGAAATGACATGTGATACTGGTTCACTTAGATAGCTTTGCTGAGTCTCAGTTTTCTTATCTCTAAAGTGGGATGATATTAACAGCAACACCTATCTCAGGAGATGTCACGAAAATGAAATGAATTGATGCACCTTAAGTTCTTAGGCCAGTGTTTGGCATGTAGCAAGCACTAATATACATTATCCATTATTATTTCTCTTTATAAATCTCCATTTCAACTATTTTGGGTTATAATTCTACTTCCAAAATATATAATTTCCTTCTCTTCATCTTGTAGATCAATAGTAATGGAGACCATTTTCAAATTTGGTCTACGTTTCACTTTTAACTCTTCCCTTCTCCCAGTTATCGTATGATATTCATTCCACTTGCAACAAGACACGCACTCCCATGCCCACCCTACCATGATTCAATTCTTTAATATACTTTTTCAGATGGAGACTAATTCCAAATAAATTACTTCCTTGAACTGTCCCATCCCCAAAGCTTCCAGCCAAAGCAGTGAGAGCACACAGACTCCCATGATCTTGCTCTCAATTGTGTTGTCACTCCAGTCTTGCTCTCAATATGGAATTACCTCTGTACACATCCTCTGACTCTAAGCACTTGATCATATAGTTTCAAAATCTATATGGGTAGGTAGGTAGATAGGTTGAATCACTCACTCGGTTGGGTCCAACTCTTGCGACCCCATGGATTGTAACCCACCAGGCTCCTCTGTCCATGGGATTTCCCAGGCAAGAATACCAAAGTGGGTTGCCATATCCTTCTCCAAAATCCTTATAGAAACTATTACAAAGAGAAACAATAAGTTTCCCATGAAAGCTGCACACTCTCATGGCTTCTTTTTTTAAACCACATTCTCCACTCAACTCCAGAGGCCAGCCTCTCTGTACTGCCAAAGCTCAGCAGGTGTGGTTGGTTTCCTTACTCATTAGGAGGCGAGAATTAAACTTATGGCCAAGTGATTCAGCGGTAATCTCTGTTTACTCTTTGATTTCTCAAGCCTTCTCTTTTCAGGCTAAGTCTTTGGTTTAGTAAAGCAAAGGTGATTTTTCAGGCTTGGCCAAATCTTCTTTCTTTGTGTCTGTGCTGTGAAAAGTAAACATCTTTAACTCATGACCAAAGAAATAAATCACTTTGAATTATTTTCACTTTGAGATCTATTGTTTGATGAGGTCTGCTTGCAGATAAAAGAGTATAACTTAACTTGGAGAGTTCTTAGGGGAAGTTCAGGCATAGTGCAGACTTAATTTTTCTTGTCCTGAATAATCAACAATTATTTGTTTTTCTCTTGCAAATTCTAGTAAAATATCATACAAAAGTCAGCGGTGCTTGTATATTTTTCTTCCTCATGTATCATGTCTAAACCATACCTAAATAACTTCTTTTGGCTTTCCCTGTTAGATGATTCCCTGATTCTTTTCATATGGTAAAAAGAGTAGACCATGGAATAATGCATGCTATGCATGCGAAGTCGCTTCAGTCATGTCTGAGTCTTTGCAACTCTATGTACTGTATCCCACTAGGTTCCTCTGTCCATGGGATACTCCAGGCAAGAATACTGGAGTGTGTTGTCATGCCTTCCAGGGGAATCTTCCTCACTCAGGGATTGAACCTGCGTCTCTGCATTGGCAGGTGGGTTCTTTACCGCTAGCACCACATGGGAAGCCCATAGAATAAAGGGAACCATAACAATTACAGTATTTCTACTGGGAATTTCACTAAGTGCCCCTGCAGTAACCTTAGGCTACTCCCATCTAGACATATTCTCTATTTGGACAACATGATATCGCTTTCCTCTCTCTCGTGACATTTTAAAATCTCCTTTAGGAGTGTAAGTTTACATTTTATTGTCATCTGCCTGGCAGCAGGCAGTGCAGGTGGCAAATGGTGTCAGAGGAAGAACCTGACAGTGGAGTGAATTAGTTGATGGCAGTCTAGAGTGTTCAAGCTTTCCGTGGGGATGGTGGGTGCTTTGGGTAGAAGTATGCAAAGATGTTCTTCAAGGATCAAAATCTTTGTATTTCTCACATTACTTTGATTTTCTTTTTGTAGGCAATATGTCTCTAATCATAGAAAACTGGCATTTGCACAACATCCACACAATTTTTCATTGTTTTAACTTTTTCACGTGTGATCACTTCTTGGAATAGAATTCAAATACTGCTTCAAGAATTTTCATATTTTTCAACAAATCTTTTAAGAGAGAAGGGACCTTTCATTTTCAGCTGGCTTATTTTGGGATATAATCTTGAGCCAGGAAATAGTTACCTATTTTATTTAGAAATCTGTATAGAATTTGTTTCTCTCTTTTAAGTCTTTTCTTCCCCTGAGGCTTTTCAATATAATTTTCCCATTAAGCATTATTGCTAAAAAAAAGAAAGAAAGAAAGAAAAACATTAATTTTCATATATTTCAAACTTCCCTAACTGATTATAAATGGATACATGGTTAGATATGGTTATGGTTAGATATATTTTATAGACAGGATCATAGCTTACCAGGGTTTCTTAAGCATTGTAAATAAATGGAAACATTGTGGACAAATTTGACCATTTTAAGTATCTCAAGAGTTATTTCATACAGATAATTGATTTTGACACTTTACACTGACAATAAAGAGAATATCAGGATAAACTAAAAGACCATCCTCTTCATTACTTCTATCAGAGATGTAAAATATGCATTAAAATTGTCACAAATTCTTGAGCTATTTAAATTGTCTTGATACTCTTTCAGTAACATTTTCTAATTAAACAATGGGTTAAATTCTTCAAGTTATTAACTAGGCAGCATTACAAGATAAATTCATCCCATACTTATTCATTTCAAATATTTTACACAAAGCATACAATGCTTAACTTTGGCCACTTACTGTGTATATTTTACTATACCAAATATTTTTAAATTGTGTTTATTTGTTCAATATAGAAATAATTAAAATTAAATGACAATAATAATTTTATTGCTAATAGTTCTCATTCCATACACCAAGGTAGCTGCTAACATAAAATTTAAATAACACAGAAAAAGAAAAAAAAATTTAAATAACACATTTTAGGGGGAGAAAAATTTACGTATCCCAAAATTAAATTATGTATTTTATGTTTTAGAATTCATTCAGTTCTTTACTAAATCATTGTATGACATGTTGGATGCTCACATAAATAATAAAATGGAATAACCCATATTTATTAAGTGTCTATTCTTGGGTAGTATACTATACAGAGCTTTAGCCTTGAAAAGTGAAAGGCACAGTCATCTCTAGTAGTTCAGTTTGTTTCAGGGGAGCCAGAAAACAGACTACTAAAAATACTGCAATGAAGATTATGATAGAGATGCGCTCCAGAGGCTATAAGAACCCTAATTTAGATTGAAAGAACAGGAAACTTTCTGAAAGATATAAAATTGGAGCTGCATTTTAGACAGCAATAATAATAATAACACATATATCAGCCAATTATTATTTTTAAGTCCAGAAACTGGTTTATTAATTTATAGAATCTATGTGGCTTGGGTATTAAGAAGTATTTTGTGGGCTGTCTTCAAGGAGGTGACAATATTTTAGAACACTCTATTAAACCTTTAATGTGATGTAAGTCATCTAGAGAGCTTGTTAAAATGTTTCCTTATCCAGTAATCTGAGGTAGGGCCTGAGAATATTTTCTTACTATCATAATCCTGGGCATTACCATAGCTGATGATCTGTTGCTCCTTCAATAGAAAGGTTTTAGAGAAAATCAACATAAATCAAACTGAGCATGATATAATCTAAAGTCAGTATTAGCAGAATGAACAAAACACTGTGAAAACCTGGAATTGCAGGTCTAGATTCATGCTTTGAAATGGGAAATTTGCACTTTTGCAGAAATCAGTGAATGGCTATGGACAGACTGTTCAATGATTTTTTGAATACATTTCAAATCTTCAGTGAGAGGATTCCTGTTGGGGTCCAGTGGTGAAGAATCCAACTTGCTGATTCATCTTGATGTTTGGCAGTAAACAACCGAACTCTATAAAGCTATTATCCTTCAATTAAAAAAAGAAAAAGAATTCTCTTTGCAACACAGGGGATGCCAGTTCAATCCCTGGTCCGAGAAGGTCCCACACACTGCAGGACAGCTAAGCCCCTGCGCCACAACTACTGAGCCTGTGCTCTAGAGCCCAGCAGCCACAACTACAGAGCCCACATGCTGCAACTACTGAGGTTCATGCACCTAGACCCCATGCTCTGCAACAAGAGAAGCCACCTCAGTGAGAAGCCTGCCTGCTGCAGCTAGAGAGTAGCAGCCCCCCTCCGCCCCACTCTCTGCAGCTAGAGAAAGGCCATCTGCAGCAACAGAGACCCAGCATAGTTAAGAATAAGAATAAGTGACACAAACTTTTTAAAAAATATTCTTTAGAATCAGAGTTTTAGTAAATATGTCCTTAAAAATAACGGTTTTATAATCTGCTACAAAAGAAAGTAACACTTAAGAAACGAAAACACAACTAAGCAAATTATTTTGGCACTAAACCCCTAAAAACAATGGAGTTAAATTTAGGGAAAAAAAGTGGCAACCCAAGAAAGGATAACAGAGACTCTGAGCGGTTTATATATCCAGGGAATATATCTTAATTCTAAGTTGAGAACAAAAGGATTTTAGGACACAGCTAAGAACTGCCACGTGGCCAAAATTTCATGCTTTTTTTCCTGTAATGAACATGGAAAGAAGCAAGGAGAGAGGGGTATGCTGTGTTTTTAAAGGCTGGCTGCAGGGTAGAAGGAGGCCTGGTGAGATGGCCTCAAGGTCTTCGGCCTGTGTTGGCTAGGGTGCTGCAAGAAAACAAATTAAAGGTAATTAACCCAGCAGCAGCTTTCACATAAAGGATAATTCAGAAAAACTGGAACTAGCTGGAAGTAGAGCCAGCTTGGATAAGCTCTGTGCAGGCTGCTAGTGCTGGGGCTTGTGCAAAGCAGACAGGAGACAAACTGAAGCAGCAACGAGCACTGGGCCTTGGTGGTGAAGCAGAGCTGAAGCGTCACACTCCAAACCATCATCTTTACTGACAGCCTTCTAGTCACATTCTGCATTTCTGCTCACTTAAAACTATACAGGCACCATTCTTTAATCAGTCTTAGCAAAATCATATATATAAAGTATAGACACACGTGTATACACACATATAGACACAGGCACTCACACACATGGTTTATTCTATTTTTACTTCTTCTAAATCACTGTTTTAAAAAAAACTGCTCCACGGAGGGTCAGAAGCACAGATGCTGAGTCTGTTTAAAATGGCCTAGAAAGCAAAGCACATGCTTTAATCTGATGTCTAGGATGCATTTTAAAAAATTGGATTGAAAAGGATTAGATTAGATTAGGCCTTCTGGATTTAAAAATGTTAAAGCTCCATTTATGCTTTAACATAATCTCTTTCTACTCTCTGGAGTCATCAAGCAGAATGCAGTCTTGGGTAGCTTTTTTATTATTATTAAATTTTAGATTTTTTTTTTTAACATTCCACTTTCATACTTGTAATAGAAAGAAATCCTCAGAGACTGAACTAAAAGTTTGGTTGACTTGCTGCTTATAAAAAGGGAAGAATGGATATGTATTCCTTCTCTTTTTACAGTGACTTTTGTGTATTTGTACATACACAGAGACATGCATGTGAATGCAAAGGAGCAGTTTTTATATTTAGATAACAGTGCATGCTTTTGAAAACTACACATTTTTGTGAAGTTATAGTTGCTAGAACATAAAATCATTAGAAAGTTCAAATAAGAAAACTTTAGAAGAAAGGAGGCCTGGTTCCAGAAATTTCATGGCTTTTTCCTGTTAATGAACATGGAAAGAAGCAAGGAGAGAGGGTATGCTGTGTTTTAAAGGCTGGCTGCAGGGTAGAAGGAGGCCTGGTGAGATGGCCTCAAGGTCTTCGGCCTGTGTTGGCTAGGGTGCTGCAAGAAAACAAATTAAAGGTAATTAACCCAGCAGCAGCTTTCACATAAAGGATAATTCAGAAAAACTGGAACTAGCTGGAAGTAGAGCCAGCTTGGATAAGCTCTGTGCAGGCTGCTAGTGCTGGGGCTTGTGCAAAGCAGACAGGAGACAAACTGAAGCAGCAACGAGCACTGGGCCTTGGTGGTGAAGCAGAGCTGAAGCGTCACACTCCAAACCATCATCTTTACTGACAGCCTTCTAGTCACATTCTGCATTTCTGCTCACTTAAAACTATACAGGCACCATTCTTTAATCAGTCTTAGCAAAATCATATATATAAAGTATAGACACACGTGTATACACACATATAGACACAGGCACTCACACACATGGTTTATTCTTTTTTTACTTCTTCTAAATCACTGTTTTAAAAAAAACTGCTCCACGGAGGGTCAGAAGCACAGATGCTGAGTCTGTTTAAAATGGCCTAGAAAGCAAAGCACATGCTTTAATCTGATGTCTAGGATGCATTTTAAAAAATTGGATTGAAAAGGATTAGATTAGATTAGGCCTTCTGGATTTAAAAATGTTAAAGCTCCATTTATGCTTTAACATAATCTCTTTCTACTCTCTGGAGTCATCAAGCAGAATGCAGTCTTGGGTAGCTTTTTTATTATTATTAAATTTTAGATTTTTTTTTTTAACATTCCACTTTCATACTTGTAATAGAAAGAAATCCTCAGAGACTGAACTAAAAGTTTGGTTGACTTGCTGCTTATAAAAAGGGAAGAATGGATATGTATTCCTTCTCTTTTTACAGTGACTTTTGTGTATTTGTACATACACAGAGACATGCATGTGAATGCAAAGGAGCAGTTTTTATATTTAGATAACAGTGCATGCTTTTGAAAACTACACATTTTTGTGAAGTTATAGTTGCTAGAACATAAAATCATTAGAAAGTTCAAATAAGAAAACTTTAGAAGACTTTGTACACTCTACCCCAATTTGACATATTCAGCTCCAATCTCTGTAAGTTAAAAAGGTAATAACTCGGGGCTTCCCCTGGTGGTCCAGTGGGTAAGGACACTGCCTTGCAGTGCAAGGGGCGCTGGTTCGATCCCTGGCCTGAGAAGATCCCACGTGCCGCGGAGCGGCTGGACCGATGTGTCCAATTACCGAGCCGGAGTTCTGGAGCGCATGCGCCCAGAGCCACCGCTCTGCAACAACAGACGCCGTCGCGATGGGAGGCCCATAGGAACCAAAGAACAAAGACGGATGGAAATAGAGAAATGAAAGACGAATAGAAATGGCCCGCCCGCTCCCTTCCCTCCCCAACCCGACCCTCGCCCAAAAAATGTAAAATAAATAAATAAATCTTTAAAAAAAAAAAGAAAAGGTAATAACTCTACATTTTCAAACTACAGAGGTTCTGGAAATAGACTTGTAGAAGTTTTCATGAATGGTAAAATAGAAAATACAATTATATTTGAAATTATATAAAGTGTTTTGAGGTGGCAATTTGAAAACTATATATTTTTATTTCTTAATTATTGCTTCTCTAAAACACATACACAAGCTAAGATTGACTTTAAACACTTGTAAGTTTTCTTACCACTGCAACTATGTACACATCTCACAATAACTGCAATTACAAATGATCAATTATATTCATGTAACTTCAAAGATGTAAGATTTATGACTTATTCTGGGTAAAGACGTGCTATCATTTATCTAAGACATAAAAAACACTACCATCGAACAAAAAGCCCTGAGGATATTAACATACTATTTTTAAACCAAAGAAATTATGTTTAACTAAATTTTAAAATTTGGAATCCTCCCAGAGACTGAACTAAAAGTTTGGTTGACTTGCTGCTTATAAAAAGGGAAGAATGGATATGTATTCCTTCTCTTTTTACAGTGACTTTTGTGTATTTGTACATACACAGAGACATGCATGTGAATGCAAAGGAGCAGTTTTTATATTTAGATAACAGTGCATGCTTTTGAAAACTACACATTTTTGTGAAGTTATAGTTGCTAGAACATAAAATCATTAGAAAGTTCAAATAAGAAAACTTTAGAAGACTTTGTACACTCTACCCCAATTTGACATATTCAGCTCCAATCTCTGTAAGTTAAAAAGGTAATAACTCGGGGCTTCCCCTGGTGGTCCAGTGGGTAAGGACACTGCCTTGCAGTGCAAGGGGCGCTGGTTCGATCCCTGGCCTGAGAAGATCCCACGTGCCGCGGAGCGGCTGGACCGATGTGTCCAATTACCGAGCCGGAGTTCTGGAGCGCATGCGCCCAGAGCCACCGCTCTGCAACAACAGACGCCGTCGCGATGGGAGGCCCATAGGAACCAAAGAACAAAGACGGATGGAAATAGAGAAATGAAAGACGAATAGAAATGGCCCGCCCGCTCCCTTCCCTCCCCAACCCGACCCTCGCCCAAAAAATGTAAAATAAATAAATAAATCTTTAAAAAAAAAAAGAAAAGGTAATAACTCTACATTTTCAAACTACAGAGGTTCTGGAAATAGACTTGTAGAAGTTTTCATGAATGGTAAAATAGAAAATACAATTATATTTGAAATTATATAAAGTGTTTTGAGGTGGCAATTTGAAAACTATATATTTTTATTTCTTAATTATTGCTTCTCTAAAACACATACACAAGCTAAGATTGACTTTAAACACTTGTAAGTTTTCTTACCACTGCAACTATGTACACATCTCACAATAACTGCAATTACAAATGATCAATTATATTCATGTAACTTCAAAGATGTAAGATTTATGACTTATTCTGGGTAAAGACGTGCTATCATTTATCTAAGACATAAAAAACACTACCATCGAACAAAAAGCCCTGAGGATATTAACATACTATTTTTAAACCAAAGAAATTATGTTTAACTAAATTTTAAAATTTGGAACATGATTGGTCTTAGCAAAGGGAATATTAGCTTCCTTACTGTCCTCCATGTGAAGATTGATAACCATGTGGTGTAGATACCTTAGGGCTGTTTTATACCCAGACTCAAACAGTTCACGCTCAGAGAGCAGAACTTTCTAGAACAGTATAATTGAGAAAGAAAATGAGTCTTTTTTCTTTTAGGCGATTCTAAAATACACTTAGTTTCATATTTTAATGTCAGCTTTTGAGATTTAATAAACACTTTAATTTTATTCGGAGGAAAAGGAGAGTCATATTCAATATTTTCTTTTTCGCAACTTAAAAAGAATCCACTAGTGTTTAAATTAGCTATAGTTTACCTTTTGTAACTATGAGACAATGTAGCACATATCCTTCCTTTTCCATAAATACTATCTCAATGGGTAATAAAATAGTTCATAAGAGAAAGATCTGCTTAACAAAAATATTCCAGCTAGTAAACAGAAAGGAAATTACAGAATTAGGATATCTCCATTTTGCAGCCTTTAGTGAAAAAGGGTGGTGGGGAGAGTGAGGCACATAATGATCCCAATAGCTAGTATCATAAAGTGAGAAATAGATAGTTATTGTGGTTATCCTGATAAAATCCACACCACCACAAAAGAAGTTTTGTTTTGTTTTCTTTTGATTGCCTCTGAAAACTCAAACCTGAATCTGATCAAGCCCTATCTACCAATTTACAGGTATAGAGCATGTTGAACAGAACATGTTAAACAATATAATGGAGGAGGGCCAGAAACTCAGCAAAACTCTGACTCTAGAAAATTCCATATGACAAAAAAAAAAAAAAAGCTGTTTCTTCAATGAATAACTAGCACAGAAGAGACAGGGGCTGGGGGAAAGGGAAAAGGGGATGAGGAAGGGACAGAAGGAAAGAGGAAGAGAGAAAGGAACACATACATTAGAAGAAACTTAAAAGCTATTTTAACAAACTGCAATAACATCTAGCTAATACTCTGTAAAATTCTTAGTCAGATGTGACAATTGTCAAAAACACTACCATCGAACAAAAGCCCTGAGGATATTAACATACTTTTTAAAAGAATTTATGTTTAACTAAATTTTAAAATTTGGAACATGATTGGTCTTAGCAAAGGGAATATTAGCTTCCTTACTGTCCTCCATGTGAAGATTGATAACCATGTGGTGTAGATACCTTAGGGCTGTTTTATACCCAGACTCAAACAGTTCACGCTCAGAGAGCAGAACTTTCTAGAACAGTATAATTGAGAAAGAAAATGAGTCTTTTTTCTTTTAGGCGATTCTAAAATACACTTAGTTTCATATTTTAATGTCAGCTTTTGAGATTTAATAAACACTTTAATTTTATTCGGAGGAAAAGGAGAGTCATATTCAATATTTTCTTTTTCGCAACTTAAAAAGAATCCACTAGTGTTTAAATTAGCTATAGTTTACCTTTTGTAACTATGAGACAATGTAGCACATATCCTTCCTTTTCCATAAATACTATCTCAATGGGTAATAAAATAGTTCATAAGAGAAAGATCTGCTTAACAAAAATATTCCAGCTAGTAAACAGAAAGGAAATTACAGAATTAGGATATCTCCATTTTGCAGCCTTTAGTGAAAAAGGGTGGTGGGGAGAGTGAGGCACATAATGATCCCAATAGCTAGTATCATAAAGTGAGAAATAGATAGTTATTGTGGTTATCCTGATAAAATCCACACCACCACAAAAGAAGTTTTGTTTTGTTTTCTTTTGATTGCCTCTGAAAAACTCAAACCTGAATCTGATCAAGCCCTATCTACCAATTTACAGGTATAGAGCATGTTGAACAGAACATGTTAAACAATATAATGGAGGAGGGCCAGAAACTCAGCAAAACTCTGACTCTAGAAAATTCCATATGACAAAAAAAAAAAAAAAGCTGTTTCTTCAATGAATAACTAGCACAGAAGAGACAGGGGCTGGGGGAAAGGGAAAAAGGGAATGAGGAAGGGACAGAAGGAAAGAGGAAGAGAGAAAGGAACACATACATTAGAAGAAACTTAAAAGCTATTTTAACAAACTGCAAACTACAGACCGTATCTCCAGCTAATACTCTGTAAAATTCTTAGTCAGATGTGACAATTGTCAAATTTTTTGAAAGTTGAAATATTGTTCTATTCTAAGGAATATTTATTCTCTCAATTTCAAAAAGCTTCAAGTAAGTGTTCAGAAGTCTTTTTGCTCCTAGAAAAACAAAAATGGTGATGCATTTAGTGAGGTCTTAAATTCAGCAAAGTTTGAGAGTCTTTGCCAAGCTTCAGAAGAATCACACGACGGATCTTACAAATAAATCAGTATGTGTCTGCCACTTCTACAAAACCAAACCATGATGGGAGGGGTCAAAGTGTATACCTATGACTGATTCGAGTATATGTATAGCAGTAAACAACAAAACTTTGTAAAAGTAAAATAAAAATAAATTATTGAAGGAAAAAAAAATAAAACAACCAGGGATTCCCTGGTGGTCCACTGGGTAAAGAGTCTGCCTGGCAGTACAACAGGCAGCAGTTGGATCCCTGGCCTGGAAGATCCCACGTGCCCCGGAGCTGCTGGACTGATGTGTCCACTTACGAGCCAGTGCTCTGAAGCACATGCGCCCAGAGCCAGTGCTCTGCAAGGAAAGAGGCCACTGCAATGGGAAGCTCACACATGCCAAAAGATGGATGAAAATAAATGATGAAGAATGATAATTTAGAGGCAAAAGAAAAAAAAAAAGCATGACAGCTTAGTAAGCTAGAGCCAACAAAAAACATTATGTTAGGTCTTAGTAATGTTTCATCTAGCAGCTAAGTATGACCATAATTTTTTTCTGAGATAGCCAATTAGCCTTCCAGATAGTAAACTTCATTTTTTACATTTACAGAAGAATGAAGACCTAACATTTAAAATGACAACCATGTTCTAACTCTTGAAAGGAAAAAATTGTAAGAATTAAGGAAGAAAATGAAAGCAGTAAAACAGAAATCTAAACTGAGGATATATAAAAGCTATCTATCTATATTTAAAAGATATAATAAAGAAGTATAAACTAGAAGGACAATAAAGTATTTAAAAGATACAATTTATATGAGGTGGGAAAAGATTTTACAATAAAAACAAAGGATAGAAATCCCAGAGCAATGGGAAATGAAATCCTCCCACAACACATTATTCTAAAAGGCACTTATTTCATTTGCAACTTATATTCGTATTTTTCAATGTAGAAATAGACCAGCAAGCAACACATTAAGATGTACTTATTTCTTTGTTATTTCCATTTACAGAATAGCCTTGCTGTTAACATATAGATTGATTGTGAATCTATATTATTAAATTGTATTTTTTTAGCTCAGTGATAGACATTTAAAAAAAAAAGTTAGGCAAAAAGAAATGCAATTATTTTGTGTACTTTGTTTTTTATTCCTAAAAATGTTGAGATCTAAGGCTTTTTAAAAGGACCTAAATCCTTAAACCTCTGCTTCCAATAACTGGTTCAAGGAGGTTTTTGAGTAGCTAATTAGTTCTTTGTCATAGGGACTTACTGCTTTTTCCATTTGACCATAGTGAAATAGGCCGATGCAAATCTCTTAAATATCCTAGGGATAGAACATATTGTTATATAACTGATTCATGTAAGGATAACATTTTCTCTTCATCGGTATTAGAATGCATCTGAATGCTGGGGAGTTGTTACCCTGAGATTATACCTACCTATCAGTAAGTTAGGACTGCAAAGTCACTCTGAAGAGCAATGTCAAATGCCCTGAAATGGAAAAGAATAACAACAATGTGTTCAAGGTACCCCAAACTTAAAAAAAATCAGTTTCATACTGTAAACATCACTATTTGTTGATATACTTATTACCTAATATTGTGGGCTCTACATGCTAACAAGATTTTCTCAGATTGGACTTATTTCTAGAAACTAAACTAGACCAACAAAATTGAACATGTCTTTCAGTATGAGATAGAGTATTTAATAATTGAAGTAATTTTTTCTTTGCAAAAATCCTTATTCTCCCTTCATTCAGACTAGCACAATTTTAACTCTGTTCTTTCTGCTGTATTTCCTTTGTATATTAGATGCAGATGTTTTACAGAAAGAAAGCCCCCACCATGACTGCATCCCTTTTCTTCTTTATTGACATTAAGTAAACTTTCATGTCCCTGTCCACATTTTTTACTTAATACTTTGCTGAGACTTTTAATATTTCATTTGTTTCAAACATGTTTATAAAGAATTATCCTTCTTGGATAACTACAATACCCATCTCATTTCAATTTTGGCATGTGTTGATTTTCACATTCACGCTGAGATTTTTCTGGTTGTTAACAGCACAAGTAATTTTCCATTGGAATCTGGACATTTTGGTACATGAAACTCTGAATCCCATTTCAGTACTCTGTTAGAGCAGACATCTCTGATGATGTTCCTGTTGTGGAATCTGGACATTTTGGTAAAATGGAAAATGCAATTATTTTGTGTACTTTGTTTTTTATTCCTAAAAATGTTGAGATCTAAGGCTTTTTAAAAGGACCTAAATCCTTAAACCTCTGCTTCCAATAACTGGTTCAAGGAGGTTTTTGAGTAGCTAATTAGTTCTTTGTCATAGGGACTTACTGCTTTTTCCATTTGACCATAGTGAAATAGGCCGATGCAAATCTCTTAAATATCCTAGGGATAGAACATATTGTTATATAACTGATTCATGTAAGGATAACATTTTCTTCATCGGTATTAGAATGCATCTGAATGCTGGGAGTTGTTACCCTGAGATTATACCTACCTATCAGTAAGTTAGGACTGCAAAGTCACTCTGAAGAGCAATGTCAAATGCCCTGAAATGGAAAAGAATAACAACAATGTGTTCAAGGTACCCCAAACTTAAAAAAAATCAGTTTCATACTGTAAACATCACTATTTGTTGATATACTTATTACCTAATATTGTGGGCTCTACATGCTAACAAGATTTTCTCAGATTGGACTTATTTCTAGAAACTAAACTAGACCAACAAAATTGAACATGTCTTTCAGTATGAGATAGAGTATTTAATAATTGAAGTAATTTTTTCTTTGCAAAAATCCTTATTCTCCCTTCATTCAGACTAGCACAATTTTAACTCTGTTCTTTCTGCTGTATTTCCTTTGTATATTAGATGCAGATGTTTTACAGAAAGAAAGCCCCCACCATGACTGCATCCCTTTTCTTCTTTATTGACATTAAGTAAACTTTCATGTCCCTGTCCACATTTTTTACTTAATACTTTGCTGAGACTTTTAATATTTCATTTGTTTCAAACATGTTTATAAAGAATTATCCTTCTTGGATAACTACAATACCCATCTCATTTCAATTTTGGCATGTGTTGATTTTCACATTCACGCTGAGATTTTTCTGGTTGTTAACAGCACAAGTAATTTTCCATTGGAATCTGGACATTTTGGTACATGAAACTCTGAATCCCATTTCAGTACTCTGTTAGAGCAGACATCTCTGATGATGTTCCTGTTGTGGAAGTGGTATACTGCTTTGTTACTATCGGCTGAGATGGAAGTCCAGTTTACCTACTATTACTCCAGTAACACTACCTTGTCTGAGAGGCAGGAGCATCTGATTACTGCTCTCTGAATTTCCTTCAGTGACCCAAGGGAGTACGTCTTCTTACTGGTGAGTTGTAGTCCAAGTCCTGACTCTCCACTGCAACTCCTCTGACATCACCCACCAGGAAGTGTGAGCAATGCTTCATTACTAGTGGGGAGGTAAAAGGTCAAGCTACTCACCTGAACTTCAGTGAAACCATAGGCTTCCTTACCATCTGGCTAAGGCAAAAGTCCAGCTCCCTACTTGGTCTCTTCTAACAGTACCTCATGTAGGGTTTGGATTACTTCACTACAGATTGGCAAATGGGGACGTCTAGGTCCACCATGCACCTTTGTGGTTGGAGGTGGGAGTAGCACTCCAGTGTTTTCTATGGTGTTTAGCTAAATGAGAGTGGTTATTAGCTAAAAGTTTATCTTGCCAGGTTGCCACTTTCCTGGTGCTTTTACTAGGAAGATCAGAACTTTTCTTGAATTCTTTCCTACTTTTGTGGGCACATCTGGGTTGTCAGTTTCTCTGGCACCTTTTTGGGGAATCTAAACCTTGA
Organism: Tragulus kanchil; assembly: GCA_022376925.1. NCBI lineage: Eukaryota > Metazoa > Chordata > Mammalia > Artiodactyla > Tragulidae > Tragulus > Tragulus kanchil. Next base: position 117,051,611 of record JAIOJX010000004.1, on the reverse strand, counting down.
CCTTTTGGGAAATAAGGGGAAAAGATGCCCACCAAAGTCACTGTTGTTCCACTGCTCACATTTCAAGATCCTCAGGCAGTCTGCTTACTTCTTTTCACCTTTCAGAATCTTCTTTAATATCTTATCAAGGTGGTAACCAACCAAATTGAACTTCCCAGTGTTTGTTTTGATTATTTTCTATACCATTGGTAAATAATCAGATGTTATGAAGGGCTGTAACTCAAAATAGTGGAGTGCAGACTTTTTTTTTTTAACTTTGGCCTCTTTTTTTTAATTGATTTTTGATTTATTTATTTTTCATCCATCTTTATTCTTCAGCCCATATGGACCTCCCATTGCAATAGCCTCTCCAGTCGAAGAGCACTGGCTCTGGGCGCATGAGTTTCAGAGAACAGGCTTATAATTGGACACACTAGTCCAGCTGCTCTGTGGCATGTGGGATCTTCCCAGGCTAGGGATTGAACCGGTGCCCCTTGCTCTGCAAGGCGGACTCTTTACCCACTGGACCACCAGGGTAGCCCCTGAGTGCAGACTTTTGAGTCAAGGATCTTGTGAGTTTGAATCTTTCATCTGTATTTTAAAAGATGTATGGCATTCATAGAATTGTTTTATTTATTTATTTATTTATTTATTTACTTTGGGGGGTGGGGTTTGGGGAGGGAGCCGGGTGGGAGGGCCTCTTCTATTGGTCTTTCGTTTATCTACTTTCATCCACCTTTGTTCTTCGACCCCTGTGGGCCTTCCATCGCGGTGGCATCTGTCATTGCAGAGCGCCGACTCTGGGCGCATGCGCCCCAGAACTCCGGCTCGGTAATTGGACACATCGGTCCAGCCGCTCCGAGGCAAGTGGGATCTTCCCAGGCCAGGGATCAAACCGGCGCCCCTTGCACTGCAAAGCGGTGTCCTTACCCACTGGACCACCAGGGAAGCCCCTCATAGAATTGTTTAACACTTTTGGAACTAATTGTTCACACCTACAATATAGAAATAATAATAGTTGCTTAATTTGGTGGCTGTTTCATGTAACAATATATTCAATATAACAATATAAATGGACAGTGTCCAGTACAATAAATAAGAGCTATCATAATCTTGGCATATAGGTTTCTCTTTTATGTCATCCATATTACATAAAATGACAAATTGCTCCTTCCCAGGGTACTAATTGATATTTTGTTACCTTGAAATGGTGAAGAGGAACCATTTTGTTGGAAATTGTTTTCTTTCCCCTGACACATCATAGGATCAGGTTATAGCAAGCACCTGAATTGTTTAACAAGCAGGGGTTGCCACTGATGAGGACACTGTAGCCCGAAAACATTTTTGAAAGTATCTTATAGTTTGGCCTCTTTTTTTTAATTGATTTTTGATTTATTTATTTTTCATCCATCTTTATTCTTCAGCCCATATGGACCTCCCATTGCAATAGCCTCTCCAGTCGAAGAGCACTGGCTCTGGGCGCATGAGTTTCAGAGAACAGGCTTATAATTGGACACACTAGTCCAGCTGCTCTGTGGCATGTGGGATCTTCCCAGGCTAGGGATTGAACCGGTGCCCCTTGCTCTGCAAGGCGGACTCTTTACCCACTGGACCACCAGGGTAGCCCCTGAGTGCAGACTTTTGAGTCAAGGATCTTGTGAGTTTGAATCTTTCATCTGTATTTTAAAAGATGTATGGCATTCATAGAATTGTTTTATTTATTTATTTATTTATTTATTTACTTTGGGGGGTGGGGTTTGGGGAGGGAGCCGGGTGGGAGGGCCTCTTCTATTGGTCTTTCGTTTATCTACTTTCATCCACCTTTGTTCTTCGACCCCTGTGGGCCTTCCATCGCGGTGGCATCTGTCATTGCAGAGCGCCGACTCTGGGCGCATGCGCCCCAGAACTCCGGCTCGGTAATTGGACACATCGGTCCAGCCGCTCCGAGGCAAGTGGGATCTTCCCAGGCCAGGGATCGAACCGGCGCCCCTTGCACTGCAAAGCGGTGTCCTTACCCACTGGACCACCAGGGAAGCCCCTCATAGAATTGTTTAACACTTTTGGAACTAATTGTTCACACCTACAATATAGAAATAATAATAGCTGCTTAATTTGGTGGCTGTTTCATGTAACAATATATTCAATATAACAATATAAATGGACAGTGTCCAGTACAATAAATAAGAGCTATCATAATCTTGGCATATAGGTTTCTCTTTTATGTCATCCATATTACATAAAATGACAAATTGCTCCTTCCCAGGGTACTAATTGATATTTTGTTACCTTGAAATGGTGAAGAGGAACCATTTTGTTGGAAATTGTTTTCTTTTCCCTGACACATCATAGGATCAGGTTATAGCAAGCACCTGAATTGTTTAACAAGCAGGGGTTGCCACTGATGAGGACACTGTAGCTCTGAAAACATTTTTGAAAGTATCTTATAGTTTGGCCCATGACTCACTCCTTGACATTAATTTCTCTCTATAAGGGATTAATGTACTCAAGAATCAATATGCTTTCAGACAGATCCTACATCAGTGAGTTTCTTTGCTGGTCAGTATTTTCATTATTAACAACTTATGTCAGCAATATTCCCTATTAGTCTAGTGGTATTTGAATTTATTCTCTCATTTTAGTCCTGATTGTTGAGCATTACTCTAAAGGTCTTTTATAACTTGATTTACTAAGAAAGCAGATTAGAAATCTATATGGAGACACAGAGGCCTGCAAAGGGGAGCAATTAGGGAGAGTGTACTATTCAGCTCTACTTTCCAAATGCATAGGGTGAGTATTTTAAGTTACTTTGTACTTCTTGAGGTTTGCATTTAAAAGACTATATCCCATAAACCCCCAAGTTATTCTTACCACATTTATTTTCCAGTCTTTTTCATCACAATATACTTCTGTTATCATTTTCCCACTTGGATCCCATGTTTCAACAACTTTGGCCTGATTATAATATATATTTATCTAATCAGTATTTAATTGTATTTGCACTCATCCTGTTTTGTATGTTTTGGCATTGTTTTTATATAATGCTTAAGAATGTATGTTTTAGGGCTTCCGTGGTGGTCCAGTGGGTAAGGACACCGCCTTGCAGTGCAAGGGGCGCCGGTTCAATCCCTGGCCTGGGAAGATCCCACATGCCACGGAGCGGCTGGACCGATGTGTCCAATTACCGAGCCGGAGCCCTGAGCACATGTGCCCAGAGCCAGTGCTCTGCAACAACAGAGGCCACTGCGATGGGAGGCCCGCCAAAAAAAGATAAATGGACAGTGTCCAGTACAATAAATAAGAGCTATCATAATCTTGGCATATAGGTTTCTCTTTTATGTCATCCATATTACATAAAATGACAAATTGCTCCTTCCCAGGGTACTAATTGATATTTTGTTACCTTGAAATGGTGAAGAGGAACCATTTTGTTGGAAATTGTTTTCTTTTCCCTGACGCATCATAGGATCAGGTTATAGCAAGCACCTGAATTGTTTAACAAGCAGGGGTTGCCACTGATGAGGACACTGTAGCTCTGAAAACATTTTTGAAAGTATCTTATAGTTTGGCCCATGACTCACTCCTTGACATTAATTTCTCTCTATAAGGGATTAATGTACTCAAGAATCAATATGCTTTCAGACAGATCCTACATCAGTGAGTTTCTTTGCTGGTCAGTATTTTCATTATTAACAACTTATGTCAGCAATATTCCCTATTCGTCTAGTGGTATTTGAATTTATTCTCTCATTTTAGTCCTGATTGTTGAGCATTACTCTAAAGGTCTTTTATAACTTGATTTACTAAGAAAGCAGATTAGAAATCTATATGGAGACACAGAGGCCTGCAAAGGGGAGCAATTAGGGAGAGTGTACTATTCAGCTCTACTTTCCAAATGCATAGGGTGAGTATTTTAAGTTACTTTGTACTTCTTGAGGTTTGCATTTAAAAGACTATATCCCATAAACCCCCAAGTTATTCTTACCACATTTATTTTCCAGTCTTTTTCATCACAATATACTTCTGTTATCATTTTCCCACTTGGATCCCATGTTTCAACAACTTTGGCCTGATTATAATATATATTTATCTAATCAGTATTTAATTGTATTTGCACTCATCCTGTTTTGTATGTTTTGGCATTGTTTTTATATAATGCTTAAGAATGTATGTTTTAGGGCTTCCGTGGTGGTCCAGTGGGTAAGGACACCGCCTTGCAGTGCAAGGGGCGCCGGTTCAATCCCTGGCCTGGGAAGATCCCACATGCCACGGAGCGGCTGGACCGATGTGTCCAATTACCGAGCCGGAGCTCTGGAGCACATGTGCCCAGAGCCAGTGCTCTGCAACAACAGAGGCCACTGCGATGGGAGGCCCACACAGGCCAAAGAACAAAGATGGATGAAAATAGACAAATGAAAGACCAATAAAAAAGCAGCCTGCCTGCTCCCCTCCCTCCCCACCCCACCCCCCCAAAATAAATAAATAAATAAATCAAAAAAAAACAACAAAAAAAAGAATGTATGTTTTAGCCCAGATCTGGGTTTCTAAATGCCATTACCCATTAAAAGGAATCAGGACTCCTTGGAGAAGTGGCTGATTCTATGTCTAGGACAAAGGAAGTCTGAGATATGTCCAGAGTATAATTTTCTTCCAGAAGGTAAGGAAGAGCTCAAGAAGTTAGAGGGTCATGTAAAAACGACAGTAGCATCCACCTGCAAGGCTTCCTACAGGCCAAGTCTGGAACAATTAGAGCATGAATGTGAGTAATAGCAATGATGAATTACAATACACTAATTTAAAAAGACTCCATGAGTCTACACTAAGAAAATATACATGTGTATATAGTGTGTGTGTGTGTGTATACTCAGTCGTATCCAACTCTTCCAACCCTATGGACTATAGCCTGCCAGGCTCTTTTGTCCATGAACTTTTCCAGGCAAGAATACTGGAGTGGGCTACCATGCCCTCCTCCAGGAGATCTTCCTGACCCCGGGATCAAATCCACATCTCTTAACAACTACCTGCATTGGCAGGTGGGTTCTTTACCACCAGGGCCACCTGGGAAGCCTTGTTACAGTACACTGCTATCTAATAAATATGGAATAAATTATATGTATTATGGGCTAAATTGGGTCCTTCCCAAATTCATAGGTTATATCCTCCAAATCCAGCATCCCTGAATATCACTGTATTTTGAGACAGAGCCTTTAAAGAGGGAATTAAGTCTCAATGGGTCTTTACAGTGGGCCTTAATCTAATGTGACTGGTGTTTTATAAGAAGAGATTAGGACAGAGATAACACCAAATGATCAATATTAACATCAGCAATAATAAGACAAACTGAGTAAAAATGTCTCCTTGATGTGACTCACTGAGAAGGATACAGTTTTCAGGTACTCAGTGCTCTTAAAATCATACACTATAACTTGAATTGAGTCATAAGGAAACAATCAGGTAAGCTTAAATTGAGGAATAGTGTGCAAATTACTATTCTGTGTTCTCCAAAATGACAATGTTATCAGAGAATCCGCCTGCCAATGCAGGAGGCTCAGGTTCAATCTCTGGGTCAGGAAGTTCCCCTTGAAAAGGAAATGATATCCCACTCCAATACTGTCTGGGAAATCCCATGCTCAGAGTAGCCTGGTGGGCTACAGTCTATGGGGTTGCAAAAAAGTTGGACACAACTTAGTGACTAAATAACAGCAGCAACAAAAGTATGCAACTACTATTCTGTGCTCTTTAAAACTGCAAAGTCATAAGAGAAACAGAAATCTTCTTGAAAATTAAGGAATTAATCTAGAGCTTACTTTAAAAATTATGGGTAATTGGTAAAATATTAATAGTAATTTGGACTATACATTAGATGTGATGTATCTGGAGTTCCTGAATTTATGATTGTACAGTGATTACAAAAGAAAATGTCCTTCTTAGGGTATGAAATATTTGGGGGTGAAGGACAATAATACATAAATTGTTCTCAAATGGTTCACCAATAACATATATAATATGCATAAGAACATAATAAAAAGGTATACATGTATAAATATGGGAAATTTTTAATAACTGGAGAATCTAGGTGAAAGATATTTCTGAGTTTATGCCATTTTCCTTATAACTTGTATGTATGTCTTATGATTTTTGTTCCCAAATTCCAAATTTAAAATTTATGCCCTGCAATGAACATTGGGGTACAGGTGCCTCTTTCAGTTTTGATTTCATCAGGATATAGGCCTAATAGTGGGATTGCTGGGTCATAGGGTGCTTCTATTTTTAGTTTTTTAAGGAATCTCCATATTGTCTTCCATAGAGGTTGTATTAATTTACATTCCCACCAGCAATGCAAGAGGGTTCCCTTTTCTCCACACCCTCTCCAGCATTTGTTGTCTGTCGATTTGTTGATGATGGCCATTCTGACAGGTGTGAGGTGGTATCTCAAAATAGCCAGAACATGGAAGCAACCTAGATGTCCATCGACAAATGAATGGATCCAGAAGCTCTGGTACATATATACAATGGAATACTACTCAGCTGTTAAAAGAAATGCAGAAGACTCAGTCCTAATGAGGTGGCTGGCTTTAGAACCTATCATAAAAAGTGAAGTAAGTCAAAAAGAGAAAGACAAGTATAGTATACTAACTCATATATATGGGATCTAGTAAGATGGTCATGATAACACACACAGTGAACTCATGAAAAAACAGAGAATAGACATAAAGACATTGTGGAGACCGAACAATGGGAGGGAGTAACATGGGAACCTATACTGTCATGTGTAGAAAAGATAGCTATTGTCATTGTGCTAGGGGAATAGGAGTACCTACAACCACTTGGAGCAATGGTCTGGAGGGATGGGGGAACCTGGATGGGGGGAGGGCCAAGGGATATGCATCTGATTGATCTGGGAACATACATGTACAAAAATAAATAAATAAATAAATAAATAAAAAACAGCAAAAAAAAAAAAAAAATTTATGCCCTGGATTGAGCTATTTTGAGTCATCTTACTGTTTTGTTACTGTATGACATTGGGAATTTATTTAAATTATTTAAACCTCATATTTCTAACATGTAAAACAAAATACTGTGTTTGTATTTGCAGTACTATTTTGGAGTACTGTGAAGATTAAAGACATTACCAGTAAGTCTCTCATCAGAATATCTGGAGTTGAATAACCTCTCAAAAATATTACCTGTTACTAATGCCACCTTGACCCATTATAGAATAGCAATCCACCACTTCAACTATGCATCACTTCAAAAGATAAAAATTGAAGTTTCTTAAATGTTTATACTATCATATATACAAGCATCAAAGTACTACTTATTATTTCTAGTTGCTCAGCTTAAGCTTTCATCAAGGACAAGTCAGATAGTATACCTGACCAGGCATATCAACTCAAGCCCTGTAACTCTTTAACGCGAGGTTCCACTCAGTACCTGAGTTTCCCAATGAAGTACCAGAGGTCTCTATACTCAGTAAATAAACAGCAGATATTCAGTTTCTAGTAAGTCTTTCCTCAAGGAGTTGACATAATATCAAACTAGTGAAAAGGGAAAAGAACTTTCTACTTTTATAGGTTAGTTTATCACAGGTTATTCTGTGATTTGCCATCAGTTCTCTCATAATCCTAATTATAATTGTCACGGACTCCAGAATTAGTGTCCTAAGAACCAGTGAGGCATTAGAGACTGTATTAATGAAACAAGAATAGTAATTTACCAAATAGAACAAATAACAAGAAAGAACTGAGGTAATCTAGGGGACCCATTATGATCTGGAAGCCCCATTAATTCTCATCATATTTTAATGTTTCCCACTCTTGGAAAACTAAAAACCAAATTAAATTGTAATGTGTAGAAAAGATAGCTATTGTCATTGTGCTAGGGGAATAGGAGTACCTACAACCACTTGGAGCAATGGTCTGGAGGGATGGGGGAACCTGGATGGGGAGGGCCAAGGGATATGCATCTGATTGATCTGGGAACATACATGTACAAAAAAAAAGAACTAAATAAATAAATAAAAAACAGCAAAAAGAAAAAAAAAAATTTATGCCCTGGATTGAGCTATTTTGAGTCATCTTACTGTTTTGTTACTGTATGACATTGGGAATTTATTTAAATTATTTAAACCTCATATTTCTAACATGTAAAACAAAATACTGTGTTTGTATTTGCAGTACTATTTTGGAGTACTGTGAAGATTAAAGACATTACCAGTAAGTCTCTCATCAGAATATCTGGAGTTGAATAACCTCTCAAAAATATTACCTGTTACTAATGCCACCTTGACCCATTATAGAATAGCAATCCACCACTTCAACTATGCATCACTTCAAAAGATAAAAATTGAAGTTTCTTAAATGTTTATACTATCATATATACAAGCATCAAAGTACTACTTATTATTTCTAGTTGCTCAGCTTAAGCTTTCATCAAGGACAAGTCAGATAGTATACCTGACCAGGCATATCAACTCAAGCCCTGTAACTCTTTAACGCGAGGTTCCACTCAGTACCTGAGTTTCCCAATGAAGTACCAGAGGTCTCTATACTCAGTAAATAAACAGCAGATATTCAGTTTCTAGTAAGTCTTTCCTCAAGGAGTTGACATAATATCAAACTAGTGAAAAGGGAAAAGAACTTTCTACTTTTATAGGTTAGTTTATCACAGGTTATTCTGTGATTTGCCATCAGTTCTCTCATAATCCTAATTATAATTGTCACGGACTCCAGAATTAGTGTCCTAAGAACCAGTGAGGCATTAGAGACTGTATTAATGAAACAAGAATAGTAATTTACCAAATAGAACAAATAACAAGAAAGAACTGAGGTAATCTAGGGGACCCATTATGATCTGGAAGCCCCATTAATTCTCATCATATTTTAATGTTTCCCACTCTTGGCCAATTAAAAAACTACAAATACCAAATTGTAATTGCAAATTTTTCTTTTTTCATATGATTATTTTAATAGATGCTGAGAAATCATTTGACCACATTCAGAATCTTTTATGATAAAATATCAATAAAATTGTTTATAAAAGGCATACCTCAATATAATAAAGGCTATATATGACAGATTCGCATTTAATATTATACTCAATGGTAAAGGTATTAGAAATGCCTGACCCCAAAATGCCAAGTGAGTGAATTTAATAAATACCAAACTACTATGTTTCTTTAACAGTAACATATTGATTTCCACTACATCCTGCACAGAGTTCTCTGTGAATTCTCACAAGAAATGTACCTATATTTTTCTAATATAATAATTAAAAACTTTAGTTAAGATTATATGCCTTCCTGCTCAGTCACTAAGTTGTGCCTGACTCTTTGTGAGCCTATGGACTGTAGCCCGCCAGGCTAACTGTGTCCATTGGAGTTCCCAGGCAAGAATACTGGAGTGAGTAGACATTTCCTTCTCCTGGTAAATTCTTCTTGATTAACCCAACAAATCTCTGTGCTCCTTTCAGAAATGAAATGCCACTAATTGAAATTCTTCCTACCAATGGAAAGTATCTGTAATTTACCTATTAATTACCCTGTAATAAAGTTCTTTTAAAAAGCTGTCAGCTTGTTTATTAAGATAGCCAGAAGAAAAAGAAAGATTATGCCATTAAGGTAGCCTGAATGGCAGTCACTTCTGCCTTTCAAAGAGTGGCCAGCTAGCACAAAGGCTCTGCAGGCTCTTCAAAGTGAACTGATTGTGAGCAAAATTCTGATTAACATCCACCCTCTAAAGTGGTGAATTCACTCTGCTCAGACTTCTAAAAGAATTAACATCCATGAAAATGCATAGTAAGAAATATGACACAAGTAGATTAACATGTTCATGTTGTATAATATTGTTTTGAGTAGTAACTAAGTGGAATTAGAATAAATCCTTTGTCTGGTCTATAGACCTAAAATTGCTGTCTTATTGTTTAGTGATTTACCTCTGATTTTGGCAAGTTTTTATTTTGCTGAATTTACACTAGGGGACCCATTATGATCTGGAAGCCCCATTAATTCTCATCATATTTTAATGTTTCCCACTCTTGGCCAATTAAAAAACTACAAATACCAAATTGTAATTGCAAATTTTTCTTTTTTCATATGATTATTTTAATAGATGCTGAGAAATCATTTGACCACATTCAGAATCTTTTATGATAAAATATCAATAAAATTGTTTATAAAAGGCGCATACCTCAATATAATAAAGGCTATATATGACAGATTCGCATTTAATATTATACTCAATGGTAAAGGTATTAGAAATGCCTGACCCCAAAATGCCAAGTGAGTGAATTTAATAAATACCAAACTACTATGTTTCTTTAACAGTAACATATTGATTTCCACTACATCCTGCACAGAGTTCTCTGTGAATTCTCACAAGAAATGTACCTATATTTTTCTAATATAATAATTAAAAACTTTAGTTAAGATTATATGCCTTCCTGCTCAGTCACTAAGTTGTGCCTGACTCTTTGTGAGCCTATGGACTGTAGCCCGCCAGGCTAACTGTGTCCATTGGAGTTCCCAGGCAAGAATACTGGAGTGAGTAGACATTTCCTTCTCCTGGTAAATTCTTCTTGATTAACCCAACAAATCTCTGTGCTCCTTTCAGAAATGAAATGCCACTAATTGAAATTCTTCCTACCAATGGAAAGTATCTGTAATTTACCTATTAATTACCCTGTAATAAAGTTCTTTTAAAAGCTGTCAGCTTGTTTATTAAGATAGCCAGAAGAAAAAGAAAGATTATGCCATTAAGGTAGCCTGAATGGCAGTCACTTCTGCCTTTCAAAGAGTGGCCAGCTAGCACAAAGGCTCTGCAGGCTCTTCAAAGTGAACTGATTGTGAGCAAAATTCTGATTAACATCCACCCTCTAAAGTGGTGAATTCACTCTGCTCAGACTTCTAAAAGAATTAACATCCATGAAAATGCATAGTAAGAAATATGACACAAGTAGATTAACATGTTCATGTTGTATAATATTGTTTTGAGTAGTAACTAAGTGGAATTAGAATAAATCCTTTGTCTGGTCTATAGACCTAAAATTGCTGTCTTATTGTTTAGTGATTTACCTCTGATTTTGGCAAGTATCAATCTCAGATGACCAGTTTTATTTGGACACAGTGAATTTGAGCTACTAAGTATATTTTGGTAAACTAACATTTTAACATATCTAGACATTATTATCACCAGGAAATGAATGCTTATTGAGGAAAAGCATTACTAATTGGCTCCAAATTAATTGGATAGTAAGTGTCAGAGATAAGATTTAAAACTAAATCTATCTAAATTCTCTTTTCTATACACCACACAATATCCATACCTTTTTGTTAAGTATCTGAACTTATTAGCTGTTTAAATAATGAGTTATCCAGTGATGATGGGCAATGCTGAGGGTTCTGTTATTAACTTACAAAGATGGATGTACAAAATCTTCCACTTGCAGACTTTACATAAAAACATTGCTAAGGCCTTCCCCTGGTGGTCCAGTGGGTAAGGACACTGCCTTGCACTGCAAGGGGCGCCGGTTAGATCCCTGGCCTGGGAAGATCCCACGTGCCGCGGAGCGGCTGGATGGATGTGTCCAATTACCGAGCTGGAGCTCTGGGGCGCATGTGCCCAGAGCGGGTGCTCTGCGACAACAGAGGCCACCGCGATGGGAGGCCCACAGGAGCCAAAGAACAAAGACCTATGAAGATAGAGAAATGAAAAGACCAATGGAAGTGGCCTGCCCGCTCCCCTCCCTCCCCAACCCAACCCCCGCCCATAACAAATGAAAAAAAAAAACATTGCTAAGTTATTTTTCAAATGTAGAGTCCATGTGGCTTCATTCTGTATTTATAAAAAAAAATACTATACATGCAATCTAATGTTACCATTTATCTGTGAAAAATACTTTGATTCAAACTCAGCCACCATTAAAAATGTTTGCTAGGGAAACAATTCCCTAGCAACAGTTACCATGTGTCTGGACAGTTCCTCCCCATCCATTCTCTAATCCGACAATTGGCATGAATGTTCATGTATAGAAGTAAGGTTGAAAATTCAAATTCAATGCAAAATGACAAGCTCAAAGTGAAAATATAATCAGAATTAAATCAAATGTTTATATCAAGACATTGACTAGGGCAACTGAGTAGACCGTAAGACAAAGTTAGGAAAGCAGGCAAATGTCACTTAGGGAAGTTGTAAATGACAAGAGAGGATTTACAAATGTGATCTTCCAGATTACTATGAGTCCACTGTTACAGAAAATGTGGGATTTTTCTGATGATCAAGAAACTAATTCTAGGGCTTCCCTGGTGGTCCAGTGGGTAAAGAGTCCACTTTGCAGTGTAAGGGGCGCCAGTTCAATCCCTGGCCTGGGAAGATCCCATGTGCCACAAAGTGGCTGGACTGATGTGTCCAACTACTGAGCTGGAGCTTTGGAGCGCAAGCCCCCAGATCCGGTGCTCTGCAACGAGAGAGGCCACTGCAATGGGAGGCCCACATAGGCCAAAGAACAAAGATGGATGAAAATAAATAAATGAAATACCAATAGAAGTGGCCAAAAAAAAAAAAAAAAACTAATTCTAAAGAAAATACATATAAGAACAGTTCAAGAGCTAGAGGGGTCTGATTTATGTATACTTTAAAAGTATAAAATAATCGCCTTTAACTTAACTATTAATATTTGCACATTTCTTAACACGGCTAAAATGAGAATACAACTACAAGCCACTTTGGCACTTACAATGTATTTATTGTCATAAGACACTGGGTTTCTAAAATGAAGCATATAAACATCTTCCATAAAAGTAAAATAAGAATAACCTGCAGCAGAGTGTTTGTTGAATTATAGAACAAAAGAGGCAACATCAGGTCTAGATTACCATCTTTAAGATGAAAATTTGCTGAATCAGGTGTGTTACTATAACTGGATGGGTGCTAAATGTGGCCACCCACTCAGACCCAGGTATGAGGAACACAGATTCATACATTCACTTGTCTGTCACTTATTCACCCAGTCACTTACTCATTCAACATGCATTTATGGAGCTCCTACTATGTGCCACACTGTACTAAGTATTGCAGCAAATATGGTAAACAGATTTGGAAAGATGACAGCTTGGTGAAAAGGAAAACAGATAGTCAGAAGAGGCAGCTAATTAAAGCAGAGAGACTGCCCAGGAGTCAGACATCTGAGCTCCTCTTCCATTTCCTATGGAAAGCCTGTGGACACTGGACAATTAGGTTAAAAAAAAAGGCAAATGTTAAAAACTTAAAGGACTAGGGCAACTGAGTAGACCGTAAGACAAAGTTAGGAAAGCAGGCAAATGTCACTTAGGGAAGTTGTAAATGACAAGAGAGGATTTACAAATGTGATCTTCCAGATTACTATGAGTCCACTGTTACAGAAAATGTGGGATTTTTCTGATGATCAAGAAACTAATTCTAGGGCTTCCCTGGTGGTCCAGTGGGTAAAGAGTCCACTTTGCAGTGTAAGGGGCGCCAGTTCAATCCCTGGCCTGGGAAGATCCCATGTGCCACAAAGTGGCTGGACTGATGTGTCCAACTACTGAGCCAGAGCTCTGGAGCGCAAGCCCCCAGATCCGGTGCTCTGCAACGAGAGAGGCCACTGCAATGGGAGGCCCACATAGGCCAAAGAACAAAGATGGATGAAAATAAATAAATGAAATACCAATAGAAGTGGCCAAAAAAAAAAAAAAAAACTAATTCTAAAGAAAATACATATAAGAACAGTTCAAGAGCTAGAGGGGTCTGATTTATGTATACTTTAAAAGTATAAAATAATCGCCTTTAACTTAACTATTAATATTTCGCACATTTCTTAACACGGCTAAAATGAGAATACAACTACAAGCCACTTTGGCACTTACAATGTATTTATTGTCATAAGACACTGGGTTTCTAAAATGAAGCATATAAACATCTTCCATAAAAGTAAAATAAGAATAACCTGCAGCAGAGTGTTTGTTGAATTATAGAACAAAAGAGGCAACATCAGGTCTAGATTACCATCTTTAAGATGAAAATTTGCTGAATCAGGTGTGTTACTATAACTGGATGGGTGCTAAATGTGGCCACCCACTCAGACCCAGGTATGAGGAACACAGATTCATACATTCACTTGTCTGTCACTTATTCACCCAGTCACTTACTCATTCAACATGCATTTATGGAGCTCCTACTATGTGCCACACTGTACTAAGTATTGCAGCAAATATGGTAAACAGATTTGGAAAGATGACAGCTTGGTGAAAAGGAAAACAGATAGTCAGAAGAGGCAGCTAATTAAAGCAGAGAGACTGCCCAGGAGTCAGACATCTGAGCTCCTCTTCCATTTCCTATGGAAAGCCTGTGGACACTGGACAAACACTGAGTCTTTCCAGGTCTGTCTTATTTATAAGTGACTATAAGAGGCACAAAAGGACATACATTGTACATTCTCATGCAAAGTTTTATACATTATAAAATGCTCCACACATAAAAGCACAACCATTCCACTGCAAAACGGCCCTCCCCAGATTGGGGCCCCAACCTTATATTTTTCCTCGATTGCATGTTCCAACCTGCACTATCCAACAAGTTATTTTCTGCCCCTTGTTTGAAATCTACAATAGATCATAAACTTTACTATCTTCTATAAGTTGCCTCAGTAACATTTAGTCAATAAGCTTCTCATTTCATTTATTTCCAAATGCCCAGTTTTTTATAAGAAATGATTGGCACATCATTTAAAGACTGTCATGGGAGAGGGGGTGTGACTATAGATTCTTGTCTATTCCATCCTGTCTTGAGCCTGCTCTCCTTTCTTACTTCCACCAGACCACACCTAATGTTAGTACTGAGTTGTAAGTAGGGAAGGAGAGAGAATAATTAAGATCTCAGCTGACTGTGCTATTGGGTTCTAGCATTGCTGGTCCAAGGACATTTGGCTCAGGATCTTTTACATATTAAGATGTCTTACCCATTCTTCAGGAATCCATTCCATATATGGAGATCTCTCAACAGCAGATCTCTTCTCCAGTAGGCACTTAGCCCCTCCTCTACTCTGGGTTTGAAATCCTAGCTCACCAATAAGCTCTCTGCTTAGGTCCCATCACCCCCACCAAATGTTCTATTTGGTCGGTGTGACTTAATTCTCGTCCACAAAAATATATCAGGCTCCCTTTGCTACAACACATTCTAGAAGTGTAAGGCATTCCCAACATAGCTTTCTCTAATCTACTTTAATGTCAGGTCATCTCACCCTAACAACTTTTGGCTGGGTAGATATTCACAATATGTCTTTTTTTAGATTATGTTGAACTTTTCTAAAAATCATGGTAAGGAATGACCTGGACCCATATGGTAAACAGATTTAAAACTTGGTGAAAAGGAAAACAGATAGTCAGAAGAGGCAGCTAATTAAAGCAGAGAGACTGCCCAGGAGTCAGACATCTGAGCTCCTCTTCCATTTCCTATGGAAAGCCTGTGGACACTGGACAAACACTGAGTCTTTCCAGGTCTGTCTTATTTATAAGTGACTATAAGAGGCACAAAAGGACATACATTGTACATTCTCATGCAAAGTTTTATACATTATAAAATGCTCCACACATAAAAGCACAACCATTCCACTGCAAAACGGCCCTCCCCAGATTGGGGCCCCAACCTTATATTTTTCCTCGATTGCATGTTCCAACCTGCACTATCCAACAAGTTATTTTCTGCCCCTTGTTTGAAATCTACAATAGATCATAAACTTTACTATCTTCTATAAGTTGCCTCAGTAACATTTAGTCAATAAGCTTCTCATTTCATTTATTTCCAAATGCCCAGTTTTTTATAAGAAATGATTGGCACATCATTTAAAGACTGTCATGGGAGAGGGGGTGTGACTATAGATTCTTGTCTATTCCATCCTGTCTTGAGCCTGCTCTCCTTTCTTACTTCCACCAGACCACACCTAATGTTAGTACTGAGTTGTAAGTAGGGAAGGAGAGAGAATAATTAAGATCTCAGCTGACTGTGCTATTGGGTTCTAGCATTGCTGGTCCAAGGACATTTGGCTCAGGATCTTTTACATATTAAGATGTCTTACCCATTCTTCAGGAATCCATTCCATATATGGAGATCTCTCAACAGCAGATCTCTTCTCCAGTAGGCACTTAGCCCCTCCTCTACTCTGGGTTTGAAATCCTAGCTCACCAATAAGCTCTCTGCTTAGGTCCCATCACCCCCACCAAATGTTCTATTTGGTCGGTGTGACTTAATTCTCGTCCACAAAAATATATCAGGCTCCCTTTGCTACAACACATTCTAGAAGTGTAAGGCATTCCCAACATAGCTTTCTCTAATCTACTTTAATGTCAGGTCATCTCACCCTAACAACTTTTGGCTGGGTAGATATTCACAATATGTCTTTTTTTAGATTATGTTGAACTTTTCTAAAAATCATGGTAAGGAATGACCTGGACCCATAGGTTCACTAAGTCACGGTTACTGAACCAAGTCAAGAGTAATGATTTCAGTCAGCCATTCTTGTCAAAGTGGATGGATTTAAATTTTTTCTTCCAAAAATATAATCTGAGTTATTTTCAAAGTAATGAATGCCAATGGGTAATACCGTTAAATGAAATAGTAAGTTTCCACAATTTTAAGACTGCATTGCAAAGGAAATACAAAGACTCCTCATTGCTTTCCTGATTCTATGTTGAGCCAAGGACTGAAAGAGAGGGACTTTGCTTCAAACTAGTGTAAGATTGTTGTTTTAAAAAAAAAAAAAAAAAGCCTAATTTTCAGTAGTGATTTTGCTTGGCTTAACTAGTACGTAAAAGCTGGAACTGTAATGACACTGAAATCCAATATTGTATCACTAAAACTAAAGGCAGCCTTTTCTAATTGCACAATGGATTCTATGTTGTCAACTCTAGTTTAATAAAGTGAAGGCATCGAGGCAGACTTTTTCCTCTATCTGAAATGTTAATCTTAGTTCAGCTAAACCAGAAAAGCTAAAGTGGATTTGACTCATAAAATAAAATCACTGCTTTTATAGAGCCTTCACAAGGGTTTTTAATATTAGTTTTACAAATATAAGTAGTTTGTTCTCTCTGGTGCCTATAAAATAAACACAGTGCCATTTTTGACAAGAAAACTAAAGTTTGAAAATTCATCACTGTATTTCAGGATGTCATTTATACACCAAAAGTAGGTATGTGAAAAAAAAAAAAAAGGTAAAAAAGTTCTAGGAATCTTTCAAACAAAAATAGATACCATCACTCTGAAAGATGGGAGCATTTTATGCTATCTCAGATTATCAAAAGTTGTTCCTTAAAATTATGTTCTGCCTTCTTCATAATAAAAAGGAATTCTTTGTTCAGACAAAAGGATAACAGTTAAGGGGACCCATAGGCATTTTTTAAAAAAATAACCTACACAGGCCTGTGTGTTTCAGTCTAACTGTGCGTGAGGTAGATTAGCAGGATCAGACATGAAAACCTTAGCTGGCTTCTCATTTCACACTTCACAATGAAATATTGCTTGTTACATGAGGCTTGGTCAAGTATAGTCCAATTCCATATGAAGCAACTAAACCGTGTGTGTGTGTGTGTGTGTGTGTGCGTGTGTGTGCTAAGTCAATTCAGCCATGCCTGACTCTTTGCAATCTTATGGACAGTAGTCCAATAGGCTCCTCTGTCCATGGGGATTCTCCAGGCAAGAATACTGGAGTGGGTCACCATGTCCTCCTCCAGGGGATCTTCCCAACCCAGGGATCAAACTCGGGTCTCCTTGCATTGCAGACAGAATCTTTACTGTCTGAGCCATCAGGGAAGCCCAAAACTTAACCAAAAATTAATCTAAATCCAATATTCAGTTCACTTTACCTCTAAAATATAACTGAATTAGGAACACATCTATCATTTTTCCCTCCAATGTATATAAAATCACAAGTATATAAGATCATAAGTCCTCTTATAATAAGAAATTATGAAGATAAGAGCCATAGTAGGGAAAAAATGTTTCAGTTCTATCAGTGCAATTTATGAAATAGAAACGAGGAAGACTGTAACCTCCAAGGAGAGAATCAACTTCTCAGATGATCACGACCGAGGCATTCTTAAGTCAGGCTCATAACATCCCATCAGAGTGTTTATTTGTGCTTAAGTCCATTATCTTATACCTGGAGAAAGCAGGAAGAAAAAGGCATAAACATATGCAAGTTAAAAAAAGTTATCCAAATAATCTTAGTAGAGTGGTTTCAACAAGAAAAACATTTTCATTTTTGTTCCAAAATTAAGCTGATTTTTTTGGTGGTTCCTTGGAATCTGCAGTTTCTAGACCACAACTGTACCTAATAAAAGATTCTAAGGAATCACAAATAAATAATACAGAGTCTTTGCCCTCAAGATTTCACCATCCTAGTAGACGGCACAGATGCATAAAAAAGCAATTATACTGCAAAGTGAACTATTCTATAAGAGAAACAGAATGCGCTATGGCACACATGAAGAAGCAGGCCCTTCATGAACCCTGTATGGCTATTAAAAGTGAAGCTAGGTCATGATAACATACGCAGGATCAGACATGAAAACCTTAGCTGGCTTCTCATTTCACACTTCACAATGAAATATTGCTTGTTACATGAGGCTTGGTCAAGTATAGTCCAATTCCATATGAAGCAACTAAACCGTGTGTGTGTGTGTGTGTGTGTGTGTGCGTGTGTGTGCTAAGTCAATTCAGCCATGCCTGACTCTTTGCAATCTTATGGACAGTAGTCCAATAGGCTCCTCTGTCCATGGGGATTCTCCAGGCAAGAATACTGGAGTGGGTCACCATGTCCTCCTCCAGGGGATCTTCCCAACCCAGGGATCAAACTCGGGTCTCCTTGCATTGCAGACAGAATCTTTACTGTCTGAGCCATCAGGGAAGCCCAAAACTTAACCAAAAATTAATCTAAATCCAATATTCAGTTCACTTTACCTCTAAAATATAACTGAATTAGGAACACATCTATCATTTTTTTCCCTCCAATGTATATAAAATCACAAGTATATAAGATCATAAGTCCTCTTATAATAAGAAATTATGAAGATAAGAGCCATAGTAGGGAAAAAATGTTTCAGTTCTATCAGTGCAATTTATGAAATAGAAACGAGGAAGACTGTAACCTCCAAGGAGAGAATCAACTTCTCAGATGATCACGACCGAGGCATTCTTAAGTCAGGCTCATAACATCCCATCAGAGTGTTTATTTGTGCTTAAGTCCATTATCTTATACCTGGAGAAAGCAGGAAGAAAAAGGCATAAACATATGCAAGTTAAAAAAAGTTATCCAAATAATCTTAGTAGAGTGGTTTCAACAAGAAAAACATTTTCATTTTTGTTCCAAAATTAAGCTGATTTTTTTGGTGGTTCCTTGGAATCTGCAGTTTCTAGACCACAACTGTACCTAATAAAAGATTCTAAGGAATCACAAATAAATAATACAGAGTCTTTGCCCTCAAGATTTCACCATCCTAGTAGACGGCACAGATGCATAAAAAAGCAATTATACTGCAAAGTGAACTATTCTATAAGAGAAACAGAATGCGCTATGGCACACATGAAGAAGCAGGCCCTTCATGAACCCTGTATGGCTATTAAAAGTGAAGCTAGGTCATGATAACATACGCAGTGAACTCATGAAAAAACAGAGAATAGACATAAAGATATTGTGGAGACCGAACAGTGGGAGGGAGGCATGGAGGGAGTAACATGGAAGCCTATACTGTCATGTGTGGAAAAGATAGCTATTGTCATTGTGCTAGGGGAATAGGAGTACCTATAACCACTTGGAGCGATGGTCTGGAGGGATGGGAGGGGGGGAACTGGGTGGGGGGAGGATCCAGAGATATGCATATGAATATCTGGGAACATACATGTAAAAAAATAAATTAATTAAAAAAAAAAAAAACTGTTTCATCCAGCCCAGCCCTGAGATTTAATAGCCAATATTGTATGCACATTAAACACCAAATAATTGTTAACATGTTTACTGAAGCTTCACAGGCATCCGGTATATAAAAGATGACTCTCTTTCTGTGGCTGTCAGACCTCAATAAACATGTTTAATAATTAAAAAAAAAAAAGTGAAGCTATATGGAAAAAGAATCTGTAAAATAATATACATATATATACTACTATTTAATAAATATATCCATATAAATATATTACTGAAATCACTTTGTGGTACACTGGAAACTAGCAAACATTGTAAGTCAACTATACATAAAAAAACTTGCTAATCTTTAAGAATGAAACTATATAACTGATTTTATAAAAATCACAGATTATATAATAAAAAAGCAATTTACAAAATATTTATTAGAAGCAAATATTTACTAAACAACCTAGAAATCAAATAAAACTTTCACTATGAAAATAATCACTATTGGCAGCCTGTTTTCAAATGTTCATTCTGTGATTTAACATAAATTCAAAAGCATAATGGACAGCCTCTATTAGAAAATCAACAGCTTGCATTTGCATTGATTCAGAAATAAATCAAAGAAAAAGAAAAATAGAAAAAAGAATCAGTATCATTTTGCCTGGCAAAATGAACCAGAGACCCCTAGAGTCTTCAGACAGCTGCTACTCCAAGAGCATAGTTGACACAGAACAATATAGAAGATACCGATAATAGAAACAGATTGTAATAGACTAGACTGAGGGCAAACAACCACCCTTGGTTTTTTTGTTGTTGTTTTTAAAGCTAAATTTTATAACATACGCAGTGAACTCATGAAAAACAGAGAATAGACATAAAGATATTGTGGAGACCGAACAGTGGGAGGGAGGCATGGAGGAGTAACATGGAAGCCTATACTGTCATGTGTGGAAAAGATAGCTATTGTCATTGTGCTAGGGGAATAGGAGTACCTATAACCACTTGGAGCGATGGTCTGGAGGGATGGGAGGGGGGGAACTGGGTGGGGGGAGGATCCAGAGATATGCATATGAATATCTGGGAACATACATGTAAAAAAATAAATTAATTAAAAAAAAAAAAAACTGTTTCATCCAGCCCAGCCCTGAGATTTAATAGCCAATATTGTATGCACATTAAACACCAAATAATTGTTAACATGTTTACTGAAGCTTCACAGGCATCCGGTATATAAAAGATGACTCTCTTTCTGTGGCTGTCAGACCTCAATAAACATGTTTAATAATTAAAAAAAAAAAAGTGAAGCTATATGGAAAAAAGAATCTGTAAAATAATATACATATATATACTACTATTTAATAAATATATCCATATAAATATATTACTGAAATCACTTTGTGGTACACTGGAAACTAGCAAACATTGTAAGTCAACTATACATAAAAAAACTTGCTAATCTTTAAGAATGAAACTATATAACTGATTTTATAAAAATCACAGATTATATAATAAAAAAGCAATTTACAAAATATTTATTAGAAGCAAATATTTACTAAACAACCTAGAAATCAAATAAAACTTTCACTATGAAAATAATCACTATTGGCAGCCTGTTTTCAAATGTTCATTCTGTGATTTAACATAAATTCAAAAGCATAATGGACAGCCTCTATTAGAAAATCAACAGCTTGCATTTGCATTGATTCAGAAATAAATCAAAGAAAAAGAAAAATAGAAAAAAGAATCAGTATCATTTTGCCTGGCAAAATGAACCAGAGACCCCTAGAGTCTTCAGACAGCTGCTACTCCAAGAGCATAGTTGACACAGAACAATATAGAAGATACCGATAATAGAAACAGATTGTAATAGACTAGACTGAGGGCAAACAACCACCCTTGGTTTTTTTGTTGTTGTTTTTTAAAGTTAAAACTAAAGACCTTTCTGACGGCACATGAAATAAACCGAGGAGTGAATAAAAACATTTAACCAAACCAAATCTTTACAAAGTATCATCATAAGAAATAAAAACACTTAAATGGCTGTTCATGATAAAAATGAGTCTGCATAATGATCTAAAGGATAGAATAATTATATTCTGTATATATGATTCACACAATCTATATGCTGGTTATTTCTGACTCCGATGCAAACCAGCATATGTGAAAATTCCTTACAGATCATAAGGCACAATTTGCTACAAGCTTATAACAATTAAGCAAAATCAAAATTTCTTATTTAAAAAAAAAAATTTTGGTCTCTTTTATTGGTTATTTATTTATTTTCATCCATCTTTACTCTTTGGCCTGTGTGGGCCTCCCATTGCATTGGCCTCTCTTGTTGCAGAGCACCAGCTCTGGGCATAAGTGCTCTAGAACGCTGACTCATAATTGGACACACTGGTCCAGCTGTTCCACAGCACATGGGATCTTCCTGGGTCAGGGACTGAACTGGTGCCCCTTGCACTGCAAGGAGGATTCTTTACTCACTGGACCATCAGGCAATTGATAAAATTTCTTCATCTTAAAAGTGATTTTCTCTTCAAGAACCAAGATGTGGAAGACTGGACCTATGTCTTAAGGATATAGGAGCAGGAGAAAGGTGTTGAACAACAGACAAGCGTCAACTTGGTAAAGCTTGCTAAACCTTACACATCAAGACAACTACCTCACCTCAAATCCAGAGTCCAGTGGCCCCATGGGAAATACTTTCTAACTTTGGCCAATGATAAAAATGTTCAATTTGGACCAGGGAAGCAGATCAGAAAGATCCTGACCTTACTAACTGCGGCAGGATGCCTCCTCTTCAATCATAACACAGAAATCTGAAGGTCAGTGAGGCTTTTGTCACATCTGTGCTTCTAGTACCAAAATCGAGAAGGTCATTCTATGTGCTTAATACTTTCTGTGGCAGTGGAATCTCCACATAGTTGACACAGAACAATATAGAAGATACCGATAATAGAAACAGATTGTAATAGACTAGACTGAGGGCAAACAACCACCCTTGGTTTTTTTGTTGTTGTTTTTTAAAGTTAAAACTAAAGACCTTTCTGACGGCACATGAAATAAACCGAGGAGTGAATAAAAACATTTAACCAAACCAAATCTTTACAAAGTATCATCATAAGAAATAAAAACACTTAAATGGCTGTTCATGATAAAAATGAGTCTGCATAATGATCTAAAGGATAGAATAATTATATTCTGTATATATGATTCACACAATCTATATGCTGGTTATTTCTGACTCCGATGCAAACCAGCATATGTGAAAATTCCTTACAGATCATAAGGCACAATTTGCTACAAGCTTATAACAATTAAGCAAAATCAAAATTTCTTATTTAAAAAAAAAAATTTTGGTCTCTTTTATTGGTTATTTATTTATTTTCATCCATCTTTACTCTTTGGCCTGTGTGGGCCTCCCATTGCATTGGCCTCTCTTGTTGCAGAGCACCAGCTCTGGGCATAAGTGCTCTAGAACGCTGACTCATAATTGGACACACTGGTCCAGCTGTTCCACAGCACATGGGATCTTCCTGGGTCAGGGACTGAACTGGTGCCCCTTGCACTGCAAGGAGGATTCTTTACTCACTGGACCATCAGGCAATTGATAAAATTTCTTCATCTTAAAAAGTGATTTTTCTCTTCAAGAACCAAGATGTGGAAGACTGGACCTATGTCTTAAGGATATAGGAGCAGGAGAAAGGTGTTGAACAACAGACAAGCGTCAACTTGGTAAAGCTTGCTAAACCTTACACATCAAGACAACTACCTCACCTCAAATCCAGAGTCCAGTGGCCCCATGGGAAATACTTTCTAACTTTGGCCAATGATAAAAATGTTCAATTTGGACCAGGGAAGCAGATCAGAAAGATCCTGACCTTACTAACTGCGGCAGGATGCCTCCTCTTCAATCATAACACAGAAATCTGAAGGTCAGTGAGGCTTTTGTCACATCTGTGCTTCTAGTACCAAAATCGAGAAGGTCATTCTATGTGCTTAATACTTTCTGTGGCAGTGGAATTTCCACATGAGTTGATTTCCTTTAGCAAATGATTCCAATCTGTCACCAATTTCATACAGAGCTCGCTCCTTTATGCTTATTAGGCTCTTCTTTATTAAAAAACTTAAGCATATTACTCCCTGATAAATAATTCCTCCCTATATTTGCATATGTTAGTGCAAATTTATCAAGCATATCACTCACACTGTCATGTTGGGTTTAACCTGCAGCTTTGCAGAAGAGGAAAGAATGAAATTACACCAAAGTCAAGTTTGCAGTTACCCATAAGAAGAAATGACCCCTTGGAAAAAAATAATGTCATTCTGAAAAGCTGCATAGTTCAGAGCACATCACTTAAGACTGATTTTGTACTTAAAGCTGAGAGGGGAAAAAACAGATAAACTTTGGTGGCATAAAACTCATTACCTTGATGAGGTATAGCTTTTTCTCAAAGAAAATACTTCACACAATTTTGCTGTGTCTGAAACTGTTACCAATACATATCTTGTTGAAATATGAACTTTGACTTGTAAATAGGCCTTAAAGAGGTTGATACAGAGTGGTCGTTTTCTAGACGTCCTTTAGTCTTTCTAAATAATACTGCAGCGAGTTTTTTTAGAGCCGCTCCCAACCCCTCCTTCTGATTTCCTCTTATTTCTTTTAGATGCTGAATAAGTTACTGTTTATAGATGCTATATCGAGACTTGAAGGGTAATTTAACGTAATTGTTCTTGTCCATGACAAAACTCCTAGAACCCAGAAATCTAGGAGTACAATGTTAAGGGTACATGTTGCAATTTACAGCTTCTCAGTAAATAGCAATATCATACAGAACTTAGGTGAAATGTAACCAAATGGCAAAATAAGATTTTTTTTTTATTGGGGTATATTTGTTTAACAATGTCACATTAGCTTCAAGAGTACAGCAAGTTATTGGTACACATTTTTACAGAATTTTCTTGTTTTCAGGTACACATAATCCCCAAACAGTCATAGGTATATCCATGACCTCTTTCCCCTGAGCCCTTGCTCCCTTTTCCCCCTTCCCAGGTTAATGCTTAGTCTCCATGTAGGTTCCCTTAGTCTTACAGCTTAATCACAGTTGTAATCTTTATTACATATGTTAGTGTAGGTTTCCTTGTTGCTCTTTCCATTTTTACCTAAGCATTTCAGGACAAGAACCTTTCAATATGCCCTCTTGATAGACTGGAAGGAGAAAGAGACATTTGGTTCTGTTGATATATCCGGTAACAAATCAGTCAAATTGAGAATAAAATTATATGAAAAAAAAAAAAAAAAACACCCTCATGATGATTAATTAGGCAAGAGACTTTGGAAAGAAAAAAAAGAAAAGAGCCCAAGGGTTCAAATAGTTACCCATAAGAAGAAATGACCCTTGGAAAAAATAATGTCATTCTGAAAAGCTGCATAGTTCAGAGCACATCACTTAAGACTGATTTTGTACTTAAAGCTGAGAGGGGAAAAAACAGATAAACTTTGGTGGCATAAAACTCATTACCTTGATGAGGTATAGCTTTTTCTCAAAGAAAATACTTCACACAATTTTGCTGTGTCTGAAACTGTTACCAATACATATCTTGTTGAAATATGAACTTTGACTTGTAAATAGGCCTTAAAGAGGTTGATACAGAGTGGTCGTTTTCTAGACGTCCTTTAGTCTTTCTAAATAATACTGCAGCGAGTTTTTTTAGAGCCGCTCCCAACCCCTCCTTCTGATTTCCTCTTATTTCTTTTAGATGCTGAATAAGTTACTGTTTATAGATGCTATATCGAGACTTGAAGGGTAATTTAACGTAATTGTTCTTGTCCATGACAAAACTCCTAGAACCCAGAAATCTAGGAGTACAATGTTAAGGGTACATGTTGCAATTTACAGCTTCTCAGTAAATAGCAATATCATACAGAACTTAGGTGAAATGTAACCAAATGGCAAAATAAGATTTTTTTTTTATTGGGGTATATTTGTTTAACAATGTCACATTAGCTTCAAGAGTACAGCAAGTTATTGGTACACATTTTTACAGAATTTTCTTGTTTTCAGGTACACATAATCCCCAAACAGTCATAGGTATATCCATGACCTCTTTCCCCTGAGCCCTTGCTCCCTTTTCCCCCTTCCCAGGTTAATGCTTAGTCTCCATGTAGGTTCCCTTAGTCTTACAGCTTAATCACAGTTGTAATCTTTATTACATATGTTAGTGTAGGTTTCCTTGTTGCTCTTTCCATTTTTACCTAAGCATTTCAGGACAAGAACCTTTCAATATGCCCTCTTGATAGACTGGAAGGAGAAAGAGACATTTGGTTCTGTTGATATATCCGGTAACAAATCAGTCAAATTGAGAATAAAATTATATGAAAAAAAAAAAAAAAAACACCCTCATGATGATTAATTAGGCAAGAGACTTTGGAAAGAAAAAAAAGAAAAGAAAGAAACAAACAAACAAAAGCCATCCAGCTGTGTAGAAACCTAGGAGGACACGTGGAGTTAGAAAATTTTCTCTTGGTGAATGATTATAATTGCTGCATTGTGCAAAAGTGAAACTGCCTCTGGAACACATCAGTAGAGATTCAGTTCATATGGTGAAGCACTTATCAATATTAGTTCATAAAAGTAAAAGGAATTGTCTCTATTCTGAGATAATCCATCTGCCCTTTTGCTTTATTTTAGGCTGAAAATATTCATTTAATAACAAACTGGTATACAGACTTGACTTTCAGTAAGCTAAGGATTTTCCGAACCTTCAATTTCATTCAGATCTCATTATATAAAATTCTGATCAGACTATATTTCAAAAAGCAAAGCAACCATATCTCTATTCTTCAAAAGATAAACAGACAAAAATCCCTGAACAACAACAAAAAAAAACTATTTGAGAGTTCTCAATACCACAATGAAAATCTTTTTCATTCTTTCCAACAGCTATGTTCATTTAAATCCAATTATCCATCCACTTCACTCTAGACGGAGGACTGGGCATTTAGGGGAAATACTTGTTTTAGAACACGCTATTTTTTCTATGTCAGAAACAGATTGAAAGCTTTTCATGCTTGATGAACATTCTGGGCTCTTCGAAGGAAAGGAGCGATGGTACAGAGTATGGGGCAAGAGGATGCTTCTCTCACATCCACCTGTTCCAGTTTTTGATGAACTGACCCACAAATCACCCCTTCATCTCTGTCAACCTCAAAGCCTCTATTCTTCTCCAGTGACCTGAGGCTGATGCAACAAAAGGAGGCAATTCCAAAGCAATGTCAGAGGCCCTTTGCTACCAAAAATAACACCCTGCTAAAACCCGATAGCTAGAAACCTGAAGGTAATGTTTGTGGTGGTGTTTCTTTTTTCGATGTAAAGCATCTTAAAAGTAAGACAACCGAAGCATTGTCAATTCCAATTCTGAATTAACACAACCGAAGCACTGCTAATTCAAATTCTGAGCTGCTAATCCAAGGAATGGGGCTATGAGTATTAAGTTCTACAGATAAAGCAGAAGAGAAATAGAATTATGAAGCTTACAGCTCTAGCAAGCAGCCACGGAATCTCTGGCCTAGAAGAACAGCACTGCCTCACTAGCTGTCATTAACCTCTTCAGCCCTCCTGATTCCTGGCCAGCAGCCAGAGCAAGCATCCTCATATAACTATCTCTTCCTGTCTTTACAAAAAGCAGAGTTGCCTTCTATTTACACATATACCTGGAGAAGGAAATGGCTTACCCACTCCAGTTTTCTTACTTGGAGAATCCCTTGGCTGGAGGAGCCTGGTGGCCTACAGTCCTGGGGTCACAAAGAGTCTGACAGGACTGAGCGACTAACACTACTACCACTACACACATGCTTCTGCTGCCAGGTTTATTTATAATCATAATATTAAAAATGAAATCTAAATTCCAAATATGTAAATATATCCACATATAAAAATATCATATAATAGAAGGAGCTTGGAAAATGCATTTTGATCATTATTTTGTCGATACAATTGCAAAATGTAGGGGACGGACTTCCTGATTTGAAACAGTCAACTACTACTCATGGTCTCATAATTTTCCAGATTTAACCATTTTCTGATTTGTATAATCCAGTCCAATGTGATTTCCCATAGCTCTGTTTACTATTACTGTAGTAAATTGGGGGTGGGGGGTGGGGGGCTGTCTCCTATTTCTAAAAGATGCTGTGGAGATAAAGAAAATCCCAAATCATTTTGAATAGTTTTAAATCTTGAAAGCACACAAAAGACTTGGTAATCTTTAGGAAGCTCTAAAGGAAGGCATAGAATAAGTGCACCTATAACCACACAAATCTACATATTTATTGAGTATTAACTATGTGCCAGGAATCAGGCTAAATCTTTCCCATGCATTATCTCACTTAATCTTCCCAGTGACTTCCTGTAAAAGAATAACCATTGCAATCTGACAAATCAGTGAGGTTTAGGGAGTTCAGCAGCACACAGAATTTATTACACCTGGTAAGGAGAGACATTGGATTTGAAACTCTTCTAGTTTGAAATTTGGGGCATTTACAATTCAAAATAAAATGTCTGCACCTCTTTCCCATTTCCTTCCTTGCTATTTGTCCAAAGATGCCTCCCCCCAGTTTTATTTTTGCACCAGCTTCTGTCAACCCCCCGAGATGATCAAATAACAGAGGAACAAATATCATCAAAGCACAGCTACAGGTCACCTGGCCAGGTTTCCTTGTTATGGGAACAGCAAAGTCCTTGCAGGCAAAACCTTCAGCCAGTTGCCAAAGCAGCCTGTCTAGACAACTTAAAATATAACTATCTCTTCCTGGAGATTTTTACACCTTGGCTTACCCACTCCAGTTTTCTTACTTGGAGAATCCCTTGGCTGGAGGAGCCTGGTGGCCTACAGTCCTGGGGTCACAAAGAGTCTGACAGGACTGAGCGACTAACACTACTACCACTACACACATGCTTCTGCTGCCAGGTTTATTTATAATCATAATATTAAAAATGAAATCTAAATTCCAAATATGTAAATATATCCACATATAAAAATATCATATAATAGAAGGAGCTTGGAAAATGCATTTTGATCATTATTTTGTCGATACAATTGCAAAATGTAGGGGACGGACTTCCTGATTTGAAACAGTCAACTACTACTCATGGTCTCATAATTTTCCAGATTTAACCATTTTCTGATTTGTATAATCCAGTCCAATGTGATTTCCCATAGCTCTGTTTACTATTACTGTAGTAAATTGGGGGTGGGGGGTGGGGGGCTGTCTCCTATTTCTAAAAGATGCTGTGGAGATAAAGAAAATCCCAAATCATTTTGAATAGTTTTAAATCTTGAAAGCACACAAAAGACTTGGTAATCTTTAGGAAGCTCTAAAGGAAGGCATAGAATAAGTGCACCTATAACCACACAAATCTACATATTTATTGAGTATTAACTATGTGCCAGGAATCAGGCTAAATCTTTCCCATGCATTATCTCACTTAATCTTCCCAGTGACTTCCTGTAAAAGAATAACCATTGCAATCTGACAAATCAGTGAGGTTTAGGGAGTTCAGCAGCACACAGAATTTATTACACCTGGTAAGGAGAGACATTGGATTTGAAACTCTTCTAGTTTGAAATTTGGGGCATTTACAATTCAAAATAAAATGTCTGCACCTCTTTCCCATTTCCTTCCTTGCTATTTGTCCAAAGATGCCTCCCCCCAGTTTTATTTTTGCACCAGCTTCTGTCAACCCCCCGAGATGATCAAATAACAGAGGAACAAATATCATCAAAGCACAGCTACAGGTCACCTGGCCAGGTTTCCTTGTTATGGGAACAGCAAAGTCCTTGCAGGCAAAACCTTCAGCCAGTTGCCAAAGCAGCCTGTCTAGACAACTTAAAAGTCAAGGACAGAAACATACAAACTGCGATTTGTTTGGAGAATGGAAGTACCCACATAAAGAGTAGCCTCATAGTAAACTTTAATGAGTCAAACCTATTAAGAGGGCAATCCAGGATCCCTCTAATCTCTGTGCCATCATGGATGGTCTTTATCAATTGTACTATGAATTCCTTGAGGGCAAGAAGGAGTTCTTGGATACGAATGACCTCTCTATTCCTACTGGTATTGAGCATTTATTGCCTTAATTTAAATAATTTTACTGGGGAGGAGAGTCAGGTAAGATTGCTGTTAAATTCCAGATAGTGCTCTCAAGTCTCCAGTGATGAAAAGGTAGCATTCCCTTCTAATAAGAAGACAGATATGTCAGCTGAAAGACCAGATGTCATTCAGTTCAACCTTATTCTTCTACTTTTCCTAAATGTTTAATCTTAAAAGTGATCTTTTTTTTCAGTTAGAAGACTAATTTTGCCATTTTTGGGATTTGTGAAATTTATATGGATGCCCAAGGAAGCCTGTCAGAAGCCTGTCTCATTTATACAGAGAGCTGGGACCAGTACATTTAAATCAGGGGAATGGAGATAGAGTGACCCATTGACACAGTATGCTCAAGACTTTCCTGGTTCTGGAACTGAAAGCCCATATCCTAAGAAACCGCTCAGTCCTGAGCAAACTAGGATGGTTGGTTACCCAGAAAATTAAAACCAATTTTTTTAATATAAGAATAAATTTCATTTGAAGAAACCGATCAGATAGTAAATATTTTATAAGCCCCCAATTGTTGCTTAAGGGGATTAATATTTGTTAACTGAAATTCAAATAAAAATGTTTTTTGGGGCATTTACAATTCAAAATAAAATGTCTGCACCTCTTTCCCATTTCCTTCCTTGCTATTTGTCCAAAGATGCCTCCCCCCAGTTTTATTTTTGCACCAGCTTCTGTCAACCCCCCGAGATGATCAAATAACAGAGGAACAAATATCATCAAAGCACAGCTACAGGTCACCTGGCCAGGTTTCCTTGTTATGGGAACAGCAAAGTCCTTGCAGGCAAAACCTTCAGCCAGTTGCCAAAGCAGCCTGTCTAGACAACTTAAAAGTCAAGGACAGAAACATACAAACTGCGATTTGTTTGGAGAATGGAAGTACCCACATAAAGAGTAGCCTCATAGTAAACTTTAATGAGTCAAACCTATTAAGAGGGCAATCCAGGATCCCTCTAATCTCTGTGCCATCATGGATGGTCTTTATCAATTGTACTATGAATTCCTTGAGGGCAAGAAGGAGTTCTTGGATACGAATGACCTCTCTATTCCTACTGGTATTGAGCATTTATTGCCTTAATTTAAATAATTTTACTGGGGAGGAGAGTCAGGTAAGATTGCTGTTAAATTCCAGATAGTGCTCTCAAGTCTCCAGTGATGAAAAGGTAGCATTCCCTTCTAATAAGAAGACAGATATGTCAGCTGAAAGACCAGATGTCATTCAGTTCAACCTTATTCTTCTACTTTTCCTAAATGTTTAATCTTAAAAGTGATCTTTTTTTTCAGTTAGAAGACTAATTTTGCCATTTTTGGGATTTGTGAAATTTATATGGATGCCCAAGGAAGCCTGTCAGAAGCCTGTCTCATTTATACAGAGAGCTGGGACCAGTACATTTAAATCAGGGGAATGGAGATAGAGTGACCCATTGACACAGTATGCTCAAGACTTTCCTGGTTCTGGAACTGAAAGCCCATATCCTAAGAAACCGCTCAGTCCTGAGCAAACTAGGATGGTTGGTTACCCAGAAAATTAAAACCAATTTTTTTAATATAAGAATAAATTTCATTTGAAGAAACCGATCAGATAGTAAATATTTTATAAGCCCCCAATTGTTGCTTAAGTTTTTGTGTTTGTATTGATTTGCTTATTGCTTTGTTTGTTTATTTGTTTGGGAACTTGGATTTCCTAGTCTCAAGACCTCTGCAGTATGTAGGCAAATAATTCTTGTTAAAATCAAATGTTTATATGTTCAGTTAGAGGGATTTGGTGAGAAAGTTTGAACATAAACTGGCTTCATGCAAGCAGTATATTCTAGTACAGAGAAGAAATGTAACTGGTTAAACAAACAAAGCATGATTGAAATTAGGCAAGGGGAAATTAAAAGAGGGTACCTAATACAGTGTTTCTCAGACTGGAGAGCTGTGAAAAAGTATTCATGCCTGGACCAGACCCCAGAGATTCTGATTTCATTGTTCTGGAACGGAGCCCAGGGAGGGGTATTCTTGCAGGTTCTCCAGTCAAATGTAATGTCTATCCTGTTATCTTCACTTGAATTACTATATTCTTGTAGAAATAAATAAGTTTAGAAAGAGTAGAACAGTACGCAAAATAGATAGCTCATGGGGAGTTTCTGTACAACACAAGGAGCTCAACCCTGGGCTCCATGAGGGCCTAGAGAGTTGGGATGAGATGGGAGGTAGATGGGATCTCAAGAGGGAAGCAACATATGAATACTCATGGCTGATTCAGGTTGTTGTTTGGCAGAGACCAACACAACATTGTAAAGCAATTGTCCTCCAATTAAAAAATATTTTTCAATAAAAAATTTTGCAAAGGGCAGCACATGAGTTGAAATGGGCCTTTCAATTAATAATTGATTAATCATATTTCTTTTCATATTAGTATAAACATGAAGAAATGTCCACATATAATTAGGTCTTTTAGTCTGGTTAGGAGTTGAGAATTTTTAACTCACTGTTGATAGAAAGCTAACATGTTAGCAGGTTACTGGGGTGACAATAATAACTAATGAAGGCAATACTTCCATTCCTTCTGTTTTGCCAAGCATATACCATAACTTATCTATGTATACACATGCATGCATGCATGAAATGGTGCATCAGAATTGATTTTTTTAATCAGATAAGAAAAGGAAACAAATTATCATCAGTAAAAGTCCTTCTCTATAATGAAACCCAAGGACATGTATATAAAGAGAAGTAGATATTTGGAATCAGGAATACGATATGAAGATAATGACCTTTTAAATCCTATTTTTAAATTTTTTTCAGCTCAGTAATAGCCAGATGTTCTGATATTCTGGTTTCCCAGTGACCTGTGTCAGTTGACTAGATACTGTAAGTATTACCAGTGGGGTGAAAAAATCAATATTTTACAGACAAGAAATGTAACTGGTTAAACAAACAAAGCATGATTGAAATTAGGCAAGGGGAAATTAAAAGAGGGTACCTAATACAGTGTTTCTCAGACTGGAGAGCTGTGAAAAAGTATTCATGCCTGGACCAGACCCCAGAGATTCTGATTTCATTGTTCTGGAACGGAGCCCAGGGAGGGGTATTCTTGCAGGTTCTCCAGTCAAATGTAATGTCTATCCTGTTATCTTCACTTGAATTACTATATTCTTGTAGAAATAAATAAGTTTAGAAAGAGTAGAACAGTACGCAAAATAGATAGCTCATGGGGAGTTTCTGTACAACACAAGGAGCTCAACCCTGGGCTCCATGAGGGCCTAGAGAGTTGGGATGAGATGGGAGGTAGATGGGATCTCAAGAGGGAAGCAACATATGAATACTCATGGCTGATTCAGGTTGTTGTTTGGCAGAGACCAACACAACATTGTAAAGCAATTGTCCTCCAATTAAAAAATATTTTTCAATAAAAAATTTTGCAAAGGGCAGCACATGAGTTGAAATGGGCCTTTCAATTAATAATTGATTAATCATATTTCTTTTCATATTAGTATAAACATGAAGAAATGTCCACATATAATTAGGTCTTTTAGTCTGGTTAGGAGTTGAGAATTTTTAACTCACTGTTGATAGAAAGCTAACATGTTAGCAGGTTACTGGGGTGACAATAATAACTAATGAAGGCAATACTTCCATTCCTTCTGTTTTGCCAAGCATATACCATAACTTATCTATGTATACACATGCATGCATGCATGAAATGGTGCATCAGAATTGATTTTTTTAATCAGATAAGAAAAGGAAACAAATTATCATCAGTAAAAGTCCTTCTCTATAATGAAACCCAAGGACATGTATATAAAGAGAAGTAGATATTTGGAATCAGGAATACGATATGAAGATAATGACCTTTTAAATCCTATTTTTAAATTTTTTTCAGCTCAGTAATAGCCAGATGTTCTGATATTCTGGTTTCCCAGTGACCTGTGTCAGTTGACTAGATACTGTAAGTCTTACCAGTGGGGGGAAAAAATCAATATTTTACAGACAAAGATGCAAGAATGATGAGATTTTTTAAAAATCAAATTGAGCAATCCTTGTTTACATTCTGAACAATTTCTATACTATATCTGAAACACATCAGATCTAGAAACCCTAAAAATATACATCATTAATAAGAAGTTGCTTGATTTGTTCAAGGAGAAATACATATATAATAGCATAAATTTTAGAGCTCTAGAGATACAAAGAGGAGTGGTAAACTACAAATCTGATCAATGCAAATGGTAAAAGGAAAAGGAAAATTCGATCCAATTTTGGAGCAAGACATTGAAAGCAAACTGGAATTCAATTATAATGACTAGATCAGGGATAGAAATTTAAAGACTTACTCCATGCTCTGTTAGGCAATTCACTTTGCTGCTTGTGACCTAATTTTACATTTGAAATACTGACTTAACTCCTCCCGCCAAACTTGCTATTAGTATTGTCTACAAAAGTTTATGTTGATCAGGCAATTAGAAGACTACTCATTTGATTATCATATTGATTAATCAACTTAAAATAAAAATGCTGAAATTACAGGCTAAATTTACAAATTTAAGGATGCATTTCTCAACTTTGCACTATTTATCATAAGGAAGACAGCTGAAAAAGCATACATCCTTCTATTGTCCATCCACAGCAATATGTTCATACAAAGACTGTACAGTAATATGGGGGTCTAAAATAACAAGCACTTTTCAAATATAATATCTTTCACAAAGAAAATCCAATATGTGTGTTTTTATAGTTAAAAAATATATTTCATAGAAAACATTTTCAAATGACAACCATTTCCATCTTTGCAGTTGAAATAAAATTTGATTTAGTGTTATTAAAATGTCCAAACGACCTGCAACTATTTCCACTTAACAGCTGCTTTATCACCAGATGGAAATTATCCAGCTGTTTTAGCAGAGTTTTTGATGAAAACATTAATATTTTCAACCTGATTAGCAAAAGAAAAGTACATTTTTAAAATATTAATATATCTTGCTCTTTCTCAACCAACTTAAGGTCGTCAAAGACTATTATTCCTTTTTTCCACTTACAGACTAATGACGTCATCAAATGTTGCTGGAAAACTCAATTCCATGTCCCCAGTTTCCAATGATAAATAGCTCTTATTTAACTTCTGTCACTTTTTTTCTAGAATTATGAAAGTTTTCAGTTGTCACATGAAAATTTTAGACAGACCAAGCAGAAACAGTTGATAACTTTTATCAGTAAGAATTTTAGCAAATCATGAAACTCTTACTCAAAAAGTTTGTTAGGTGAAGAAAAGGGAATGGTTTCCATCCATTACTGGCATATGAGGTATTATGGGTATATGAGGTATTACAGGTATATAATATAAAGTAGCAATTTATGTTTCTCTTTGCAGACATGGGAGAGCCAAGTATGCTTGCTAGGCCTTAAGTAAAGTGACAATGTATGTTGCTAATGCAAAAATGTATTGGATTCCAGGAAAAAAAGGTATAATATATTGTTTCATCCATCATATTGTGATTAGGTGACAGTCTTTTCAAGGTTTTATGAAAGACCTGGAGTGAAATATATGGGAAAGAATAAGAAGAACTCAACTCTGCTATTGGAAGAGACTCGTTGTTCAGTCATCAAGTCATGCCTGACTCTTCACAACCCCATGGTCTGCAGCATCAGAGACTTTCCCATCCCTCACCATCTCCAGGAGTTTGCCTGAGTTCATGTCCATTGCACTGGTTCTGCCGTCCAGCCATCTTATCCTCTGTCACCCTCTACTCCTGTCTTCTGTGTTCCCCAGCATCAGGGTCTTTTCCTATGAGTTGGCTGTTGGCATCAGGTGGCAAAGACGCATTACTGATAATGAAGTGATCATCATGACTTAACAGTAGTAGAGTCAAAAAAAACCCAAATACTGTCCCACAAAGTACCACTGCATTAGGAACAAATTCCTCAGTTTCAGCACTGATATATCTGCCAAACCCATCTACTTCATCCTGTGTCAACCATCTCCATTGTCTGCATTCAAACGTATATAATCTCTCATCTCAACAACTAAGATAGCCTCATAGCTGATCTCCATAAGTCCACTTTTCTTGACCATGATTATTTTAAAAAAAATTAATTTTTATGCAAAAGAAAAGTACATTTTTAAAATATTAATATATCTTGCTCTTTCTCAACCAACTTAAGGTCGTCAAAGACTATTATTCCTTTTTTCCACTTACAGACTAATGACGTCATCAAATGTTGCTGGAAAACTCAATTCCATGTCCCCAGTTTCCAATGATAAATAGCTCTTATTTAACTTCTGTCACTTTTTTTCTAGAATTATGAAAGTTTTCAGTTGTCACATGAAAATTTTAGACAGACCAAGCAGAAACAGTTGATAACTTTTATCAGTAAGAATTTTAGCAAATCATGAAACTCTTACTCAAAAAGTTTGTTAGGTGAAGAAAAGGGAATGGTTTCCATCCATTACTGGCATATGAGGTATTATGGGTATATGAGGTATTACAGGTATATAATATAAAGTAGCAATTTATGTTTCTCTTTGCAGACATGGGAGAGCCAAGTATGCTTGCTAGGCCTTAAGTAAAGTGACAATGTATGTTGCTAATGCAAAAATGTATTGGATTCCAGGAAAAAAAGGTATAATATATTGTTTCATCCATCATATTGTGATTAGGTGACAGTCTTTTCAAGGTTTTATGAAAGACCTGGAGTGAAATATATGGGAAAGAATAAGAAGAACTCAACTCTGCTATTGGAAGAGACTCGTTGTTCAGTCATCAAGTCATGCCTGACTCTTCACAACCCCATGGTCTGCAGCATCAGAGACTTTCCCATCCCTCACCATCTCCAGGAGTTTGCCTGAGTTCATGTCCATTGCACTGGTTCTGCCGTCCAGCCATCTTATCCTCTGTCACCCTCTACTCCTGTCTTCTGTGTTCCCCAGCATCAGGGTCTTTTCCTATGAGTTGGCTGTTGGCATCAGGTGGCAAAGACGCATTACTGATAATGAAGTGATCATCATGACTTAACAGTAGTAGAGTCAAAAAAAACCCAAATACTGTCCCACAAAGTACCACTGCATTAGGAACAAATTCCTCAGTTTCAGCACTGATATATCTGCCAAACCCATCTACTTCATCCTGTGTCAACCATCTCCATTGTCTGCATTCAAACGTATATAATCTCTCATCTCAACAACTAAGATAGCCTCATAGCTGATCTCCATAAGTCCACTATTATTCTTTGACCATGATTATTCTTTCCAATCCATTCATCACAGGGCAGTGTTAACAACCCTTAGAAAATTCAAATAAATTATTTGACACTGTCAAGGCTTCCTTTTGCTGTCTGGATCAAAACAAAAATTCCTAACAAGGCTTTAAAAAACCTGCATTACCTGAAACCTCCTGCTACAGTATCATGTCCCATGGTTTCAGTTATCTACTGTTGGATAACAAGGCCCTGGAAACCTTCATGGATAAATTAACATTATCATGCATTTGTTTATAATATTACAATATGAGCAGAGCTTGAAAAGGACAGCCCATCTCTGTTGCACTTAGCCTCAGCTAGGGCCACTCAACTCAAGTCAGAGGATGCACTTCCAATATGACTCACATAATGTCTGGAAAATTGTTTTGTCTGTAGACTGGAAGATCAGCTAGGGCTGTGAGCAAGGGGCTTCAATATATGGTTCCCCTCCTTGCTGCTGATAGGGCTTCCTCACAGTGAGGAAGCTATGCTTCAGGAAGGAGAAAACTGAAGCAGCCTCTCTTATTAAATTCTAGGATCAGAACCAGTATTACCCCCACCATACTTTATTCACTAAAGTAGTCACAGCCCCAGCCCAGATTCAAGATGAACAATGTTTGGATATTCTTGTGGCAGCAAAGAATTTGCAACAGTATTTAATCCCTCAAACCCATCATGTTCCTTCTTTCTTTGTTCCAGTCTCTCAGCATCTATCAGCATGAGAGAGCATCCATCATGTTTTTTCCCGTTCTCCATAACAGGTCTCTAATTTACATCGATGCCATGGCCATAGCCTAGCATCAGGGTCCCTTTTCCTATGAGTTGGCTGTTGGCATCAGGTGGCAAAGACGCATTACTGATAATGAAGTGATCATCATGACTTAACAGTAGTAGAGTCAAAAAAAACCCAAATACTGTCCCACAAAGTACCACTGCATTAGGAACAAATTCCTCAGTTTCAGCACTGATATATCTGCCAAACCCATCTACTTCATCCTGTGTCAACCATCTCCATTGTCTGCATTCAAACGTATATAATCTCTCATCTCAACAACTAAGATAGCCTCATAGCTGATCTCCATAAGTCCACTATTATTCTTTGACCATGATTATTCTTTCCAATCCATTCATCACAGGGCAGTGTTAACAACCCTTAGAAAATTCAAATAAATTATTTGACACTGTCAAGGCTTCCTTTTGCTGTCTGGATCAAAACAAAAATTCCTAACAAGGCTTTAAAAAACCTGCATTACCTGAAACCTCCTGCTACAGTATCATGTCCCATGGTTTCAGTTATCTACTGTTGGATAACAAGGCCCTGGAAACCTTCATGGATAAATTAACATTATCATGCATTTGTTTATAATATTACAATATGAGCAGAGCTTGAAAAGGACAGCCCATCTCTGTTGCACTTAGCCTCAGCTAGGGCCACTCAACTCAAGTCAGAGGATGCACTTCCAATATGACTCACATAATGTCTGGAAAATTGTTTTGTCTGTAGACTGGAAGATCAGCTAGGGCTGTGAGCAAGGGGCTTCAATATATGGTTCCCCTCCTTGCTGCTGATAGGGCTTCCTCACAGTGAGGAAGCTATGCTTCAGGAAGGAGAAAACTGAAGCAGCCTCTCTTATTAAATTCTAGGATCAGAACCAGTATTACCCCCACCATACTTTATTCACTAAAGTAGTCACAGCCCCAGCCCAGATTCAAGATGAACAATGTTTGGATATTCTTGTGGCAGCAAAGAATTTGCAACAGTATTTAATCCCTCAAACCCATCATGTTCCTTCTTTCTTTGTTCCAGTCTCTCAGCATCTATCAGCATGAGAGAGAGCATCAGAGAATTTTACATGGATAAACACATATAAGAAAAATAGATTAAAATTTACATCTGTTCTCCATAACAGGTCTCTAATTTACATCGATGCCATGGCCATAGCCTAGATGAAAGGATTTTTAAATTGTGCCTTAGGCTAAATTATCAATCTTAATATTACTAATCAAGATTTATCAGAAAATAAAGGTCTGAAGCCTAACTTAAGTTTGTTTCTCCTGCTCTTCTTCTAAGCTTTCATACCCTGAAATTCAGTTTGTAATTTACTTGGCCTCACTTGATCATCAGCCAGAGACTGACAGAGGAAAGATGATATACAAATAAAGGGAGTTGAAGAGTTAAGGGAGAGAGAAAGAAACAGAGAGGGAGAGAAAGAGCACACAGAGCCCTTAATTAAACAGAATTTATCCTGCAAAATCTCTTCAGCTTTACGGTCATTTAAACTCAAATATATTAAATCAAGCATCCTTATTTTGTAAAATTTCTCAAAGAAAAACACTAGAAATGTCTATATATGTAGAATAAAATCATAATAGATATGAAAAAAATAAAGCCAACAAATATTCCTAGAAAAAATTTGCAAGCATTTGGAAATTATTTGATAAAATCTTGATTAACAAGCAATTTGCATTACAGTTAATTCCTTTGGAAGCAGGTATTAACCAGAGGAAATAGATAGGAATTTGAGTACTATGTTATACTAAAAGAAAATTACACATTTTTTCATTTATGAGGAATTTGATTCAAGATGTATGAAATTTATCACATAATGT
This sequence comes from Tragulus kanchil, assembly GCA_022376925.1. Lineage (NCBI taxonomy): Eukaryota > Metazoa > Chordata > Mammalia > Artiodactyla > Tragulidae > Tragulus > Tragulus kanchil. The sequence goes on along the minus strand of JAIOJX010000004.1, from coordinate 117,011,737 downwards.
CTGGAAAATTGTTTTGTCTGTAGACTGGAAGATCAGCTAGGGCTGTGAGCAAGGGGCTTCAATATATGGTTCCCTCCTTGCTGCTGATAGGGCTTCCTCACAGTGAGGAAGCTATGCTTCAGGAAGGAGAAAACTGAAGCAGCCTCTTTTATTAAATTCTAGGATCAGAACCAGTATTACCCCCACCATACTTTATTCACTAAAGTAGTCACAGCCCCAGCCCAGATTCAAGATGAACAATGTTTGGATATTCTTGTGGCAGCAAAGAATTTGCAACAGTATTTAATCCCTCAAACCCATCATGTTCCTTCTTTCTTTGTTCCAGTCTCTCAGCATCTATCAGCATGAGAGAGAGCATCAGAGAATTTTACATGGATAAACACATATAAGAAAAATAGATTAAAATTTACATCTGTTCTCCATAACAGGTCTCTAATTTACATCGATGCCATGGCCATAGCCTAGATGAAAGGATTTTTAAATTGTGCCTTAGGCTAAATTATCAATCTTAATATTACTAATCAAGATTTATCAGAAAATAAAGGTCTGAAGCCTAACTTAAGTTTGTTTCTCCTGCTCTTCTTCTAAGCTTTCATACCCTGAAATTCAGTTTGTAATTTACTTGGCCTCACTTGATCATCAGCCAGAGACTGACAGAGGAAAGATGATATACAAATAAAGGGAGTTGAAGAGTTAAGGGAGAGAGAAAGAAACAGAGAGGGAGAGAAAGAGCACACAGAGCCCTTAATTAAACAGAATTTATCCTGCAAAATCTCTTCAGCTTTACGGTCATTTAAACTCAAATATATTAAATCAAGCATCCTTATTTTGTAAAATTTCTCAAAGAAAAACACTAGAAATGTCTATATATGTAGAATAAAATCATAATAGATATGAAAAAAATAAAGCCAACAAATATTCCTAGAAAAAATTTGCAAGCATTTGGAAATTATTTGATAAAATCTTGATTAACAAGCAATTTGCATTACAGTTAATTCCTTTGGAAGCAGGTATTAACCAGAGGAAATAGATAGGAATTTGAGTACTATGTTATACTAAAAGAAAATTACACATTTTTTCATTTATGAGGAATTTGATTCAAGATGTATGAAAATTTATCATGAATCAATATTGTAGCTAATAAGTAAAACATATGTGGGTTGGCCAAGACTATATATATTCCTGCAATAAATTTTATATTGAATTAATAATCATTGAAGCCATTAAAATGTTTTCTGAAACATTATAAGCTGGTTCACAATAAAATTGCACCAACTATGAGTACCCAGTACAGAATATGAAATAAATACAACATTGAGTCTTATTTCATATACATAGTTTGCTTATCCTACAAAGATAACCTTCCATATCATATTTCATATGTATAACTTACATGTTACATTAAGAAGAACAAGAATCTTGTTGTGACATGTAAAAATGTGCAATGAGGACATGAAGAACTTACAAGAGCCAAAAAGTCACAAACTGGTTTCAGTTCATATTTAAGGTCAAGTTTTGTACATCTTATGAAAAGACTATGAGAACTAGGGCTCTGACCAGAGAGAGGCTGCCTGTACAGGATTATTTTCTGGGCATTGGAAGGTCATCTGACCTTTAACAATTTAGCCAACATGACAGTACAATATTCAGAATTTACTAAAAAAACATTCATTATACTTCTATATACAGTTTATGCATTAAATTAATTTTCCTAAAACATAAATGATTTTCCATATGACTCTTTTTAACCAAGGAGCCTGAAGAGCATGAAGTTACTGATCTTATAGGTGAATAATGAAGAGGAAAAGACCAGAAGGGAAATGAAACAATTTTACAAGGATGTCTAATACCTGTCAGAAAATATTTGTCTCTGTCACTATATTGCCCAAATCAAATCTATAAGGCAAAACAAATGAAAAACCATATTGTTAGACAGTGTGAGGTTAAAATACAAGGAATGTCAGAGAAAGATAAAACCAAATGGACAGTAATAAAGTCTAATGATTAAATTATTAAACAGTTTACTAGATGAAATATTTTAAACTTCACTGAAAATTTATCATGAATCAATATTGTAGCTAATAAGTAAAACATATGTGGGTTGGCCAAGACTATATATATTCCTGCAATAAATTTTATATTGAATTAATAATCATTGAAGCCATTAAAATGTTTTCTGAAACATTATAAGCTGGTTCACAATAAAATTGCACCAACTATGAGTACCCAGTACAGAATATGAAATAAATACAACATTGAGTCTTATTTCATATACATAGTTTGCTTATCCTACAAAGATAACCTTCCATATCATATTTCATATGTATAACTTACATGTTACATTAAGAAGAACAAGAATCTTGTTGTGACATGTAAAAATGTGCAATGAGGACATGAAGAACTTACAAGAGCCAAAAAGTCACAAACTGGTTTCAGTTCATATTTAAGGTCAAGTTTTGTACATCTTATGAAAAGACTATGAGAACTAGGGCTCTGACCAGAGAGAGGCTGCCTGTACAGGATTATTTTCTGGGCATTGGAAGGTCATCTGACCTTTAACAATTTAGCCAACATGACAGTACAATATTCAGAATTTACTAAAAAAACATTCATTATACTTCTATATACAGTTTATGCATTAAATTAATTTTCCTAAAACATAAATGATTTTCCATATGACTCTTTTTAACCAAGGAGCCTGAAGAGCATGAAGTTACTGATCTTATAGGTGAATAATGAAGAGGAAAAGACCAGAAGGGAAATGAAACAATTTTACAAGGATGTCTAATACCTGTCAGAAAATATTTGTCTCTGTCACTATATTGCCCAAATCAAATCTATAAGGCAAAACAAATGAAAAACCATATTGTTAGACAGTGTGAGGTTAAAATACAAGGAATGTCAGAGAAAGATAAAACCAAATGGACAGTAATAAAGTCTAATGATTAAATTATTAAACAGTTTACTAGATGAAATATTTTAAACTTCACTGAAAATTTTACATGAAAAACTTGAAATAAATTTCAGTGAAAAAATACATAATGCACTCATAAAAATACATTCATTCTGCAACCATTCATACAACATATATGTGTATATATATGTATACATTACAACATATATGTATATATATACATTACACATGTATACACACAAATTTACATGAACACGATTATACAAATGTGTATTTTTTATTTATATGATGACAGGCAATAATAGGTGAAAATTTTACTTCCCATAATATAATTTGTTTCAAAGCTAAATTAAGATGAAATTGTGAATACCCAAATGACCATTTTTAGAGAAACTATAATAGAAAAAAGGAACTCTTGGGGTAAAATAGAACATGAAATTGTAAACATGGGAAGCACTTATTCTTGCTCCATTCTAAGGAAGAATGAACAAGTTCTAGAAGGAAAATGAAGCAAAAGTTTTGCAAATCATTGGTCAAAGAGTTGGTATAGGAGACAGACTGTTAAGAAATGAAAAACTGATTTTAGCCATAACTGTTGGCATCAGTTGGTTTTATTCTATATTTCCAAACCAATTTTGCTGGATATATCACGTGACATTTTTCATTGCAGTAATATGAAGCCCTGTCAGGTTTCTTCTTCTTTTATCAGTCCACCCCTCCAACTGAGTGCAAATTGCATGCCAAGGTGCTGAATCAGCAGAAACATGCATAGTGACGTGGTGACTTTTGCCTCTAACCACGAGACACTTTTCATTTATATTCATGAAAGAAGTACTCTATAGGCATCAAACCATGTACCCAGATCTCAGTTTGTTATTTGATTATCCAACTTAATCCCATTAGACACCGATCTTTTAAATAGCACAAAAATTGCTGACAAAACACCTCTGCAAATATTAAAAATCTCCTATGTAAAGAGTATTCAGTTCTACAGTTAACTTTAGTAAAAGTTGATGTTTACATTGATTTAAATATTAATCAGAGACAACTTTCTCAGTGAAAAGGACACAATTGGGGGGACCTTGCTTTTAAAAAAAAACCATATTGTTAGACAGTGTGAGGTTAAAATACAAGGAATGTCAGAGAAAGATAAAACCAAATGGACAGTAATAAAGTCTAATGATTAAATTATTAAACAGTTTACTAGATGAAATATTTTAAACTTCACTGAAAATTTTACATGAAAAACTTGAAATAAATTTCAGTGAAAAAATACATAATGCACTCATAAAAATACATTCATTCTGCAACCATTCATACAACATATATGTGTATATATATGTATACATTACAACATATATGTATATATATACATTACACATGTATACACACAAATTTACATGAACACGATTATACAAATGTGTATTTTTTATTTATATGATGACAGGCAATAATAGGTGAAAATTTTACTTCCCATAATATAATTTGTTTCAAAGCTAAATTAAGATGAAATTGTGAATACCCAAATGACCATTTTTAGAGAAAATATAATAGAAAAAAGGAACTCTTGGGGTAAAATAGAACATGAAATTGTAAACATGGGAAGCACTTATTCTTGCTCCATTCTAAGGAAGAATGAACAAGTTCTAGAAGGAAAATGAAGCAAAAGTTTTGCAAATCATTGGTCAAAGAGTTGGTATAGGAGACAGACTGTTAAGAAATGAAAAACTGATTTTAGCCATAACTGTTGGCATCAGTTGGTTTTATTCTATATTTCCAAACCAATTTTGCTGGATATATCACGTGACATTTTTCATTGCAGTAATATGAAGCCCTGTCAGGTTTCTTCTTCTTTTATCAGTCCACCCTCCAACTGAGTGCAAATTGCATGCCAAGGTGCTGAATCAGCAGAAACATGCATAGTGACGTGGTGACTTTTGCCTCTAACCACGAGACACTTTTCATTTATATTCATGAAAGAAGTACTCTATAGGCATCAAACCATGTACCCAGATCTCAGTTTGTTATTTGATTATCCAACTTAATCCCATTAGACACCGATCTTTTAAATAGCACAAAAATTGCTGACAAAACACCTCTGCAAATATTAAAAATCTCCTATGTAAAGAGTATTCAGTTCTACAGTTAACTTTAGTAAAAGTTGATGTTTACATTGATTTAAATATTAATCAGAGACAATTTCCAGTGAAAATGAAAAGAAATGAGTGTCTCAAGATAAGAAAATCTTACAGGACACAATGAGACCTGGGGAGAGGAGCCGACCTTTTGCGTTTTTTTCTTAGAACTCTGGAAATTCTCAGGAATGCTCTTACCATAAAAAGGGCAATGGTTTAGTTTCTTCAAAAACATAGACATGAAGTCCATCCCCACTTTCTGGAGGTCTTTTAACTCACATGGAATTTAGGATCATATTAACATTGATCTATAAGTGTACTTATGGAAAGCTATAAATGCTGAACAGTTTTTAAAATATATATCCTGTAACAACATGATCAGGAACAAAACTAAAAGGAAAATGTAAAAAGCACACATCCACATAAGTAGTTTCCACAAACAATAGAATCTTTTCTCTAAAGACAATATGAAAAGTTTCTAAAATCAAAATATAAACACATGGCATAAAATATTCACATTACTGAGGAATTTTTTCCATATAAATGAGCAAATATTAACAATCCTACTGCAAAGACAAACCAAAATTTCAGTACTGCTCAAATGGTTTTGGCACTATTTCATGGAGGGGAAGAAGAGAAAGGACATCTGGTGCTAAATTGAAGCCATGCTCTAAATTGAACAAGAAATACTTTCTTCTTTCGTCTTTACCTCCCATCTATAATTTTCATGATGTTTGTCTTAATTTCAGAGAAGAGTCAGAAGATGCTACTGAAGAAGGATCTCATCACTTCTGTGTAAAACCTTATATGCTATGAAAAGAAGTTTCTCTTTTAAGCAAAGAATGATGGTGATGTCTTGCTTTAGGGTAAGTTACAAGATCGTAATTTTCCAGAAGGATAACAATAGTATCAGACTGTGGAAAAGAATTAGTGGAGGTAAGACAAGTTTCACTGACAGCAATTGAGAGTGATGCAGCAGTCTAGGAGACACACTGGGAGTGCTGAATAAAACTCTTAGCAAGAGGAGAAAAAAGGAAATGGACTTACAGACATTTAAGGGCCAGCTATACTTCATAAAAGCTGAAGTTTTTTAAAGACATTTAAGAGGTATATTTGGTAATTCAATAGATTATGAAATGTTAGGAATAACTAAGAGTCGTAGAAAACAGTAAATTTTGATATTTAATAGGTTGATTGATGACATTTTCAGGCAACTAACATGGGAGAAGAAACGATCTAGCAGGGAAGGTAAATTCAGTTTGGGAAGATAAGAAAATCTTACAGGACACAATGAGACCTGGGGAGAGGAGCCGACCTTTTGCGTTTTTTTCTTAGAACTCTGGAAATTCTCAGGAATGCTCTTACCATAAAAAGGGCAATGGTTTAGTTTCTTCAAAAACATAGACATGAAGTCCATCCCCACTTTCTGGAGGTCTTTTAACTCACATGGAATTTAGGATCATATTAACATTGATCTATAAGTGTACTTATGGAAAGCTATAAATGCTGAACAGTTTTTAAAATATATATCCTGTAACAACATGATCAGGAACAAAACTAAAAGGAAAATGTAAAAAGCACACATCCACATAAGTAGTTTCCACAAACAATAGAATCTTTTCTCTAAAGACAATATGAAAAGTTTCTAAAATCAAAATATAAACACATGGCATAAAATATTCACATTACTGAGGAATTTTTTCCATATAAATGAGCAAATATTAACAATCCTACTGCAAAGACAAACCAAAATTTCAGTACTGCTCAAATGGTTTTGGCACTATTTCATGGAGGGGAAGAAGAGAAAGGACATCTGGTGCTAAATTGAAGCCATGCTCTAAATTGAACAAGAAATACTTTCTTCTTTCGTCTTTACCTCCCATCTATAATTTTCATGATGTTTGTCTTAATTTCAGAGAAGAGTCAGAAGATGCTACTGAAGAAGGATCTCATCACTTCTGTGTAAAACCTTATATGCTATGAAAAGAAGTTTCTCTTTTAAGCAAAGAATGATGGTGATGTCTTGCTTTAGGGTAAGTTACAAGATCGTAATTTTCCAGAAGGATAACAATAGTATCAGACTGTGGAAAAGAATTAGTGGAGGTAAGACAAGTTTCACTGACAGCAATTGAGAGTGATGCAGCAGTCTAGGAGACACACTGGGAGTGCTGAATAAAACTCTTAGCAAGAGGAGAAAAAAGGAAATGGACTTACAGACATTTAAGGGCCAGCTATACTTCATAAAAGCTGAAGTTTTTTAAAGACATTTAAGAGGTATATTTGGTAATTCAATAGATTATGAAATGTTAGGAATAACTAAGAGTCGTAGAAAACAGTAAATTTTGATATTTAATAGGTTGATTGATGACATTTTCAGGCAACTAACATGGGAGAAGAAACGATCTAGCAGGGAAGGTAAATTCAGTTTGGGACTCGTTGAGGTTGAGAAGGTTTGGAAGATCCATTTGGCTACGCTGAAAGAAACCTAAAAATACAGTAATAATCTGTCAGAAAAAATCAAATTTATGCTCCCTAGTTAGTAGTTGTGACCAAGGACTCCAATGATGTCCTTTGTAAAGTAAGTAGAGAGAAAGACTTGAGAGTAGTACAAATGGTGGAAACTTTGGAAAAGAAAACATTAAAAAAGATTAAATAAAATAAAAGCTGTGCCTGAGAGTTCTAGACTCCAGAGCCAGACTGCCAAGGTTCCTCATATTCCTCTACCATCCTTACCTAATTCCTCTCTGCTTCAGTTTTCTCCAACTGCAAAAATGAGTATAAGGACAATATTCACTTCATAGGATTATTTTGTGAGTTAAATCGTCCACTGTGCATAAAATATCTGGCAGGTATTTCTTCTCCATTCAATAATTTATTATAAGCATGTACTGTAGATTCAGCAGCTAGGCCCGGTAGTACAAGACTATAATTATCTGTTATCTAAGAAGTCATTGTACAGACATTGTGACTTGAAAATCTAGAAAGGATACTTTGCTACTGCCACCACCACACCCCCCAAAAACCCCCCAATATATCTCCCATTATTGATTAAAATTAAAACACCCTTCCTCATGGCAAGACTTTTAATATAAAATTCTGAGTAAATTTTAACACGAAGAGTATTGGAAAAGTAATATCATCACTTAAATTTATAGTAGAAAACTAGAAGACTTAACTTTCATTCTTTCCTCAGAACATATGTTGAAACTGATAACAATAGTATCAGACTGTGGAAAAGAATTAGTGGAGGTAAGACAAGTTTCACTGACAGCAATTGAGAGTGATGCAGCAGTCTAGGAGACACACTGGGAGTGCTGAATAAAACTCTTAGCAAGAGGAGAAAAAAGGAAATGGACTTACAGACATTTAAGGGCCAGCTATACTTCATAAAAGCTGAAGTTTTTTAAAGACATTTAAGAGGTATATTTGGTAATTCAATAGATTATGAAATGTTAGGAATAACTAAGAGTCGTAGAAAACAGTAAATTTTGATATTTAATAGGTTGATTGATGACATTTTCAGGCAACTAACATGGGAGAAGAAACGATCTAGCAGGGAAGGTAAATTCAGTTTGGGACTCGTTGAGGTTGAGAAGGTTTGGAAGATCCATTTGGCTACGCTGAAAGAAACCTAAAAATACAGTAATAATCTGTCAGAAAAAATCAAATTTATGCTCCCTAGTTAGTAGTTGTGACCAAGGACTCCAATGATGTCCTTTGTAAAGTAAGTAGAGAGAAAGACTTGAGAGTAGTACAAATGGTGGAAACTTTGGAAAAGAAAACATTAAAAAAGATTAAATAAAATAAAAGCTGTGCCTGAGAGTTCTAGACTCCAGAGCCAGACTGCCAAGGTTCCTCATATTCCTCTACCATCCTTACCTAATTCCTCTCTGCTTCAGTTTTCTCCAACTGCAAAAATGAGTATAAGGACAATATTCACTTCATAGGATTATTTTGTGAGTTAAATCGTCCACTGTGCATAAAATATCTGGCAGGTATTTCTTCTCCATTCAATAATTTATTATAAGCATGTACTGTAGATTCAGCAGCTAGGCCCGGTAGTACAAGACTATAATTATCTGTTATCTAAGAAGTCATTGTACAGACATTGTGACTTGAAAATCTAGAAAGGATACTTTGCTACTGCCACCACCACACCCCCAAAACCACCCAATATATCTCCCATTATTGATTAAAATTAAAACACCCTTCCTCATGGCAAGACTTTTAATATAAAATTCTGAGTAAATTTTAACACGAAGAGTATTGGAAAAGTAATATCATCACTTAAATTTATAGTAGAAAACTAGAAGACTTAACTTTCATTCTTTCCTCAGAACATATGTTGAAAATGCTGAGGAAAACAAATGCCGAGGCACTGAGCCTCAGAAACGGAGTGAAGAAACCAGACAAAGAGACAGGCTCTAGAAAGACAAGCCTGGGATGAACAGTCTTTCAGCCTGCATTCAACTAATTCCTCCTGACCCAGAAGTTTTGATGAGCAGTGCTTTCCTGTCATCATCACAGAGTTGTTCTACCACTACTTCATTTTCTTTTTTTGTGGACTAGGTGACAAAATCCATGTAGCATGCTTAGCATAGTGTCTGTCATATAATATCTGCTCAGTAAATGTTGTCTATGGTTCTTTATGTTTCAGGCTGTACCAAACTCCTGCTGGCTCACAAGAATCCTATACCATTCTCTCCCATAGATGTGACACAATTGTCAAGAAACACTCTCAGGGATATTTTGTGAAAGTGCATCTCTATGCCTTGAGCTTCCCAGACAGTAAAGAATCTCCCTGCAATGTGGGAGACCTGGGTTCAATCCCTGGCTCAGGAAGATCCCCTGAAGTAGGGAATGGCAACCTACTGCAGTATTCTTGTCTGGAGAATTCCATGGACAGAGCACAAAGAGTCGGACATGACTGAGTGACTAACACACACATAACTAGGAAAGAGATGACAGTTACAAAGGAATAACAACAATCATGTTAATACAGAGTATTCAGACAGCGCCAGATTCTATGTTATCATAGTATACAATATTTAGTAAATGAAACATTTAGTCTATGGACTGCCCCTCTTTCTAAAAGTTAATTCCAAGTATTATCAAAAAAAGTCCACTTGGACTCTGTGATTAAATCTCACTGTCAAATTGGATATTTCTTCTCCATTCAATAATTTATTATAAGCATGTACTGTAGATTCAGCAGCTAGGCCCGGTAGTACAAGACTATAATTATCTGTTATCTAAGAAGTCATTGTACAGACATTGTGACTTGAAAATCTAGAAAGGATACTTTGCTACTGCCACCACCACACCCCAAAACCACCCAATATATCTCCCATTATTGATTAAAATTAAAACACCCTTCCTCATGGCAAGACTTTTAATATAAAATTCTGAGTAAATTTTAACACGAAGAGTATTGGAAAAGTAATATCATCACTTAAATTTATAGTAGAAAACTAGAAGACTTAACTTTCATTCTTTCCTCAGAACATATGTTGAAAATGCTGAGGAAAACAAATGCCGAGGCACTGAGCCTCAGAAACGGAGTGAAGAAACCAGACAAAGAGACAGGCTCTAGAAAGACGAGCCTGGGATGAACAGTCTTTCAGCCTGCATTCAACTAATTCCTCCTGACCCAGAAGTTTTGATGAGCAGTGCTTTCCTGTCATCATCACAGAGTTGTTCTACCACTACTTCATTTTCTTTTTATGTGGACTAGGTGACAAAATCCATGTAGCATGCTTAGCATAGTGTCTGTCATATAATATCTGCTCAGTAAATGTTGTCTATGGTTCTTTATGTTTCAGGCTGTACCAAACTCCTGCTGGCTCACAAGAATCCTATACCATTCTCTCCCATAGATGTGACACAATTGTCAAGAAACACTCTCAGGGATATTTTGTGAAAGTGCATCTCTATGCCTTGAGCTTCCCAGACAGTAAAGAATCTCCCTGCAATGTGGGAGACCTGGGTTCAATCCCTGGCTCAGGAAGATCCCCTGAAGTAGGGAATGGCAACCTACTGCAGTATTCTTGTCTGGAGAATTCCATGGACAGAGCACAAAGAGTCGGACATGACTGAGTGACTAACACACACATAACTAGGAAAGAGATGACAGTTACAAAGGAATAACAACAATCATGTTAATACAGAGTATTCAGACAGCGCCAGATTCTATGTTATCATAGTATACAATATTTAGTAAATGAAACATTTAGTCTATGGACTGCCTCTTTCATTAACCAGTATTACTGTCCAACTTTGGCTCTAAAATTTGTTAAGTTGCCAAATGTAAAAATTAAATCAGTAGTAAAAAGAGATATTATGGGAGAAATGTGTCATTGCATTAACATTACCATGGACAGCTGCCCAGGATACTATGGTTATGAAGAAAATAAGCTTCCATACTCTCCCTTTCCCCTCTTTATTTCCTCTGTCCCTCTTGAAAGTACGAATTATTAGCCACAAAATTCATGTTGCTTCTCAGAAAACCAAGTAAAATGGACATTTTCAGATATTTTGTAGCTCTCCTCTTCTCATTAGCTTCAACCCTAAGATGTAAAGGCTATCTAACTGCATGCTTGATATTTTTAAGATTAACCATCTATAATAAAATGAAAGGAGAAAGGAGAACTTTTCAAGCCATTAAAGAATAGAAACATTAGTCTAAAAAAATGTGTGCAAGAAAAAATCTGAAGGATTTTTTCAGTTCCTTCCTCTGTTGGTGCCATTTTAGGACTGGATTTTTCTTTTAAGAAGAGGAACTCAACAGAACAAATATGAATACACAGAAGCATACTTCAAATCATGATCATTATCATTAGACCAGCTATTTAATGCATCTAAACAAAGTTAGCCTCCAATCATATGTGACTTCTTAGTCAAAATGTTTTCTTTATTTTGGTGCCCAAATTTTGTTAAAAATCATATTCCTCTTTTAAATAATTTTATTAGTAGAAGAATGTTAATGATTTACGTACAATTAAATAAAAATTTTAAGTAATTACATATTATAATAAAGTGAACATAAATAAATAAAAGAGAACAGGCTGTACCAAACTCCTGCTGGCTCACAAGAATCCTATACCATTCTCTCCCATAGATGTGACACAATTGTCAAGAAACACTCTCAGGGATATTTTGTGAAAGTGCATCTCTATGCCTTGAGCTTCCCAGACAGTAAAGAATCTCCCTGCAATGTGGGAGACCTGGGTTCAATCCCTGGCTCAGGAAGATCCCTGAAGTAGGGAATGGCAACCTACTGCAGTATTCTTGTCTGGAGAATTCCATGGACAGAGCACAAAGAGTCGGACATGACTGAGTGACTAACACACACATAACTAGGAAAGAGATGACAGTTACAAAGGAATAACAACAATCATGTTAATACAGAGTATTCAGACAGCGCCAGATTCTATGTTATCATAGTATACAATATTTAGTAAATGAAACATTTAGTCTATGGACTGCCTCTTTCATTAACCAGTATTACTGTCCAACTTTGGCTCTAAAATTTGTTAAGTTGCCAAATGTAAAAATTAAATCAGTAGTAAAAAGAGATATTATGGGAGAAATGTGTCATTGCATTAACATTACCATGGACAGCTGCCCAGGATACTATGGTTATGAAGAAAATAAGCTTCCATACTCTCCCTTTCCCCTCTTTATTTCCTCTGTCCCTCTTGAAAGTACGAATTATTAGCCACAAAATTCATGTTGCTTCTCAGAAAACCAAGTAAAATGGACATTTTCAGATATTTTGTAGCTCTCCTCTTCTCATTAGCTTCAACCCTAAGATGTAAAGGCTATCTAACTGCATGCTTGATATTTTTAAGATTAACCATCTATAATAAAATGAAAGGAGAAAGGAGAACTTTTCAAGCCATTAAAGAATAGAAACATTAGTCTAAAAAAATGTGTGCAAAAAAAAATCTGAAGGATTTTTTCAGTTCCTTCCTCTGTTGGTGCCATTTTAGGACTGGATTTTTCTTTTAAGAAGAGGAACTCAACAGAACAAATATGAATACACAGAAGCATACTTCAAATCATGATCATTATCATTAGACCAGCTATTTAATGCATCTAAACAAAGTTAGCCTCCAATCATATGTGACTTCTTAGTCAAAATGTTTTCTTTATTTTGGTGCCCAAATTTTGTTAAAAATCATATTCCTCTTTTAAATAATTTTATTAGTAGAAGAATGTTAATGATTTACGTACAATTAAATAAAAATTTTAAGTAATTACATATTATAATAAAGTGAACATAAATAAATAAAAGAGAAACCATTTTTTAAATTCTGGTTTTAATCAATAAGGGTGAGACAAAGAAAGCCATACTATTGAAGAGACTTTTTCCTTTTGACAAACTACCTGCTTCTGATGAAATCATCAGTTTTTAAAATCTTTCTTCTAAATATTTTTCATAATAAACATATATTTTTATTTATCAGGTATTTATTTTAATTTATTATTTTGAGTAAAGGAAAGGGATATCTGGTATTAAAATGAAAATGAATTACACAAAAACAACCACTGACCAGAAGACACCAGCACACAACAGAAAATTTATATAAAATAGACTTTTGCTGCCCTCTTTTGGAATAAATGTGTGAACAATATCAATTCGAGTCTATGCATTTTACTATTGTCTGTTTCCTACCTTTGCCACGTTGCTTAGGAAACAAAGAGCCAGGATTCAATTATCAAATGCCCTGTTATTAAAAAATTGGAGATTTTTTTTAATTTTATGGATCCAAAAATGCTATCAGTGGAGGATTATTTAACAGCATACTGAATAAGAGTATAATTGTTTTGAATACAACAAATCCAGATTAAATGATAACCCCACAAGCTAAAATAATAATCTTATAATCAATAGTTGGGGTTTCATGTAGCCTTGTAGCCTTGTAAATAGTTATCATAATTTAAGTGTGAACTTCTAGTGCAACATAAAAAGTAAAGAATTTGATTTTGAAAAACATTAGAAAACTTCTTACTCTAGCATAATTAAGAAGCACTGAGTATATTTTAGTTTCTGATACATTTATGTCCATATTGGAAATAATATTGAAACTTGCTGGTCATACTACTATCATTCAACTGTAGTACTCAAATATTTGATGAGCCTGTAGAAATTTTTAAAATTAGATAAGTTCACACAAAGCCTAAGTGTAATCCTACTATTCATCACTTTCCCTTCTCCACCAGAAAAACGATCAAGAAAGATAATGATCTCAAATATTAAACTTAAATAATAACTGTAAATTACATCTGACTCAAACTGATTACAAAATAAAATCAACAAAGTTAAACATACGCATGTGCTTTTGCTCAGATGGGCCAAAAAAAACATCAAGTACAGTGTGCATCAAAAGTCATGTCAGTGTTAGTAGCTAAGCTGTATCTGACTGCGACTTTATGGACAGTAGCTCATCAGGCTTCTCCACACATGGAATCATCCAGCCAAGAATACTGCAGTGAGTAGCCTATTCCTTCTCCAGAGAATCTTCCTGACCCAGGAATTGAACTGGGGTCTCCTGCATTGCAGGTGGATTCTTTACCAGCTGAGCTGCCAGGGAATCAGTAATTCTAGAGAGGAAGAACCTAATATTCTAGGGGCCTATAATACAACACCAACACACAGAACTAAAAACAAAGCCACACCAAACAATTAAAACAATTAAGTGGACTTGTGTGGCGGAAATCCTCATGATAAATAAGAACAATGCTTGTTTTAGAAAAAAAAACTAGTTTTGAGATGGAGTTTTAGAAAACCTTATTCTTAGAATTAAATTTTTTTCCACTACAGTGTAAAAATCACTGACAAAAATTTCAAATATGGACAGAAGCCTTGCTGTAGTCATTCCACTTAAAGAGAAAATTTGAAAATTCTGGGCTACAATATAGCACATCAATAACTAGGATCAACAATTTCAGATGTTAACAGGGATTAGTACATTTAGTATACTAATTTATTTTATGCAAATAAATTTTAATCAATAAAATATCGCTGTACATACAGAATCATAATTAGTAGTCTTCATTTCCTTTTAGGTATTTTTGTAATCCTACTCACATATTCTAAATTTAGATGCCTAAATCAAAATACTTAACTGAATTAATATTTTATAACTACAAATATGGATACCATTTAAATCCTCACCTTACTTTAAAACTGCATAAATTTCACTTCAATTATTACTATTCAAAATTGACAAGATATATAAACCCAATGACAAACAAAAATTATCAACTGTTTGACAAATCTTAAATTATTGGAAGTCAGTAAAATTTCTGAACAAGCTTTGGGCTAGAAGGTCATCCTATAAATGAGGTATTAAATGAAGCTAAATGGTGTGGTCTTATTATAGGAGTCGAAACACCCAGGTGCAACTGACCATATTGGATACTGTAGAGTAAGCCTAGATCTATAGATAAGTAAATTGTTTGATTTGGGGTAAGAAAATTAAATAGACTTTGTCTAGACAGAATGACCTCACTGCATACATTTGTTCCCATAGAAACCAGAATCTAATGAAAAGTCCAAATTACTTTATTAAATAAATGTCTTTAGCTATGCATATATGTCGCTTTCTAGCGAAGCCTGGCAATTCTACTTTGGTAACAGCAAATATCATACTGCATTGAAAATCACAGAGAAGTCCTGTGATGTGAATGCAGCAAACTAACCATACTCTAATTTATTACTATTTTGTAGTCAGTTATTTCTACTTCCATTTACTACTACATGAATGTTCACATAAGATCCCAGACTAAATTGGAAAGAACCTTTTTGTTTTAAAAAAAAGGATGGGAAAGTTTTTTAGAAAAAACTAGTTTTGAGATGGAGTTTTAGAAAACCTTATTCTTAGAATTAAATTTTTTTCCACTACAGTGTAAAAATCACTGACAAAAATTTCAAATATGGACAGAAGCCTTGCTGTAGTCATTCCACTTAAAGAGAAAATTTGAAAATTCTGGGCTACAATATAGCACATCAATAACTAGGATCAACAATTTCAGATGTTAACAGGGATTAGTACATTTAGTATACTAATTTATTTTATGCAAATAAATTTTAATCAATAAAATATCGCTGTACATACAGAATCATAATTAGTAGTCTTCATTTCCTTTTAGGTATTTTTGTAATCCTACTCACATATTCTAAATTTAGATGCCTAAATCAAAATACTTAACTGAATTAATATTTTATAACTACAAATATGGATACCATTTAAATCCTCACCTTACTTTAAAACTGCATAAATTTCACTTCAATTATTACTATTCAAAGTTGACAAGATATATAAACCCAATGACAAACAAAAATTATCAACTGTTTGACAAATCTTAAATTATTGGAAGTCAGTAAAATTTCTGAACAAGCTTTGGGCTAGAAGGTCATCCTATAAATGAGGTATTAAATGAAGCTAAATGGTGTGGTCTTATTATAGGAGTCGAAACACCCAGGTGCAACTGACCATATTGGATACTGTAGAGTAAGCCTAGATCTATAGATAAGTAAATTGTTTGATTTGGGGTAAGAAAATTAAATAGACTTTGTCTAGACAGAATGACCTCACTGCATACATTTGTTCCCATAGAAACCAGAATCTAATGAAAAGTCCAAATTACTTTATTAAATAAATGTCTTTAGCTATGCATATATGTCGCTTTCTAGCGAAGCCTGGCAATTCTACTTTGGTAACAGCAAATATCATACTGCATTGAAAATCACAGAGAAGTCCTGTGATGTGAATGCAGCAAACTAACCATACTCTAATTTATTACTATTTTGTAGTCAGTTATTTCTACTTCCATTTACTACTACATGAATGTTCACATAAGATCCCATTGACTAAATTTGTGCTTTCAGGACATATTTATAATTGTTAACAAGATTTGACAGAATCAAGAACATAAAGACAGACCTGATTTATTATTATTATTATTATTATTATTATTATTATTATTAGACATTCCTGTCTACGTGTGTGCACATGTGCACATCTTGGTTTGTTTTAAATTTTATTTAGTTTGTCATTATTGTTGTTCTTTTGTGTCTATGTGTGTTCTCATGTGTTTTTATTCAAACAATTTTGCATGCTATAGAGTAAGTAAAGTCTCATCAATTTTTGAACTTTACCACACTAGTATCTCAGTTTGTGTCTTCCTGCATGTGTTTTTATTCCACACAAATTTGATTTATTTATTATTTTTATTATTTTACAGGATTTTGTTGTTTACTACCACACATGGACCCAAATCCGCCATAGGTATACATGTGTCTCCCCACCCCGAGCCTCCCCAAGTCCGTCTCCCCATCTCACCCTATTGTTGTTGTTCTTTTGATTGTAGTTTGCTAAGTTGAGGAAATGGAATATTTAATTGAAGGAATATATAAGGAGAGGTTCAGATGGAGGTCTGTAGTTAGGACTGAAACTTCCTTGATTGGCATAAAGTGTTACTAACACAGTGAGAAGTTAGTAATGGGAGGTATCGTGGCAGAAGAACAATATTTGGACCACTCATATTATCTTTTTATATAGCCAGTATTCACTGATTTATGTCCAAATGGGAGGATCAGGTGCTTACAAATCAAGTTAAAGTGCTGACAATTATTTTGGCTACTTTAAATTATGAAAAAAAGCACAGCAATGAACAAATGGTCGTGGCGAATAATTTAAGGATGAACCAATGATTACTGTGGCTATTGTGTAAATAAATGAATGTCCTGTGATTTTACTGGCTGTATAGATTAGCAGGTATGATGTTTATGAAGTGATTGCAGATTCTTTGAGCAACAGTAAAACAACAGTAAAGCAATATCCATTGCTTCATAGTTTGGAGACTAAGGACCAAATGTAAACTATAGCTGATGAGATATAAGTATGCAGAAGGTACCTTCATTTACAAACAATAATTATGCTGATTTGACCATTTCCAGTAGAAAGGAAAAGTCTGCGGGTGGTCAGTATTTCAGCATTCCTCAATATTATTGCTACTTAGTATTTCTCTTTTTTTTCAGTTTTTGGCTGCTGCCTACAATCAATTCCTATTGCCATTGACAAATCAAACTTCTAACACATCCATCTTTCAAGAACTGGCATAAAAAATCCCTAATTCTGACTTGGCACAGAGTGACTTTTTCAGATCTTCTTTGTTGGGTGTATAGGGAGAAGTGCAAAGGCAAGCCAGGGGACCAGAGGCAGGCTGAGATGAGGCAGGAGAAGGCTGTCTCTTACTGGTCATGTTTAGGGTGCCAGAGGAAAGATTATGACCATCTGAAGAGAAATATGTGAATAAATGAAATCAGATAAATATCATATACCTCAATTTGTACACCAATCCATACATGAAGCTGCCACAATTTAACTCTATTTTTGTGAGAGTTAGGGTTCCATGTCTTAAGGCATCAGCTTGATTACAGGACTTCATAATAATGGAAGATAGCGATTTAGTGGGGAGAATGGGTGTTTAGAAGAGAAGTTATAATCCGTGGATGACAGTAGTTGTAGAGAATAAGGCAATATAAGTCAAAAGAAGCTCCTGTCTTGCTGTGGGCTGAACTTCTTGGGTTTGTACTGAATGTCTGATTTCTGATGTGCTGAGCACTCTGGTACCTGGGTTACATTTGACTGAATATTGGACACTACCATTCTCTTGATGTACTCTTCTGTTTTCCATCTAGATGGAGGTGACTTCTTCAATGACATGGTCTCCAAGAGAGGTTGCAATCCACTTCAGTATTCTTGCCTGGAGACTCCCATGGACAGAGGACCTTGGCCAGCTACAGTCCATGGGATTGCACAGTCGGACACAACTGAAATGAATTCACATGCATGCATGCATTTTTTAGTGGTTGCTTATTAATTTTAATAAAACATTAAACATTATTAATAGTGCCAAGAACCCACTATTAATTAATGATATGAAAAATGCTGATAACTAATAATTATTAGTTATTTAATGTGAAATGTCTTTAATATAATTGATGACAAATGTTCTTTGGAACAATTAGACTGTTTTTGATTTCTTTATGGTAAAAATTGATCCCTTGTTGTATTGTGTGTTTCATAAAATTATTATTTTAATGTGAGGCAAAACTGTCCTAATTATCAAATAGTAATTGACTCATCTTTTCCTTAAATGTATGCTGTGTGTGCCCTACATCTTTTACCTTAAATGTATGCTGCGGGTGGTCAGTATTTCAGCATTCCTCAATATTATTGCTACTTAGTATTTCTCTTTTTTTTTCAGTTTTTGGCTGCTGCCTACAATCAATTCCTATTGCCATTGACAAATCAAACTTCTAACACATCCATCTTTCAAGAACTGGCATAAAAAATCCCTAATTCTGACTTGGCACAGAGTGACTTTTTCAGATCTTCTTTGTTGGGTGTATAGGGAGAAGTGCAAAGGCAAGCCAGGGGACCAGAGGCAGGCTGAGATGAGGCAGGAGAAGGCTGTCTCTTACTGGTCATGTTTAGGGTGCCAGAGGAAAGATTATGACCATCTGAAGAGAAATATGTGAATAAATGAAATCAGATAAATATCATATACCTCAATTTGTACACCAATCCATACATGAAGCTGCCACAATTTAACTCTATTTTTGTGAGAGTTAGGGTTCCATGTCTTAAGGCATCAGCTTGATTACAGGACTTCATAATAATGGAAGATAGCGATTTAGTGGGGAGAATGGGTGTTTAGAAGAGAAGTTATAATCCGTGGATGACAGTAGTTGTAGAGAATAAGGCAATATAAGTCAAAAGAAGCTCCTGTCTTGCTGTGGGCTGAACTTCTTGGGTTTGTACTGAATGTCTGATTTCTGATGTGCTGAGCACTCTGGTACCTGGGTTACATTTGACTGAATATTGGACACTACCATTCTCTTGATGTACTCTTCTGTTTTCCATCTAGATGGAGGTGACTTCTTCAATGACATGGTCTCCAAGAGAGGTTGCAATCCACTTCAGTATTCTTGCCTGGAGACTCCCATGGACAGAGGACCTTGGCCAGCTACAGTCCATGGGATTGCACAGTCGGACACAACTGAAATGAATTCACATGCATGCATGCATTTTTTAGTGGTTGCTTATTAATTTTAATAAAACATTAAACATTATTAATAGTGCCAAGAACCCACTATTAATTAATGATATGAAAAATGCTGATAACTAATAATTATTAGTTATTTAATGTGAAATGTCTTTAATATAATTGATGACAAATGTTCTTTGGAACAATTAGACTGTTTTTGATTTCTTTATGGTAAAAATTGATCCCTTGTTGTATTGTGTGTTTCATAAAATTATTATTTTAATGTGAGGCAAAACTGTCCTAATTATCAAATAGTAATTGATGACTCATCTTTTCCTTAAATGTATGCTGTGTGTGCCCTGAATTTACTTATTAGACCGCTGCTAGATTTGATTGACCTAAAGATTTTTTAAGCAGATTTTAATAGACCTGAAGTCTGATTGAAGACTTCTTTGATTCAAAATTGCTGAGAATGGGGACTTTCACAAGAATTTCCAACTCCATAGCATTATAAGATAGCCTGACCTATTTATTCATGATGGGCTGAAGAATAACTCTCTTATAACTGACTTCATTTTATGTAATGACACTGATTAAGCAAGCAATAATGCCTTTTTTCTAAATTAAACAAATATTTATTGAGAAATTTCTATGTGCCAGACGCTATAACAGATCCTGGAAGTATAAGAAAAAATTGTGGAGCTTAATCTGGGGACAGAGGTCTGATATTTCGCAGCAGATATTTTTAAGTAATTTTTTGAAATTGAATATAAGCTACATATAAAAATGTAAAACTCAAATGTATAGCTTGATTTTTACAAAGTGAACCTATTCATATAACCAGTACTGAAAACACAAAATGGATCATTACCGACACCAGATGTACCTTTCAGGTCTCCCTTCACGCACTATATCTTCAAGGGCAAACCCTATTCTAATTTTTTACACCCTAGGTTGGCTTTACCTCATTTCAAACTTTTTATAAGAGAAATCATATAGCACATGTTTCTGACTTTTTAACATTTTGTTTTTAAGATTCATCATGTTCTTGCATATAGTTGTAATTCTTACTTCTAAATAGTCATTTATCAAATGAGTAGAGTATACTTTATATATTTTACTATACACAGAAATCTAGGTTGTTTAAAGTTTGAGGTTATTATGATTGTAAGGCTATGAACATTTTTGTCTTTTAATGAGTATCATATATATATATATACACATGTTACATATATATATAAAAATAGATTTACTAGACCATAAAGTCCACATGTTTAGACAAATTTTGCCAAAAGCCTTTTCCAAAATCAGATTGTATCAATTTCTAATCCCAGAAATAGTTTATGGGAGTTCCAATAATTTCAGATGCTCAATTTCTGTTATTATTGATCATTTCATTTCCACTTTAGACATTCTGGTATAAAGTGGCATCTTAACTAAAGTTTTAATTTGCATTTTCTAGGTGATTGATGAGGTCAAGAACTTTTAAAAATATTAATGGCCATTTGGTTTGCCCCTTTTATAATACCTGTTCAAGCGCTTTACCCATGTTTTTCTTGCTTTATTTTTTGTCTTTATTGCTACTGATTTTTAGGAGTTCCTTATATTTTGTGTATCTGGTTTTCTATCAAATATGTACTTTACATATATTTTCACTTGATAACTTGCTTTTTCACTCTCGTGTCTTGTGATGATAAATTATAAAGAAATTCTTAATTTTATAATAGTTACTTTTTTAAAACTTTCATTATAGTTAGCATTCTTTGAGTCTTATTTCATAAATACATGTATATCCCCAAAGTCATGAAGATATTTAATTTTTTCTTCTAAAAGCTTTATTTTAAAAATGTTTCATATTTATACCTGGAGTGAATTTTGAATATAGTTTAAGGTCAAGTTTCATTTACTTAGCATAGATGGATATTCAGCCAGCCAAATACCATTTGTTACAAATATTATTCTCTGCACTGTCACCTTTGGCATAAACTCAGATGCCCAGTTATGTGGGTGTGTTCATACATTCCATTTGTCTATTTATCTAACCTTAGATCAATAAATACCTCACCATTTTAATCATTATAACTTGATGAGTTTTTGATGTCTAGTGGTATAAAGTATACATATTGAAGCTTTGTTATTCTTCACAATTTTTTCAGGAATTCTTGGCATATTATACGGCACAGATTTCTTTGTAATCTTCTGATAGCAGGCTAGAGGGACTAATTAAATATCCTTAGGTAACATGAAGGTGACACAAAGGTAAGGCACAAGACAAAACTTAAAGGCTGAGTAGCATTTAAACAGGTAGTGGATTTTTTTTAAGTATAAATGTGTGATTGTGAATTTGAAGCAAATCAAGGTTCAGGGAAAACTTCCATTCATTTTCAAATAACATTCCTAAAAGGTTCTGCCCTGTAGGTCTCCTCTAATATTACTCAAAAATAAAAGCTAGAATCCAAATGATCATTACAGACATATGAAATGATACATCCTGCAAATGTTGAAGAGAAAATATTACCTCTAATTTCTCCTTTCTTTCTTGGAATTTAAAGCCATGGAACATTCAGATTCACTGACTTCCTAAAATTAGGATATTCCGGAAAAATGTGAGTGAAACAACAGTTACTTAGCGACTAAGAGAACACATTTTGTCCAGTCCTACACTTTGCATGGTTTGCTTAGAAATAAAAGACAGGATTACTGAGTGTGAAAAGCGAAGAACCTAGATAGTTACTGTTTGTTCCTACATCTACAAAGAGTGTGACAAATGCATGTAAGATCATAAAAGCACCAAATTTGAGATTTCAGGTTATTTGTAGATGGAATAATAAATTAGGAGAGGAGTAAGAAAGCCAAAAATGAACAAGAACAAAAACACCATCTATAAGAAATACACTGTAAATATTATTCTATTGTCAGGGCCTGCCTTACAATGCTAACCAATCTTCACGTATAGATTCTATATGGCAAGAATCATTAGATTGCAATTTGAGCTATGAGCAGAGCATCAATTGTCCTTTCAGATTATATGCCTAGGCTCTGATTTTCATCATAGCTGTTGCCCCAGATAGGTCCTAGGAGTTGATGAGATGATTAGTATACAATCTACCATTCAATACCCACATTTCAATTATCTACAACGGTGGAACTGAATGACCACTTGAATGCACATAAAATCCTCTGCAATTTAGAAACCCTCAAAAAGTCTATTAAGAGTTTTGGAGGGGAAAGCTCAGATGTATGAATAAATTTGAAAGCAGAAGTTATTTGTAATATCAACACTATTTACAGAATGTATTTGACTTTGTAAATAAAAGTTTTAATTTTCTTTATGAATTTAATCATGGACTATCTGGTGGCTCAGCAGTAAATAATCCACCTGCCAAAGCCAGAAATGTGGGTTTGATCTCTTGGTCATGAAGATCCCCCAGAGGAGGAAATGGCAACCTACTCCAGCATTCTTGCCTGGAGAATCCCATGGACAGAGGAGCCTGGCGAGCTACAGTCCATAAGGTCCCAAAGAGGGACACAACTGAGCAACTAAACAATAAGGTTCTGCCCTGTAGGTCTCCTCTAATATTACTCAAAAATAAAAGCTAGAATCCAAATGATCATTACAGACATATGAAATGATACATCCTGCAAATGTTGAAGAGAAAATATTACCTCTAATTTCTCCTTTCTTTCTTGGAATTTAAAGCCATGGAACATTCAGATTCACTGACTTCCTAAAATTAGGATATTCCGGAAAAATGTGAGTGAAACAACAGTTACTTAGCGACTAAGAGAACACATTTTGTCCAGTCCTACACTTTGCATGGTTTGCTTAGAAATAAAAGACAGGATTACTGAGTGTGAAAAGCGAAGAACCTAGATAGTTACTGTTTGTTCCTACATCTACAAAGAGTGTGACAAATGCATGTAAGATCATAAAAGCACCAAATTTGAGATTTCAGGTTATTTGTAGATGGAATAATAAATTAGGAGAGGAGTAAGAAAGCCAAAAATGAACAAGAACAAAAACACCATCTATAAGAAATACACTGTAAATATTATTCTATTGTCAGGGCCTGCCTTACAATGCTAACCAATCTTCACGTATAGATTCTATATGGCAAGAATCATTAGATTGCAATTTGAGCTATGAGCAGAGCATCAATTGTCCTTTCAGATTATATGCCTAGGCTCTGATTTTCATCATAGCTGTTGCCCCAGATAGGTCCTAGGAGTTGATGAGATGATTAGTATACAATCTACCATTCAATACCCACATTTCAATTATCTACAACGGTGGAACTGAATGACCACTTGAATGCACATAAAATCCTCTGCAATTTAGAAACCCTCAAAAAGTCTATTAAGAGTTTTGGAGGAAAGCTCAGATGTATGAATAAATTTGAAAGCAGAAGTTATTTGTAATATCAACACTATTTACAGAATGTATTTGACTTTGTAAATAAAAGTTTTAATTTTCTTTATGAATTTAATCATGGACTATCTGGTGGCTCAGCAGTAAATAATCCACCTGCCAAAGCCAGAAATGTGGGTTTGATCTCTTGGTCATGAAGATCCCCTGGAGAAGGAAATGGCAACCTACTCCAGCATTCTTGCCTGGAGAATCCCATGGACAGAGGAGCCTGGAGGGCTATAGTCCATGGGGTCCCAAAGAGTGGGACACAACTGAGCAACTAAACAATAACCTAATAATAAGTTAAATGATTCATTTATCCAAGTTACTCCACTTTAAATATACTATCAAATGAGGGGCTGGGGAAAGTGATTTAACATGCTCTATAATTATAAATTGGGGCAAGGTTGTTATAAACCCTCTGTAAATAAGAATATGAAAACTTTCCATGTTACTTATTTAAAAGAAGCCTCTTCAACAGGATAAATCACAAGGCTTAGATATCAGGTGTGTCCACCTACAGTAATAACATAAAGAACTGGTATTAACATTTTTGAGCACAGGAATAGAAGTGCTCTTAATTTTTCACATATTTAATCATATTTAGAATTTGAATTATATTTCTATGATAAAAATATTCATAAACAAGCATAAAATAGGTTCCAAGTCTAGAAAATATGTACATAAATAAGGAAAATGTTGTCAGTCATTTCCTACATTGAGAAACTCCTGTACTTTAATGCTTTACTATAATTTTGCAAAAAATCTTAAAAAATTGATTGGTTAGGATGAAACAGTAATGATGTCACATTTATACTGTTTAATTAGAAGTTTAACTTTCCACAGTCTCAGATATATTTTAAAAGTAAAAGCATGCTTACAGACTCACACACACATACTGTAATCTGTTAGAATTATTAAATAAATAGCTTTACAGATTTCCATATGCTGAATAAGCTTCCAAAATGTACACAGAATTTCTAGAGATCAAAGAAATTATTAATATGGACCTTGGTTGCATAAAGCAGAAGTTTAAGGCCTAAGATTTTGAATACTCTTTTGTCATGGACTCACTTCATACATAAAATCCTAGCTATGGTATTAGGCACTGAAGTATTTAGAAATGAAGACAGCATAGTTTTACCTTCAAGAACTCTCAAGTGAGTAAGCAAGAAAGATAGAGATAAATCACTAAGGCCAAGTGGCAAGTGATTTAATGGAATATAAACCAAGTTTTGTAACAACAAAGATAGAGTCACTAATTAAACTTGAAGAGGGACCACTTCACTGAAATGTCATTTGAGCTGTAGTCTCAAGATGAATGATGTTTGCAAATTTTAAAAAGGAGTGATAATTCTGGTTCATAAGGGAGGCTTGAGGATGTAAGTTTGCTGCACTGACCTCCTAATGTCTCATCAAAATGATAGTAAAATTATTTTTTAAAATCAGCAGACCAGAAATGTTTACATATTTCTGAACGATGGAAAGTTACCCACTTACAAGTCAAAGCAACGTAGAATAAAGTGAACAACATCAGGGCCCATGCTTGGCAAATGACTTCTCCATAGGTAGGTTCTGCCCTGGCCTGACCTAGAAAATTCCACATCTTAGGTTGGCAAGCATGATGCCAAAAAAAACTGGCTGTCAGGCATCAGTGATGGTGGTTAATTAGAGAAATTTGTTTAAAGAAGAGCAGTGTTGGCTCTTCCTCCTCTTTGGCTTACAGATAGACAGATATTTATTCTTATTGTGAAATGGAAGTAGGGATTTCTTTTGGGATTTCTTTTGGTAAAGGGCTGATGAGATAGGCAGAGTAGACCCTAAGACAACTGCAGATTTCTAAAATGCACCTGGAGGAATAAAAGGAAAGATATATCCAACTAGAAGTGGGAACTGCTTAGGTGATGCTTCTCTGGTGGCTCAGTGATAAAAATTCTGCCTGCAATTCAGGAGATGCAAGAGATGCAGGTTCTATCCCTGGATCGGGAAGATCCCCTGGAGTAGGAAATGGCAACACACTCCAGTATTCTTGCCTAAAAAATCCCAGGGGGGCTACAGTCCATAAGGTCACAAAGAGTCCAACACAACTGCACACATGCACCCATGGCCTGAGAACTTCTGTGGCTTTTTGTCTGCCAAAACAGGCCAGTTGTAAGTTCTTGAATATTCAGGCAGCACAGCTCTCAGGTTGGGGACACAAAAATAAGGCTAGACAAGAGATGTGGGTTTCACACCATTTGTAGCTAGGATCCTAAGAACTGTTGCCAGCTCTCAGGGGAATTTTCTTGCTTTCTGGCTTTCTTTGGGAGTGGCTCTGGATCTTGGAGGATAATCTCTCATGCACCCTCTCTGGGGCTGCCTTTCTTATTCATAATATCATGTAATACTGCCTAGTGTAACACTATCCAGTTCTCCTTTGACAGGCATTTCTCAAACAACCTACAGTTAAACAGTGTCAGAAGACTAGGTCTAGGCAATAAGCTGTGGGTGAAAGTGACATGAATTTCAGGCTAAAACACAGAAGACCAGAGGGAAGACCATCACCTGACTCTTCTGATGCATCAACAAAAGGAAGCAATGCATGGTTTCCAAAAATACACTCGCATATACTGGGAGAGGAGTAGCTGGAATAGAGGAGGAGTTGGGGCCCATAAGCAACGTAGAATAAAGTGAACAACATCAGGGCCCATGCTTGGCAAATGACTTCTCCATAGGTAGGTTCTGCCCTGGCCTGACCTAGAAAATTCCACATCTTAGGTTGGCAAGCATGATGCCAAAAAACTGGCTGTCAGGCATCAGTGATGGTGGTTAATTAGAAATTTGTTTAAAGAAGAGCAGTGTTGGCTCTTCCTCCTCTTTGGCTTACAGATAGACAGATATTTATTCTTATTGTGAAATGGAAGTAGGGATTTCTTTTGGGATTTCTTTTGGTAAAGGGCTGATGAGATAGGCAGAGTAGACCCTAAGACAACTGCAGATTTCTAAAATGCACCTGGAGGAATAAAAGGAAAGATATATCCAACTAGAAGTGGGAACTGCTTAGGTGATGCTTCTCTGGTGGCTCAGTGATAAAAATTCTGCCTGCAATTCAGGAGATGCAAGAGATGCAGGTTCTATCCCTGGATCGGGAAGATCCCCTGGAGTAGGAAATGGCAACACACTCCAGTATTCTTGCCTAAAAAATCCCAGGGGGGCTACAGTCCATAAGGTCACAAAGAGTCCAACACAACTGCACACATGCACCCATGGCCTGAGAACTTCTGTGGCTTTTGTCTGCCAAAACAGGCCAGTTGTAAGTTCTTGAATATTCAGGCAGCACAGCTCTCAGGTTGGGGACACAAAAATAAGGCTAGACAAGAGATGTGGGTTTCACACCATTTGTAGCTAGGATCCTAAGAACTGTTGCCAGCTCTCAGGGGAATTTTCTTGCTTTCTGGCTTTCTTTGGGAGTGGCTCTGGATCTTGGAGGATAATCTCTCATGCACCCTCTCTGGGGCTGCCTTTCTTATTCATAATATCATGTAATACTGCCTAGTGTAACACTATCCAGTTCTCCTTTGACAGGCATTTCTCAAACAACCTACAGTTAAACAGTGTCAGAAGACTAGGTCTAGGCAATAAGCTGTGGGTGAAAGTGACATGAATTTCAGGCTAAAACACAGAAGACCAGAGGGAAGACCATCACCTGACTCTTCTGATGCATCAACAAAAGGAAGCAATGCATGGTCCACTACACTCGCATATACTGGGAGAGGAGTAGCTGGAATAGAGGGAGGATTCCTCAGCACAAATAAATGGATTCTCGGGACAGTCAGACTGAGAGCAGACTTTACGTGAATAAGAAATCATCTGTCAACATGTTTAAGCAATTTAGATGTAGGAGCTTCTCTAAGGCTATGGCACAACCTAGCCTCTTAGGAAATAGTAGTCAGTGTGTAAACTAATCTGCCTGACTGATTTTAATAAATAAGTTTCATTCGGGACTGGGTGAAGGCTATCAAGTTCACTTCCAGTTATGTGAAGTTTATTTGGTCAAACTATGCCATGGTTAACATATTACTGAGTTGAATCTGTAAAGATTCTAAAACATAAATTAAAAAATTGAATTTTAGAAAGTTTCAAATACATATTTAATTCTTTTCAGTGTGTTAGCAAAGCATTTAATGACATCTTTATGCCAATATTTCACAGAGAAGCAAATGATCAGTATTTTTAACTTTCTAAATACTCTCTTATGTGGGAAATAATTCCTGTATAAAGAAGAGAATGCAGAATAAGGATGATATTTGTCTTATTGAACGGCATTTGTAGGCTTTTTATCTGGGCAGTTGCCAAGTTTGGACTAGGACTTATTTTGGTGTCAGTGGCAAAGTGAAAGCAGATCATAAGCCTGTGACTTTCTGTGGAACATTTCCTAAGCCTGCCACCTCACTTCTGGGTAGGGATGGGAAAATGCTCCATTTCTCTCCAAGCACGCTCGAGGGCTCAAGAGGTCACCTTAATGGTAAGGTGAGAGTCAAAAGCCGAAGGTGGGGAAGTCAATCTCTGGCCATTGGCTATTTTACTATCAATCCCAAGTGGCTCAATGGTGAAGAATCCGCCTGCCAATGCAGGAGACGTGGATTTGATTCCTGGGCCCAAAGATCCCCTGGAGGAGGAAATGTCAATTCACTCCAGTATTCTTGCCTGGGAAATCCCATGGACAGAGCAGTTTGGTAGGCTACAGTCCATGGGGTCACAAAGAGTCTGACACTACTGAGCATTAATCTAACACACACACACACACACACACACACACACACACACACACACCAGTTTCCTTAAGGGGTTTAACTGTCATTCTGTTGAAAAGTTTAAGCACTTATGAAAGCCTTGGGGCAGCAAAAAACATGGTCAATTTTCCACTTTAATATTATAATAGCACTTGTGCAGTACTAAAGCTATACTCACAAGAATTTCTGAGTCTAGAGTGATGTATTAATCATTTTCAGGGTAACAACTTTACAGTGACTGTTCCTATCCTTACCAGTCTTATGACACACAAGTTTCCACATTTACAGATGGACTTTTCCTCTTTTATCATAGTGATGGCCTTATTTTGTGTTTGTTACTATTCATTTTAAATAAAGCAGGTAGAATATAGTTGTATTTTTAAAACTTTTAACACGGCTTAAGAAAAATAATAAATGATGAAGGTCTATTTTCTTCATAATATATCATATGTCCTAAGACACTGTGAATGTTTATATGTCATATACTTTTCTTCTTTTTGAATCTTGAAAAAAAATGATCAGTATTTTTAACTTTCTAAATACTCTTATGTGGAAATAATTCCTGTATAAAGAAGAGAATGCAGAATAAGGATGATATTTGTCTTATTGAACGGCATTTGTAGGCTTTTTATCTGGGCAGTTGCCAAGTTTGGACTAGGACTTATTTTGGTGTCAGTGGCAAAGTGAAAGCAGATCATAAGCCTGTGACTTTCTGTGGAACATTTCCTAAGCCTGCCACCTCACTTCTGGGTAGGGATGGGAAAATGCTCCATTTCTCTCCAAGTACGCTCGAGGGCTCAAGAGGTCACCTTAATGGTAAGGTGAGAGTCAAAAGCCGAAGGTGGGGAAGTCAATCTCTGGCCATTGGCTATTTTACTATCAATCCCAAGTGGCTCAATGGTGAAGAATCCGCCTGCCAATGCAGGAGACGTGGATTTGATTCCTGGGCCCAAAGATCCCCTGGAGGAGGAAATGTCAATTCACTCCAGTATTCTTGCCTGGGAAATCCCATGGACAGAGCAGTTTGGTAGGCTACAGTCCATGGGGTCACAAAGAGTCTGACACTACTGAGCAACTAAGCGTGCGCGCGCACACACACACACACACACACACACACACACACACACACACACCAGTTTCCTTAAGGGGTTTAACTGTCATTCTGTTGAAAAGTTTAAGCACTTATGAAAGCCTTGGGGCAGCAAAAAACATGGTCAATTTTCCACTTTAATATTATAATAGCACTTGTGCAGTACTAAAGCTATACTCACAAGAATTTCTGAGTCTAGAGTGATGTATTAATCATTTTCAGGGTAACAACTTTACAGTGACTGTTCCTATCCTTACCAGTCTTATGACACACAAGTTTCCACATTTACAGATGGACTTTTCCTCTTTTATCATAGTGATGGCCTTATTTTGTGTTTGTTACTATTCATTTTAAATAAAGCAGGTAGAATATAGTTGTATTTTTAAAACTTTTAACACGGCTTAAGAAAAATAATAAATGATGAAGGTCTATTTTCTTCATAATATATCATATGTCCTAAGACACTGTGAATGTTTATATGTCATATACTTTTCTTCTTTTGTTCTAAAAGGCATCTATTCTGAATTTTCATTGAAATATGAATTGATTGGATAAAATATACCTATCTAAATATCTGCATTTATATTCATGAAGTTTTGTTATTGAAATACAAATTAGTATACTTAAAACTTACAAACAATAGACATGATTAATAATGGACATTATTATATACTTAAAGTTTATAAACAATTAATATAGATGATCACATCTATATTTCCTTGATAAATATCCAAGTTAAAAAGGAAAACAGATATTTCTGGAATCAATTGTAGGTCATTTTAAAGTAAAGGTGAAATCTAATGCCACTGGCAAAATTTAACTTTCTCTAATAATTGTTATAATCCACATGAATAAAGCACTGTGATATTATAAAACTTTGGTTGTCTTAAATATGTGTGGTTTATAGTCACAGAAATGTTTGCAAGACAAAACAAGGAAACAAAAAGCATGCAAGAAATAATGATATCATTATGAGAAGCTACAGCTTTCAGTTATAAGATGAGTAAGTTCTGGGATCTAATACACAGTATGGTGATTATAGTTAACACTGTATTGTACACATGAAATTCTCTGAGAGTAAATCTTCAGTGTTTTTACCCCCACCACACACATACACAAATAGTAACTATATGAGGTGATGAATGTGTTAATTAGCTTGTGGTAATCATGTCACAGTGTATGCAAATATTCAATTATCACATTGTACACCTTAAAAAAAGCCCACTGTATAATTTAAATATATACACTTTTTATTTATCAATCATATCCCAGTAAAGCTGAAAAAACTATAATAAAATAAAAGAAGCTATATGTAATAAACATTCAAAAGGTCTATGTGTGTTTAGAAAAAGAAATCCTCCATATTTAAAAAAGAAATCAGTTATTTACCATGAGTATGATAAGTACTAGAATAAAAAATAAAAACATACTAACCTTTGTCTAACTTTAGCCAACACTCCTTTTCATTCTAATATACCTTTCTAAGAGCATATTTAAAAAAAATAAGAACTAGTAATCCTGAACAATGGAATTTTTCCAGTGGTCCAGTGCTTAAGAAGTCCTAAAACTCAGCATTTCATTTAGGCAACACGGCAAGTCTATGGAATAATGAGATGTTGGATTTTTTTAGTCAAAGTTTTTATTTCATAAGCTTTTCTAAAATGCTCACTTATTTAGATCAGGTTACTTTACAGGGAAGTCTCTATGCAGGCTTTATAAAGGTATTCACTAAAAATGAATATATTTGAATAAATGCATATGATCCAATAAAGAACGCTGAGAACAGGACTGAAAGGAAGTGAGTTATGGTTCATAGAAACTACAAAAATTACTAGCACTTCATTAGTTCCCAGACACTAGGGCAAAGCCCTTTACATTAAATCATCTCATTTAATTCTTACCCTAATAATAAGATATGATTAATCATATTGTACAGTGGATATTTATAAAACATGATACATTTTTATTAACATGTTACTTCATAAAATCATACTATGGAACAGGTTCAACCACTTCATAAGGGATCAGAGAGCCATTTAAGCTTAGCCAGATTTATTTACCCACAGTCGCTACTCTCTGAAAGGACAGAAGTTGGGTATTAATATTATAATACATATTAATATATGTATTATATATTATATATTAAGTATATATTAATGTATGTGCCCAGCTTCTGTCTTCAAAAATATTAGTAGGAAAGACTGACTCACAAAACAATTCCTTCTAAACCAACCTGATTAAGTTTTAGGATTTCAAAAGGAACCATGAAGAAAATAAAAATCCCAAAACAAAATATGTCACAGTGTATGCAAATATTCAATTATCACATTGTACACCTTAAAAAGCCCACTGTATAATTTAAATATATACACTTTTATTTATCAATCATATCCCAGTAAAGCTGAAAAAACTATAATAAAATAAAAGAAGCTATATGTAATAAACATTCAAAAGGTCTATGTGTGTTTAGAAAAAGAAATCCTCCATATTTAAAAAAGAAATCAGTTATTTACCATGAGTATGATAAGTACTAGAATAAAAAATAAAAACATACTAACCTTTGTCTAACTTTAGCCAACACTCCTTTTCATTCTAATATACCTTTCTAAGAGCATATTTAAAAAAAATAAGAACTAGTAATCCTGAACAATGGAATTTTTCCAGTGGTCCAGTGCTTAAGAAGTCCTAAAACTCAGCATTTCATTTAGGCAACACGGCAAGTCTATGGAATAATGAGATGTTGGATTTTTTTAGTCAAAGTTTTTATTTCATAAGCTTTTCTAAAATGCTCACTTATTTAGATCAGGTTACTTTACAGGGAAGTCTCTATGCAGGCTTTATAAAGGTATTCACTAAAAATGAATATATTTGAATAAATGCATATGATCCAATAAAGAACGCTGAGAACAGGACTGAAAGGAAGTGAGTTATGGTTCATAGAAACTACAAAAATTACTAGCACTTCATTAGTTCCCAGACACTAGGGCAAAGCCCTTTACATTAAATCATCTCATTTAATTCTTACCCTAATAATAAGATATGATTAATCATATTGTACAGTGGATATTTATAAAACATGATACATTTTTATTAACATGTTACTTCATAAAATCATACTATGGAACAGGTTCAACCACTTCATAAGGGATCAGAGAGCCATTTAAGCTTAGCCAGATTTATTTACCCACAGTCGCTACTCTCTGAAAGGACAGAAGTTGGGTATTAATATTATAATACATATTAATATATGTATTATATATTATATATTAAGTATATATTAATGTATGTGCCCAGCTTCTGTCTTCAAAAATATTAGTAGGAAAGACTGACTCACAAAACAATTCCTTCTAAACCAACCTGATTAAGTTTTAGGATTTCAAAAGGAACCATGAAGAAAATAAAAATCCACAGACTGGAGGAAAATATTTCAAATTATGTATCTGATGAATAATTTGTATTAGGAATATAAAAAGTACCCTTAGATGAATCTATAAGAAGACAAATTCAAGATAAATAACTCAAGTAACTCAAAAAATGAGCAAATGATATAAAAAGCCATTTTACCAAGACTGTCTAAAAAGAAAGTCAAAATCATGTTCAACAATACTAGTCATTAGAGAAATGCATATTTAAAATACAATGAGGGAGGGAACATATGTATACCTGTGGCTGATTCATGTTGATGCTAAGCAGAAACCAACAAAATTGTAAAGCAATTATCCTTCAATTAAAAAATAAATGCACACACATGCACACATACACACAAAACCATGAGAGACCACTTCACACCCACTAGGATGATTATACTGAAAGACAAACAATAGCATATGTGGAGGATACAAGGAAACTGGCTGGAACCCTCCACTGGCTTGTGGGGATGTAAAATGATCCAGCCACTGTGTAAAACAGTTTGAAAGTTTTTTACAAAGTTGAATGTAAATTTACAATGCAACTCAGCACTTCCACTCCTAGGTATCCACCCAAAGATTTTATGTGAATATTCATAGAAGCATTTTCACAATAATCTCAGAGTGAAGCAAAATGTGCATCATCTGGTAAATTTACAAACAAAATGTGGTATATTTATAAAATGAGACACTGTAGAACAATAAAAAAAAGAACAGATTACTGATACATGCTACAGTATGAGTGAACATGCAAAAAAATGTTAAGTGAAAGATTGCTGTTGCTCAGTCATTAGGTCATGTTCAACTCGGCTACCACATGGACCACAGCACACCAGGCTTCTCTCTACTCCACTGTCTCCTGAAGCTTGCTCAAATTCATGTCCATTGAGTCAGAGATGCGATCTAACCATCTCATCCACTGCCACTCTCTTCTCCTTTCCCCTTCAATCTTCTCCAGCATCAGGGTCTTCTCCAATGAGCTGGCTCTTTGTTTCAGGTGGCCAAAGCAGTCAAGCTTCAGCTTCAGCATCAGTCCTTCCAATAAACATTCAGGGTTAATTTCCTTTAGGATGAACTGGGTGTATCTCCTTGCTGTCAAGGGACTCTCAAGAGTCTTCTCCAACACCACAGTTCAAGAGCATTCATTCTTTGGTTTCTCAGCCTTTTTTATGGTCCAACTCTCACATCTGCACATGACTATTGGAAAAACCACAGCTTTGATTATATAGACATTTGTCAGCAAAGTGATGTCTCTGCTTTTGAATACACTGTCTAGTTTGTCATAGCTTTCCTCCAAGGAGCAAGGGTCTTTTAATTTCTGTCTATAGTTATCATCCATAGTGATTTTGAAGCCCAAGAAAATAAAATCTTGTTACTGCTTCCACTTTTCCCCTATTTGCCATGAAGTGATAGAACTGGGTGCTATGATCTTAGTTTTTTGAATGTTGGGTTTCAATCCAGTTTTGTCACTCTCCTCTTTCACCTTCATCAAGAGGCTCTTTAGTTCCTCTTTACTTTCTGCCATTAGAGTAGTATCATCTGCATATCTAAGGTTTCTGATATTTGCCCCAGCAATCTTGATTCCAGCATGTGATTCATCCAGTCTGGCATTTCGCATGATATATTCTGCAAAAGGCATCATATCATATGGTTTCATGTATATGAAAAGCAGGGAAGAAATGTCAAATCTACGAGGAAAGAAAGAGATTGGTCTAAGCTGGGGAGTGGGAGCAGAAATTGATTGATGAGACTAAGGAACTTATGGGGTGATAGAAAGGTTCTAATTTGGGTGGTCGTAAAAGTTATACACCCCTACAAACTACTAAGATCATTTTAACTATAGGTACAACAGGTGAGTTTTATAGAATTTAAAAAAAAGAAGAAGAAGAAGAAAAAGTTCTGTAAGAAATGTGATAAGGGGGATTCCCTGGTGGTCCAGTGGGTAAAGAGTCCACTTTGGCGTGCAAGAGGCACTGGTTCGATCCCTGGCCTGGGAAGATTTCACATACTGCAGAGTGGCTGGACCAGTGTGTCCAATTAATAGCCAGCACTCTGAAGCACATGTGCCCAAAGCCAGCGCTCTGCAACGAGAGAGGCCATTGCAACGGGAGGTCCACAAAGGCCAAAGAATAAAGATGAATGGAAATAAATAAATAAAAATCAAAAACCAATAAGAGAGGCCAAAATTTTTTAAAAAAGAAATGTGATAGGTGCAAAGTTATGCAAAGATATTATGAAAACACTGAGGCATACCCTCTCACTGTACCTGGCTTCTGCATGATATGGTGCCTGAAATGACTCTTTAAGAGTGAACAAAGATCAGCAGTTCATTAGGAAGAAGGAGGCCTAGGCAAGGCGGCAGTGTGAACAATGGCACAAAGGTAAGAAATGGACATGTTGAGACATGAAGAGGAGACTGGAAGAATGGCCAACACTGCCTGTTAGGATTTTGCACCAGCTTGTCAGGTAAATAGAGGCGTGAGGAGGAGTCATTTTTCCTCTCTTTTCTATTCCATTTTGAAAGTAAATACACTATCAATGTGGGGAAAAAAGAGACTCTGCTTTGAGATGGCTCCATGTTGGAAAGTTTACTACCACCCAGGGTACTAAAGACTCACAAGTATGCTGTTTGTAGCCATAATTGCAGAATCCTAGCTACAAATTAATAAAGACTCAAAGCCCTATTCTTCACTTTTATGGCTATTTTCTGTCTATATTGCAAGAAATCCAATCAAAATGGTCTTATTTATATACTAAAGAGAAATGATTGCCAATACATTGACATTATAGGAATTTTTTTCCTATTTTTAATAGGAGTTTTTTTTTTTTTTTAAGATTTATTTATTTATTTTATTTGAGGGGGGTGGGGTGGGGAGGGAGGGGAGCAGGCGGGACACTTCTCTTGGTCTTTCATTTGTCCATTTTCATCCATCTTTGTTCTTTGGCCTGTGTGGGCCTCCCATCGGGGTGGCCTCTGTCGTCACAGAGCACCGGCTCTAGGCGCATGAGCTCCAGAGCTCCGGCTCGGTAATTGGACACATCGATTCAGCCGCTCCATGGCACGTGGGATCTTCCCAGGCCAGGGATCGAACCGGCGCCCCTTACACTGCAAGGCGGTGTCCTTACCCACTGGACCACCAGGGGAGCCCCTTTAATAGGAGTTTTAAATCTCTCAAGAAATACACTCTAATCTACCAAATACTTGGTGCATCATTATTGTTGTTACTGTTTAGTCACTAAGTTGTGTCTGACTCTTTGCAACTCCATGGACTGTAGCCTGCCAGGATCCTCTGTCCATGGGATTTCCCAAGCAAGAACACTGGAATGAGTTGCCATTTTCTTCTGCAGGGGATCTGCCTGACTCAGGGATCAAACTGGAGTCTTCTGCATTGGCAGGAGGATTCTTTACCACTGATCATCCAGGGAAATCCCTTCTTGAAGTCTCAGGCAGTTTCTTGGTGTCACTTCTCAAGTGTTAGATTAGGTTCCACTATGGTAAATTAAAAAGATCTGTAAGGGGCTTCCCTGAAGGCCCAGTGGGTAAAGAGTCCACCCTGCAGTGCAAGGGACATCGGTTCCCTGGCCTGGGAGGATCCCAAGTGCCACAGAGCAGCTAGACCGGTGTGTCCAGTTGTGAGCTGGCAATCTGGGGCACATGCGCCCAGAGCCAGTGCTCTGTAACCAGAGAGGCCACTGCAATGGGAGGCCCACACAGGCCAGAGAATAAAGATGGATGAAATTTTTAAAAAATAAAACAAGTCAAAAAAAAAAAAAAAAGATCTGTAAGACTCAATTTCCCTACTGAGTTTGGATATAGTGAAGGGTGTCATGGGATTATCAGACTGACACTAAACTATGGCAAAATATGGTAAGACAGCATTTTAGACGTAGATTTTAGGATATCACAGATCGTTGTTGATTTTTCACTATCATGTCTGATTCTTTCGCGATCCCTTGGACTGTAGCCCACCAGACTCCTCTGTCTATGGGCTTTTTCAGGCAAGAATACTGGAGTGAATTGCCATTTTCTCAACCAGGGGATTTTCCCGAGGGGTGGGGTGGGGAGGGAGGGGAGCAGGCGGGACACTTCTCTTGGTCTTTCATTTGTCCATTTTCATCCATCTTTGTTCTTTGGCCTGTGTGGCCTCCCATCGGGGTGGCCTCTGTCGTCACAGAGCACCGGCTCTGGGCGCATGCGCTCCAGAGCTCCAGCTCGGTGATTGGACACATCGATTCAGCCGCTCCATGGCACGTGGGATCTTCCCAGGCCAGGGATCGAACCGGCGCCCCTTACACTGCAAGGCGGTGTCCTTACCCACTGGACCACCAGGGGAGCCCCTTTAATAGGAGTTTTAAATCTCTCAAGAAATACACTCTAATCTACCAAATACTTGGTGCATCATTATTGTTGTTACTGTTTAGTCACTAAGTTGTGTCTGACTCTTTGCAACTCCATGGACTGTAGCCTGCCAGGATCCTCTGTCCATGGGATTTCCCAAGCAAGAACACTGGAATGAGTTGCCATTTTCTTCTGCAGGGGATCTGCCTGACTCAGGGATCAAACTGGAGTCTTCTGCATTGGCAGGAGGATTCTTTACCACTGATCATCCAGGGAAATCCCTTCTTGAAGTCTCAGGCAGTTTCTTGGTGTCACTTCTCAAGTGTTAGATTAGGTTCCACTATGGTAAATTAAAAAGATCTGTAAGGGGCTTCCCTGAAGGCCCAGTGGGTAAAGAGTCCACCCTGCAGTGCAAGGGACATCGGTTCCCTGGCCTGGGAGGATCCCAAGTGCCACAGAGCAGCTAGACCGGTGTGTCCAGTTGTGAGCTGGCAATCTGGGGCACATGCGCCCAGAGCCAGTGCTCTGTAACCAGAGAGGCCACTGCAATGGGAGGCCCACACAGGCCAGAGAATAAAGATGGATGAAATTTTTAAAAAATAAAACAAGTCAAAAAAAAAAAAAAAAGATCTGTAAGACTCAATTTCCCTACTGAGTTTGGATATAGTGAAGGGTGTCATGGGATTATCAGACTGACACTAAACTATGGCAAAATATGGTAAGACAGCATTTTAGACGTAGATTTTAGGATATCACAGATCGTTGTTGATTTTTCACTATCATGTCTGATTCTTTCGCGATCCCTTGGACTGTAGCCCACCAGACTCCTCTGTCTATGGGCTTTTTCAGGCAAGAATACTGGAGTGAATTGCCATTTTCTCAACCAGGGGATTTTCCCACCCCAAGGGTCAAACCCATATAATCCCATGTCTCAAAAGCCATCACCCTTGAGATACACTCCACTTGGCCTCCAGAGGTCGCTGGGAAACAGAGATGGATTTACCCACAGCACCGCCTTTTAATAGAGTCTATCATAATCAATTCTATCTATTGCCAACTTCCCTTTTTCTGTTCAACTTATGCACTCCCCCAACAGCGTTTCCTTTCATCACCACCTATGAGTGACCTGTTATTGTGTAACAACAAAATATAGCAACTTTCGATAACATTTATCTTATATAAAATACTGCAGCTTTCAATAACATTTATTTTATTTTGCTCCCAATTCTGTAAATCAAGAATTCAAGCAGGGCTTCCCTGGTGGCCCAGTGGGTAGGGACACCGCCTTGCAGTGCAAGGGGCGCCAGTTCGTTCCCTGGCCTAGGAAGATCCCACGAGCCGTGGAGCGGCTGGACCGATGTGTCCAATAGCCAAGCCGGAGCTCTGGAGCGCGTGTGTCCAGAGCCGGTGCTCTGTGACGACAGAGGCCACCGCGATGAGAGGCCCACACGGGCCAAAGAACAAAAATGGATGAAAATAGACGAATGAAAGACCAATAGAAGTGGCCCGCCTGCTCCCCACCCTCCCCACCCCACCCCAACCAAAATAAATACATAAATAAATAAATAAATCTTTAAAAAAAAAAAAGAATTCAAGCAGACCCCACTGCGGGATTCTTCTGTTTGGCTCTGACTTGAGGCCAGCCAGCAGTCGGTGGATCATCTGCTCTATAGGGTATAGGACTGCTGCACTTTCCTTAGATGACGTGGCAAGAATGGCTAAAACAGTGGACTCAACTGGGACAGTTAACCATGGCCTCTCTGATACAATGGTCTCAGGAAAGTCTGGCTTCTTACCTGTCCTTTTAAGGACTTTCAGAGGTGGTTCTCTGGAAGTCAGCTGTGGAAACTGTCATTCTCTCATGCCCAGAAATTGGAGCTATACCGGCAGTACTGATTTGACACAGAAAACACCCAAAGAAGACACTATAGAGTCCACCTAGGAATGACAGGAGTAGCAGATAGGTAAGAGCAGCCCCTAGAACAACCAATTACAAGCAGAGGTTTCAGCTTAAGCACTGTCATGAAGCACCATACCTCAGGGGTCACGATTCCCATAAGAGTCACACACTAGCTTCTCAGAAAGTACGTAGGCAGGCATGGAGACAGAAAGGCCAGACCTTCCGGAGGAGTCCCACTCAGAGATCTGGCTCCCGGACGATTTCACCCACTTCTGGAAAAAGGAATGCACACCTGTGTCCTACTACACCCTTGTGCACACACAGGCTTCCCCAACCGCAGGCCAGGAAGGTCCTGGGGTCACTTGCTCACCAGCCGACTCAGGACTCCAAAAAACTCAATTCCCACTCCTACCTCGACTCTAAAGCTTACATTGTTACCTCAATTTGGGGGAGGCCCTTTGGTTCTGCTTCTGAATGCGCTTAACGTGGGTGATCTGGGGTGTGTGAAAGTGCACAGAGTTCAGGCACAGGTGTTCACATCCAGGCAGGGCTGGGCTGAGTATGGTTGTTTAGGACAGGTAATAATATTTAAAGTTAATTTTTCTTCTTTTCTCTTTTCTCTACCTCTTTCGTTTTCCCATGAACAAAGAGTGAACAAAGGGACCTAGCAGCTGACAGAGACTGTCACACTGTATCATTTTAAGGGGATTGCATATACATAACCTGAGCAAAAGCTGTCAGTGGTTTCACACTAGATGCCTGAAGACCCAGGGATTCTGGATTCTGTCTCTAAGTTATTTGCTAAATGAGCAACCTTTGAAGGAAATAAGCCTTATGTGACTTAGCTTCTCCCAACTGACACATGGCAAGAATAATCCTCCTACCACCTACCTCACAGGGTGCGGACGCATTAAATGAAGAATGAGACAAAGAAGTGATGTGAAAAAAAAAATTTAAATGAAACAAAACCTTTGAAAATGAAATGAAAGTCTGGCTTCTTACCTGTCCTTTTAAGGACTTTCAGAGGTGGTTCTCTGGAAGTCAGCTGTGGAAACTGTCATTCTCTCATGCCCAGAAATTGGAGCTATACCGGCAGTACTGATTTGACACAGAAAACACCCAAAGAAGACACTATAGAGTCCACCTAGGAATGACAGGAGTAGCAGATAGGTAAGAGCAGCCCCTAGAACAACCAATTACAAGCAGAGGTTTCAGCTTAAGCACTGTCATGAAGCACCATACCTCAGGGGTCACGATTCCCATAAGAGTCACACACTAGCTTCTCAGAAAGTACGTAGGCAGGCATGGAGACAGAAAGGCCAGACCTTCCGGAGGAGTCCCACTCAGAGATCTGGCTCCCGGACGATTTCACCCACTTCTGGAAAAAGGAATGCACACCTGTGTCCTACTACACCCTTGTGCACACACAGGCTTCCCCAACCGCAGGCCAGGAAGGTCCTGGGGTCACTTGCTCACCAGCCGACTCAGGACTCCAAAAAACTCAATTCCCACTCCTACCTCGACTCTAAAGCTTACATTGTTACCTCAATTTGGGGGAGGCCCTTTGGTTCTGCTTCTGAATGCGCTTAACGTGGGTGATCTGGGGTGTGTGAAAGTGCACAGAGTTCAGGCACAGGTGTTCACATCCAGGCAGGGCTGGGCTGAGTATGGTTGTTTAGGACAGGTAATAATATTTAAAGTTAATTTTTCTTCTTTTCTCTTTTCTCTACCTCTTTCGTTTTCCCATGAACAAAGAGTGAACAAAGGGACCTAGCAGCTGACAGAGACTGTCACACTGTATCATTTTAAGGGGATTGCATATACATAACCTGAGCAAAAGCTGTCAGTGGTTTCACACTAGATGCCTGAAGACCCAGGGATTCTGGATTCTGTCTCTAAGTTATTTGCTAAATGAGCAACCTTTGAAGGAAATAAGCCTTATGTGACTTAGCTTCTCCCAACTGACACATGGCAAGAATAATCCTCCTACCACCTACCTCACAGGGTGCGGACGCATTAAATGAAGAATGAGACAAAGAAGTGATGTGAAAACCAAAATAAACCAAAATGTTAGTTCAATGTCTCAATTCCTTGAAAGCAAAGATTGTGACTATGTCTGGGTCATCCGAAACATATCATAATTATTGAAATGAATAGAAACATTATCATTAGTTCTGCAAACAAAAGTAATAATAGTTCATAACTTGTACAGAAAAGATCCTTTAATCCCACAGAACATAAACCAACAAATAATTAGAACCAGTTAGTAATTAGCAAGAAGTATTACCAATTGTCTCGAACACACAAGTTCAAGGAAAAGGCAACATCTGGAACTTTGAAAAATACAAAGAATCCTGGCCTAGTGCACTTCTAAGAAGAAAAATCTTGGTTGCGTTGGAAATAGAAAATAGCGAGGAGACAGAATTTTCCTACAAGCCAGATGGATTATTTTTTAGCTCTTAGGAAATATTGTAACCAGCTACCATAAAAGCCTCTGGCTGAGATGTTTAAAGGTGAGCAGTTCCAGCCTTCAACCAGGCAGTCTGGGGGAGGGGTGAGTCACTGTGCAAAAGAACAGGGAGTCATGTGGTCCAACTGTAAAATAGAAAAATTGCATGTAATTATTTTACAAGCAGAGTGCGACGATGTGAAAGGAAGAACTAATGATGGTGCTCTCAGCTTGTTAGAGGCTTTTCCTTCTGGGGAGCTCAAGGTTACAAGAAGTACTGCTCATTGGAATTTTTTTTTCTTCCTTTTCCCTGGATACATAATGTTACAATAAACCCTGTATGGAGGGGGTTAATGCTGCAAGGATGTTTTTAAATAATTTCTGTGACCAAAGCCGGAGATACAAGCCTGGCAATAATTCTCCCTGACTTCAAGAATCCTGTATTGATTGATTAATTATTCCACCAATGAACTAACAGGTATTGACCTTATCTGGTTGAGTAGCATTTAGCCAAAAGTCAGTAATCTACATCGATCACTTAATGGAACATCAAAGCTCAGCATTCTGACAGGTTTATGTCATTCAGCAAAAATCTGTCTATGTTTTGCTGATACCTTGACCTTTTGTATCAAGCAGTCTTTACAGAAAACGAAAAGCAATGACAAAATTAAATCTTGGAAATAATGCTTTGTTATGTAAAAGGAAGTTCTTCTGGGACTGTCACAAAGAGCTTTTGCTAAGATCCCATTGAGGGGTTTCTTTGCAAACAGAAAAGCAGTTTTCTGCATGCTTGCAATTCATGATACTCTGCTGAAGCATTAAATTATCAAAACAATGAACCCTGGGCTAATTAACACTACAGCAGAGCTTCACAGAGGTAACACTGAACAAATTGGATTCCTTAGGCAGGGGTTCATATAAAGAGAACTAGGGCCAGTGATTCAGAACGGGCAGGATTAGCTACTGTCTATCTTTGCCGATCCTAAAGTCCAGAATCCTAATTCAAATTTTCAGACAAATCCACTGATCCAATCAAACACTTAAACTATTTCAAAAACTGGAAGAGTTTTTTCACAACACGAGCCTCAGTTGATAGTGCCTAAACCCACCTATATAATGATGATTATATACTTTGAAATCAGATTTATATATGGTAAATATGAAAAATACACAGTAGATTCTTGCTATCTCTCTCCTCATTAAGGAAGTAGTGATGAAACCCTTAACAAATACAGCTCAGGGAACGGCCTCTA
This sequence comes from Tragulus kanchil, assembly GCA_022376925.1. Classification (NCBI taxonomy): domain Eukaryota; kingdom Metazoa; phylum Chordata; class Mammalia; order Artiodactyla; family Tragulidae; genus Tragulus; species Tragulus kanchil. Next base: position 116,968,007 of record JAIOJX010000004.1, on the reverse strand, counting down.
GAGTCGTCCCCCCAAGAATTCTCTTCTGTGTCTCTAAGACGAATGTTATCCCGTGAGGTCTGGCAGCGTAAGGGTGCTCAATTCTTATTTGAGAATTCTGATTTTTTTATGTTTTAATTATTCCTCGTGCACTTGACACAAGCACAGTTACTGAGGACTAAGGCCTGCCTCCTAGGAGGATTCTGTCACCTTCTATCACGTGAAGATGATGATTCTATCCATGCAGTGGTTTATCACGGTGCAGCATGCTCTCTCTTTGCATCTCTGCTCCTAATGGCTGCTTTTGGTCTGGAGGATGCACCTTCTAATACGCTAGAGTGCTAAATGGTAAGCCTATGCCACGTAAAGCTCTTTCAGCGTGAAACAGCTATTTTTGTGTGGAACTGTACTTAAAATGTTTCTGACAATTGCCAAGCACCACTTCAATTCATCACGTGCAGTGCACACATCTTATTGGTCCATATGAAGACAAGTCATGGACTGTGTTTCCCATATATTTTGATAAGCTTCTACACTCCAAAATCTAGGTCTATGTCTATGACTTGTTTATTAATTAAAATTGAAATTTCTCTTTACCCACAATGCTTTCCAGTAAATGCTGAATACTTTCCACAACTAACCGAATAATCACTGTCTAGAATAAAAATAGCAAACATACTTCAACCTAGATTTTAATCCCTCTATGCATGTTAATTTATTTCTGTTGTTGTTATTGTTCAGTAGCTAAGTTGTGTCTGACTCTTTGAGATTCTATGGACTGTGGCACACCATGTTTCCCTGTCCATCACTATCTCCCGGAGTTTGCTCATATTCATGTTCATTGAGTTAGTGACCATCTCATCCTCTGCCACTCTTCTCCTTTCCCCTTCAGTCTTTCCCAGCATCAGGATCTTTTCCAACGAGTTGGCACTTCACATCAGGTGGCCAAAAAACTGGAGCTTCCGCTTCAGCATCAGTCCTTCCAATAAATATACAGGGTTGATTTCCCTTAGGATTGACTGGTTGGCTCTCCTTGCTTTCCAAGGGACTCTCAAGAGTCTTCATCAGCGCCACAATTCAAAAGCATCATTTCTTCAGTGTTCAGTCTCATTATGGTTCAACTCTCACATCCATACATGACAACTAGAAAAACCAAAGCTCTGACTATACAGACCTTTGTTGGCAAAACAATGTCTCTGCTTTTTAATACACTTTCTAGGTTTGTCATAGCTTTCTTTCCAAGCAGCAAGCAAGCATCTTAATTTCATGGCTGCAATCACCATCCATAGTGACATTGGAGCCCATGAAAATAAAATCTATCACTGCTTCCACTTTACCCCATCCAGTTGCCATGAGGTGATGCTATTCATGAAGGGGCTGGATATCATTATTTTTTTGAATGTTTCAATCCACTTTTTCATTTCCCTCTTTCACCTCATCAAGAGGCTCTTTAGTTCCTCTTCCCTTTGTCCCCCTAGAGTATTATCATCTACCTATCTAAGGTTATTGATATTTCTCCCAGCAATGTTGATTCCAGTTTGTGGTTCATCCAGTCCAGTATTTCACATGATATACCCTGCACAGAAGTCAAATAAACAGGGTGACAATATATAGCTTGGTCGTACTCCTTTCCCAGTTTTGAAGCAGTCAGTTATTTCATGTAAGGTTCTAACTGTTGCTTCTTGATCCACATATAGGTTTCTCAAGAGACAGATAAGGAAGTCTGGTATTCCCATCTCTTTAAGAGTTTTTCACAGTTCATTGTGATCTATGCAGTCAAAGGCTTTAACAAAAATCAATGAAGCAGAAGTAGATGTTTTTTGGAATTCCTTTGCTTTCTCAATTATTTCTGTGGCACTGGGTAAGTCACATGTCACCTGCAAAATATGGGCATTGCCCTAGGAGAAACTTAAGGTCCATTCTAGCACTTGCATTTGACCATATTTTACTTAGTATCAATAAGCTATTTCAGAATATGCTAATAGGAAAGCTCACACACAAAAAAATAATAATAAGCTGGAGTGACTTGTCCTCTAAGCTAACATGAAATCAGAAAAGGCATGAAATAGGAAAAACACACTTACCTTCAATAACTACATGAGGTGATTTATTAGCAAAGTTCAATGCTTTTAAATTGAAAGTTAGTTTCAGTAAGCATGAAAACCTATACTACAATATGGTTAAAGAAAAATAAAGCTATTATCATTGCACTGTGAGAAAAGGGGATCCTGCAGGGGTGCTGTGTGACAACCTGGAGGGGTGAGATGGGGGGAATAGACATATGACTAATCTGGGATCATACATATTTGTAAACAACAAAACTCTGTAAAAGTAAAAAGTAAAATAAAAATTAAAAAAAAAAATGACTTAACAGGCACAGTTTATATGGTGTCACAATCTCTCTCTCTCTCTCTGATACACACACACATACACATACACACAAAGGCTTTAAAATATTTAGGATCTCTGAGGAAGGAAAGAAGAAATCAGAACTTCATCTGGGCGTTACGTGTTCCTGTGGTTCATTAAACAACGATGAGGTTTAGAGAATTATCAAAAATTTTAAATGGACAGTTTTCATATCAGAGTTATTTTCTGTTTAACTGTGGTGTGATTAAATCAAATCAAGGTATCTACAAAAAAATGTACATCTTTTGTTATGATTTTGTAAAATACATAATGTATTTTGTCTAAAAATAGTCCTTACTTTTGGTCACAGCATACATATTAATACTGACTTGTTGACTGACATATTAGTCACTTGTTTGAATTTTCCATTCGCTTTGTATAAATGGTAGAAATTTTGTCTCCTTATATATTGTGCTCCATGATATAAACTAGTCACCTGAATTTACATTAATGCATATCTATCTTCATAATATGCAAAGAGATCCAACATACTAAGTAGAAGATACATCATCTTCCTGGAGAAATAAAAATGTGATTTACTTTTCCAAAAGCACTAACCTTTGGATTTCATAACTTGAAGAAGGGTACATATATCTTCTTGTTAAAACAAGTTAGCAGAATAAACAACTGTACAATCAGACAGTACTTGTTACAGTCAACTCGGGGAAACATGTGTATAAAACATTGGTGATTTAGAAATTTATAACTAAATTAGGTAAACTCATACCAATTGTTAAATTTCTAGAATCCCAAGTCATTGAAAAGAATGAGGAAGGAGGACTCTCAATATATGAAGTCCAATAATTAAAATATAGACTTCAGCTAGCATAAGAGGCATTACTCTACTGCAGCTCAATGTTCCCAAAAGTTTTGGTCTCAGGACACTTTTATACCCTTAAGAACTACTGAGAACCTCAGTGACCTTTGGTTTATGTGGGTTCTACCAATTGGTATTTACCACATTAAAAACTGTCATTTTAAAATGACAATAACAAATATTTTTACACATAAAAATAGCAGTTTTAAGAAAATAACTATTTTTTCAGAAAATTAATGGAAAGAATGACACCATTTTACTTTTTTCAAATTTAACATATGTCTTAAATGAAGGTAGCTACACTATATCTGCACACACATGTAATCTATTGCAATATGCTACTTTGGGTAAAGTAATAAACAAAATTAGATAACAGTTACGTGTTCCTGTGGTTCATTAAACAACGATGAGGTTTAGAGAATTATCAAAAATTTTAAATGGACAGTTTTCATATCAGAGTTATTTTCTGTTTAACTGTGGTGTGATTAAATCAAATCAAGGTATCTACAAAAATGTACATCTTTTGTTATGATTTTGTAAAATACATAATGTATTTTGTCTAAAAATAGTCCTTACTTTTGGTCACAGCATACATATTAATACTGACTTGTTGACTGACATATTAGTCACTTGTTTGAATTTTCCATTCGCTTTGTATAAATGGTAGAAATTTTGTCTCCTTATATATTGTGCTCCATGATATAAACTAGTCACCTGAATTTACATTAATGCATATCTATCTTCATAATATGCAAAGAGATCCAACATACTAAGTAGAAGATACATCATCTTCCTGGAGAAATAAAAATGTGATTTACTTTTCCAAAAGCACTAACCTTTGGATTTCATAACTTGAAGAAGGGTACATATATCTTCTTGTTAAAACAAGTTAGCAGAATAAACAACTGTACAATCAGACAGTACTTGTTACAGTCAACTCGGGGAAACATGTGTATAAAACATTGGTGATTTAGAAATTTATAACTAAATTAGGTAAACTCATACCAATTGTTAAATTTCTAGAATCCCAAGTCATTGAAAAGAATGAGGAAGGAGGACTCTCAATATATGAAGTCCAATAATTAAAATATAGACTTCAGCTAGCATAAGAGGCATTACTCTACTGCAGCTCAATGTTCCCAAAAGTTTTGGTCTCAGGACACTTTTATACCCTTAAGAACTACTGAGAACCTCAGTGACCTTTGGTTTATGTGGGTTCTACCAATTGGTATTTACCACATTAAAAACTGTCATTTTAAAATGACAATAACAAATATTTTTACACATAAAAATAGCAGTTTTAAGAAAATAACTATTTTTCAGAAAATTAATGGAAAGAATGACACCATTTTACTTTTTTCAAATTTAACATATGTCTTAAATGAAGGTAGCTACACTATATCTGCACACACATGTAATCTATTGCAATATGCTACTTTGGGTAAAGTAATAAACAAAATTAGACCTCACACAAATCTGTAGTTAAAAATAAAACAATGTTTTAATAAAGTTTTCAGGTAATGATGGATACTCATTTTTTTACTACAGAAAAAAATCACTAAGGGGTAGTTTCCTGAGATGAGTTGTAATACAGAATCTATAACCATATGTAGGAATTTTTGAATTTTAATTCACTGAAGTTCCTTATCCTATCTTTTGTATGGAATTTTTTATTATGTATGGCACTGTGTGTGGGATTTTCACCCATAAGAGATTTTTAATGTTATTTTTTAGAAGAGTTTTAATTTCTCAGAGGAATTGAGTAGAAAGTCCTGAGAGTCCCTATATGCCTCCTGCTTCCATACACACAGACCTATGCCACCATCATCCATCCTGCACCAGAACAGTATGTTTGTGACAGCTGATGAACCTACATTGACATGTTCTTATCACCCCAAATTCACTGTTTACATTAGGGTTCATTCTTGGTGTTGTACCTTGTATGCATTTTGACATATATATAATAACATGTATCTATTATTATAGTATCATACAGAATAGTTCTACTGCCCTAAAAATTCTCTGTGTTTCACTTATTATCCCTTCAACCCTGGACATCTGTTTACTATCTCCATAGTTTTATCTTTTCCAGAATATCATATAGGTGGAATTACCTAGTATGTAGCCTTTCAGATGGCTTCTTTCATTTAGTGTTATGCATGGAAGGTTTGCCCATGTCTTTTTATGGCTTGATAGGTAACTTCTTTTTAGTGATGAGTAATAGTCCATCATCGAGATACACCACAGTTTATCCATTCAGCTTCTAAAAGACATCTTGATTGCTTTCATATTTTAGCAACTGAATAAAGCTTATGTAAACATCCATGAGCACCTTTTTATACGCTCAAATTTTATCACTGGAATACATCCAGAGCTTCCCTGATGGCTCAGATGGTAAGGAATCAGCCTGTAATGCAGGAGACTCAGGTTAAATTCCTGGGTTGGGACAATTGCCTGGAGAAGGGAACAGCAACCTACTTGCCTGGTGAATTCCATGGACAGAGGAGCCTTGTAAGTACAGTCCATGGGGTTACAAAGAGTCAGACATGACTGAGCAACTAACACACACATACACATATGCACACATATACTTTCAGTTGTTTTCCTTTAGCAGGATCATTTCATTCACTTTTCATAAAATATGTCACAAATACCATAATCTGAATGACTATGAGTTTCTTATCTGTTCTTTAAAGAAAAAATGGTGCTTTGGGGGGAAAGGCATCTGATTACACTCCTTTCTATAGTCAAATAACTGTACAGATGTTTTTCTTTGAGACAGCCATCATACTTCCATATCATCATAAATGATGCCCACTGATCATTTTATTGCACAGAATATTAAGAACACATACACGTGGTGTGTCAATAAAATTAACTTAATGCTTCATCACTTATAAGCTGAAATGCCTTTTTAAAACTGTGAGTACATGACAGTGGAAAATACACGGCCAATAGTTTATTTCAGGTAAGTGATTTGATTTTATGCTAAGAGCTATCAGTCTTACCCACCCTCAATTTTGCACCATGACACAGTGAAAGGCAAATAATGTCTGAGTATTATTACACAGTGTTGGACTCTGAACTCCTTAGAAGGGTCTTAAGGACCTCCAGGTTTCATGAACCAGACATTAACATCTGTGGCCACCATGCACTTTCACCTACCAGTTACATAACTCTTGGGAATTGTCGAAACTTGTACACCCTCATTCTAGACAAAGGCACATGTGCAAAAAACTTTACCTATGGATTCAGGGGTTCATAGAAAACCAAGCAGCCACCTCTGGATAACTAAAGCATAGTTAATAAACTCTGTTTAAGAGTTACAGGCTTTATTAGTTTCCCATGTAGAGTTTTCTACTACAAAACTCTGAGAAGGCTTAAAGTTTAAGTGTCTATTTCCATACAAAGATTCTAGTGTCCAAAATCATGTTTGCTACAGACCACATCATAAATAAAAATAGAGTCACTTAAATAATAACAAAGATGTTTCTATAACCAAGATATAGAAACGTGATTGATTTCTGAAAACTCCTTAGTTCTGTCCCTCTAATTCCTTCCCTATTAAGGAAACTAAAAATACATTACCTATAGAAACTGTTTAAATTTTGATGTCCTTGACCTTAAATGAAATGGTTAGATGCTTATTTCCTGGTTATTTCAGTTTTGTTTTCTTTTTCCAACATAGTCACAGACAAGACACATAAAGGTTTTCTACATTTGATCCTCTTGTTGCCAATGAACTCAGAAGAGTACTCCATGTAATAGCCAACCTCAAGTCAGTTTGCCATAGGTTTAACCCCAGAAGAGTTTTTGTTGGAAAGGCATCTGATTACACTCCTTTCTATAGTCAAATAACTGTACAGATGTTTTTCTTTGAGACAGCCATCATACTTCCATATCATCATAAATGATGCCCACTGATCATTTTATTGCACAGAATATTAAGAACACATACACGTGGTGTGTCAATAAAATTAACTTAATGCTTCATCACTTATAAGCTGAAATGCCTTTTTAAAACTGTGAGTACATGACAGTGGAAAATACACGGCCAATAGTTTATTTCAGGTAAGTGATTTGATTTTATGCTAAGAGCTATCAGTCTTACCCACCCTCAATTTTGCACCATGACACAGTGAAAGGCAAATAATGTCTGAGTATTATTACACAGTGTTGGACTCTGAACTCCTTAGAAGGGTCTTAAGGACCTCCAGGTTTCATGAACCAGACATTAACATCTGTGGCCACCATGCACTTTCACCTACCAGTTACATAACTCTTGGGAATTGTCGAAACTTGTACACCCTCATTCTAGACAAAGGCACATGTGCAAAAAACTTTACCTATGGATTCAGGGGTTCATAGAAAACCAAGCAGCCACCTCTGGATAACTAAAGCATAGTTAATAAACTCTGTTTAAGAGTTACAGGCTTTATTAGTTTCCCATGTAGAGTTTTCTACTACAAAACTCTGAGAAGGCTTAAAGTTTAAGTGTCTATTTCCATACAAAGATTCTAGTGTCCAAAATCATGTTTGCTACAGACCACATCATAAATAAAAATAGAGTCACTTAAATAATAACAAAGATGTTTCTATAACCAAGATATAGAAACGTGATTGATTTCTGAAAACTCCTTAGTTCTGTCCCTCTAATTCCTTCCCTATTAAGGAAACTAAAAATACATTACCTATAGAAACTGTTTAAATTTTGATGTCCTTGACCTTAAATGAAATGGTTAGATGCTTATTTCCTGGTTATTTCAGTTTTGTTTTCTTTTTCCAACATAGTCACAGACAAGACACATAAAGGTTTTCTACATTTGATCCTCTTGTTGCCAATGAACTCAGAAGAGTACTCCATGTAATAGCCAACCTCAAGTCAGTTTCAAAAACATGCACAGTAGAGTTGCCCCGCTGATACTTTACCCTGAACCAGTAATACAGTAGACCATTACCAGTATTCACAATTTTTAAAAACTATCAGGTCGGCACTATTTTACTCATACAAATAGTTACACACGCTCACGCCTTAATAGAAGCATTTTCTGGGAAAAGGGAAAGTAGCCTTTAGTACCTCATGGCCCACAATCTGGGCTTTACATATGGAAAGTTACTTTATATGGATAATAAACCTAACATAAAACAGTTACTTCTGGCAGCTAATTTACCTCTTTATAGTTTACAGAGGTGTCTTCTTCATAATAATATCTTCTGATTCTACTTTCCCTGAGTTCAGCAATCAGTGCAGATTACTGCTGGTTTCCATAGAAACAAGACAACTAACAGTTTTTAACTCCTCATTCATGAGCTAGTTATACAAAAAAAACCATAGAGTTTGGAATGACTGCTTACTAAAGACATCATGAGCAAAAAAGATGACAAAAAATTTTAACCCTTTGAACGATGTTTAAAGTTTTTTTTTGAGTAGTTTTTGCTAACAGTAGACCCACATGTTTAAACACAATGATCTACTGATCAAACAGTATGGGGATTAAGTGACCTTCTTCTAAAGGAATTTTGAATGAATTGTATAATATGGAAGCAGCTGTTGACCAGTTGTGAAAATTTAATGGTTAGTACACACTGACTATGATCCGTCAGGAGCTTATTGTTCCTAATGTTAAGGAATATTCAGATATTCCTTAAAAAAATTGACACTTAGAAAAACTTTCCACACCCCTCCAAAAATGAAGGAGAAAAAATGCCAATAAGGTTAATATTATTAATTACATGGCTTTAGAATACATTCATGTTCTTAAACAGTGATGTCCATTATTGGTCCTTGACAAGTAGTTGACAAGTTGTTGCTGTCTTAGAACTTTCTGTATCTGTAATATGAATTTAATGGGTGGAACTTTTTTAGTAGTTATTTTCTTTATGTATGCTATGGTTGTACATAGATAATGCATCTGTAATCCATTATAGTACTCATCAATTAATTTGGCAATTCAATACCATTACTAAAAGCAACACAAATCAGAGTTCCATCAGTTAGTGTGGTTCATTAAAGCTGGGATGTTTTTCCAGCTCTATAACTCCCTTCAAACTATTTGTCATGTTTTACTTTTCTATTGTTAGCATTGTTGAGATCACAGCTATAATGTTAGGTTTTCTCATCATCTCTCTCATATTTACTATTCATTTTTAAAACTAAACAAAAAAGTTACACACGCTCACGCCTTAATAGAAGCATTTTCTGGGAAAAGGGAAAGTAGCCTTTAGTACCTCATGGCCCACAATCTGGGCTTTACATATGGAAAGTTACTTTATATGGATAATAAACCTAACATAAAACAGTTACTTCTGGCAGCTAATTTACCTCTTTATAGTTTACAGAGGTGTCTTCTTCATAATAATATCTTCTGATTCTACTTTCCCTGAGTTCAGCAATCAGTGCAGATTACTGCTGGTTTCCATAGAAACAAGACAACTAACAGTTTTTAACTCCTCATTCATGGACTAGTTTTACAAAAAATGTAGTTTGGAATGATTGCTTACTAAAGACATCATGAGTAAAACAGATGACAAAAATTTTAACCCTTTGACTGATGTTTAAAGTTTGCGTGTAGTTTCTGCTAATAATAGACCCACATGTTTAAACACAATGATCTACAGATCAAACACTAAGGGGATTAAGTGACCTTCTTCTAAAGGAATTTTGAATGAATTGTATAATATGGAAGCAGCTGTTGACCAGTTGTGAAAATTTAATGGTTAGTACACACTGACTATGATCCGTCAGGAGCTTATTTTTCCCTAATGTTAAGGAATATTCAGATATTCCTTAAAAAATTGACACTTAAAAAAACTTTCCACACCCTCCAAAAATGAAGGAGAAAAAATGCCAATAAGGTTAATATTATTAATTACATGGCTTTAGAATACATTCATGTTCTTAAACAGTGATGTCCATTATTGGTCCTTGACAAGTAGTTGACAAGTTGTTGCTGTCTTAGAACTTTCTGTATCTGTAATATGAATTTAATGGGTGGAACTTTTTTAGTAGTTATTTTCTTTATGTATGCTATGGTTGTACATAGATAATGCATCTGTAATCCATTATAGTACTCATCAATTAATTTGGCAATTCAATACCATTACTAAAAGCAACACAAATCAGAGTTCCATCAGTTAGTGTGGTTCATTAAAGCTGGGATGTTTTTCCAGCTCTATAACTCCCTTCAAACTATTTGTCATGTTTTACTTTTCTATTGTTAGCATTGTTGAGATCACAGCTATAATGTTAGGTTTTCTCATCATCTCTCTCATTAATATAACACAGCAGTAGGTCACTAGTTCCAAACTATCCAAGAGACTATGGAATAAAGTCTTATCTGGTTTTAAGATGCACTAGAAAAGTGAAAGAGTACTAGTTTATTGAGTCTTAGAATTTCGTATACATTCAACTTGAGTTAAAAACAAAGCTTCATATTCTTCCTCTTTCCTTAAGCACAGTGTCACCTTTCCCATTTCTGAATCAACTCTATTGGGGGTTCTCTAATATGTTGACACCTCACACTTTGTCATGGGCTTTCCAGGTAATTTAGCGGTAAAGAACCCACCTGCCAATGCAGGTGATACAGGAGACGTGGGTTCAATTCCTGGGCTGGGAAGATCCCTTAGAAGAGGAAACTGCAACCCACTCCAGTATTCTTACCTGGGAAATCTCATGGACAGAGGAGCCTTGTGGGCTACAGTCCATGGGGTCCCAAGAGTCAGACATGACTGCACAGCTGAGCATGCACACACACTATGTTGCAGGATATAATTTACAGTTATCAACAGGAGTACTTTACTTGGGATACTAAAGTTAATCCAAACCTCCCTTAGCCCCAGAGCAGATTATGCCTCCATTTGTAGGTCTGGTCTTAAGCAGAGTGTTTACTTGACTGTTACGTGCCTCAATGTCAGGAGTTTGTCATAGCTGGAGCTCACTGTTATCTAGCATTTCAAAGGCAAGTTAAAAAAAAAAAAAAAAAAAACAAGCAGAGCTCAGCTGACATATTTTCTCTCAATACGGCCACGCTGTAGGCATAAAACACAATAGTAAAACATACAATGGAACAAAGTAAAAGGCCTTTGTAACAGATCTTTGTCATGCCACTGTGTGTATTTCATAACATCAGCTACTGTTTTTCTCAACTGACATCATATAGGTCTCAGTTAATGAAAAGAGACATGAAGCATATTGCATCAAATAGATGCTGGACAGGAAACAGAAAATGGATCATGAGTCCAGGCCCCCTAGCTAAAGCAGTCAAACCTCTGAATAGCGAAAGAACTAATGTGTTTTAGCTGTCCTCCCTTCCAGCCATAAACTCAAAAGCAACGTTGAAAGTATTTTCTTTTCTAGGTTACTCACCAACCCCCAACCCACCCCATTCCACTGTGAAAGCCAGTCAGCTAGGATCAAAAACATTTTCTTTTAAATGAATCATGGCAATCCAATAAAGATGCAACACACAGATTATGTTCAAATGCAATGCAGGCCTCTAGGAACAAAATTGCTCACGGTTAGGGGTCTGTCTGAAAAATAAAAATCTGGAAAATTCCTTAAGCACAGTGTCACCTTTCCCATTTCTGAATCAACTCTATTGGGGTTCTCTAATATGTTGACACCTCACACTTTGTCATGGGCTTTCCAGGTAATTTAGCGGTAGAACCCACCTGCCAATGCAGGTGATACAGGAGACGTGGGTTCAATTCCTGGGCTGGGAAGATCCCTTAGAAGAGGAAACTGCAACCCACTCCAGTATTCTTACCTGGGAAATCTCATGGACAGAGGAGCCTTGTGGGCTACAGTCCATGGGGTCCCAAGAGTCAGACATGACTGCACAGCTGAGCATGCACACACACTATGTTGCAGGATATAATTTACAGTTATCAACAGGAGTACTTTACTTGGGATACTAAAGTTAATCCAAACCTCCCTTAGCCCCAGAGCAGATTATGCCTCCATTTGTAGGTCTGGTCTTAAGCAGAGTGTTTACTTGACTGTTACGTGCCTCAATGTCAGGAGTTTGTCATAGCTGGAGCTCACTGTTATCTAGCATTTCAAAGGCAAGTTACAAAAAAAAAAAAAAAAAACAAGCAGAGCTCAGCTGACATATTTTCTCTCAATACGGCCACGCTGTAGGCATAAAACACAATAGTAAAACATACAATGGAACAAAGTAAAAGGCCTTTGTAACAGATCTTTGTCATGCCACTGTGTGTATTTCATAACATCAGCTACTGTTTTTCTCAACTGACATCATATAGGTCTCAGTTAATGAAAAGAGACATGAAGCATATTGCATCAAATAGATGCTGGACAGGAAACAGAAAATGGATCATGAGTCCAGGCCCCCTAGCTAAAGCAGTCAAACCTCTGAATAGCGAAAGAACTAATGTGTTTTAGCTGTCCTCCCTTCCAGCCATAAACTCAAAAGCAACGTTGAAAGTATTTTCTTTTCTAGGTTACTCACCAACCCCCAACCCACCCCATTCCACTGTGAAAGCCAGTCAGCTAGGATCAAAAACATTTTCTTTTAAATGAATCATGGCAATCCAATAAAGATGCAACACACAGATTATGTTCAAATCAATGACAGGACCGTGGCCAGTATCAGCAGGCCTCTAGGAACAAAATTGCTCACGGTTAGGGGGTGTCTGTCTGATAATGAGCTGTGGGACTAAACACAGAGCACATGCTATGCTCTGGGCAAAATCCCTTGAGCTTCTACTGCTCTGGCTTCTTTAAGCAATGCTGGGCTGTTGGATATTGTACCTCCTTCATACCGTCCCAGATGGGTCATGACAGCTTAGCTTAGCTTTCCAAACAGGGCCTTCAGTGACACATTTACATCCGGGAAACAGGCAAACTGTAATGCTGATATCTAGGAATAAATGTTCATGGGAAGAGGGGACAGGATGGACTGAACAGAGTCAATGACTATGCATGATTATTCAAGGATCCTAAAAGACGAATACAAAGAACATTCTTAAGACTTCAGGGAACTTGCCAGCAACAGCCTGTCAATAGGTTTCTAATTGCTGTTCACTGTCAATACTTGTGGGGGAAGGAGATATTTTTCTATTTGAAAAGCAAAGGGAATAAACACATATACGTATCTGTCTATCACGTTCTTTCCTTTTAAAAAAATACTTAAACGACTTGCAGATCTCCCAGCTTCCTTACCCCTCTCTTCTCTGCAAGTGCTGCAGAACACGAGGAATCTTGTACTCGGTCACATCCAACTCTTTGTGGCCCTATGGACTGTAGCCCACCAGGCTCCTCTGTCCATGGGATTTTACAGGCAAGAATACTGAGGTGGGTGGTCATTTCTTACTCCATGGGCTCTTCTCAGCCCAGGGACTGAACCTATGTCTCTTGCATCTCCTGCCTTGGCAGGCAGATTCTTTACCACTGCACCACCGGGAAGCCACTGGTACTCACTATTGCTCTTTTTATGTAAGACTGACAGTGCATTTTCATACTAACATGAGGAAAGCATGATGACATGGTTCAATAGGCCAAGGTAAGAATGAAAAGAGAAAAAGATACCCAAGGGTAAATAAGCAAAAACACAGAATATGTTTCAGAGACACAGATTTTCATTCAAGAGTAACATACCACAGAGGTGTTAGGACTTCAGACAAGTCATTTACCCTCACAGAGCTTTAGTGTCTTCACAGCCACACCCTTTCAGCTCTAAATTTTCGTTTTCAGATCTAATAGAGTGCCCCCAATTAAGAGAAAAGCAACCCAGGGTCTTTCACATTTGATCAAAAAAAGCTTTATGGCTTGGTTCCTTTCAAGAGTATTTCATGTGCTACATAAAGATTTGACAAAGGTTGATCTACCATGGAATATCTTTCTTCTTTAATATTATAGAAACTTTATTAATATGAGTCACCTTATTTAATCAATTACCTGCTAACAGCCTCCTCTAGGATTAGCCCAAGGTCTAAAATAATAACTAATAACCATCTGCTCATTAGAAAACTATCTACTTCTGAGGGTGTGTCTACTTCCTCTAAATTCAACAGCCCAGTGTATTTCACATTTATCTTCCCAGGGTTTACTGATCTCTGCAAGCAGTCAGAGTATATTGCAGTTATCCTCCCTGGGAAGAGAGAATCAATTTATTCCAAATAGAAAGAACTTATCAGATCTAGACAGATTTCTAAGACACCTGTAAGATAATTTGAAATTACAGCAGTAATAAAATCGCAAACAAATTTCCCTCTCCTGAAAATGATAAATTACTGCATTTCATTGAGCAGACCTTTCTTTATCTGATTTGTCTTAAAAATGATAAATATGTCTCCATAAATCTGAAGCCAATCCAGGAGTCACCATCTATCTAATTGAATCAGAGCTTATATGATTCAAAGAGATAAGAATACATTAAACAAATGAGGATACTTTACATTGCAAAAGTGGATACAAAATTCATCTTTGAAGAATGCAGGGTGAAACACAAATACTCAAAACAGATAAAGTATCAAAACTTAAGGATAATTAGTGGGAGCTGCCTCCATTTATGAATAAAACCCTGCTTGAAATCTCAGTTTTACCCTTGCAAATATTCTGAACAGCTTTTGGTCAGAATTGAAATTATACAATTTCCTTGTATATCTACTTGTTGATTACCCAGTTCCTTGCAGTTTATAATAAAATCTTTTGTCAGTAAATTTTCCTTTCTTTCATGACCTTAGTGTTTCCATTATCAACTATAAAATATTCCGTGGTTTTGATTTTCATCTTTCCAGGAAAAAAATCCCCTTTCCGATACACATTTCTTGTGCAGTTCTTGCGGTCAGCATTTAGCTTGCTTCCTTTCAAGAGTATTTCATGTGCTACATAAAGATTTGACAAAGGTTGATCTACCATGGAATATCTTTCTTCTTTAATATTATAGAAACTTTATTAATATGAGTCACCTTATTTAATCAATTACCTGCTAACAGCCTCCTCTAGGATTAGCCCAAGGTCTAAAATAATAACTAATAACCATCTGCTCATTAGAAAACTATCTACTTCTGAGGGTGTGTCTACTTCCTCTAAATTCAACAGCCCAGTGTATTTCACATTTATCTTCCCAGGGTTTACTGATCTCTGCAAGCAGTCAGAGTATATTGCAGTTATCCTCCCTGGGAAGAGAGAATCAATTTATTCCAAATAGAAAGAACTTATCAGATCTAGACAGATTTCTAAGACACCTGTAAGATAATTTGAAATTACAGCAGTAATAAAATCGCAAACAAATTTCCCTCTCCTGAAAATGATAAATTACTGCATTTCATTGAGCAGACCTTTCTTTATCTGATTTGTCTTAAAAATGATAAATATGTCTCCATAAATCTGAAGCCAATCCAGGAGTCACCATCTATCTAATTGAATCAGAGCTTATATGATTCAAAGAGATAAGAATACATTAAACAAATGAGGATACTTTACATTGCAAAAGTGGATACAAAATTCATCTTTGAAGAATGCAGGGTGAAACACAAATACTCAAAACAGATAAAGTATCAAAACTTAAGGATAATTAGTGGGAGCTGCCTCCATTTATGAATAAAACCCTGCTTGAAATCTCAGTTTTACCCTTGCAAATATTCTGAACAGCTTTTGGTCAGAATTGAAATTATACAATTTCCTTGTATATCTACTTGTTGATTACCCAGTTCCTTGCAGTTTATAATAAAATCTTTTGTCAGTAAATTTTCCTTTCTTTCATGACCTTAGTGTTTCCATTATCAACTATAAAATATTCCGTGGTTTTGATTTTCATCTTTCCAGGAAAAAAATCCCCTTTCCGATACACATTTCTTGTGCAGTTCTTGCGGTCAGCATTTAGCTTGCTTCCTGTCTCATTTTGCTGTCTTCTTGAGCTGTGCCCTCTTCCACCCTCCAGCTGCCCTCTAATTGAGACTTCTGCTTCATTTCCTCTAACTCTTTGTCATTATTTTTTATTTTCTACTTTCCCTTCAATTCTTCTCAAAGTAAAACTCTAGCTCCTTCTCTGACCACTTCTGGGCAAATGTTTGACTTTACAGCTCTGCTTCAGGGTCATTTCTGCCACATTGTAGGAGGAAATCTGAAAACTCATGGTGACTTAAAGGAAAAGACCTTGGTATCCCTAGACAAGTTAAGAACATATTTCCCATTGCTGTTGATGAAAGATAACACTAATACCATTTGGAAAAAGGAGTCCTTGACATAGTCTCTCAATAGAAAAAGAAAACCTGTCTTTGATATGAGAGTGCTAGGTAATTGTTTCATTTCATGAGAGTTTTCAAATCAAAAAAAAATTCCTTCTTTTCAGATGGCTTAAAAGAATACTAGATGAAATCAGTGAATCGTTTTCAGTTTAGAAACATATGCCTATATCTCTTTATTTTAATAAAAGTAAGGGGAAAAGAAAAAATAATGGGATGAAGAAATGCATGTCTGAATGAACTAAGGCATATGGGATATTGGAAAAGTGAGCTACCCAGAGAAGGCTTTTGCCAATATTAACGAGATCACAAAACTCCCCAGGTCAAGATCTCCAAGGGTTTCCTATCATATTTAAAACAAATTATAAACGTCTTGTTATCATCCATATAACCCTGCACTATCTGGTCTTGACAGTATCTCCAACCTTACACACTTCACTGCTCTTTCCACCCCTTGTTATCATCCATTTATAAAACCCTGCTTGAAATCTCAGTTTTACCCTTGCAAATATTCTGAACAGCTTTTGGTCAGAATTGAAATTATACAATTTCCTTGTATATCTACTTGTTGATTACCCAGTTCCTTGCAGTTTATAATAAAATCTTTTGTCAGTAAATTTTCCTTTCTTTCATGACCTTAGTGTTTCCATTATCAACTATAAAATATTCCGTGGTTTTGATTTTCATCTTTCCAGGAAAAAAATCCCCTTTCCGATACACATTTCTTGTGCAGTTCTTGCGGTCAGCATTTAGCTTGCTTCCTGTCTCATTTTGCTGTCTTCTTGAGCTGTGCCCTCTTCCACCCTCCAGCTGCCCTCTAATTGAGACTTCTGCTTCATTTCCTCTAACTCTTTGTCATTATTTTTTATTTTCTACTTTCCCTTCAATTCTTCTCAAAGTAAAACTCTAGCTCCTTCTCTGACCACTTCTGGGCAAATGTTTGACTTTACAGCTCTGCTTCAGGGTCATTTCTGCCACATTGTAGGAGGAAATCTGAAAACTCATGGTGACTTAAAGGAAAAGACCTTGGTATCCCTAGACAAGTTAAGAACATATTTCCCATTGCTGTTGATGAAAGATAACACTAATACCATTTGGAAAAAGGAGTCCTTGACATAGTCTCTCAATAGAAAAAGAAAACCTGTCTTTGATATGAGAGTGCTAGGTAATTGTTTCATTTCATGAGAGTTTTCAAATCAAAAAAAAATTCCTTCTTTTCAGATGGCTTAAAAGAATACTAGATGAAATCAGTGAATCGTTTTCAGTTTAGAAACATATGCCTATATCTCTTTATTTTAATAAAAGTAAGGGGAAAAGAAAAAATAATGGGATGAAGAAATGCATGTCTGAATGAACTAAGGCATATGGGATATTGGAAAAGTGAGCTACCCAGAGAAGGCTTTTGCCAATATTAACGAGATCACAAAACTCCCCAGGTCAAGATCTCCAAGGGTTTCCTATCATATTTAAAACAAATTATAAACGTCTTGTTATCATCCATATAACCCTGCACTATCTGGTCTTGACAGTATCTCCAACCTTACACACTTCACTGCTCTTTCCACCCCTTAACTGCTCCTTAGTGATCTGCTGGAATCTCATATACATTTTGCCAATTTGTTGAGCAAAACAAGCCCATTTTCCCCTCAGAGTGGTAGCCTTTCTTTCTCCTCTTTCTGAAATATTCTACCTCCAAATCCACTCAAGGATCACTCTATCACTCCTGCTGGTATATGACCTCCCTGGAGACACCTTCCCCAATTCTTCTGTTAAAAAAAAGACCACTTTTCCTTACCATTATCCCCTAGACTATGCTATATTTTTTCAAAAGCACTATAGAGAATAGTGCCTCACACAAAATGGTCAAAAATAATTTGATAAATAAGTGAACGGAACTATTAAGTTTAAGAGTAAAATGAAATAATATACGAAGAGTACTTAGTGGCTAGCCTAGCAGATTTTTTTTTTTTTTTTTTTTTGCTTACAGCTCTAGTCTCAGAACCGAGGACAGTTTCTGGCTCATAAGAAGTAATCACTAAAAGTTTTCTTTGAATGGATGGAAGAAAGAATATTATATGCTGGGAAACACCTTGAAACATAGTTACTAAGCAAACCAACAGGAATGCTCCCAGTTAAATAACCTAAACCATTAAATTAAGCAAGCATTTACATTCCTTTTGTTCAATTATATTTCAGAAACTACTATACATAAAATTTGATGCTAAATGCAGCAGCAGAAGCAAAGATTAAACAGCAATAGATGCTGCCCTCATAAAGCTCAAGATTAAACTAAGAACAGCTTACCTGATATGGAAATGAAGCAGTTCAGCTAGACAATGGTATCACAACTTTAAATTTGGATAACTTGGAAAAATACGTACCAATAACTGAATGGAGAAAGAAAAATAAGGTGAGTGAATATTGAGCTATAATGTAAATAGGGGAAAAATAATTCACATAGGTCACATTTAATTTTATGTTTTAAGACAGATATACAGGTCTTAACAATTTCTTGATGAATTAGTATCACATAGCAAGGAAAATATATCCATGCTATTTTCTGTGAAATTTATCTCTAAGAGGATAACACTTTCAATAAAATATTTTAAGTAATTAAGTTTAATAACAAATTTCTAATCATAAAAAATTTGAAAAGCAAAATATTTTCACTAAAAAAATCTAAAAATATAATTCACAGTGTAAGAGACACAAATATATGAAAAATAATGATGACTTTTAGGGTATCAGAGTGAAATCTTCATACATATATTATAATCTACTTAAAATTAAAGAGAATTTTAAAATATTTTGTATTTTCAAAAGCTTGCCACATCAGTTTATAGCACAATAATTAACCCTAGTTCTCAAAATGTATGTGCTGAACTCCTAATTTTGAAGCAAGCTGCAGCTGCAAAATTACTTCAGAAGCATGCACAAATTTTTCCTTCAACTACAATAAAAAATAAATTTGCCTTACGCTCATCAATCTTTTCTACGTGCAAAAGCTTGAGGAAGCCTTTTCACAGTAATTATCAACTCTGAAAAACAAGAATCATTTTCTCAAAAATTAAGATAAATTAACTTTATATTGCTTTTATTGAATATGCCTCCCAGCTAATTACTAATTTTCTTAATGGATGGAAGAAAGAATATTATATGCTGGGAAACACCTTGAAACATAGTTACTAAGCAAACCAACAGGAATGCTCCCAGTTAAATAACCTAAACCATTAAATTAAGCAAGCATTTACATTCCTTTTGTTCAATTATATTTCAGAAACTACTATACATAAAATTTGATGCTAAATGCAGCAGCAGAAGCAAAGATTAAACAGCAATAGATGCTGCCCTCATAAAGCTCAAGATTAAACTAAGAACAGCTTACCTGATATGGAAATGAAGCAGTTCAGCTAGACAATGGTATCACAACTTTAAATTTGGATAACTTGGAAAAATACGTACCAATAACTGAATGGAGAAAGAAAAATAAGGTGAGTGAATATTGAGCTATAATGTAAATAGGGGAAAAATAATTCACATAGGTCACATTTAATTTTATGTTTTAAGACAGATATACAGGTCTTAACAATTTCTTGATGAATTAGTATCACATAGCAAGGAAAATATATCCATGCTATTTTCTGTGAAATTTATCTCTAAGAGGATAACACTTTCAATAAAATATTTTAAGTAATTAAGTTTAATAACAAATTTCTAATCATAAAAAATTTGAAAAGCAAAATATTTTCACTAAAAAAATCTAAAAATATAATTCACAGTGTAAGAGACACAAATATATGAAAAATAATGATGACTTTTAGGGTATCAGAGTGAAATCTTCATACATATATTATAATCTACTTAAAATTAAAGAGAATTTTAAAATATTTTGTATTTTCAAAAGCTTGCCACATCAGTTTATAGCACAATAATTAACCCTAGTTCTCAAAATGTATGTGCTGAACTCCTAATTTTGAAGCAAGCTGCAGCTGCAAAATTACTTCAGAAGCATGCACAAATTTTTCCTTCAACTACAATAAAAAATAAATTTGCCTTACGCTCATCAATCTTTTCTACGTGCAAAAGCTTGAGGAAGCCTTTTCACAGTAATTATCAACTCTGAAAAACAAGAATCATTTTCTCAAAAAATCAAGATAAATTAACTTTTTATATTGCTTTTATTGAATATGCCTCCCAGCTAATTACTACAATAGTTTCTTTTCAGCTCGTTCTCTTTGAATAACCATATTAAATTATGTTCACTTGATAAATATGATATAACTTTCTAAATATATTCACTGGACCAAATTTCTTTAAGGAGCTTGGATGGGGTATTTCTCTGTAGATGAGTAGCTAATTTGCAGCACTCCACTCTATATAGTTCAAATTTAGTAATGAATTAACATCATTAATATAAAATAGCTCTTTTATTTTTTAAAAAAGGAGAATCATACTTCTTCTTCTACACAGTTCATTTACCTTATGGATGACTCTTGTATCTGATATTATGCTCCTTAATCAAACTCCACCAAAAAATGCATTAAACTAAAAAGAGAAAAAACATCATTATTCTAGTGTGATCAGATCCATGTTTCACACTAACTTTAAAGTATTAAAGCCTGATTTTTTTTTTCATGCTGATCATGATAGTGAAAGGAAAAGAATGCAGGTCACCAGCACTGCTCAGATAGGGAAGGGCTGCCATATACTGCCAGTTTCATTCTCACAGAGAATACTGCTAGTTAAAATACTTGAATGTGTGCATGCTAAGTCACTTCAGTCATGTCCAACTCTTTGCAACCCTGTGGACTGTAGCCCACCAGACTCCTTTGTCCATGGGATTCTCCAGGCAAGAATACTGGAGCAGGTTGTCACGGCTTTTTCCAAAACAAACTTGAGCATGATGCATTGGCCCGGAGTTGAACCCAGGTCTCCCACCTGGGAGGCAAGAATTCTAACACTGAGCCACCAATACTTGAATAGATCATTTCTTTGTAATATCTGAACTTCACCAAGAATTCACTGTACTAAAAGAGGAAAATATCTTGAAGGGAATAATTCATTTTTATATGTAAATTCAACTTTTTAATTGAGGTATAGTTGATTTAAAAATGTGTTAATGCCCGCCTGGGCGGAGCTCCCCCCCTCCGCCCCCTCCCCTACCCCCAGGCCCGGAAGTGAGATTTCACATTAACTACTGTAAGAAGAGGAGCCGCACTGGGAAATGTGAACCATGAGAATCAGTGACACTGATGAAGAGAATAAACTAAACGCCTTTGTAATAACAACAAAAAAAAGTGTTAATGTCTGCTATACAGTAAACAGTAAAGTGATTCCATTATACATGTATATATATATATATACATATATATATATACATCATTTACATATTCTTTTTCATTATGGTTTATCACAGGATATTGAATACAGTTCTCTGTGATATATAGTTTACATTTGATCCATTTTTTTAACAAGAACTAAGACAACTAAGATTTAAAAATATGTCAGCTGATGAAAATAATTGGAATGTTCTAAATGAGAGAACCACCATCTCAATGGATATGGCTGATATGTCAAATACAGACTAGCCCTTCACAGTGGACCAATTGCATCATTAACCTGCAATTCACCTTTGACGATCGTGCTTCTGGCCCCATAAATGACTCTTGTATCTGATATTATGCTCCTTAATCAAACTCCACCAAAAATGCATTAAACTAAAAGAAAAACATCATTATTCTAGTGTGATCAGATCCATGTTTCACACTAACTTTAAATATTAAAGCCTGATTTTTTTTCATGCTGATCATGATAGTGAAAGGAAAAGAATGCAGGTCACCAGCACTGCTCAGATAGGGAAGGGCTGCCATATACTGCCAGTTTCATTCTCACAGAGAATACTGCTAGTTAAAATACTTGAATGTGTGCATGCTAAGTCACTTCAGTCATGTCCAACTCTTTGCAACCCTGTGGACTGTAGCCCACCAGACTCCTTTGTCCATGGGATTCTCCAGGCAAGAATACTGGAGCAGGTTGTCACGGCTTTTTCCAAAACAAACTTGAGCATGATGCATTGGCCCGGAGTTGAACCCAGGTCTCCCACCTGGGAGGCAAGAATTCTAACACTGAGCCACCAATACTTGAATAGATCATTTCTTTGTAATATCTGAACTTCACCAAGAATTCACTGTACTAAAAGAGGAAAATATCTTGAAGGGAATAATTCATTTTTATATGTAAATTCAACTTTTTAATTGAGGTATAGTTGATTTAAAAATGTGTTAATGCCCGCCTGGGCGGAGCTCCCCACCTCCGCCCCCTCCCCTACCCCCAGGCCCGGAAGTGAGATTTCACATTAACTACTGTAAGAAGAGGAGCCGCACTGGGAAATGTGAACCATGAGAATCAGTGACACTGATGAAGAGAATAAACTAAACGCCTTTGTAATAACAACAAAAAAAAGTGTTAATGTCTGCTATACAGTAAACAGTAAAGTGATTCCATTATACATGTATATATATATATATACATATATATATATATACATCATTTACATATTCTTTTTCATTATGGTTTATCACAGGATATTGAATACAGTTCTCTGTGATATATAGTTTACATTTGATCCATTTTTTTAACAAGAACTAAGACAACTAAGATTTAAAAATATGTCAGCTGATGAAAATAATTGGAATGTTCTAAATGAGAGAACCACCATCTCAATGGATATGGCTGATATGTCAAATACAGACTAGCCCTTCACAGTGGACCAATTGCATCATTAACCTGCAATTCACCTTTGACGATCGTGCTTCTGGCCCCATAAATGACATAGGACAGACAGAACTTGAGTGTAAATACTGTATATATCAGCATATATTTATGACTCATTTTGAGATTTATATTGTCAGAATGGGCCTCCCTGGTAGCTCAGCTGGTAAAGAATCTACCCGCAATGCAGTTCAATTCCTGGGGTGGGAAGATTCCCTAGAGAAGAGAAAGCTAGCCACTTCAGTATTCTTGCCTGGAGAAATCCATGGTTCATCCATGGCATTGCAAAGAGTTGGACACAACCGTGTGACTTTTACTTTCCCTTTCACATTGTCAGAATACTAAAACATTTCATTTAATGTTATATTTTATTGAGATTACTGCATTTTTATATATGATATTATCCCTCAAAAAAATTTTTTTGACTGGATAACACGAAAAAATACAAGAAAATTAGTTTACAATGATTCAAATCTCAGAATACAATCTATAGAAAATATGTCAATAATGAAGTATATCCAGTATGTCAAGTAAGTATGGCATGGACCAGCAATCAAAATGCATCACTAATTCTCTTTCCAAGCATCTCTTTAAACTTTTCTCACTGGAGAGTTAACTCTTCCTCTGTCTCTGTAAGAAAATTTTTGAAGGTCTGTGAATCTTCTACTCACTCTCAGGTAATAAGACAATTCTACATTTGCAATAGATTGCTAACAGCTGAAAGTCAAAATTGAGGTTTTTCAACCCCCGACCATAATAGAAAAATCTAACAATCATTTAAACCCTCTCTTCTCCTGAGGTCTGAAACCTGAAGTGTGTAAAGAATGCCTTGTTTTCTTCTTCTCTCATCTCCCTGTTCCATGTCTCCCCTGCCTCTAACTGCACTTGCATGCCCCCTAGTATGAAGAGTAGGAAAAATTGGAAGGATAAGTCTAGAAAAGGTCTGGGCCCAATAAGTTCTTCCTTTCTAGTTCTGAAGATGTTACAGCTGAGTGTGTTTAATGGGGTGCTCTTTAAGTTTATTGGCATTTCCTCTCTACATTTCCTTGGACTAAGACAGATGCTTTTTCATTTCCTGGTAAGTTCATCTGGTAAATCCAGCCTCTTTGCACTGAGACTGTCTTGCAACTTATGGAAGAGAATTCAAACTGATCCCTTTCTGACTGTCTCTGTAGTGTGGGTCACAATTGCAAGGGAAATACTCACACATTCTTTGACTCAATAAACCCTTGGACTGTTCTTAACACTACACCATTGACTGCTTTGGCTTTTAAAAAAAGCAAGCATCCAAGTCAAACTTTCCCTTACTTTGGGGTTTCTGAAGAAGATAGCATCCTCTCTGCCTCCCAGTGTTCCCCAGGAGGCCTCTGAACGTCCTTCTCCCTGCAGTGAGAGTTAGTGTAACTCCACCCAACTCTTTTGACCAAGGATGGGTCAGGAACTTCGGAAGAGCAGGACTACTCTGGCCAAGATTCTCTCTTTTCACAGAATCCTCTGGCCCTCTTTTTAAATTTTTCTGATCTTGTAAAGCATTTAAGAGTTACAGAACAGAATCTCTTTCCATTTTCATTGTAAACTTGGCATATTTGGGCCAGAAGAGGGTTGGTAGGGAGTGGGGAAGTCTTGTCTCACAATATTTTGGTATTCATCACACTGTAACAACAAATGAAGCTAAAGCTAGTCCATACTGTGAGTTACGGTAATAGTTCAGTTACTCCATATGTGAGCAAGTTGAAAAAATAAGCAGAAAATAATGAACTTTGATATCTGTATGTAAATTGCTTTCATTCCTGAGCTTTTGTGGTACCTTAGCTCTTCAACACGAAGTAGGTCTCCATTTTCTTAACACTTCTGTACAGTCCATGTAACATTGAATCAATTCTTCAGCTCTTTCCTTCGTGATTTGCATTAGAAGAGAAAAGATATTAAGCTTTCTGACATCTAAGCTTTGGGGCTGCCATCGAGGCTATTTACTTTCAATTATGTACCAAGTGACAGCAACAATGCTGTCTTGTGAATTAAATGGCTTTCATTCTCCATTTAGTATGAATTCAACCTGAAATATAGACATAATCAGGCATGACAGAGGTGAAATCCAACAGAGGTCCTGCAAAGCATGGGATATAGTGTAAATAGCTATGTTTTGAACTCTGCCTTCATTCTATTCAGCAAGTAGTGACCACTATAACCAAGAATCAAAATGTACTAATACCGGGGATTACAAGAAAATAAATGGAGATGTCACCAACAATATTTATTATGGCCTGTAACTGTTTATTTATTTGATTATTATTTATTTCCTGCCCAGATCATCAAAATATATATGCAAAAGGAAGACACCTTGTCCTTCTTATTCACCTGAATTTCCAAGTAGCTAGAAGAATAATATCTAGCATAGTGTAAGCATTTCGTAAATATTTGATTGGTTCAAATGGGTTGAAGAATGAATGAATAAATTAATGAAAATATTTTTGAGTGAATACTGGAATTAATTTTAGAATGGAGATTTAATTATTTATGCTTTCCAGTTAATGACCAGCTCTCAACCTAGACACTGAATTTTTTGCTATAACCATAGAACTTTAATTTCTGGCCAAGATTCTCTCTTTTCACAGAATCCTCTGGCCCTCTTTTTAAATTTTTCTGATCTTGTAAAGCATTTAAGAGTTACAGAACAGAATCTCTTTCCATTTTCATTGTAAACTTGGCATATTTGGGCCAGAAGAGGGTTGGTAGGGAGTGGGGAAGTCTTGTCTCACAATATTTTGGTATTCATCACACTGTAACAACAAATGAAGCTAAAGCTAGTCCATACTGTGAGTTACGGTAATAGTTCAGTTACTCCATATGTGAGCAAGTTGAAAAAATAAGCAGAAAATAATGAACTTTGATATCTGTATGTAAATTGCTTTCATTCCTGAGCTTTTGTGGTACCTTAGCTCTTCAACACGAAGTAGGTCTCCATTTTCTTAACACTTCTGTACAGTCCATGTAACATTGAATCAATTCTTCAGCTCTTTCCTTCGTGATTTGCATTAGAAGAGAAAAGATATTAAGCTTTCTGACATCTAAGCTTTGGGGCTGCCATCGAGGCTATTTACTTTCAATTATGTACCAAGTGACAGCAACAATGCTGTCTTGTGAATTAAATGGCTTTCATTCTCCATTTAGTATGAATTCAACCTGAAATATAGACATAATCAGGCATGACAGAGGTGAAATCCAACAGAGGTCCTGCAAAGAATGGGATTTAGTTTAAATAGCTATGTTTTGAACTCTCCCTTCATTCTATTCAGCAAGTAGTGACCACTATAACCAAGAATCAAAATGTACTAATACCGGGGACTACAAGAAAATAAATGGAGATGTCACCAACAATATTTATTATGGCCTGTAACTGTTTATTTATTTGATTATTATTTATTTCCTGCCCAGATCATCAAAATATATATGCAAAAAGGGAAGACACCTTGTCCTTCTTATTCACCTGTATTTCCAAGTAGCTAGAAGAATAATATCTAGCATAGTGTAAGCATTTCGTAAATATTTGATTGGTTCAAATGGGTTGAAGAATGAATGAATAAATTAATGAAAATATTTTTGAGTGAATACTGGAATTAATTTTAGAATGGAGATTTAATTATTTATGCTTTCCAGTTAATGACCAGCTCTCAACCTAGACACTGAATTTTTTTTTGCTATAACCATAGAACTTTAATTTCTAATTCATTCCCACAGCTCAGAAAAATAGACTGTACTGTGAATAAAAGAGGAAAGAGAAGTTAGAGGTGATTAAAGCAAGCACCTCTTTCACATTAGCTGGAAAACGATATCTAGAGAATAATGTCAGAGGTCAGGCATAGGGTAACTGGATTAGCTTCCTGCGTGCACGCTAAGTCGCTTCAGTAGTGTCTGATTCGTTGTGTCCCTGTGAAATGTAGCCTGCCAGCCTCCTCTGTCCAAGGGTTTCTCCAGGCAAGAATACTGGAGCAGGCTGAAGTTTCCTCCTCCAGGGGATCTTCCTAACCCAGGAATGGAACCCTTCTCTCTTCTATTTCCTGTATAAGTAGGCAGGTTCCTTACTACTAGTGCCACCTAGGAAGCCCCTTATTAGCTTCCAGGGGCTATACTACAAACCATGTGGCTTAAAACAACAGATATGTCTTCTCTCACACTTTTGAAAACTAGAAATCAAAAATTAAGGTGTTGGAAGGTTAGCTCCCCCTGGGGGCTCTGAAGTTATTCCATACCCTCTCTTAGGGTCTGGTGTGGAAGTAACTCGTGGTGTTATTTGGCTTAAAAGTGAAAATGTTAGTTACTCAGCCATGTCTGACTCTTTGTGACCCTATGGACTGTATGTAGCACACCAGGCTCCTCTGTCCATGAGACTCTTCAGGCAAGAATATTGGAGTGGGTTGTCATTCCCTTCTCTAGGGGATCTTCCCAACCTAGGGATTGAACCTGGGTTTCCCGCATTGTATCCAGATTCTTTACCATCTGAGTCACCAGGGAAGCTAATTTCATCCACATCTCTATCTTCATATGTCTCTCTCCCACATCTCCATCTTCATATGTCTCTCTCTTTTCTCTGTGTCTCGGATTTCCTTTCCTTTCTCTCATAAGAACATCATTGGATTTAGAGTTCATCCTAAGTGCAGGATCATCTGTCTTGAGATCCTTAATTTAATTACAGCTGCAGAAACCTTATTTCCAAATAAGGTCATGATCATGGCTACTGGGATTTAAGAACATTTCTCTTAGAGAGCCACAATTCAACCCTCTACAATAACTTTCAGGTACTGGCCAATAGAAGTCAATACTAATATCTCTCATAACTGTAAATCCTGCTGTGCTCTGTGTGCTCAGTTTCCTCCAACTCTTTATGATCCCATGGATTGTAGCCCACAAGGCTCTTCTGTCCATCAAATTCTCCAAGCAAGAATACTGGAGGGGGTAGCCATTTCCTTCCCCAGGGAATTTTCTGGACCCAAGGATGAAACCCAGGTATCCTTCATCTCCTGCATTCTCAGGAGGATGTTTTTTTTAAACCACTGCCCCACCTGTAGTGCTCCATTAAAACAATCTCCATAAATCCAGTTAAATTCACCTTATTTCCCAGTCTTTGTCTTTGAACAAAGTGTTCCTATTTCATCACCTGGGAGTTCAGTGGGTTCAGGTGCATTCCCAATCCCAGACTAATCTAGGAATGATCTGGTCCTTCCTGTGAACTCCTGCCACAGTGGGACAATGACCACCTGCCTTTCCAACCACCAAGTGTCAATTCCTGCTCTCTGGGTACCATGCCACTTCCTTTAGCATTTCTGTCTACATCATGGCAGAGGCCTGAACATTGAGTTTTGTAGTTTTTTCCCTGCTCATGGCCCCAGCCTGTAGTTCAACATAGAGGACATATTTCCTAAGAGCAGGCAACACCCACCTTCTCTGTGCTGTCAGAAAAAATCATGTCTTGCATATTCAACTGCTCTTATGTTTCCAATGTTTCTTCTTCACTGGGCTAAGAAGTTGCCTGAAATTCAACATTAAGGTTGTGGAGCCTCAAGTGTCTTCTTAGAGAATATGTCTGCCAATAGAGAGAAGAAAACTGGATCTATAGTTCTGAGGAAGCAATAGAAGAATCAGAGACAAAGCAAACCTGGGAACTAACTAGTGGGCTCCAGAGAAGGATTTGTATTTCTCAAATGTTTTCCTCTTCCTGGTGTGTCTTCCATCCAGCCATTCTCACTAGTAGCTTTTTAATGCTTTTCCCCATTCATCAGCCATCTCTTATGGTGAGCATAGAAGAGAGACAATGCCAGTTTCCCCAAAGTACAATTAGTATTATTTTGCCTCACGCGTAACACTGCAAGTCCTATAGAAATTTTAGGACAATAAATTAATCTAACACACATTATTTGAGGTTTGCAAAAAAATAGCCTAAAAGACATGAAATTCAACTGGATGTGGATCAACATCATGTTCTGGTTAATGTACCACCAGGTGGGGGAGATGGGTCATTCTGTTCTAAGTAAGCTACTACTCTGTGAGTTCATATTATTGGAAACTCAGCCTCCTCCATCAATATAAACCAGCACAGAGATTAGATTTCTCTGAACTCTAAAAGGCATAGTTTATAATTGTTAGACAGGATTCAATAAAAAAGATTCATCACAAAAAGAAAAGAGAACTGACATAAGGATTTGCTGACTCTACGCAGTAGCAATAATTAACTACACTTCCCTGTATGCCGACACATGCTGCTGGAACACACATTCTGTCACCAAGTTGAAACTAGAACCCTGTATTCATCCAAGTGAAAGTTGAGATCTCAAAAGCTGGTAGCCTGTCAGATCTTAAAAATTAATAATGTCAAGCCAAGTTCCAGCTGTTCTCTGGGTACCATGCCACTTCCTTTAGCATTTCTGTCTACATCATGGCAGAGGCCTGAACATTGAGTTTTGTAGTTTTTTCCCTGCTCATGGCCCCAGCCTGTAGTTCAACATAGAGGACATATTTCCTAAGAGCAGGCAACACCCACCTTCTCTGTGCTGTCAGAAAAAATCATGTCTTGCATATTCAACTGCTCTTATGTTTCCAATGTTTCTTCTTCACTGGGCTAAGAAGTTGCCTGAAATTCAACATTAAGGTTGTGGAGCCTCAAGTGTCTTCTTAGAGAATATGTCTGCCAATAGAGAGAAGAAAACTGGATCTATAGTTCTGAGGAAGCAATAGAAGAATCAGAGACAAAGCAAACCTGGGAACTAACTAGTGGGCTCCAGAGAAGGATTTGTATTTCTCAAATGTTTTCCTCTTCCTGGTGTGTCTTCCATCCAGCCATTCTCACTAGTAGCTTTTTAATGCTTTTCCCCATTCATCAGCCATCTCTTATGGTGAGCATAGAAGAGAGACAATGCCAGTTTCCCCAAAGTACAATTAGTATTATTTTGCCTCACGCGTAACACTGCAAGTCCTATAGAAATTTTAGGACAATAAATTAATCTAACACACATTATTTGAGGTTTGCAAAAAAATAGCCTAAAAGACATGAAATTCAACTGGATGTGGATCAACATCATGTTCTGGTTAATGTACCACCAGGTGGGGGAGATGGGTCATTCTGTTCTAAGTAAGCTACTACTCTGTGAGTTCATATTATTGGAAACTCAGCCTCCTCCATCAATATAAACCAGCACAGAGATTAGATTTCTCTGAACTCTAAAAGGCATAGTTTATAATTGTTAGACAGGATTCAATAAAAAAGATTCATCACAAAAAGAAAAGAGAACTGACATAAGGATTTGCTGACTCTACGCAGTAGCAATAATTAACTACACTTCCCTGTATGCCGACACATGCTGCTGGAACACACATTCTGTCACCAAGTTGAAACTAGAACCCTGTATTCATCCAAGTGAAAGTTGAGATCTCAAAAGCTGGTAGCCTGTCAGATCTTAAAAATTAATAATGTCAAGCCAAGTTCCAGCTGTTCTCAAAAAATCAGTACTCCCCAGTACTGAGTGTGCATTTTCACAAGGCATGAAAAACCTAAGGCTGAGTGTAGCTGTCCATATTAGACAGGGTACGTGATTTCCAGTTTGCACAGTCCTCATCACTCTCTCTTGCCTCCCTGAGGCTGTGGTTGAAAAATAAGCTGCTATGCACGTGCTTTTTTTTTTTCTGTACTAGGCTGGTTTCAGCCATTTACAATACAAACGCATCCCACAGAAATTTGCAGATTTGAAATTTGCAAGTGTAGTGTAACATCTCCACGGCTCCTCTAAGTGATGGTGTGTCTATAGTGGTTGCCAACTGTTTTCTGGGGAAGGATGGATCCTTTAGAACCTCGACTTCTAGAAGGAAAATGGACCTTGCTTGTGAGTCTGTGCTCATAGCCCTAGATACTAAATAGTGAACTTCCATTCAGCAAACATTCGGCCCATGTATGAAGCAATTCCTAGGTGCCAGGAACTGTGTGACTCCAGAATTTGTGTGTCAACAAAATGCCATCCATGGAAACTTTAACAGTGCTCTGGAGACAACACTGTGGAACTGCCTAACAACAGGAATTCAGGCTTCCCTTCCTCTTACAGCTTCCTCTTCAACCTGAGCCTTCACATCTTTTGCTCAAGTCTCCAAGAGTAGAAAACCCTCTAAAGCACTTTGGAAATACATTTTGTAGCATATCCTTACCTTTGTCTAAGTTTGAGGTTGGATCCCTTCTTCTGTGTCACAGATGACAAAGTCCATGTCCTTTCGGTAGACTGTGTAACAGACCACTTAGACTTTCTGCAGACTCTGAAAGATCAGACAGGATGCATCAGTTTAGAGTGCAGTATTTCAGGCTGACCACGCATAAAGTTTTTCCTATGAAACACAAAGCAAATCAATTTTCAGATGTTCCATAGCTAAATCTTGATGTAGCAGGCTTTTTGTATTCTCTTACCTCCTTCAGTTGCTTTTGAGCTTTTCGCATGCACACATTCTGTCACCAAGTTGAAACTAGAACCCTGTATTCATCCAAGTGAAAGTTGAGATCTCAAAAGCTGGTAGCCTGTCAGATCTTAAAAATTAATAATGTCAAGCCAAGTTCCAGCTGTTCTCAAAAAATCAGTACTCCCCAGTACTGAGTGTGCATTTTCACAAGGCATGAAAACCTAAGGCTGAGTGTAGCTGTCCATATTAGACAGGGTACGTGATTTCCAGTTTGCACAGTCCTCATCACTCTCTCTTGCCTCCCTGAGGCTGTGGTTGAAAAATAAGCTGCTATGCACGTGCTTTTTTTTTTTCTGTACTAGGCTGGTTTCAGCCATTTACAATACAAACGCATCCCACAGAAATTTGCAGATTTGAAATTTGCAAGTGTAGTGTAACATCTCCACGGCTCCTCTAAGTGATGGTGTGTCTATAGTGGTTGCCAACTGTTTTCTGGGGAAGGATGGATCCTTTAGAACCTCGACTTCTAGAAGGAAAATGGACCTTGCTTGTGAGTCTGTGCTCATAGCCCTAGATACTAAATAGTGAACTTCCATTCAGCAAACATTCGGCCCATGTATGAAGCAATTCCTAGGTGCCAGGAACTGTGTGACTCCAGAATTTGTGTGTCAACAAAATGCCATCCATGGAAACTTTAACAGTGCTCTGGAGACAACACTGTGGAACTGCCTAACAACAGGAATTCAGGCTTCCCTTCCTCTTACAGCTTCCTCTTCAACCTGAGCCTTCACATCTTTTGCTCAAGTCTCCAAGAGTAGAAAACCCTCTAAAGCACTTTGGAAATACATTTTGTAGCATATCCTTACCTTTGTCTAAGTTTGAGGTTGGATCCCTTCTTCTGTGTCACAGATGACAAAGTCCATGTCCTTTCGGTAGACTGTGTAACAGACCACTTAGACTTTCTGCAGACTCTGAAAGATCAGACAGGATGCATCAGTTTAGAGTGCAGTATTTCAGGCTGACCACGCATAAAGTTTTTCCTATGAAACACAAAGCAAATCAATTTTCAGATGTTCCATAGCTAAATCTTGATGTAGCAGGCTTTTTGTATTCTTTTACCTCCTTCAGTTGCTTTTGAGATTTTTGCATGCCAGGGCAGAAGAAAAGTAAAAACAAATCTATAATCTGACTCAAAATGAAGCCCTGTTCTATCTCCACAAGAGGGGACAGAGAAAGAGGAAGGAGAGGCGTTAATACATATGCAATATGTTGGGATCACTGGATATAATATAATCACTTTTTCAAGAATTTGTGAAGTTATTATCAAGGAATAATGTCCCTCTTCCCTTGTGTGAAGATTAATATTAACAGACACTTAAAATGATGCCCATACTGTGTAAATTATGCAAATTTGAGGGAGGAGCAATAGAACCACAAGAATTTGTGCAGACCAATTGTGTGACGAAGTATGACAGTTGTGTAAATGTACTATTTTAATGACTTTATACTTTGTTGAATTGATGGAGAGAATATTAGCTTCATAACCTGACAGAACAGCTCAAAACACTAAGAGTTTAAAAAAAAAAAACAACTGAGAGTTTCAAACAACAGAAATGGTCTCTGACTTCATAGATACTCCTTTAGCCTTTGCTGGGAAAGCTACGTGATTCATCACAATGCAGAGAGTTTCCGTTACAATCAGCCCATACCTTGAGACTTCAGACTCCTGGAATGCATCTTTCTCTCCTGGTTATTCTAAATAAATGTTGCTGATAAGAGCAATTATAAAGAGGATCTCTATTTGCTATTGTAATCAAAATTTCACCTCGGTCTACAAACTCCTAACTCAAATATCAACACACAACAGCATTGTATTGGTCAAGTTATCATTGTGTTCATCTTAATTACTCCATGTGTCAAACTCTAAATACAAAACATGTATTCAGCCTAGGACTTATTAATAAAAAAAAAGCAAGCAGTAAACAAATAACAAACTCTAATTAATGGTGCATGTGCAGAAGTGCTTAGTGGTGAAGTCTGAATCCTACTTTTAATAATATAAAAAAATGAGATGGATTAATGGATGGCTAGAGGAATGATGGATATCTGTATGATAGAAGATACAGCAAAATATGAATTGCACAATTTAGGTAGTAAGCATATGCAATGTACAGTTCTTTCAACCCGTCTGTATGCTAAAAAATTAACATAGTACAATGTAAAAGGAAAAATTTACTTGAGAGATGGTATGAAAATATTCAATGACTGGAGTAAGGTGGGCACTGACCAACTAGAACAAATGCTAACAGTTTTAACTGGAAGAGACAGGCCAGTTACCTTCATTGAATCACCCCTCTTTGTTCTGAAATCTAGGAATGCTAGAGAATGCAAGAGATATCATTATAAGATACTAGACGCTGATCTCTGAGAACTGATACTTTAATACAGGAGAATAAAGATTTATATAGTAGCATGGTCAAAATAAAATCTATTCAGTATGAGTGTATTAGTCAAGATTCTCCATAGAAACAGGATCAATTATAGATGTGCAAATATATTTATAAGAGGAAATTTCTTTTTTTTTTTTAACAGGAATTGGTTCATGTGGTTATGGAGGCTGAGAAGTCCTACCGTCTGTCATCTGCAAGCTGGAGAACCAGGAAAGCTACTAGGTTAGTGCAAATGTGGTTTCAGATCATGAGTTTTAAATCATTATAACTAGGCTCAAATGCATCTTTATTAATCAAAATAGGAACTATTACAATCAACACATTTTTGCCAATAAGAAAAAAGTTTGTTTATTCCTGTAGCATGAAATCTTTGCTTTTGGATTTTACAAACTCTTGGAAAGCATTCTCTGTCTCCTGTCATTTGTGGAAGCATTTTCCTTGCAATAAGTTGTAGAGATGGTCAAAGTGTTAATCAGTTGGTGAGAGGTCAGGGGAACGTGGCGGATGAAGCAAAACTTTGTAGCTCATTTGGTTCAACTTTTGAGTCATTGGTTGTGCAAAAATGGGTGTTGTCATGGAAAAGATCTGGGCCCCTTCTGTTGATCAATGCCGACTGCAGGCATTGCAATTTTTGATGCATCTCATCAATTTGCTGAGCATACTGCTCAGATATCATGGTTTCGCTGAGGATTCAGAAAGCTATCATGGATTAGCAGGTAACAGACCACCAAAGAGTGATTATGATCTTTTTTGATGTAAGTATGACTTTGGGAAGTGTTCTGGAGTTCTTCTCAGTCCACCACTGAACTGGTCATCACCAGCTGTTCAATAAAATCCACTTGCTGTTGCAGGTCACAATCCAATTGAGAAATAGTTTGTTGCTGCGTAGAGTAAGTGAAGACGTCGCTTCAAATCAATGATTTTTTTGACTTTTGGTCAGCTCACAAGGTACCTACTTATCGAGCTTTTTCAGCTTTCCAATTTACTTCAAATGCAAACCACCATAGAATGGTTAACAGTGAGTTCTCCAGCAACTGCTTGTGCAGTTGTAAGAGGATCAGCTTCAATGATCCTTTCAACTGATCTTCAAGACTCTCGTCTGCTTTGCAAAACTTCTTGGACCACTACTGCACTGTACATTATTAGCAGTTCCTGGACCAAATGTGTTGTTGATGTTGTAAGTTGCCTCTGCTGCTCTACCGCTCATTTTGAACTCGGATAAGAAAATATTTTAAAGCTATAGGATCAATTATAGATGTGCAATTTTTGTGGAATTGGTTCATGTGGTTATGGAGGCTGAGAAGTCCTACCGTCTGTCATCTGCAAGCTGGAGAACCAGGAAAGCTACTAGGTTAGTGCAAATGTGGTTTCAGATCATGAGTTTTAAGTCATTATAACTAGGCTCAAATGCATCTTTATTAATCAAAATAGGAACTATTACAATCAACACATTTTTGCCAATAAGAAAAAAGTTTGTTTATTCCTGTAGCATGAAATCTTTGCTTTTGGATTTTACAAACTCTTGGAAAGCATTCTCTGTCTCCTGTCATTTGTGGAAGCATTTTCCTTGCAATAAGTTGTAGAGATGGTCAAAGTGTTAATCAGTTGGTGAGAGGTCAGGGGAACGTGGCGGATGAAGCAAAACTTTGTAGCTCATTTGGTTCAACTTTTGAGTCATTGGTTGTGCAAAAATGGGTGTTGTCATGGAAAAGATCTGGGCCCCTTCTGTTGATCAATGCCGACTGCAGGCATTGCAATTTTTGATGCATCTCATCAATTTGCTGAGCATACTGCTCAGATATCATGGTTTCGCTGAGGATTCAGAAAGCTATCATGGATTAGCAGGTAACAGACCACCAAAGAGTGATTATGATCTTTTTTGATGTAAGTATGACTTTGGGAAGTGTTCTGGAGTTCTTCTCAGTCCACCACTGAACTGGTCATCACCAGCTGTTCAATAAAATCCACTTGCTGTTGCAGGTCACAATCCAATTGAGAAATAGTTTGTTGCTGCGTAGAGTAAGTGAAGACGTCGCTTCAAATCAATGATTTTTTTGACTTTTGGTCAGCTCACAAGGTACCTACTTATCGAGCTTTTTCAGCTTTCCAATTTACTTCAAATGCAAACCACCATAGAATGGTTAACAGTGAGTTCTCCAGCAACTGCTTGTGCAGTTGTAAGAGGATCAGCTTCAATGATCCTTTCAACTGATCTTCAAGACTCTCGTCTGCTTTGCAAAACTTCTTGGACCACTACTGCACTGTACATTATTAGCAGTTCCTGGACCAAATGTGTTGTTGATGTTGTAAGTTGCCTCTGCTGCTCTACCGCTCATTTTGAACTCGGATAAGAAAATATTTGAACCTCAAATATCAACCTCCTCAGATACGAAGATGATACCACTCTAATTACAGAAAACAAAGAGGAACTGAAGAGCCTCTCAATGAGAGTGAAAGAGAAGAGTGAAAAAGTTATCTTAAAACTTAACATTGAAAACACTAAGATCAAGGCATCCAGCCCCATCATTTCATGGATAATAGATGGGGACAAGTGGAAGCAGTGACAGATTTATTTTCTTGGGCTCCAAAATCACTGCAGACAGTGACTGCAGCCATGAAACTAGATGCTGGTTCCTTGGAAGGAAAGCTATGACAAACTCGGACAATGTATTAAAAGGCAGTGACATTACTTTGCCTACAAAGGTCATGTAGTCAAAGTTATGGTTTTTCTAGTGGTCAGGAATGGACATGAGAGAGTTGGACCATAAAGAAAGTTTGAACTGTGGTGTTTGAGAAGACTCTTGAGAGTCCATTGGACTGCAAGGCAATCAAACCAGTCCATCCTAAAGAAAAGTTACTCTGAATATTCACTGGAAGGACTTATGCTGAAGCTGAAGGTCCAATATTTTGGCCACCAGATTCAAACAGCTGACTCATTGGAAAAGACCCCAATGCTGGGAAAGATTGAGGGCAGAAGGAGAAGGAGGCAACAGAGGATTAGATGGTTGGATGGCATCTTCAACACAATGGACATGAGTCAGAGAAAACTTCAGGAGACAGTGAAGGGCAGGAAAGCCTGGCGTGCTATAGTCTGTGGTGTCTCAGAGTCAGACATAACTTAGAGAATGAACAACAACAAGAAGAAAATCCCTTGCATCTGCTTTTTGTCTGACATAATTTCCCTACTCTAAACATAAAATATTATAGACTTTTGGTCAAATTTGCTTTCAGCTTTCCAATTTACTTCAAATGCAAACCACCATAGAATGGTTAACAGTGAGTTCTCCAGCAACTGCTTGTGCAGTTGTAAGAGGATCAGCTTCAATGATCCTTTCAACTGATCTTCAAGACTCTCGTCTGCTTTGCAAAACTTCTTGGACCACTACTGCACTGTACATTATTAGCAGTTCCTGGACCAAATGTGTTGTTGATGTTGTAAGTTGCCTCTGCTGCTCTACCGCTCATTTTGAACTCGGATAAGAAAATATTTGAACCTCAAATATCAACCTCCTCAGATACGAAGATGATACCACTCTAATTACAGAAAACAAAGAGGAACTGAAGAGCCTCTCAATGAGAGTGAAAGAGAAGAGTGAAAAAGTTATCTTAAAACTTAACATTGAAAACACTAAGATCAAGGCATCCAGCCCCATCATTTCATGGATAATAGATGGGGACAAGTGGAAGCAGTGACAGATTTATTTTCTTGGGCTCCAAAATCACTGCAGACAGTGACTGCAGCCATGAAACTAGATGCTGGTTCCTTGGAAGGAAAGCTATGACAAACTCGGACAATGTATTAAAAGGCAGTGACATTACTTTGCCTACAAAGGTCATGTAGTCAAAGTTATGGTTTTTCTAGTGGTCAGGAATGGACATGAGAGAGTTGGACCATAAAGAAAGTTTGAACTGTGGTGTTTGAGAAGACTCTTGAGAGTCCATTGGACTGCAAGGCAATCAAACCAGTCCATCCTAAAGAAAAGTTACTCTGAATATTCACTGGAAGGACTTATGCTGAAGCTGAAGGTCCAATATTTTGGCCACCAGATTCAAACAGCTGACTCATTGGAAAAGACCCCAATGCTGGGAAAGATTGAGGGCAGAAGGAGAAGGAGGCAACAGAGGATTAGATGGTTGGATGGCATCTTCAACACAATGGACATGAGTCAGAGAAAACTTCAGGAGACAGTGAAGGGCAGGAAAGCCTGGCGTGCTATAGTCTGTGGTGTCTCAGAGTCAGACATAACTTAGAGAATGAACAACAACAAGAAGAAAATCCCTTGCATCTGCTTTTTGTCTGACATAATTTCCCTACTCTAAACATAAAATATTATATTCAGAGAGAAATAAATCATTAGCAAAAATAACACAAAGTGAGAAATGTGCATTAAAATGATGTATTGCAGGCAGATTCTTTACCAGCTGAGCCACCAAGGAAGCCCAATGTGTAACATAACCACATTTATTTAAGAATGTATTCCAGTATCAAATGGCCAGTTTCAACAGTGCAAAGCCACAGCTACTTTTGCACCAAACTAATAGTAGTGTGATTCCTTCCAAGTCCAAAGGCCTGAGAATCAAGAAGCTGACAGTGTTAAGTCTGATTTGAATCCAGAAGCCAAGAACCAGGAGCACTTATACCCAAGAACATGAAAAGATGAATGCCCCAGTTCAAGTAAAAGAGAAAAATTCATCCTTCCTCTACCTTCCTGTTCTACTTAGACCCTCCACTGATTGGATGATGCCCACCTTGCCCTGGTGAAAGTCGATGTTCACTACTCAGTCTACAGAGTCCATTGCTAATCTCTTGCACAGATATTCTCACAGCCACATTCAGAAATATTTTATCCACTATCTGGATATCTCTTAAACCAATCAGGTTGACATATGTAACTAACCATCATCATGAGAAAATGAAATGCTTTTTTAAAAAATTAATTTGTCTTTCCTCCTGATCCTCTAATAATTGGTAGAGAATATAAACAACTTTCATCATGTTTTAAACTTTATTGTTATCTGATTATTTTAATGGGTCCTTAAGGAGGATAATGCCCTTTCTTAGAAAAATAATGTTTTGCCCCAGACATCTTCTCCCCATCTCTCTGGTTCATCTCCAAAATTACATTTGAATATATTTAGTAGAATGGAGGCATGTGTTTCCCACCACCACACAGTAGAGAGAATGAGCCACTCTCTCTATGGGCACTGTCCTCTGGCCCTCTGGTCTTCAAGGTAATGCTGTCATGTTATTGCTTCCTGCTCTATTTGCATTTACAACTGAATTCAACAACCATAACAGCTCAGAATCTCTGCTCTACTTAAGGCTCCCTGTGCCAGTGAGTCCCACTTTGGCTTTCAGCTGCTTCTCAAACCCTGCAGTGGAGCCTACAGTGACTATTTGGTTTCACTATCCACAAAAGAATGTTCAACTTCAAGGCCTCCTCTCACTTCTATAAGTGACACTGCCTGATTGCCTTTAAAAAGAGATAACATATTGGCACACAGGTAAGAAGAACATCCTGTGAGAAGATCTTTCAGAGGCCCACCCTTTCCCAGCACATGTTCCATTCCGTATTGTCCGCCTCTGAGGAGCTGGAAGAGTAAGAAGGTTGGGTATTGGTTTATTACCAATGCTTTATTACCTCCCTCAATCTATTTCTCTCCCAGCAATGAGGGTGTATTAGTTTCCTGTCACTGCTGTAACAAATTACCACAAACATAGTGGCTTTAAGTAACATTCACTAATTATTTCATTGTTCTATGGATGAGAAGTCTAAGCATAGTGTGGCTTTGTGCAGACTTCTGCTTAGAGTCTCACAAGGATTAGATAAAAGTATCACCATGTTCTGTTCTGTTCTGAGGCTCTAGGGAAAATCACCTTCCAGACTCTTTTGGGTCATTGGATAAATGCAGTTTCTTGTGGTTGCAGGACTGAGGTCACGACTGGCTCTCAGCAGGGATGGTTCTTTGCTTCCACCTACTGCCACTGCCTGCATCCTTTCTCATGGGTATCAGCAACAGTGGAGGGAGAGTTACTCTCACATTTCAAATCTCTTCCTCTTCAGCAACTAACCATCATCATGAGAAAATGAAATGCTTTTTTAAAAAATTAATTTGTCTTTCCTCCTGATCCTCTAATAATTGGTAGAGAATATAAACAACTTTCATCATGTTTTAAACTTTATTGTTATCTGATTATTTTAATGGGTCCTTAAGGAGGATAATGCCCTTTCTTAGAAAAATAATGTTTTGCCCCAGACATCTTCTCCCCATCTCTCTGGTTCATCTCCAAAATTACATTTGAATATATTTAGTAGAATGGAGGCATGTGTTTCCCACCACCACACAGTAGAGAGAATGAGCCACTCTCTCTATGGGCACTGTCCTCTGGCCCTCTGGTCTTC
This sequence comes from Tragulus kanchil, assembly GCA_022376925.1. NCBI lineage: Eukaryota > Metazoa > Chordata > Mammalia > Artiodactyla > Tragulidae > Tragulus > Tragulus kanchil. Next base: position 116,927,538 of record JAIOJX010000004.1, on the reverse strand, counting down.
AAGGTAATGCTGTCATGTTATTGCTTCCTGCTCTATTTGCATTTACAACTGAATTCAACAACCATAACAGCTCAGAATCTCTGCTCTACTTAAGGCTCCCTGTGCCAGTGAGTCCCACTTTGGCTTTCAGCTGCTTCTCAAACCCTGCAGTGGAGCCTACAGTGACTATTTGGTTTCACTATCCACAAAAGAATGTTCAACTTCAAGGCCTCCTCTCACTTCTATAAGTGACACTGCCTGATTGCCTTTAAAAAGAGATAACATATTGGCACACAGGTAAGAAGAACATCCTGTGAGAAGATCTTTCAGAGGCCCACCCTTTCCCAGCACATGTTCCATTCCGTATTGTCCGCCTCTGAGGAGCTGGAAGAGTAAGAAGGTTGGGTATTGGTTTATTACCAATGCTTTATTACCTCCCTCAATCTATTTCTCTCCCAGCAATGAGGGTGTATTAGTTTCCTGTCACTGCTGTAACAAATTACCACAAACATAGTGGCTTTAAGTAACATTCACTAATTATTTCATTGTTCTATGGATGAGAAGTCTAAGCATAGTGTGGCTTTGTGCAGACTTCTGCTTAGAGTCTCACAAGGATTAGATAAAAGTATCACCATGTTCTGTTCTGTTCTGGAGGCTCTAGGGGAAAATCACCTTCCAGACTCTTTTGGGTCATTGGATAAATGCAGTTTCTTGTGGTTGCAGGACTGAGGTCACGACTGGCTCTCAGCAGGGATGGTTCTTTGCTTCCACCTACTGCCACTGCCTGCATCCTTTCTCATGGGTATCAGCAACAGTGGAGGGAGAGTTACTCTCACATTTCAAATCTCTTCCTCTTCAGCTGCATCTCTCTGCTCTCCTTTCATGCTTCTACCCAGGGAAAGTTCTCTGCTGCTATGGGCTCAGGTGATGAAACTGGACCCACCTGGACAACCCTGGATAATCTTCTGACTTAAGGCCTATAACATACTCACATTCCTAGGGATTAGTGTTTGAACATCTTTGGCAAGGGAGGACATTATGCCTACTATGCTGGGGATTATTAATGATTTCTTCTTCCTGGATGAACCTCTGTTAGGTGGAACACTTTGATCTAACTACCTAGATTATTCTTTTACTTTTTTTTTTTTTTTTTACAGAGTTTTGTTGTTGCTGCCACACATTGACCTGAATTCACCATAGGCATACATAATATTACACAGATGTATTACATGAAAGTGAAAAAAATTGCCTCAACAGCTTTGACCTATTGTACATATAAGAAAAATGAGACTCATAGAATTTAATTGTCTTGCTCTCATACCATGAATATTCAGTGTCAGGGATGAGTCATTCAAACAACAGACTAGTTTTTCCACTTTCTCCTTCTTTTGGTATGTGGGGTCACTTTGTCAGTCCTGATGACATCTTGGAAACAGCTTCTAGGAACTAATGATGTCTATTTTTAACACCGTAGTACAAGATCATCAGGTGAGTTAAGCAACATAGGCCTCTGGCAGCACTGGCTTCTTAGGTTCCCACTTTTCCTGTGGTGCTGAAGTACTTGGGGAACTGAAAGGTCTTTATGATGAACAGAAAGATCAAAAAGTAAAGAGAAGTAAAAGAAACCATTCTAACCAAGGCAGAAAATGTCACAAATCGCAACTATTTTCTTCCTGAGTTTTCTCTTACCTTAATAAAGAGGCATGCAACTCACAAGAGGCTGAATTCTGGAGCATAAATCCTGGTTTATTTACTTTATCTCCTAACCTATTTTATAATATTAGAGGAGTCAGGCAATATTCAGAAAAATGTGACCAATTTAGACAATACAGCAAAACATGCCATTTGGTCTCATCTATCATAATAGGAATTTAAAAAGATACTCATGAGCCACTTAGAACCTATGAGTTAGTTAAGCAGAACAAGTGGTTCTGCATAAGATTTACCCTTAAATCATTTAATGCCTTGCAACATCACGAAAAACAAATACAGGGGAAAACAAAAAAACCTCTAAGAATCATAACAATTAACCTCTTAGAAAACAGTTTCACCCTGGCTTAAAGGGCTGGTAAGAAGACCAGCTTTATTCTAAGTTCCAATCCCTCTGCGATACTTATGTCCATTTCTCCCCTGGGGCTTTAAACCCACTTGGCCACCTTCATCCTCCTGTGTAATAGTCTCCAGCTACAGTGCATTAACCAACTCTGGGCACTCTGTCCAGCAGAAGAGAGAAGCTATCCACAGCCAGTTCTGAGACAAGATCATGAAACACCAAGCAAGAGTAAAAGGAGAGGACTGGGTTTGTCCAGTGGGCAGGTCTGCACATCCAGACATGTTCAAGCAGGCTCTAACCTTCTGCTAATGGGCACCAAGTCTCTTCCATGGAAGAAATCAGTAGAAAGGAAGTCACACACCCCATACACCCCTCACACTAGACATCAAAACTACCAATTGGGATTTCTTAAATGGTCTTTAAATCATTGCTCTGCTGTGAACACAGGAGATTGAGACCTATACTGAGAAATTGTTTTGAACACCAAATGCAGCTGGCAGAATTTCTCCTAAGAGGCAGAGACTCTACTAATGGAATTGCTCAGAACCACACTGCCAACAACCTACTTTAGGATCCATGTACAGAAGGGATCAATGGTATGTGTGAATTCCCACTCGACCACCTCATCACAGCTACCATAACATTATTTTGACTAACCACTGTTACAGCTCTTGTCACAATACATCAAAATTATTCACTTAAATAATCATTGTAATAATTTAAACTTTACATATGTTATCTCAGTTGATCCATTTGGTATTCTGAAGAAGTAGACACCATGACTGTCCTATTATACATGAGGAAACTGAGTCAGTGGTGGGGTTAAGTCAGTTTCCTCAAATCACACAGCATCTTCCTAAGCCCGGTCCATCCCAGAGCCCAGCCCTCAAATTCTGTGCTCAATAATTTATTTATTATTAAAAGAGGAGTCAGGCTTACCCTAGCAAAACATGCCATTTGGTCTCATCTATCATAATAGGAATTTAAAAGATACTCATGAGCCACTTAGAACCTATGAGTTAGTTAAGCAGAACAAGTGGTTCTGCATAAGATTTACCCTTAAATCATTTAATGCCTTGCAACATCACGAAAAACAAATACAGGGGAAAACAAAAAAACCTCTAAGAATCATAACAATTAACCTCTTAGAAAACAGTTTCACCCTGGCTTAAAGGGCTGGTAAGAAGACCAGCTTTATTCTAAGTTCCAATCCCTCTGCGATACTTATGTCCATTTCTCCCCTGGGGCTTTAAACCCACTTGGCCACCTTCATCCTCCTGTGTAATAGTCTCCAGCTACAGTGCATTAACCAACTCTGGGCACTCTGTCCAGCAGAAGAGAGAAGCTATCCACAGCCAGTTCTGAGACAAGATCATGAAACACCAAGCAAGAGTAAAAGGAGAGGACTGGGTTTGTCCAGTGGGCAGGTCTGCACATCCAGACATGTTCAAGCAGGCTCTAACCTTCTGCTAATGGGCACCAAGTCTCTTCCATGGAAGAAATCAGTAGAAAGGAAGTCACACACCCCATACACCCCTCACACTAGACATCAAAACTACCAATTGGGATTTCTTAAATGGTCTTTAAATCATTGCTCTGCTGTGAACACAGGAGATTGAGACCTATACTGAGAAATTGTTTTGAACACCAAATGCAGCTGGCAGAATTTCTCCTAAGAGGCAGAGACTCTACTAATGGAATTGCTCAGAACCACACTGCCAACAACCTACTTTAGGATCCATGTACAGAAGGGATCAATGGTATGTGTGAATTCCCACTCGACCACCTCATCACAGCTACCATAACATTATTTTGACTAACCACTGTTACAGCTCTTGTCACAATACATCAAAATTATTCACTTAAATAATCATTGTAATAATTTAAACTTTACATATGTTATCTCAGTTGATCCATTTGGTATTCTGAAGAAGTAGACACCATGACTGTCCTATTATACATGAGGAAACTGAGTCAGTGGTGGGGTTAAGTCAGTTTCCTCAAATCACACAGCATCTTCCTAAGCCCGGTCCATCCCAGAGCCCAGCCCTCAAATTCTGTGCTCATAATACCTGCAATGGCCTGCTTTTCCACCAAGGCAGCAAGCTCCCTAATGGTATAAGCTGCTTACTACATATCTGCATCCTCAGTGGTTGACATATAATAACTACATAGAAAATGATAAACAAATGTCACATGAATCGTCTCACATCTTGTCCAACACACTCCACTGATCCTTCTGACTACAACAGACTCTCTTTAGGATCATGGACAAAGACTCATGCATAGCAAAAACAGATTTAGGAGCTGGTGAGTGGAATCTGGTCAAGTGGCCAGTAACATTCCTTGAATTGGCTATATTACTGGTTACTTGCCCTTATTAAGGTATAGAAGATCAGGCTGACAGACTCGTTTGGCAAAGTTTCCTTGGCTGATAGATGACTGTAGATAGCTTATGATTTGTGACCTCTGAAGGAGATTTCACCTCAGGATTAAAAGACATGGTTTCAGGCACTCAGAGCTTCATGCAGCAAAAGTTTTATTAAAGTAAAAAGGGGTATAGAAAGCTTCCAGTGAAAAGCACTGGAAGGAGGTAGAAGAGTACCCCACTTCACTAGTTTAGGCAGGACATTATGAACTTCCTCACTTGGTTATTAATAATAGATCAAAAGAATACTTAAAGATAGTAAAGGTCTTACCAGACCCACACCCACAACATACATAATTAATATAAGTATGAGACTGGCCCACAGAAACAGTTCCCTTTAAGAAAGAGAAACATGTCCTCAAGCAAAATACTTTGTTGTTACAAACATTAGCTCCGGGCTTAAAGTAAGTCTTGGGCAAAATAGATTATTGTCATAGGCATGGCAACCAAGGTGAAGGTACCTTGGCTAAAAAGTGCTTGTTCCCCTTCTCCTTCTCCTTCTTTGGGATCCCCTAGTATTCCTATCAACCTGCCTAAGAATTAGCTCTCTCATGACTCAGTATTATTTTATTATATATGACATATGAGTTATTAATCAATCTATAATTTATTCACATTTAGATTGAACCCTGTGTGTGTATATATATATGTCTATAATGTATATAATTATATATATAATGTAAGCAGATATATATGTATGGTTGTGTATATATATACTATGTATCTATGCCATATATATATAATATAAACATACACTATATATATATGTGTGTGTGTATATATATATATGTATGTATGTGTGTATATATATGTATATATATATATATATATATATATATATATAAAATGACCTACCTACAAAATTATTGTCTAACAAGTATTACTGTTTTCTTTGTTAGCCATTTGAGAAATGAACTTTTGGGGAAAAAAATTCAAATACAGAAGCACACCCAGGAAAAACATCAAATCCTCTACATTTTCTATGTTTTCCTCCCAGAGGCAGTAACTGTAAACAACTGACCATGTCACTTTTGTGTACAGCTTTTCTTCCAAATAAACAAGATTACATAAGCTGTTGCACTGAATCCAAGTAAGTCCTGTAGCAAAATAAGAAAGCAAGTGGAAGTTGAACTCTGCGGCTCAGCAAAGCCTGCCTATGAATAGGTGGAATTCATATTCCCACCCTCCACTCCCACCTGTCCTGAGGGATTCCTCACTTCTCACAGATTTCATTACCTTCAAACTCTGTGTAAATCTCTATCAGGAAATTAGGAGCAGATTTGCTTGCTAATAAACTCAAAACCGGTGCATCCTTCATACTGCTCAGTTGTTGCTTGAGCAGTGAAAGTAACAGTATCTGAGTGAGTGTACATAATAGATCAAAAGAATACGTAAAGATAGTAAAGGTCTTACCAGACCCACACCCACAACATACATAATTAATATAAGTATGAGACTGGCCCACAGAAACAGTTCCCTTTAAGAAAGAGAAACATGTCCTCAAGCAAAATACTTTGTTGTTACAAACATTAGCTCCGGGCTTAAAGTAAGTCTTGGGCAAAATAGATTATTGTCATAGGCATGGCAACCAAGGTGAAGGTACCTTGGCTAAAAAGTGCTTGTTCCCCTTCTCCTTCTCCTTCTTTGGGATCCCCTAGTATTCCTATCAACCTGCCTAAGAATTAGCTCTCTCATGACTCAGTATTATTTTATTATATATGACATATGAGTTATTAATCAATCTATAATTTATTCACATTTAGATTGAACCCTGTGTGTGTATATATATATGTCTATAATGTATATAATTATATATATAATGTAAGCAGATATATATGTATGGTTGTGTATATATATACTATGTATCTATGCCATATATATATAATATAAACATACACTATATATATATGTGTGTGTGTATATATATATATGTATGTATGTATGTGTGTATATATATGTATATATATGTATATATATATATATATATATATAAAATGACCTACCTACAAAATTATTGTCTAACAAGTATTACTGTTTTCTTTGTTAGCCGTTTGAGAAATGAACTTTTGGGGAAAAAAATTCAAATACAGAAGCACACCCAGGAAAAACATCAAATCCTCTACATTTTCTATGTTTTCCTCCCAGAGGCAGTAACTGTAAACAACTGACCATGTCACTTTTGTGTACAGCTTTTCTTCCAAATAAACAAGATTACATAAGCTGTTGCACTGAATCCAAGTAAGTCCTGTAGCAAAATAAGAAAGCAAGTGGAAGTTGAACTCTGCGGCTCAGCAAAGCCTGCCTATGAATAGGTGGAATTCATATTCCCACCCTCCACTCCCACCTGTCCTGAGGGATTCCTCACTTCTCACAGATTTCATTACCTTCAAACTCTGTGTAAATCTCTATCAGGAAATTAGGAGCAGATTTGCTTGCTAATAAACTCAAAACCGGTGCATCCTTCATACTGCTCAGTTGTTGCTTGAGCAGTGAAAGTAACAGTATCTGAGTGAGTGTACACTTTCTGATCAAGCTTTAAAGACTTGTATAGTTGGGACTCTATGATACTTGTTGATTTTTATTCAAAGTAGAGCTTGAATGAAAAAAAAAAGAACTAAAACAAAGTAGAGCTTGCACGCCTTTCTATTCTTCTTAAAAGCTGAGTAATATTCTCAACTATGATTATTCAATAATTTCCCCTTTGATGAAGGAGATGTAGGCTTTTCCAGTTTTTTTGTTATTAGTAATACTACTGTGATGAATTCCCTATAAAAGTAGTAGGACTCACTGTAGAAAAAAGATGCAAAGTGTGTATTAAGGGCTTCCCTGGTGGTCCAGTGGGTAAAGAGTCTGCCTTGCAGTGCATGGGGGCACCAGTTCGATCCCTGGCACAGGAAGATACCATATGCCACAGAGCAGCTGGACCTGTGTGTCCAATTACGAGCCAGCTCTCCAGAGCACATGTGCCCAGAACCGGTGCTCTGCAATGAGAGAGGCCACCGTGATGGGAGGCCCACACAGGCTAAAGAATTAAGATGGATGAAAAGAAAGAAATGAAGGACCAATAAAAGAGGCCAAAATTACAAAAAAAAAAAATCAAAAACGCATATATTAAAATACCTTAAAAAAGGTAACTGTTATGGACTACGTGGTTGCAGCCCCACAAAATTAATCTGAAACATCACAATTGACTGTTACTAGTGTATTAGTATGTGAAGCCATTTGAGAAATGAACTTTGGGGAAAAAAATTCAAATACAGAAGCACACCCAGGAAAAACATCAAATCCTCTACATTTTCTATGTTTTCCTCCCAGAGGCAGTAACTGTAAACAACTGACCATGTCACTTTTGTGTACAGCTTTTCTTCCAAATAAACAAGATTACATAAGCTGTTGCACTGAATCCAAGTAAGTCCTGTAGCAAAATAAGAAAGCAAGTGGAAGTTGAACTCTGCGGCTCAGCAAAGCCTGCCTATGAATAGGTGGAATTCATATTCCCACCCTCCACTCCCACCTGTCCTGAGGGATTCCTCACTTCTCACAGATTTCATTACCTTCAAACTCTGTGTAAATCTCTATCAGGAAATTAGGAGCAGATTTGCTTGCTAATAAACTCAAAACCGGTGCATCCTTCATACTGCTCAGTTGTTGCTTGAGCAGTGAAAGTAACAGTATCTGAGTGAGTGTACACTTTCTGATCAAGCTTTAAAGACTTGTATAGTTGGGACTCTATGATACTTGTTGATTTTTATTCAAAGTAGAGCTTGAATGAAAAAAAAAAGAACTAAAACAAAGTAGAGCTTGCACGCCTTTCTATTCTTCTTAAAAGCTGAGTAATATTCTCAACTATGATTATTCAATAATTTCCCCTTTGATGAAGGAGATGTAGGCTTTTCCAGTTTTTTTGTTATTAGTAATACTACTGTGATGAATTCCCTATAAAAGTAGTAGGACTCACTGTAGAAAAAAGATGCAAAGTGTGTATTAAGGGCTTCCCTGGTGGTCCAGTGGGTAAAGAGTCTGCCTTGCAGTGCATGGGGGCACCAGTTCGATCCCTGGCACAGGAAGATACCATATGCCACAGAGCAGCTGGACCTGTGTGTCCAATTACGAGCCAGCTCTCCAGAGCACATGTGCCCAGAACCGGTGCTCTGCAATGAGAGAGGCCACCGTGATGGGAGGCCCACACAGGCTAAAGAATTAAGATGGATGAAAAGAAAGAAATGAAGGACCAATAAAAGAGGCCAAAATTACAAAAAAAAAAAAAAAAATCAAAAACGCATATATTAAAATACCTTAAAAAAGGTAACTGTTATGGACTACGTGGTTGCAGCCCCACAAAATTAATCTGCTGAAACATCACAATTGACTGTTACTAGTGTATTAGTATGTGAAGCCTTTGAAAATAATTAGGTTTAGATGAGGTTGGAAGGGTGAAGCCCCCACAGTGGAATTAGTGTCCTTATAAGAAGAGAAATGGGCTTCCCACGGTGGCACAGTGGTAAATATCCATTTGCAATGCAGGAGATGTGGGTTTGATCCCTGGGTCGGGAAGATCTCCTGGAGAAGGAAATGGCAACCCACTCAAGTATTCTTGCCTGGGAAATCCCATGGCTATAGTCCATGGGTCAACAGAGAGTCAGACATGACTTATTGACTAAACAACAACAAAGAAGAGAAACAGACTAGAACTCTCACAGTTTCTCTGCCATGTGACAATACAGCAACAATGATCATTTGAAAACCCAGAAGAGTGTTTCTACCAGGGACAGAATAGACTGCCTCCTGAATCTTGGCCTTCCCAGCCTCTAGAACTGAGACAAATAGATTTCTCTTGTTTAAGTCACCCAGTCAATGGCATTTTTGTTTTAGTAGCCTGAATTAAGATTGAAATCATACTGGAAAAATACAGTTGTGATACTGTCTTAAATATTTACTTATTTTGAATCCTTTTTCCAAGTACATAAAATATTTTAGCTTATATGTTTGGCTAATGTGTAGTTTTTATTGTGTATGCTGCTTTGTATTACCCTTAATATCCTATCATTATCTTCATCTATTATTTATTAAAAACATGATTTTTAATGGTTGCCTACTGCATCCATGTATGTAATTTTTCTTTGTATTCTTCTGCATTATTTGCATTTTATTTATTTATTTATTTTGGGCTGCCCTGGGTCTTGATTGTTGTGCACAGGCTTTCTCTATTTGCAGTGAGTGGGGGCTGCTCTCCACAGGAGTGTGCAGGTTCTCACTGCAGTGACTTCTCCTGCTGCAGACCACAGGCTCTAGGCACTCGGGCTTCAGTGGCTGCAGAATACAGGCTCAGTAGTGGGGGCTCACAGGCCCTAGCGTGTGTGGGCTTCAGCAGTTGTGGCAAGTGGGCTTAGTTTCTCCAAAGCATGTGGGATCCTCCTGGAGTAGGGATCACACCTGTGTCCCCTGTGCTGACAGGCAAACTCTTATCCACTGCACCACCAAGGAAGTCCAAAATTGACTGTTCTTACACTTATTTTATACTATCTTAGCAAGTCCTTTTTATTAATTCATTTGAGTTGATTTCCTAGGAAGAAAGACATGAACTAGAGTTCTTATCTGAATTATTAGCAGTTAATTTTTAAAGTGAAATTCATATTTATATTATTGTAAATGTTCTTTTTGATTTTTAAATCTTTTTGCTTCATTCATGAATGATAAGTCTAAGGATGCCTAAGGTTTTCATGACTTGTATTCTCGTAATTAAGCTCAATAAGCTGTTGAATCTCATGAAACCAGGTGTCTTGTAAATCAAAAAGAAAATATGATGGAATTCATATAGAGTGATATTTCTTAATTATTAATAATAGTAGTAATACAAGGTAACACCTGTGATTTCTGACATCCTTGGGCACTATTGTCTGGTTCCCAAGATTTTCCAGATAGACAATCAGTATCTCACCACCCACCATGCCATAAAAGGTATCTTTTCTCAATTTTTATTTTTTTAGCTTTCAGCATTTTTATTTTTCCTAGAATCTGGATACAATTAACTCTAGGAGAATAGTGTTCAATATTGTTTAAGCCACGCATTTTAAACTATTTAAATATTATAAATGTGAATGAACTGGGAAACTAATTAGACATAAATTTACTCATTCATGTAAGCATACAAAATTTTATATCGAACAGGAGCTTGCATACTATACAATTTGACCTCACAAACTAGGTTACATATAAAACATAGTTAACTGCTCATCTGTCCTAATCTAAAAGTGTTATACCTACGTCCAAGATGTTCTTAGGACAGATGAGTTCAACACAAGGTTAACAAACCTGAAGCTCCACCCCAGAAATACAAACCCATAAATAGAAAACTGTTTCACCACAAATAGATTATGTTCAACTCTTACCAAAGTATACTATAGGAAGTCACAGTGTTGACCAAAAGAAGACACAGGTTTCTCATTAAACTTTTTTTTAATGGTCTCATATTCTGTGATAGACTTTTTTAGTCAAGTTGTTTCATGAAAAATTACTGATTTTAAAAACTAACAACTTAAAACTGCCACACGCAAAAACATATCATCCACAAAAACATTCTCCTTTCCTTCTGAAGGTTTTATGATGCATTGTTATCATTAACCAGTCTTTTACCATTAAACTTAAATGGCCAGTTGAGACAAACAGTTCTGAGACCATTCTTCCACCACTGATTAAAACTGGGATAGCAGGTAATGCGGATAATATTCATTTAGCCTTCTGAGCTTTCTGGGCAGACTTGGAGACCTTGCCACCTCCAGCTGCTTTCTTGTCCACTGCTTTGATGACACCCACAGCAACCGTCTGCCTCATGTCACGCACAGCGTAATTAAGTTTTTTTTCAAATAAGGCTGTTGATTTTCTCATGAAACCAGGTGTCTTGTAAATCAAAAAGAAAATATGATGGAATTCATATAGAGTGATATTTCTTAATTATTAATAATAGTAGTAATACAAGGTAACACCTGTGATTTCTGACATCCTTGGGCACTATTGTCTGGTTCCCAAGATTTTCCAGATAGACAATCAGTATCTCACCACCCACCATGCCATAAAAGGTATCTTTTCTCAATTTTTATTTTTTTAGCTTTCAGCATTTTTATTTTTCCTAGAATCTGGATACAATTAACTCTAGGAGAATAGTGTTCAATATTGTTTAAGCCACGCATTTTAAACTATTTAAATATTATAAATGTGAATGAACTGGGAAACTAATTAGACATAAATTTACTCATTCATGTAAGCATACAAAATTTTATATCGAACAGGAGCTTGCATACTATACAATTTGACCTCACAAACTAGGTTACATATAAAACATAGTTAACTGCTCATCTGTCCTAATCTAAAAGTGTTATACCTACGTCCAAGATGTTCTTAGGACAGATGAGTTCAACACAAGGTTAACAAACCTGAAGCTCCACCCCAGAAATACAAACCCATAAATAGAAAACTGTTTCACCACAAATAGATTATGTTCAACTCTTACCAAAGTATACTATAGGAAGTCACAGTGTTGACCAAAAGAAGACACAGGTTTCTCATTAAACTTTTTTTTAATGGTCTCATATTCTGTGATAGACTTTTTTAGTCAAGTTGTTTCATGAAAAATTACTGATTTTAAAAACTAACAACTTAAAACTGCCACACGCAAAAACATATCATCCACAAAAACATTCTCCTTTCCTTCTGAAGGTTTTATGATGCATTGTTATCATTAACCAGTCTTTTACCATTAAACTTAAATGGCCAGTTGAGACAAACAGTTCTGAGACCATTCTTCCACCACTGATTAAAACTGGGATAGCAGGTAATGCGGATAATATTCATTTAGCCTTCTGAGCTTTCTGGGCAGACTTGGAGACCTTGCCACCTCCAGCTGCTTTCTTGTCCACTGCTTTGATGACACCCACAGCAACCGTCTGCCTCATGTCACGCACAGCAAAATGGCCCAGGGGAGGATAGTCGGAGAAGCTCTCCACATACATGGGCTTGCCAGGAACCATATCAACGATGGCAGCACCACCAGATTTCAAGAATTTGGAGCCATCTTTCAGCTTTGCCCAGAACGACAGTCAATCTTCTCCTTCAGCTCAACAAACTTGCAAGCAATGTGAGCTGTGTGACAATCCAGCACAGGTGCATAGCCAGCACTGATTTGGCCTGGATGGTTCAAAATAATCACCTGAGCTGTGAAGCCATCTGCCTCCATCAGTGGGTCATTTTTGCTGTCACCAACCACATTGTCATGGCGAACATCTTTGACAGACATGTTCTTGATGTTGAAGCCCACCTTGTCCCCAGGAAGGGCTTCACTCAAAGCTTCACAGTGCATTTCAATAGACTTCACTTCAGTTGTTACATTGACTGGAGCAAAAGTGACCACCATCCCAGGTTTGAGAACACCAGTCTCTATGCGGCCCACAGGGACAGTACCAATACCACCAATTTTGTAGACATCCAGGAGGGGCAAACGCAAGGGCTTGTCAGTTAGGTGAGTTGGTGGCAGGATGCAATCCAGAGCTTCAAGCAGGGTGGTCCCACTGGCATTGTCATCCTTATGGGTGACTTTCCATCCCTTGAGTCATGGCATATTAGCACCTGGCTCCAGCATGCTGTCACCATTCCAGCCAGAAATTGGCACAAATGCTACTGTGTCAGGGTTGCAGCCAATTTTCTTAATGTAGGTGCTGACTTCCTTAACAATTTCCTTGTATCTTTTCTGGCTGTAGGGTGGCTCAGTGGAATCCATTTTGTTAACGCCAACAATTAGTTGTTTCACACCCAGAGTGTAAGCCAGAAGGGCATGCTCACAAGTCTGCCCATTCTTGGAGATACTGGCCTCAAATTCACCAACACCAGCAGCAATAGTCAGGACAGCACAGTCAGCCTGGGATGTGCCTGTTATCATGTTTTTGATGAAGTCTCTGTGCCCCGGGGCATCAATGATGGTGACATAGTACTTGCTGGTTTCAAATTTCCACAGGGAGATGTCAATGGTGATGCCATGCTCACATTCAGTCTTATGTTGCCCCCGCCCCCAGCAAAAATGGCCCAGGGAGGGTAGTCGGAGAAGCTCTCCACATACATGGGCTTGCCAGGAACCATATCAACGATGGCAGCACCACCAGATTTCAAGAATTTGGAGCCATCTTTCAGCTTTGCCCAGAACGACAGTCAATCTTCTCCTTCAGCTCAACAAACTTGCAAGCAATGTGAGCTGTGTGACAATCCAGCACAGGTGCATAGCCAGCACTGATTTGGCCTGGATGGTTCAAAATAATCACCTGAGCTGTGAAGCCATCTGCCTCCATCAGTGGGTCATTTTTGCTGTCACCAACCACATTGTCATGGCGAACATCTTTGACAGACATGTTCTTGATGTTGAAGCCCACCTTGTCCCCAGGAAGGGCTTCACTCAAAGCTTCACAGTGCATTTCAATAGACTTCACTTCAGTTGTTACATTGACTGGAGCAAAAGTGACCACCATCCCAGGTTTGAGAACACCAGTCTCTATGCGGCCCACAGGGACAGTACCAATACCACCAATTTTGTAGACATCCAGGAGGGGCAAACGCAAGGGCTTGTCAGTTAGGTGAGTTGGTGGCAGGATGCAATCCAGAGCTTCAAGCAGGGTGGTCCCACTGGCATTGTCATCCTTATGGGTGACTTTCCATCCCTTGAGTCATGGCATATTAGCACCTGGCTCCAGCATGCTGTCACCATTCCAGCCAGAAATTGGCACAAATGCTACTGTGTCAGGGTTGCAGCCAATTTTCTTAATGTAGGTGCTGACTTCCTTAACAATTTCCTTGTATCTTTTCTGGCTGTAGGGTGGCTCAGTGGAATCCATTTTGTTAACGCCAACAATTAGTTGTTTCACACCCAGAGTGTAAGCCAGAAGGGCATGCTCACAAGTCTGCCCATTCTTGGAGATACTGGCCTCAAATTCACCAACACCAGCAGCAATAGTCAGGACAGCACAGTCAGCCTGGGATGTGCCTGTTATCATGTTTTTGATGAAGTCTCTGTGCCCCGGGGCATCAATGATGGTGACATAGTACTTGCTGGTTTCAAATTTCCACAGGGAGATGTCAATGGTGATGCCATGCTCACATTCAGTCTTCAGTTTGTCCAAGACTCAGGCATACTTGAAGGAGCCCTTTCCTAACTCAGCAGCCTCCTTCTCAAACTTTTCAATAGTTCTCTTGTCAATCCCACTGCATTTGTAGATCAGATGGCCAGTCGTAGTAGACTTCCCTGAATCTACGTGTCCAGTGATGACAATGTGGATGTGGATCTTTTCCTTTCCCATTTTTGCTTAAAGGTTTTAACAATGGTTTTCACAGCACCTGTGTCCTGGTGGCAAACCCATTGTGACAAAAAAAAAAAAAGGTCTTCTCTCAATTTTAAGGAAATTTATCAAGGAAATAATTTGTTTAGAAGTGGTAACTCCAACCCACTCTTCAAAATGGTGTGAGAGTCAGTTCTCCTGAGGTTGAACACTCCCATCAACTATAACTTGATTCTGACTCAAGTTCTGCCCTATTGCAACCACATTCTCCTAATCAGCAAAATCGTAAGCCAATTCCTTTGGAAATCCTAACATATTCACTGGATTTTCTTCAGTTCCAAGGTATGGAAATCCCCACTCAAACTAGCTTAAAACTGGAAAATGAAATTAGTGTCCCAGATTACTGAAGATCCAAAGGAAGTTTTGAATCCAGGGAAGATTTGATCCAGCAGTGCCAAGTAGGTCACAAAAACAGTTCTGTGGACATTTGTTCTGGTATCAATGGTACCCACTTTATCCTTGAAGTCTCCTCCAAACTAGCTGAGCAATTCCTCTGGGCTCTGGTCTGATGATACCAAGTTTCCCAAGTTCTAAACTGTGTATCTCAAACTACATCATGAGAAGACAGAAAACATCTAGGTTCCAGAAACATCGGAAAACATCTCCTCGTACCTCATGAATCCTGACTGTGGCAACCTTAGATCTATTGACTGGGTTTAGTCACTTAAGACTCAGAATAGAATGAAAGCGTGGTATCACCAGGGGTACAGGCATCAACCCCATTCTTGGAGATACTGGCCTCAAATTCACCAACACCAGCAGCAATAGAAAATCAGCCTGGGATGTGCCTGTTATCATGTTTTGATGAAGTCTCTGTGCCCGGGGCATCAATGATGGTGACATAGTACTTGCTGGTTTCAAATTTCCACAGGGAGATGTCAATGGTGATGCCATGCTCACATTCAGTCTTCAGTTTGTCCAAGACTCAGGCATACTTGAAGGAGCCCTTTCCTAACTCAGCAGCCTCCTTCTCAAACTTTTCAATAGTTCTCTTGTCAATCCCACTGCATTTGTAGATCAGATGGCCAGTCGTAGTAGACTTCCCTGAATCTACGTGTCCAGTGATGACAATGTGGATGTGGATCTTTTCCTTTCCCATTTTGCTTAAAGGTTTTAACAATGGTTTTCACAGCACCTGTGTCCTGGTGGCAAACCCATTGTGACAAAAAAAAAAAAAGGTCTTCTCTCAATTTTAAGGAAATTTATCAAGGAAATAATTTGTTTAGAAGTGGTAACTCCAACCCACTCTTCAAAATGGTGTGAGAGTCAGTTCTCCTGAGGTTGAACACTCCCATCAACTATAACTTGATTCTGACTCAAGTTCTGCCCTATTGCAACCACATTCTCCTAATCAGCAAAATCGTAAGCCAATTCCTTTGGAAATCCTAACATATTCACTGGATTTTCTTCAGTTCCAAGGTATGGAAATCCCCACTCAAACTAGCTTAAAACTGGAAAATGAAATTAGTGTCCCAGATTACTGAAGATCCAAAGGAAGTTTTGAATCCAGGGAAGATTTGATCCAGCAGTGCCAAGTAGGTCACAAAAACAGTTCTGTGGACATTTGTTCTGGTATCAATGGTACCCACTTTATCCTTGAAGTCTCCTCCAAACTAGCTGAGCAATTCCTCTGGGCTCTGGTCTGATGATACCAAGTTTCCCAAGTTCTAAACTGTGTATCTCAAACTACATCATGAGAAGACAGAAAACATCTAGGTTCCAGAAACATCGGAAAACATCTCCTCGTACCTCATGAATCCTGACTGTGGCAACCTTAGAACTGGCCAGAAGAATGAGATCTATTGACTGGGTTTAGTCACTTAAGACTCAAGGTTATAATATGGAGTGGCGTGGAGTCAGTCAAATACATGGCTGTTGTTTGGAAATCTTTTGTATTCCAAACCAAAACTGAGCTATTCTTACACAAGAGGATGGTTAGATATCAGGCAACAACAACAACAATAATCCCACAAAAGCTGCTGTACATAATGTTTCAGAAGAGGGAAGCCAGCAAAGGGATAATGTATCATGGTATCATGACAGCACATGCGACCCAGAAGTCGTTCTGAAGTCTATAGGCCAGAACAGAGGAAGAAAGAACCTCACTACAGCATACATCCACAAATACAGTTGTAGAAAAAGGATCCTAATGTCCACTCATCTGGGTTGCATATACCCATAAAAAAATGTGTAATGCCATTTCCTTCATCATTCCTGACATTAATCTGTTGTGAAAGAGCACTTACTAAAAGTCACAAGACCTGGAAGAAAGATACACTCTTCAGAAACCATGTGAAACATACACTAATATAGTAACAAACCTCCTAAAAAGCAGATCGTGATATAATGGAGACATTCTTGGCCCTTTGAAACAAGAGAGGAAAAAAAGTCAGGCCCACTCTAACTGAAATACCAGTTTACTACAGGAGGCAGATTGGACTGCTATTTTGAAGAGCTGTTGTCACCTATTATGTCAGCTCTCCCACTTCCTACGACAATCTTTGTTATGCAGTCACTCAAAATATGAAAAATCATCATAGTCAAAATGTTCAGAATTCTGCAGTTGGTTGGCAGGCCATTAGAAGAAAATGTATTTAATAAGATCAGAAAATCCAACAAAAGTCATTATTCTCTAAATCAGAAAGTGGCAATGTTTTCTCTGCAGGTATTGAGAGAGAAGCTGGCATCCCACCAATCAACTCTTAGGTTCAGGTGCCCCCAGGAACTGACTTACAACAATTCCAATCTATTATACTGCTCCATTTCCTTCCTACCTTAGAAACTGGGCCTCTAACCCAAGGGCCTGAAGGGTTCATGATACAAGTGTGTCGCATTTATTTAGCTTGCTGCCTCAGGATACAGTGACACAAGAAATTATGAACTAAAAATATGTGATACTGACTGCCGAAGATAATTCAACACATTTATTTATTTAATTGACAACTTACTGAGTATATTTTTATGCCAAGGATTATGATTTGCAATAGAAATATAAACCATGAATAGTAAAGTTTGGTGAAGGATAGTGAGAAGACTACTGTATGATGTACAGTTTCGGCTTATGATTGGGAATTGAGACAGGAACTAGGTTTATGGGATCAGAGAGAAAGAGAAGTCAGTCTAGAGTGGCCAGGTCTGGTGACTCAGATGACAAAGAATCTGCCTGCAGTGCAGGGGAGCCAGGTTTGATCCCTGGGTTGGAAAGACCTCCCTGGAGAAGAGAATGGCAACCCACTCCAGTATTCTTGCCTGGTGGATTCCATGGACAGAGGAGCCTAGCCAGCTATAGTCCATGGAATCCCAAAAAGTTGGACATAACTGAGTGACTTTGGCTTTCTTTCAAGGTCAAAGGGAAAAAAAAAAGATACAAAGAACAGGGAGGTTGGAAAAATACATTTTGATAAGCATGAACTAAAACTGACTACTTAAGGCAAGAGTCTTTCTGGTGAGGGGTGGGATAAATTAGGAGTTTAGGATTAACATATACCCATTACTATATATAAAACAAAAATAAAAAGGACCTATAGTATAGAACAGGGAACTCTACTCAATACTTTGTAATAACCTATACAGGAAAAGAATCAGAAAAAGAATGCATATGTGTACCCTTATAACTGATTCACTTTGCTGTACACCAGAAACTAACATAACATTGTAAATCAACTATACTCCAATATAAAATAAAAATTAAACTTAAAAAGGTTCCTGTAACTAGCTCATGTCCATAGGTATTTCCTAAAAGTGCACTTTCAAACTTCTATGCAAATAATTGGAAAGTCAAGAACTATAGGCTTCCCAGGTGGCACTAGTGGTAAAGCACCCCCCTGCCAATGCAGGAGACGTAGAAGAGACTTGCGTCCCAGCCCTGGGTTGAGAAGATTCCATGGAGAAGGAAATGGTAACCCACTCCAGTATTCTTGCCTGGAGAATCCCATGGACAGAGAAGCCTAGCATGCTATAGTCTATAGGGTCTCAAAGAGTCAGATGACACACACGTTAACTACTACATTGAGGGCAATCATTTGTCCCAGTTTGCCTGAGGCAGCACTATATATACCTGCTGTTAAGGTATCCCGATGACCTGTATAGTTGCCTCATTTTAACAAAATATCAGTGGGACCTCTTGTCACACCAAGATTTCAGTAAATTTGTCTAGAAGCCTCTTCCTTCCCTCATTCTGTCCTGGCCTTCAAGTCCAAATTGCTCCCTGAGATTCTGACAGATTCCCAGGGTCTTACATTAACCCAGATGTCTGGGCCCCCCTGACCCTGCACGCTTCCTCTGGGCTGCCCTCATGGTCCCAGGCAGAAAACTCATCCCTTCACATTCCACAAAAATAGACTCCAACAATTAGCACTGAAATTCTTTTTTAGTGACGACAAGTGGAAAAGAGAGCAGAGGTGTGCAATGCTTGTCACCCAGAAAACGAATTTCATCTGTAATGTGCATGTCTGTCTTCTAATGGCAATGGCCCAGAAGTTCTTTTTATCTCTTTCCCAGGTTGTGTCCAGTCTCACATTTTTCTAAATCTTGTCTCTCTGAATTTTCCTTTCTCCTCCTTACTCCCTCTTTCTTCACATTTTCCTTATTTCAAAAATCAATTTAACTATTTTTCCTTTTATCTGCTATACCTTCAGCATGATGTCCTGGGATCTGCTAACATCTGTTCTAAGCCCCCAGGAGGGGAAAGAGGCAGTCCTCTCTCTAAATATAGTTCTAGAGACAGGGGAAGTGAGCTGAGAGCATGTGGAAAAGAAATGGAGAGCTAAAAGTAGCATGTCTTGGCAATGATTGGGACAAGAAAAAGCACGGAAATCCAGATAAATACACAGGTGCCTATTCTTAGAGGAACTTAAAAAAAAATTACGCTAAATAGTCACCTATAAGTCTCCTGCTCTTGATTTTCCTTTATGGAAATATATTACTCTGGGGAGGGAAAAAACCCACGACTACTTCTACAAATACAAACAATAAGTAAAATATATAGAAGGGAAATACAGAGGAAGGGGGAAAAGTTCATTTAGTACATTTTTAAAAATGCATTTCACATATTATAGGAGCAGACTGCAAATTTGACTCAGTGCTTCCTAGAAATAAAAGCAAAGACTGATAGAAAATCGGTGAGGGCTTCCCTTGTGGCTCAGTGGATAAGAACCCGTCTGCCAATGCAGGAGGCACAGGTTTGAGCCCTGATCCGGGAAGATCCCACATACCGCAGAGCAGCTAAACCCACACATCAACAAAGAACCAGAACAGCCAAAAATAAATAAATAAATAAAGTTTAAAAAAAAAAAAGAAAAGAAAAAGAAAATCGGTGATAAGATTCTCAATATCTACAAGAATTAAAAAAAAAAAAAAAAAAAACTCAGAAACAGATGATGTTCTTACTATTAAGACCTGAGAAGAACTTCTTCCATGAGTTTTCCTTAAAAGTATATTGGAGGGGCTTCCCTGGTGGTCCAGTGGGTAAGGATAGCACCTTGCAGTGCAAGGGGCGCCGGTTCAATCCCTGGCCTGGGAGCATCCCCCATGCCGCGGAGCGGCTGGGCTGATGCGTTCCATCACCGACCCGGAGTCTGGGCGCATGGGCGGGATCGACAGCAGAGGCCACTGTCATGGGAAGCCCACACGGGCCAAGGAAGATGGATGAAAAGAATTTCATCTGTAATGTGCATGTCTGTCTTCTAATGGCAATGGCCCAGAAGTTCTTTTTATCTCTTTCCCAGGTTGTGTCCAGTCTCACATTTTTCTAAATCTTGTCTCTCTGAATTTTCCTTTCTCCTCCTTACTCCCTCTTTCTTCACATTTTCCTTATTTCAAAAATCAATTTAACTATTTTTCCTTTTATCTGCTATACCTTCAGCATGATGTCCTGGGATCTGCTAACATCTGTTCTAAGCCCCCAGGAGGGGAAAGAGGCAGTCCTCTCTCTAAATATAGTTCTAGAGACAGGGGAAGTGAGCTGAGAGCATGTGGAAAAGAAATGGAGAGCTAAAAGTAGCATGTCTTGGCAATGATTGGGACAAGAAAAAGCACGGAAATCCAGATAAATACACAGGTGCCTATTCTTAGAGGAACTTAAAAAAAAATTACGCTAAATAGTCACCTATAAGTCTCCTGCTCTTGATTTTCCTTTATGGAAATATATTACTCTGGGGAGGGAAAAAACCCACGACTACTTCTACAAATACAAACAATAAGTAAAATATATAGAAGGGAAATACAGAGGAAGGGGGAAAAGTTCATTTAGTACATTTTTAAAAATGCATTTCACATATTATAGGAGCAGACTGCAAATTTGACTCAGTGCTTCCTAGAAATAAAAGCAAAGACTGATAGAAAATCGGTGAGGGCTTCCCTTGTGGCTCAGTGGATAAGAACCCGTCTGCCAATGCAGGAGGCACAGGTTTGAGCCCTGATCCGGGAAGATCCCACATACCGCAGAGCAGCTAAACCCACACATCAACAAAGAACCAGAACAGCCAAAAATAAATAAATAAATAAAGTTTAAAAAAAAAAAAGAAAAGAAAAAGAAAATCGGTGATAAGATTCTCAATATCTACAAGAATTAAAAAAAAAAAAAAAAAAAACTCAGAAACAGATGATGTTCTTACTATTAAGACCTGAGAAGAACTTCTTCCATGAGTTTTCCTTAAAAGTATATTGGAGGGGCTTCCCTGGTGGTCCAGTGGGTAAGGATAGCACCTTGCAGTGCAAGGGGCGCCAGTTCAATCCCTGGCCTGGGAGGATCCCACATGCCGCGGAGCGGCTGGACTGATGCGTTCAATCACCGACCCGGAGCTCTGGAGCGCATGCACCCAGAGCCGGTGCTATGCGACAGCAGAGGCCACTGTCATGGGAAGCCCACACGGGCCAAGGAACGAAGATGGATGAAAATAGATAAACGAAAGACCAATAGAAGTGGCCCGCCCGCCCCACTCCCTCCCCAACCCGCCACCCCGCAAAAAATAAATAAATAATAAATATTAAAAAAAAAAAAAGGATATTGGACCCCTTTCTCAGCAATGTCCTTAAGAACTTTAAGTAAGTTTCCTTTGCATGGCTGTTGCTTCTGGGAAGTTAATGGCATATGTCCAATGTAACTGATTAAAGGCATTTTTAGAAAAAACTAAAACTACATGGTAAAATTTTTTAACATTTTGATGGCTTGAAATGCATATTTTAAAACCATCTACAGCACTTGAGAGTTTACCTAGCTCTCAGTCAATCCTCTTTGAATATAATTTCTCAAAACCAGGATTTTTTCTTTTTTAATTTTGCCCTCTTTTTGTTGATTTTTTATTTATTTATTTTTCAGCCATCTTTATTCTTCGGCCTGTGTGGGCCTCCCACTGCATTGGCCTCTCACACCAGAGAGCACTGGCTCTGGACCCACGTGCTCCAGAGAGCTGGCTCATATTTGGACACACCTGTCCAGCTGTTCCACGGCATGTGGGATCCGCCTGGGCCAGGGATTGAACTGGTGCTCCTTGCACTGCAAGGCGGACTCCTTACCCACTGGACCACCAGGGAAGCCCCAAACCAGGATTTTTGATAGGAATTGAATGGCGAACTAGTTAGAATTATATTCTTTGGCTAGAACTTATGGTGTCAATACTGTGTGCCGCTGATTAAGGGTAAATCCATATTTTTTGACAATCAGATGATCAGGTTTCCTAAAGAAATTAAATAGCCTAATAAAGACTTGTTGTTGAATAAATGGCTACCCCATCTGCACATGGGGTGCGTCAAGAAATCTTTATTGGCAGAGGAAGCAATTTCTCAGAACATAGTTCTGTGTCTGCTCCAACGCTTTGACAAACAAGCAATCATCACGCAAAGAGTTCTATGCCGTAAGAGCAAGGGGATGTAAGAACATCAGGAAAAGTCTTACTTTGTGTAACATAACTTCCTCTTGCACTCCAGTTTCAGTCTGCAAAATGCACTGTATGATATTTGATCTGCTAAATAGAATTTGATGGTCTCAAGCTATTAAATATTGGGTGACATTTCCTGAAAACACCCGCCCGCCCTCCCTCCCAACCCGCCACCCGCAAAAATAAATAAATAAAAAATCAACAAAAAGGATATTGGACCCCTTTCTCAGCAATGTCCTTAAGAACTTTAAGTAAGTTTCCTTTGCATGGCTGTTGCTTCTGGGAAGTTAATGGCATATGTCCAATGTAACTGATTAAAGGCATTTTTAGAAAAAACTAAAACTACATGGTAAAATTTTTTAACATTTTGATGGCTTGAAATGCATATTTTAAAACCATCTACAGCACTTGAGAGTTTACCTAGCTCTCAGTCAATCCTCTTTGAATATAATTTCTCAAAACCAGGATTTTTTCTTTTTTAATTTTGCCCTCTTTTTGTTGATTTTTTATTTATTTATTTTTCAGCCATCTTTATTCTTCGGCCTGTGTGGGCCTCCCACTGCATTGGCCTCTCACACCAGAGAGCACTGGCTCTGGACCCACGTGCTCCAGAGAGCTGGCTCATATTTGGACACACCTGTCCAGCTGTTCCACGGCATGTGGGATCCGCCTGGGCCAGGGATTGAACTGGTGCTCCTTGCACTGCAAGGCGGACTCCTTACCCACTGGACCACCAGGGAAGCCCCAAACCAGGATTTTTGATAGGAATTGAATGGCGAACTAGTTAGAATTATATTCTTTGGCTAGAACTTATGGTGTCAATACTGTGTGCCGCTGATTAAGGGTAACTCCATATTTTTTGACAATCAGATGATCAGGTTTCCTAAAGAAATTAAATAGCCTAATAAAGACTTGTAGTTCAATAAATGGCTACCCCATCTGCACATGGGGTGCGTCAAGAACTCTTTATTGGCAGAGGAAGCAATTTCTCAGAACATAGTTCTGTGTCTGCTCCAACGCTTTGACAAACAAGCAATCATCACGAAAAAGAGTTCTATGCCGTAAGAGCAAGGGGATGTAAGAACATCAGGAAAAGTCTTACTTTGTGTAACATAACTTCCTCTTGCACTCCAGTTTCAGTCTGCAAAATGCACTGTATGATATTTGATCTGCTAAATAGAATTTGATGGTCTCAAGCTATTAAATATTGGGTGACATTTCCTGAAAACAGCAATTTGGCTTTGGAATTGAATTATCTTGAACTCTAACTATCATTAGCTAACAGAACTTGCTTAAAGCCATTCATTGCTTAGGACAGAAGAATAAGTTCCAATTTTCTCATAATGCCATGAAAGAAAAGAAGATGGTCTTCCCTAAGCTGAACAACCCTTTGAAAAAGTGGGAGTTCTATACTTGAAACACAGAGAGGTAGTAGCCTAATTCTGCTGGACTCTGTGCAAGGTGTAGGTTGGGAAGCACAGATCCATCCCTGGAGGCCAGGACCTGGGTTCTAGTTGGAGTTATCATTTACGTGGTATGACCTGAGTCCATCACTTAACCTCTTTGGATCTTTTTCCTGCTCTTATAATGAGGGAAAGGGAAGGCCCACAACAGATTAGTGGTTCTTAAATATTTTTAAGATGTAGAATTTCTTCAAATAAAAATGTGTTACTACATTATATAGTATAGGTGACGGCATTGTTGACCTTAAACAGATAGACTGCTAGATTTCTCTAGCAAAGATGGATTATTTGGAATCAGAATTGTTATAGGGAAGAAGCCAATACTGATTCCATGTTGGAAATTGTTTGACTTGCTTTTCATTGTTTTTGTTATTATAATCATACTTAATAGCTTTCCTCCGAGGACCCTGCTCCTCTGCCTGCCTGTCAAACTAAAAGTGCCTTTGTTTGCAAGAAGGAGATATTAACACAGGGAAGCCCCAAACCAGGATTTTTGATAGGAATTGAATGGCGAACTAGTTAGAATTATATTCTTTGGCTAGAACTTATGGTGTCAATACTGTGTGCCGCTGATTAAGGGTAAATCCATATTTTTTGACAATCAGATGATCAGGTTTCCTAAAGAAATTAAATAGCCTAATAAAGACTTGTTGTTGAATAAATGGCTACCCCATCTGCACATGGGGTGCGTCAAGAAATCTTTATTGGCAGAGGAAGCAATTTCTCAGAACATAGTTCTGTGTCTGCTCCAACGCTTTGACAAACAAGCAATCATCACGCAAAAGAGTTCTATGCCGTAAGAGCAAGGGGATGTAAGAACATCAGGAAAAGTCTTACTTTGTGTAACATAACTTCCTCTTGCACTCCAGTTTCAGTCTGCAAAATGCACTGTATGATATTTGATCTGCTAAATAGAATTTGATGGTCTCAAGCTATTAAATATTGGGTGACATTTCCTGAAAACAGCAATTTGGCTTTGGAATTGAATTATCTTGAACTCTAACTATCATTAGCTAACAGAACTTGCTTAAAGCCATTCATTGCTTAGGACAGAAGAATAAGTTCCAATTTTCTCATAATGCCATGAAAGAAAAGAAGATGGTCTTCCCTAAGCTGAACAACCCTTTGAAAAAGTGGGAGTTCTATACTTGAAACACAGAGAGGTAGTAGCCTAATTCTGCTGGACTCTGTGCAAGGTGTAGGTTGGGAAGCACAGATCCATCCCTGGAGGCCAGGACCTGGGTTCTAGTTGGAGTTATCATTTACGTGGTATGACCTGAGTCCATCACTTAACCTCTTTGGATCTTTTTCCTGCTCTTATAATGAGGGAAAGGGAAGGCCCACAACAGATTAGTGGTTCTTAAATATTTTTAAGATGTAGAATTTCTTCAAATAAAAATGTGTTACTACATTATATAGTATAGGTGACGGCATTGTTGACCTTAAACAGATAGACTGCTAGATTTCTCTAGCAAAGATGGATTATTTGGAATCAGAATTGTTATAGGGAAGAAGCCAATACTGATTCCATGTTGGAAATTGTTTGACTTGCTTTTCATTGTTTTTGTTATTATAATCATACTTAATAGCTTTCCTCCGAGGACCCTGCTCCTCTGCCTGCCTGTCAAACTAAAAAGTGCCTTTGTTCAGAATCCAGTCCACCTGAGGATGGCAAGAAGGGAGATATTAACACATTCCCGGCCTGAGGCTTGCCATTCTAGGAGAGGTTTGCAAGAGTAACAGCCTTTTTACTTGGCTTCCCCACCTCCCTCCATCTCTGATATATAAAGGAAACTGGCATCCAGACCCCAATAAGATGGTTATTTTGAGGCACTTGCCTGCCATCTTCTCTGTCAGCTGCTTTCCAAAAATAAGTAGTTTTCCTTGCCTCAACACCTCCTGTCTCAGCTTTATTGGTCTGTTGCGCAGGGAGCAGAGCAAGCTTGTACTTGATAACACCTTTGTTATTTTAATTGAAATTTGAGGTCTGCAATCCTGGCAAGGCACCAGCAAGTCCCTGCAGGGCCAGACTAGAGAATGCTTTTTATAGAGGAGAAAGGAAAGCTGGGAGGGCTAGAGTAAACAGAGCTCATGGCTTTTCAGTGACTGAGATTTTGCCAGCAAAAGAGAGGAGTCTTTCTTCTTCCTGTTGGGCTCTGCTACCGTCAAAAGGCATGAAAGTGTCTCCTTCTGTAGCCCCACCTCTATTTAACTGTGGTGTCTGTTTGTTAGATGTTTGCAATATCAAAATGCCTTCATCAGAGTGTCAAAGCAATTTTACATGTCCATAATTTAACCGTCTGCCAATTTAGAATGACTAATATGCATAATATACCTTCATCTAAAGAGAGCAATGAGGCATGATAGATAAAATACAGAATAGTCTTACCTTTATACATAATACCCCAACACAAGTTGATTGCTTTCTTCTCTTGTATATAGATTCTACGGAATTTTATGAATATGACGAAAGCTACCAAAAGGGAGTTTATCGGTTCTCAGCTGGGAAAAATGACAATCTAGAGTTCCTTCATTAGTATCACCCTATTTTAATGAAGTATAGAAGAACTGCTAGATTTCTCTAGCAAAGATGGATTATTTGGAATCAGAATTGTTATAGGGAAGAAGCCAATACTGATTCCATGTTGGAAATTGTTTGACTTGCTTTTCATTGTTTTTGTTATTATAATCATACTTAATAGCTTTCCTCCGAGGACCCTGCTCCTCTGCCTGCCTGTCAAACTAAAAAGTGCCTTTGTTCAGAATCCAGTCCACCTGAGGATGGCAAGAAGGGAGATATTAACACATTCCCGGCCTGAGGCTTGCCATTCTAGGAGAGGTTTGCAAGAGTAACAGCCTTTTTACTTGGCTTCCCCACCTCCCTCCATCTCTGATATATAAAGGAAACTGGCATCCAGACCCCAATAAGATGGTTATTTTGAGGCACTTGCCTGCCATCTTCTCTGTCAGCTGCTTTCCAAAAATAAGTAGTTTTCCTTGCCTCAACACCTCCTGTCTCAGCTTTATTGGTCTGTTGCGCAGGGAGCAGAGCAAGCTTGTACTTGATAACACCTTTGTTATTTTAATTGAAATTTGAGGTCTGCAATCCTGGCAAGGCACCAGCAAGTCCCTGCAGGGCCAGACTAGAGAATGCTTTTTATAGAGGAGAAAGGAAAGCTGGGAGGGCTAGAGTAAACAGAGCTCATGGCTTTTCAGTGACTGAGATTTTGCCAGCAAAAGAGAGGAGTCTTTCTTCTTCCTGTTGGGCTCTGCTACCGTCAAAAGGCATGAAAGTGTCTCCTTCTGTAGCCCCACCTCTATTTAACTGTGGTGTCTGTTTGTTAGATGTTTGCAATATCAAAATGCCTTCATCAGAGTGTCAAAGCAATTTTACATGTCCATAATTTAACCGTCTGCCAATTTAGAATGACTAATATGCATAATATACCTTCATCTAAAGAGAGCAATGAGGCATGATAGATAAAATACAGAATAGTCTTACCTTTATACATAATACCCCAACACAAGTTGATTGCTTTCTTCTCTTGTATATAGATTCTACGGAATTTTATGAATATGACGAAAGCTACCAAAAGGGAGTTTATCGGTTCTCAGCTGGGAAAAATGACAATCTAGAGTTCCTTCATTAGTATCACCCTATTTTAATGAAGATTATTTTCTTTAATTTTGTCTATGAATAAATATAATTGTAAAAAATCTGCAATGTTTTAGTTCCATACAGATCAATTTACATAAATACGCTTCACAGAAAACAGAAGTTGAGCTCATTTTTTTCATTGAAGTAGACATTTATTAAAAGAAATCAATCTGAACATTCATTGGAAGGACTGATGTTAAAACTGAAACTCCAATTCTTTGGCCACCTGATGCGAAGAGTTGACTCATTGGAAAGACCCTGATGCTGGGAAACATTGAGGGCAGGAGAGAAAGAGGGTGACAGAGGATGAGATGCTTGGATGGTATCATCAACTCAATGGACATGAGTTTGAGCAAACTCCAGGAGATGGTGAAGGATAAGGAAATCTGACATGCTGCAGTACCTGGGGTTGCAAAGAGTTGGACATGACTGAGTGACTGAGCAACAACAAAATGCTATGCATTCACGTGCCTTCTACATAGATCATTGGCAAACGTTTCCCTCTGAACCAAATTGGATCCTTCCAACAGAGGATTCCACCATAAATGAGGAGTCTATTTAAATAATGAAGCAGAGGATGGGTGAGTTTCAATTCCAGACACTTCTAGGTTAATCCTCCTTCAACAAACTACACATGTGTCCAATATTCCAACACATCCCAGGACAGGAAAACACAATTTCCCCCACTTGACGATCATTTATAGGTTCTAAACAGCTTTTGTCTTTTAAGTAGAGTTCCTCTTTCGCCAAGCTTTGATTATATTTTCCAGCTGGTTAGCTTTCAACTCATTAGAAAAAGAAAATTATTTAAAAAGTCAACCCAAGTCTTAGATTTCATCATATACTATTCAAATTACATCCAGTCTTTCATCAGCCAAAGAGTAAATTTTACATACACTATTAATTTCTTTCTCACATTTAGCCTCACAGAAAATATGTAGACTGAAGAGGAATTCATTACCTAGAAAAGCATGTCCACACAGAAGGAATCAAAGCTTATTCTGAATTTTTCAGAAGAAAACAGATTACACATTTCCCATGATATGTAGCTTCTGGCAACATTAAAACTGGTTATGTATTAAACCAATGGGTTTCCCAGGTAGAATTGTCGGTAAAGAATCTGCCTGTCAATGCAAAAGATGCCAGATATGCAGGTTTGCTCCCTGGGTTGGGAAGACCCCCTGGAGGAGGAAATGGCAACCCACTCCAGGATTCTTGCCTGGAAAATTCCATGGACTGGGGAGCCTGGAGGTATAGTCCATGGGGTCACAAAAACTTGAACACAACTATGCACACATCCACACATATTAAACCAATATGTGGTAAAAACCACTCTGGTTACAAGTGAATAATCATCATTTCTTAATTGTTCTACAAGGAAGTAGTTAAGGCAAAATACCCAATTCCTTCAGCAGTGTAATTAGAAAAGAAAAAAAAGAAAAAGCTTAACTTTAAAGGTAAACACTGCCATCTTGTGGCTACTGTTGAAATAACATGTTTTAAATGAGGATTGGTGAAAAGTTTAATGCAAGACACCATCACTGCTGTTTGTTGATCCTTCCTAAGTGCCAGGCCCCATATTAGGTATTCTATGTATTACAGTGTATTTAATGCTCACAGTAACACAAATATAAACGTGCCATTTACATCTTTCAGTCATTTTATAATATAAAAGTCACTTTGTCCTACCATAATTTCACATTTTTATTTAATTAATGGGAACAACCAAAATCCTAGCCAGACTCATAGTCATTGAATAGTCACTTATTCTAACTGACCTTGGACTTCTTGATTCCCAGTCTTGTGTTAAAATATCCTACTCTCTCTTATAGTATATTATACTCAGAAGTGTGCAAATGACTCATATTCCATTCATACAGACCTCAAATTTAAAACTATAATCATTATGATTGTCAAGTGTTTTTTAAATCAAAATAAAAGGTATTAATTTCTTTCTTTCTTTTCTGGCAATTGAATATACCATTACAATTGATCTCTTACAGGAAAGAGAATTTTGCTTTTAGTGACCTAACACTGGCTCAGGTCACAATACTATTTCAGATTGACCAAAGGCCACTGATAAATTTCCAAAAGAAAAAATAAGTACAATTAGTCGTGAGAAAACAGAAGTTCACAAGAGAATATAACATGACATTTCATGTCTAGAAATATATTAACAAACTAATTTTTATAAAAAAGCATTCTCAACCCTCCACGCAATGGAGTCCATTTTACTATATCATTTAATTCTAGCAAAACCAATGAGAGGCAAAGACAGAGAGAAACAGAGAGACCCAGTTTTACAGACAAAGGAGTTTTACAGTCACATCTCTTTTAAAAAGGAAGTTATATTTTTTGGAACCATTCTTTAGTGAATATTTCTTAAGTTTCCTCTAAAGACTTCCTGGAAGATTCAGGAGACAGAAAATAAGTCATTCCTGTAAGAAGTTACCCATTCCAGAGACCCTAGTTGTTGGTTACTGGTTTGCAAGCTTCTGCAATTAGATCATGGCAGTGAGCTAAGCCTAAATAAAGATTTCGCATTTTAAAAGCTTGCCTAAGCTTGGAAAAGATAAGATTGGCTAGATAAAAGCTATCTATATTAATCACTGTTTGGTTTTTTCCCAGCCTGTTGACAATGTGTAAATTCTTTTATGCCAGGAGTGTGAAACAATTGCTATCTTATACCTGATCCCACCCTTTAATGCAAGACACCATCACTGCTGTTTGTTGATCCTTCCTAAGTGCCAGGCCCCATATTAGGTATTCTATGTATTACAGTGTATTTAATGCTCACAGTAACACAAATATAAACGTGCCATTTACATCTTTCAGTCATTTTATAATATAAAAGTCACTTTGTCCTACCATAATTTCACATTTTTATTTAATTAATGGGAACAACCAAAATCCTAGCCAGACTCATAGTCATTGAATAGTCACTTATTCTAACTGACCTTGGACTTCTTGATTCCCAGTCTTGTGTTAAAATATCCTACTCTCTCTTATAGTATATTATACTCAGAAGTGTGCAAATGACTCATATTCCATTCATACAGACCTCAAATTTAAAACTATAATCATTATGATTGTCAAGTGTTTTTTAAATCAAAATAAAAGGTATTAATTTCTTTCTTTCTTTTCTGGCAATTGAATATACCATTACAATTGATCTCTTACAGGAAAGAGAATTTTGCTTTTAGTGACCTAACACTGGCTCAGGTCACAATACTATTTCAGATTGACCAAAGGCCACTGATAAATTTCCAAAAGAAAAAATAAGTACAATTAGTCGTGAGAAAACAGAAGTTCACAAGAGAATATAACATGACATTTCATGTCTAGAAATATATTAACAAACTAATTTTTATAAAAAAGCATTCTCAACCCTCCACGCAATGGAGTCCATTTTACTATATCATTTAATTCTAGCAAAACCAATGAGAGGCAAAGACAGAGAGAAACAGAGAGACCCAGTTTTACAGACAAAGGAGTTTTACAGTCACATCTCTTTTAAAAAGGAAGTTATATTTTTTGGAACCATTCTTTAGTGAATATTTCTTAAGTTTCCTCTAAAGACTTCCTGGAAGATTCAGGAGACAGAAAATAAGTCATTCCTGTAAGAAGTTACCCATTCCAGAGACCCTAGTTGTTGGTTACTGGTTTGCAAGCTTCTGCAATTAGATCATGGCAGTGAGCTAAGCCTAAATAAAGATTTCGCATTTTTAAAAGCTTGCCTAAGCTTGGAAAAGATAAGATTGGCTAGATAAAAGCTATCTATATTAATCACTGTTTGGTTTTTTCCCAGCCTGTTGACAATGTGTAAATTCTTTTATGCCAGGAGTGTGAAACAATTGCTATCTTATACCTGATCCCACCCCTCATTCTTTTAGTATAAATTATCAGATCTATAGAAACTGAAGAGAATTTCCTCAGACTTTATAGGCAAGAAGGATGGTGCTTTCTGGTATATTTTTTATATTAGCATCGGGAAGATGGGCTTCCCCTGTGCCTCAGTGGTAAAGAATCTGCCTGCAATGCAGGAATCGCAGGGGACAGTTTCTATCTCTGAGTCGGGCAGATCCTCTAGAGTGGGGCACGGCAACCTACTCCAGTAGTCTTATCTGGAGAATCCCATGGACAGAGGAGCCTGGGGGGCTACAGTCCATAGGGTCACAAGAGTCGGACACAAATGAAACGACTTAGCAAGCATGCATGCATTGGGAAGACACTTTTCCTTATATTAACTAATTTTAATAAGGTAAAATAAACATTTAAGTTAATTAAGAAACTAGTAGGACTAACTACATGTTCTTACAAAAAAAGACAGCAAGAATTATATTAAACCTTAAATCATGCTAAGTTAGGCAATAAGATTGATTTTTGAGTAAGATTAGTGTTAAAAAAGTATACCTAAATAAAATTTTAAAAATTTTTTTAAACTAATCTAAATATGATTTAATCTTTTTATATTAAAAACACTTTTTAATTTTCCTTTTTTTTTGGCCTCACCCCGCAGCTTGCAGAATCTTAGCTCCCTGACCACGGACTGAGCTCCAGCCCCAGCAGTGAGGGTCCTAACCACTGGAACTCCAGGGAACTCCTTAAAAATACTTTAAACAACACAGCAGCTTCCAGCTCAGCAAAACCTGGCTCCATTCACCACATAAATGCAATACCTCATACCATACCAAGATAAATTGTCTTTAAATTTAAAATAAGCCCAAGTTTTTGGTAAACTTCTTTAGGTTTGCCTCT
Source organism: Tragulus kanchil (assembly GCA_022376925.1). Lineage (NCBI taxonomy): Eukaryota > Metazoa > Chordata > Mammalia > Artiodactyla > Tragulidae > Tragulus > Tragulus kanchil. The sequence goes on along the minus strand of JAIOJX010000004.1, from coordinate 116,894,949 downwards.
AAAGACTTCCTGGAAGATTAAAAAATTAAAAATCCATGGCCAGTGGAGCTAAGCCTAAAAAAAAGATTTCGCATTTTAAAAGCTTGCCTAAGCTTGGAAAAGATAAGATTGGCTAGATAAAAGCTATCTATATTAATCACTGTTTGGTTTTTTCCCAGCCTGTTGACAATGTGTAAATTCTTTTATGCCAGGAGTGTGAAACAATTGCTATCTTATACCTGATCCCACCCCTCATTCTTTTAGTATAAATTATCAGATCTATAGAAACTGAAGAGAATTTCCTCAGACTTTATAGGCAAGAAGGATGGTGCTTTCTGGTATATTTTTTATATTAGCATCGGGAAGATGGGCTTCCCCTGTGCCTCAGTGGTAAAGAATCTGCCTGCAATGCAGGAATCGCAGGGGACAGTTTCTATCTCTGAGTCGGGCAGATCCTCTAGAGTGGGGCACGGCAACCTACTCCAGTAGTCTTATCTGGAGAATCCCATGGACAGAGGAGCCTGGGGGGCTACAGTCCATAGGGTCACAAGAGTCGGACACAAATGAAACGACTTAGCAAGCATGCATGCATTGGGAAGACACTTTTCCTTATATTAACTAATTTTAATAAGGTAAAATAAACATTTAAGTTAATTAAGAAACTAGTAGGACTAACTACATGTTCTTACAAAAAAAGACAGCAAGAATTATATTAAACCTTAAATCATGCTAAGTTAGGCAATAAGATTGATTTTTGAGTAAGATTAGTGTTAAAAAAGTATACCTAAATAAAATTTTAAAAATTTTTTTAAACTAATCTAAATATGATTTAATCTTTTTATATTAAAAACACTTTTTAATTTTCCTTTTTTTTTGGCCTCACCCCGCAGCTTGCAGAATCTTAGCTCCCTGACCACGGACTGAGCTCCAGCCCCAGCAGTGAGGGTCCTAACCACTGGAACTCCAGGGAACTCCTTAAAAATACTTTAAACAACACAGCAGCTTCCAGCTCAGCAAAACCTGGCTCCATTCACCACATAAATGCAATACCTCATACCATACCAAGATAAATTGTCTTTAAATTTAAAATAAGCCCAAGTTTTAAAAGTGAGGCTCCATTCTTGTATATTCCAAATGTGTGACTGAATCTCCAACTATTCTGACAATATGTAAGTAGTTCTACCCCCGTGTCATGCCCATGTTAAAACTCCCCCAAACTGCCATTTTATGACCCCCAAAATCAGTGATATCCAGAGACTAGTACTGCAAATTGAAAGCTTGCCTTAGAAATTGTGTGTATCCTGCCCCTCTTGGCCAATAAGCAGAAGATCAGTGAGAGTTGTATGTGTCAGCTGCTGACTGGAGGGAGGAGCCTATCAGTAACAAAGTGCAGGAGGTATAATAGTTTTCACAGCCTGAAGAAGCCCCTGAGGTCAGTATCTTCAACTTCTGTACGCATGACCTAGCACTTCAGTTACCCTTAAAACTGAGATAGCAAGCTGGGATCTGTACAATACCAAATTAGCACACCACTGCTTTTTTCTACTGTCAAATTCCGTGAGGCTTTCTTTCTCCTGAATTCTGTTAATAACTCCTTCCACCAGGAACGGCAATTGAATAAAATGGAAATACAAGTAGATGGTATCAAATCCAGAAGTTTTCAAAAAGAATAGGCTGCCTATTGGATAGTTTGAGACCAATATGGAGAGTAGTCAGGGTGAGACTTAGAAAGGGTAGATCCATTAAATAATACCTGCGGATTCTTGCTCACCTCCGGGGAGACAGGGAATTCTCCTAAATTCTCAATTGTCTCTACACTTCAGGAGGAAGAACGACAGAGGTAAGATGTAATAGCTCTCTTATGCAACCCTCAGGGTCCTTCCTCTGAAAAAAAAAAAAACTCCACCCAGAGGAAGTATAAACTACACATCCAGCCCCTCCGTCTGACAAGCTTGAGGCAAGCTGGAGCAAAGAGAAAGAGATACCAGGGCCTCACCCGCAGCTTGCAGAATCTTAGCTCCTGAGCTCCAGCCCCAGCAGTGAGGGTCCTAACCACTGGAACTCCAGGGAACTCCTTAAAAATACTTTAAACAACACAGCAGCTTCCAGCTCAGCAAAACCTGGCTCCATTCACCACATAAATGCAATACCTCATACCATACCAAGATAAATTGTCTTTAAATTTAAAATAAGCCCAAGTTTTAAAAGTGAGGCTCCATTCTTGTATATTCCAAATGTGTGACTGAATCTCCAACTATTCTGACAATATGTAAGTAGTTCTACCCCCGTGTCATGCCCATGTTAAAACTCCCCCAAACTGCCATTTTATGACCCCCAAAATCAGTGATATCCAGAGACTAGTACTGCAAATTGAAAGCTTGCCTTAGAAATTGTGTGTATCCTGCCCCTCTTGGCCAATAAGCAGAAGATCAGTGAGAGTTGTATGTGTCAGCTGCTGACTGGAGGGAGGAGCCTATCAGTAACAAAGTGCAGGAGGTATAATAGTTTTCACAGCCTGAAGAAGCCCCTGAGGTCAGTATCTTCAACTTCTGTACGCATGACCTAGCACTTCAGTTACCCTTAAAACTGAGATAGCAAGCTGGGATCTGTACAATACCAAATTAGCACACCACTGCTTTTTTCTACTGTCAAATTCCGTGAGGCTTTCTTTCTCCTGAATTCTGTTAATAACTCCTTCCACCAGGAACGGCAATTGAATAAAATGGAAATACAAGTAGATGGTATCAAATCCAGAAGTTTTCAAAAAGAATAGGCTGCCTATTGGATAGTTTGAGACCAATATGGAGAGTAGTCAGGGTGAGACTTAGAAAGGGTAGATCCATTAAATAATACCTGCGGATTCTTGCTCACCTCCGGGGAGACAGGGAATTCTCCTAAATTCTCAATTGTCTCTACACTTCAGGAGGAAGAACGACAGAGGTAAGATGTAATAGCTCTCTTATGCAACCCTCAGGGTCCTTCCTCTGAAAAAAAAAAAACCTTCTCCCAGAGGAAGTATAAACTACACATCCAGCCTCCGTAATCCTGACAGTGCTTGAGGCAAGCTGGAGGCAAAGAGAAAGAGATACCAGGGCACACACAGGGTAGGAATGGTATAACATAAAATACATGGTCACACAGAAGATCTGATTTGAGGACACCAAAGTTTCCTCAGAAGCACCATCCTTTCTCTTTGAAGACATTGAATTGCCAACATTCTAGATAGGGTCCTTTCATTGTAAAGACAGAATGTTTTGACTTTTAGGAGTTCTTATTCAAAGGCAATTATCCTTGGGAAGGTAAAACCCCTCTGCAGTTAGCACTTAGGTGAGAATGAGTAGACTTCTTGCTGAAAAGCAGTTGAAGGATAAGTTAGTTAGTAGATAGTTACCAATAAAAGAGAACAAATGAAAAAAGCATAAGTTTTACAAAGTTTACATTGTCTAGCATCTAATTTTTCCCAGGGCTGATACTCACTCAGCTCAAAATATCTCTTTTGGTGGCTCCTCTAGGAGTAAATAGCTATGATTTGTGCCTCTCAAAATAAATACAAAGGCTTTGGGAAATATTTCATATCCTCTCTAATTCACAGGCACAGGATATATTTTGCATTTGGAAAACCTATACTCTGATTTTTATCACTGAGATTTCTTCTAACCGAGTTCTCAAGAATATCACAGACCTGAGATGTTTTATTATAAAAGGGAAGTACATCAAAAATCAAGGGAGAAGTACTGACAGGTCTGGATCTCCTAGTTCCTACAGTACTGTTCTTGTTTCCATTTTATCAATATTTTTCTTAAATATTCATCTTCTCATTCATCATCAGTAAACCTTTATTCACTAGGATGAATAAGTCACAGACATTTTTACATATTTTTACTTAAATATCTCGTATCTGGAGAAACACATGAATAGGCTGCCTATTGGATAGTTTGAGACCAATATGGAGAGTAGTCAGGGTGAGACTTAGAAAGGGTAGATCCATTAAATAATACCTGCGGATTCTTGCTCACCTCCGGGGAGACAGGGAATTCTCCTAAATTCTCAATTGTCTCTACACTTCAGGAGGAAGAACGACAGAGGTAAGATGTAATAGCTCTCTTATGCAACCCTCAGGGTCCTTCCTCTGAAAAAAAAAAAACCTTCTCCCAGAGGAAGTATAAACTACACATCCAGCCTCCGTAATCCTGACAGTGCTTGAGGCAAGCTGGAGGCAAAGAGAAAGAGATACCAGGGCACACACAGGGTAGGAATGGTATAACATAAAATACATGGTCACACAGAAGATCTGATTTGAGGACACCAAAGTTTCCTCAGAAGCACCATCCTTTCTCTTTGAAGACATTGAATTGCCAACATTCTAGATAGGGTCCTTTCATTGTAAAGACAGAATGTTTTGACTTTTAGGAGTTCTTATTCAAAGGCAATTATCCTTGGGAAGGTAAAACCCCTCTGCAGTTAGCACTTAGGTGAGAATGAGTAGACTTCTTGCTGAAAAGCAGTTGAAGGATAAGTTAGTTAGTAGATAGTTACCAATAAAAGAGAACAAATGAAAAAAGCATAAGTTTTACAAAGTTTACATTGTCTAGCATCTAATTTTTCCCAGGGCTGATACTCACTCAGCTCAAAATATCTCTTTTGGTGGCTCCTCTAGGAGTAAATAGCTATGATTTGTGCCTCTCAAAATAAATACAAAGGCTTTGGGAAATATTTCATATCCTCTCTAATTCACAGGCACAGGATATATTTTGCATTTGGAAAACCTATACTCTGATTTTTATCACTGAGATTTCTTCTAACCGAGTTCTCAAGAATATCACAGACCTGAGATGTTTTATTATAAAAGGGAAGTACATCAAAAATCAAGGGAGAAGTACTGACAGGTCTGGATCTCCTAGTTCCTACAGTACTGTTCTTGTTTCCATTTTATCAATATTTTTCTTAAATATTCATCTTCTCATTCATCATCAGTAAACCTTTATTCACTAGGATGAATAAGTCACAGACACCTTTTCTGTCTGCATTCTGATTAACTTGTCCGTCTTCCACAAATGTGGGAAGACGTGATATCCAGCAGGAAGATCGTATCTGGAGAAATGCACATGAAAGGAGGAACTAGGACATCACTGGAGACCTCCAGCTCAAGTCGTCTAGATTTGCCCCAGTTCCCAGTGACGACACAGTGCTGCTACCCTTACAGCCGTGCCCTCTGGGGAAAACCTGATGCTTACTGAGCCAGTTTCACAGAGACAATCCTCCAGACCTAATCAGGCCCCAGAGTGAACACCACCATTGGTGAAGCAAGTAATTTTAATGTAAGGAAGAACTGCTGTCATCTGATTGGAGCATAAATTTATTTTGCTAGTAGTACCTTTGCACCAAATTACCTTTAATATCTTACTGTTCTCTTTGAGGAATAAGCGTCATTGAACATGTTTCCCTCTTCTGGTAGAGTAACTAAATTTAATTTTCACATATCAACTTCCTTCAGCTAAGTAAAAACATCATGTATAGATATATAGAGAGAGATTTATGTATCTCAAAATTCCTGAAATTCAAGTCATTTCTCTTTCTTTTCCAATTTAGCTTAAAATATTTCTACTTTGTTTCAAACAGAGTGAACCAGTTTCCTTCTTGGCACATAAATCCCAGACTATACTCTTCAGGCTAAGAACGAAGGTCAAAAATATTAGTGTTGTTGTTGTGTAGTTGCTAAGCCGTGATCCACCCAGTCTCTTGAGACCCCATTGACTGTAGCCCTCTGGGCTCCCTCTGTCCATGGGATTTCCGAGGCAAGAATATGGGGGGGGATTGCCATTTCCTCCTCCAGGGGATCTTTCCCACTCAAGGATCTAACTTGAGTCTTCTGCATTGGCAGGTGGCTTCTTTACCACTGACTCACCAGGGAAGCCCAAATATGAGTGCACCCTATTGTGTTAAATTTACATAACTTTTTAAATAGGAGACTGTTCAGACTAAGTAAAAACATTGGCCACTTCAAAGATTAAAGTGTTTTGTAGATTATTTCAAAAGACAAACCAAAAAACAAGAAACAGATACTGAATATTACATTGAGTTGATAAACATTTTTCATCTAGTGTAAAAAGAATCAAATTAATTTCAGTTTAGTTGTGAGATACTAAACGTGTGACATTTTCAATTGTGGGTTCTTAGTTAAAAAAGCAACCCCCTACCTTTGGTGCTCACTTTTGTTTATATTTGGCAAGTAGTGTCTTCCTGCTTTTAGGAAAGGAAGGCTTAAGGAGGCTTATGACCACCTACACATCAACCCACAGTGCTGCTACCCTTACAGCCGTGCCTCTGGGGAAAACCTGATGCTTACTGAGCCAGTTTCACAGAGACAATCCTCCAGACCTAATCAGGCCCCAGAGTGAACACCACCATTGGTGAAGCAAGTAATTTTAATGTAAGGAAGAACTGCTGTCATCTGATTGGAGCATAAATTTATTTTGCTAGTAGTACCTTTGCACCAAATTACCTTTAATATCTTACTGTTCTCTTTGAGGAATAAGCGTCATTGAACATGTTTCCCTCTTCTGGTAGAGTAACTAAATTTAATTTTCACATATCAACTTCCTTCAGCTAAGTAAAAACATCATGTATAGATATATAGAGAGAGATTTATGTATCTCAAAATTCCTGAAATTCAAGTCATTTCTCTTTCTTTTCCAATTTAGCTTAAAATATTTCTACTTTGTTTCAAACAGAGTGAACCAGTTTCCTTCTTGGCACATAAATCCCAGACTATACTCTTCAGGCTAAGAACGAAGGTCAAAAATATTAGTGTTGTTGTTGTGTAGTTGCTAAGCCGTGATCCACCCAGTCTCTTGAGACCCCATTGACTGTAGCCCTCTGGGCTCCCTCTGTCCATGGGATTTCCGAGGCAAGAATATGGGGGGGGATTGCCATTTCCTCCTCCAGGGGATCTTTCCCACTCAAGGATCTAACTTGAGTCTTCTGCATTGGCAGGTGGCTTCTTTACCACTGACTCACCAGGGAAGCCCAAATATGAGTGCACCCTATTGTGTTAAATTTACATAACTTTTTAAATAGGAGACTGTTCAGACTAAGTAAAAACATTGGCCACTTCAAAGATTAAAGTGTTTTGTAGATTATTTCAAAAGACAAACCAAAAAACAAGAAACAGATACTGAATATTACATTGAGTTGATAAACATTTTTCATCTAGTGTAAAAAGAATCAAATTAATTTCAGTTTAGTTGTGAGATACTAAACGTGTGACATTTTCAATTGTGGGTTCTTAGTTAAAAAAGCAACCCCCTACCTTTGGTGCTCACTTTTGTTTATATTTGGCAAGTAGTGTCTTCCTGCTTTTAGGAAAGGAAGGCTTAAGGAGGCTTATGACCACCTACACATCAAATAGTTGCTACAGACACCTTCCTTCTTAAATACAAGTTAGGTATGTATGTAATAATTATAAAGTTGAAATAAAATGGTCAGAACAAAGTACAGGAGACCAGTTCAATCAACTCTTAGCTATTTGAAAGCTCTCCTGAAGTAGTCATGAAATCAGAACTATTGCTGAATTCCCACTTCCTTTGCATAAAACCATTTTCACTATAGAAACTAGGCTTACCTCCAGGAGAGGATATTTAGTGTACCAACCCCAGAAACACATAGTGAACAAGCCCTGAACTTCATTCTCAAGGATTCTTGAAAGCCAGAGAGCATGTAAATGAGACTTCCTAAAAATTTTAAAGGATTTTAATTGTCAAAAATGTGTACACAGGGCTTCCCTGGTGGTCCAGTGGGTAAGAACACCGCCTTGCAGTGCAAGGGGCACCAGTTTGATCCCTGGTCTGGAAAGATCCCACGTGCCACAGAGAGGCTGGACCGACGTGTCTAACTACCAAGCCAGAGCTCTGGAGCACATGCGCCCAGAGCCGGTGCTCTGCAGTGAGAGACGCCACCACGATGGGAGGCCCACACAGGCCAAAGAAGTAAGATGGATGAAAATAGATAAATGAAAGACCAATAGAAGTACCCCCAAAAAACCAACAGCAACAAAAAAAAGTGTACATAGATATAGATATAAACATTTAAATTATAATTACACATATATATGTATAAGCAGCATATGGGAGAACATTTTTATAACACTTGATAACAATTAACTCCATGCCTAAAATATATTAGAACTTCTCATCTTTGGGACTTCCCTGGCAGTCTAGTGGGTAAGACTTTGCCTTCCACTGCAGGGGATGAGGGTTTGATTCCTGGCTGCAGAGCTAAGAGCCCACATTCCTCATAGCCCCAAACCAAAAAACATAAAATAGAAGCAATATTATGAAAAACTCAATAAAGGTTTTTTTAATGATCCACATTTAAAAACTCATAAAAAAAAAAACCTTTCATCTTTAAATCTTTAATCTCAGTTCTCATTTAAATACACTTTTTAAACTTCTCACAACTTAAGGGTGGTTGCTGAAGTGAAAATCTAAGATCTATCACCTATTCACGTAGGTCTACTTGGATTTCCACAGACAAGTGTCTTATAAAAAGGAAAAACAGTGATGTCAGACACTGTTAAGAACCAATAAACCAACTAAGTATAAGGAAAAAGACTGTCACCAGACTGTTACCTTTTCCAGATTGCCATTGCTCATACCCTGTACCAAAATGCTTTTAAAAATTAAACCAGGAGGTTATGTCTATGGGAGATGCAAACATTTCCATCTATCTCAACAGAAAAGCAGAGGTCTGAGAAAATCTGAGTAAGTGAAAAGAATCAATCAAATGAGCTCAAGAAGATCTGAACACAGTGAGAGAGAAAATAATTCCAAGAAGGTCAATAGCAAAATTTGAAATCTCTCTACTCTCAATCATAGACATCATCCTATATCAATACAATAATTCTCACACTATACTCATTTGGATTCAGCTTTAAGATGAAAAGGTACCATGCATTCAAAAAGGTGTTTTTCTCATTAATATCATAGCAGAACATCAAACACAGCAATCTAAAATGGACCAGTTCCAATCCACCTGGAACAATCAGACTGGGAAAAGTTTCCAATCATACAGTAAAATCAGAACTGAAAGCCATATCAAAAAATACAGTCATCTCATGGGAGGAAGGAAGCCTCCCTCCTCCACACCCCTCCCTTCCACCCACAACCTCACCCCTGCCTTCAAATAATCCCCAAATCTGGGAAGCATTAGTAGACTTGCTCCAGCTGATCCCCACCACTGTCCGCAGCTAGGTGAAGTTAGTCTCTGTAGTAGCAAATGTCAAGGTTTAGCATAAAGTATAATTACACATATATATGTATAAGCAGCATATGGGAGAACATTTTTATAACACTTGATAACAATTAACTCCATGCCTAAAATATATTAGAACTTCTCATCTTTGGGACTTCCCTGGCAGTCTAGTGGGTAAGACTTTGCCTTCCACTGCAGGGGATGAGGGTTTGATTCCTGGCTGCAGAGCTAAGAGCCCACATTCCTCATAGCCCCAAACCAAAAAACATAAAATAGAAGCAATATTATGAAAAACTCAATAAAGGTTTTTTTAATGATCCACATTTAAAAACTCATAAAAAAAAAAACCTTTCATCTTTAAATCTTTAATCTCAGTTCTCATTTAAATACACTTTTTAAACTTCTCACAACTTAAGGGTGGTTGCTGAAGTGAAAATCTAAGATCTATCACCTATTCACGTAGGTCTACTTGGATTTCCACAGACAAGTGTCTTATAAAAAGGAAAAACAGTGATGTCAGACACTGTTAAGAACCAATAAACCAACTAAGTATAAGGAAAAGACTGTCACCAGACTGTTACCTTCTCCAGATTGCCACTGCTCATACCCTGTACCAAAATGCTTTTAAAAATTAAACCAGGAGGTTATGTCTATGGGAGATGCAAACATTTCCATCTATCTCAACAGAAAAGCAGAGGTCTGAGAAAATCTGAGTAAGTGAAAAGAATCAATCAAATGAGCTCAAGAAGATCTGAACACAGTGAGAGAGAAAATAATTCCAAGAAGGTCAATAGCAAAATTTGAAATCTCTCTACTCTCAATCATAGACATCATCCTATATCAATACAATAATTCTCACACTATACTCATTTGGATTCAGCTTTAAGATGAAAAGGTACCATGCATTCAAAAAGGTGTTTTTCTCATTAATATCATAGCAGAACATCAAACACAGCAATCTAAAATGGACCAGTTCCAATCCACCTGGAACAATCAGACTGGGAAAAGTTTCCAATCATACAGTAAAATCAGAACTGAAAGCCATATCAAAAAATACAGTCATCTCATGGGAGGAAGGAAGCCTCCCTCCTCCACACCCCTCCCTTCCACCCACAACCTCACCCCTGCCTTCAAATAATCCCCAAATCTGGGAAGCATTAGTAGACTTGCTCCAGCTGATCCCCACCACTGTCCGCAGCTAGGTGAAGTTAGTCTCTGTAGTAGCAAATGTCAAGGTTTAGCATAAAGTATAACATTCATTTCAGTCACAGAGATGCTCTATATGAAATAAAGAGGCCATTGACAGAGAACTACATAAATGTCTTACAAGCACAGAACAATATCCTGGGTGAGGAAGTGATAAATAATAAGGCATTCTGACCACACCTGCTACTCGTTAAGAGACAGAAGCCTCTTAGACACCATTAATACTTTCAGCATCTGCCAGAGGAAATAGAAGGCTTTATAAAGGACAAGATGTTTTTAAAAGGTGGTGTTAGGACTGAGCAGATGTGCTTCTATTCGCTGATTACACTACAGTCGGATTTAGTGAATAAAGGCTTAATAATTAAAGCTAAGGCATAAACAACATAGATCAAACACAACTTATCTAAGGAAGTGAAGAGACTCAATTCAACTCAGAAAGACTTGGTTCCAGTACTGACTCTGCAGTTAACACTGTGTAATTAAAAGTTATTTCTTAACTATGGGAGCATCCTTCAGAGTTTCTATAAAATGGAACTTTTTTAGAGATAAAGATTTTCACATTTGGGAATTGAGAAGGAAATGAAGAACATAAGCAGAAGCCAGGGGCTTCCCTGGTGGTCCAGGGGGTAAGGAGTCTGCCTTGCAGTGCAAGGGGCACCGGTTTGATCCCTTGCCCAGGAGGATCCCACATAGCAAAATTTGAACTCTCTCTACTCTCAATCATAGACATCATCCTATATCAATACAATAATTCTCACACTATACTCATTTGGATTCAGCTTTAAGATGAAAAGGTACCATGCATTCAAAAAGGTGTTTTTCTCATTAATATCATAGCAGAACATCAAACACAGCAATCTAAAATGGACCAGTTCCAATCCACCTGGAACAATCAGACTGGGAAAAGTTTCCAATCATACAGTAAAATCAGAACTGAAAGCCATATCAAAAAATACAGTCATCTCATGGGAGGAAGGAAGCCTCCCTCCTCCACACCCCTCCCTTCCACCCACAACCTCACCCCTGCCTTCAAATAATCCCCAAATCTGGGAAGCATTAGTAGACTTGCTCCAGCTGATCCCCACCACTGTCCGCAGCTAGGTGAAGTTAGTCTCTGTAGTAGCAAATGTCAAGGTTTAGCATAAAGTATAACATTCATTTCAGTCACAGAGATGCTCTATATGAAATAAAGAGGCCATTGACAGAGAACTACATAAATGTCTTACAAGCACAGAACAATATCCTGGGTGAGGAAGTGATAAATAATAAGGCATTCTGACCACACCTGCTACTCGTTAAGAGACAGAAGCCTCTTAGACACCATTAATACTTTCAGCATCTGCCAGAGGAAATAGAAGGCTTTATAAAGGACAAGATGTTTTTAAAAGGTGGTGTTAGGACTGAGCAGATGTGCTTCTATTCGCTGATTACACTACAGTCGGATTTAGTGAATAAAGGCTTAATAATTAAAGCTAAGGCATAAACAACATAGATCAAACACAACTTATCTAAGGAAGTGAAGAGACTCAATTCAACTCAGAAAGACTTGGTTCCAGTACTGACTCTGCAGTTAACACTGTGTAATTAAAAGTTATTTCTTAACTATGGGAGCATCCTTCAGAGTTTCTATAAAATGGAACTTTTTTAGAGATAAAGATTTTCACATTTGGGAATTGAGAAGGAAATGAAGAACATAAGCAGAAGCCAGGGGCTTCCCTGGTGGTCCAGGGGGTAAGGAGTCTGCCTTGCAGTGCAAGGGGCACCGGTTTGATCCCTTGCCCAGGAGGATCCCACATGCTGCAGAGTGACTGGACTGGTGCATCCAATTGAGAGCCAGTGCTCTGGTGTGCATGCGCCCAGACCCAGTGCTCTGTAACCAGAGGGGCCACTGCAATGGGAGGCACACACAGGCCAAAGAATAAATATGGATGAAAATAAATAAATAAAAAGCCAATAAAAGAGGCCAAAATTTAAAAAAAAAAAATAAAAAATAAAAAGCAGAAGCCAGAAAGTCAAAAAGGGAGAGAATATATGTATATATGGGCTTCCTTTGCAGCTCAGCTGATAAAAGAATCCACCTGCAATGCAGGAGACCCTGGTTCGATTCCTGGGTCAGGCGATTCCCCTGAAGAAGGGATCGGCTAGCCACTCCAGTACTCTTGCCTGGCAGATTCCATAGCTCAACCATGGGTCTCAGAGAGTTGAACACCACTGAACAACTTTCACTTTCATATGTATATATAGGGCTTCCTTGGTTGGTTTAGTATCTCTGGGTTGGGAAGAGCCCCTTGAAAAGTAAATGGCAACCCATTCCAGTATTCTCGCCTGGGAAATCCTATGGACAGAGAAGCCTGGCAGGCTACAGTCCATGGGGTCACAAGAGTCAGAAATAATTTGGTGACTAATCCACCATCACCACATATGTATATATCTGGTTGATTCATTTTGCTTAACACTAGAAATTAACACAACAATGTAAGCAACTATACTCCAATAAAAATTAATTTAAAAAGGAATATAAGCAGAAGCAAGCTGCTTTAAGGATTGATCTTAGTGACCTGAAGAGATCTCTGGCACTTTGGGAAGACCCACTATCACTGGGAGAAGGAAGGTAGCAGCATGCAGACAAGCCCTTGCATTTTCTCAGCCCAAACATGAGGGCAACCCAGGAACACTCACAGTGCTTAGGGATGGGGAAAGGGAACCAGCAGAACAACACCTCTGGGAACACCTAAAACTGTACTTTTTTCTATCCCCTCCTCTCTCTTCCTGCCCAGAATCAGTACTGGACCCAACATACAGTAAGCTACACTGACAAATCTTCACAAGACTACAGTTCTTCCACCTTCAAGGTCTATACCTAGAGAGTCCTCCTTTAACCTTGACTTGAGTGTGAAAAAGAAAAGGAAATGCAGTAGGCCTGCAGCAAATTAATTTCCCTATTAGAAAAGCATTTGTTTGGAGTCCTCAGAGCCTGAGTTTCTGGGAGATAATTAGGAGGACCTTTAATTCTTTAGTACCACTAAAGAATCATTTCAACTATGATGCTAAGGAGCTATATGGCCCTGAGTCCATTTCTAACTGCTTTGCAATGTGACTAACTTCTTCCCAGAGTTTGCCTGGGCACTGAGGGAAAGTGATTTCATAGCTATTGAAATTTTGATTTAGATCAAGTGTTCTTCCAAGGGACTTAGCTCTTTCTTACAAATCTGATTTTTTTTTTCCCTATCTCAATGGCTAAACTCAAAGTCTACCTTTTGAACATAGCTTTTGCTATTTCAAGTTGCAACCACAAGATAGCAGAATAACTTAATTTGAGCTCCATTCAATGAAGTAATGGATTCTAAAACTGACATGAGCAATCCAGGAAATGTGAGATATATTATTAGGATGTGGTACAGAATGATATAAAATTAAGTTAAATAAATGTAAACTTTAAAAATAATTTTAAGAATTTAATGCATAAATATATTTAATAGTCATCATAAGGGAATATTATAGAGAAGTTTAGAAGTTGCATAGCAAACTGAGCTATACTCCAATAAAATTAATTTAAAAGGGGAAAAATTTTTAAAAAAGCAAGAAAAGAAAAAAAAGGTTTTTTTTGGGCCCTTTTAAGGATTGATCTTAGTGACCTGAAGAGATCTCTGGCACTTTGGGAAGACCCACTATCACTGGGAGAAGGAAGGTAGCAGCATGCAGACAAGCCCTTGCATTTTCTCAGCCCAAACATGAGGGCAACCCAGGAACACTCACAGTGCTTAGGGATGGGGAAAGGGAACCAGCAGAACAACACCTCTGGGAACACCTAAAACTGTACTTTTTTCTATCCCCTCCTCTCTCTTCCTGCCCAGAATCAGTACTGGACCCAACATACAGTAAGCTACACTGACAAATCTTCACAAGACTACAGTTCTTCCACCTTCAAGGTCTATACCTAGAGAGTCCTCCTTTAACCTTGACTTGAGTGTGAAAAAGAAAAGGAAATGCAGTAGGCCTGCAGCAAATTAATTTCCCTATTAGAAAAGCATTTGTTTGGAGTCCTCAGAGCCTGAGTTTCTGGGAGATAATTAGGAGGACCTTTAATTCTTTAGTACCACTAAAGAATCATTTCAACTATGATGCTAAGGAGCTATATGGCCCTGAGTCCATTTCTAACTGCTTTGCAATGTGACTAACTTCTTCCCAGAGTTTGCCTGGGCACTGAGGGAAAGTGATTTCATAGCTATTGAAATTTTGATTTAGATCAAGTGTTCTTCCAAGGGACTTAGCTCTTTCTTACAAATCTGATTTTTTTTTTCCCTATCTCAATGGCTAAACTCAAAGTCTACCTTTTGAACATAGCTTTTGCTATTTCAAGTTGCAACCACAAGATAGCAGAATAACTTAATTTGAGCTCCATTCAATGAAGTAATGGATTCTAAAACTGACATGAGCAATCCAGGAAATGTGAGATATATTATTAGGATGTGGTACAGAATGATATAAAATTAAGTTAAATAAATGTAAACTTTAAAAATAATTTTAAGAATTTAATGCATAAATATATTTAATAGTCATCATAAGGGAATATTATAGAGAAGTTTAGAAGTTGCATAGCAAACTGAGCACTTATTAATATAATGATGACCATTTATATTAAAACCCCACTTTCAAGTCATTGCAGATTAAAATGATATATCCAAATATATACAAACCCATGTATTTCTAAATGATTCCCAATCTTTATTTTTTGGAATGTTTCCCCATAAAATTCACAGATCAATTATAGAATGAACATAAAAAGGAAAAGAATATTGCATTAGCTTTTTTTTATTAACTATTGCAGTAATAAAATATTCTCTAAAAATATTTAAATAGACTAAAATGTCTCATCTTAATAGTCATGGATGATTCTTTGCAGACCTAAACTATAAACATGTCTCAAAAATCCTCACCAGTCCCTGGAGAATTCACAAAGCTTCCTTCACATCTCTCCCTGAGAGCAGAGCCTGAGAAAACAGATGGGTCTTCCTCCGTGGCCCTGAGGCCAGTAGTCCTAGCCTCTGGGAATGGTCAAGGGAAAGAGTTTCAGTGCCAAGAGTCCTTCTTAAAAAAAAAAAACAACAACATTCAGCTTCCTTTTCCCCAGAATTCAAAGTGAGACTGCAATTTGTCCATCACTGGGAATGTTGTCTCTCAACAAATTACTAGATGTCACACCAGATTCAGTATAAAAGAAGAAAAGATAAACAGATATGAGAAAATAAGCAAACCACTAACAGAATATGTTTGTTAGCAGAAAATTCAAGTATTTCATAAGATACAACAGCGCTAGATGCTTAAAAGATAAAAAAGTAAATAAATCAGAATTTAGATCAAGTGTTCTTCCAAGGGACTAGCCACAAATCGAATAATGGCTAAACTCAAAGTCTACCTTCTGAATATAGCTTTTGCTATTTCAAGTTGCAACCACAAGATAGCAGAATAACTTAATTTGAGCTCCATTCAATGAAGTAATGGATTCTAAAACTGACATGAGCAATCCAGGAAATGTGAGATATATTATTAGGATGTGGTACAGAATGATATAAAATTAAGTTAAATAAATGTAAACTTTAAAAATAATTTTAAGAATTTAATGCATAAATATATTTAATAGTCATCATAAGGGAATATTATAGAGAAGTTTAGAAGTTGCATAGCAAACTGAGCACTTATTAATATAATGATGACCATTTATATTAAAACCCCACTTTCAAGTCATTGCAGATTAAAATGATATATCCAAATATATACAAACCCATGTATTTCTAAATGATTCCCAATCTTTATTTTTTGGAATGTTTCCCCATAAAATTCACAGATCAATTATAGAATGAACATAAAAAGGAAAAGAATATTGCATTAGCTTTTTTTTATTAACTATTGCAGTAATAAAATATTCTCTAAAAATATTTAAATAGACTAAAATGTCTCATCTTAATAGTCATGGATGATTCTTTGCAGACCTAAACTATAAACATGTCTCAAAAATCCTCACCAGTCCCTGGAGAATTCACAAAGCTTCCTTCACATCTCTCCCTGAGAGCAGAGCCTGAGAAAACAGATGGGTCTTCCTCCGTGGCCCTGAGGCCAGTAGTCCTAGCCTCTGGGAATGGTCAAGGGAAAGAGTTTCAGTGCCAAGAGTCCTTCTTAAAAAAAAAAAACAACAACATTCAGCTTCCTTTTCCCCAGAATTCAAAGTGAGACTGCAATTTGTCCATCACTGGGAATGTTGTCTCTCAACAAATTACTAGATGTCACACCAGATTCAGTATAAAAGAAGAAAAGATAAACAGATATGAGAAAATAAGCAAACCACTAACAGAATATGTTTGTTAGCAGAAAATTCAAGTATTTCATAAGATACAACAGCGCTAGATGCTATAATTATGGAAAGAAGTAAAATAAGTATAAATCAAGAAACTTGAACTGAGTCTTGAAAGAGAAAGCACTGGATCTCGAAGTATGCTTGTAAGAAAGAAGTTAGTACCACCCTGGGGGCATAAGCAAAAACAATAAACAACCGGTGGGAAAAGATGCAAAGTATAGTCTCAGTCTAAAGATTTTTGAAAAGTATTTGTGAGGATGAGTAAATCTCAGCTTTTAAATTGAAAAGAGAAGTCAGGAAATCACAAATGGAAAGATGATACCCATCTTAATTTTCATTTCTGTCTCTGAAAAGGTTGAACTTCCTAAAAATAAAACAAGGAAAGTTTGGGGCTATACAACAGAATTACGGTTGGGAGTAAGATGCCAAAAGAGCTCATTTCATTTTTGTTAAAAATGTCCCCATGGCTTCCCTGGTGGTCCAGTGGGTAGAGAGTCCACCTTGCAGTGCAAGGGGCACCAGCTGGATCCCTGGCCTGGGAAGATCCTACATGCTGCAGAGTGGCTTGACCAGTGTGTCCAATTAGGAGCCAGCACTCTGGAGCGCATGCGTCCAGAGCCGGTGTTCTGTGAGAGAGAGGCCACTGCACTGGGAAGTCCATACAGGCCAAAGAATAAAGATAGACTAAAAAAAAGATTGGCTATAAAAAGAAACTTTAAAAAAAGGTCCCCAAATTATCAGTATTTTTTAATATATTATTCCTCAGATATAAACTGACACAGATTGTCCTCAATTTCCAACTCATAATTAGAAAATATTAGCATTTATTTTGGTTCAGTTCAGTTCAGTCCAATTGCTCAGCCATATACAACTCTTTGATGCCCCATGTACTGCAACATTTCAGACTTCCCTGTCCTTCACCATCTCCTGGAGCTTGCTCAAATTCATCTCCATTGAGTTGGTGATGCTATCTAACCATCTCATCCTCTGTCACTTCCTCTTCCTTCTGTCCTCATCACAGTCTTTTCCAATGACTTGGCTCTTCGCATCAGGTAGCCAAAGCATTGGAGCTTCAGCTTTAGCAACAGTCCTTCCAATGAATTCATAGTTTTTTTAATTTTCCTTTGAAAAGATAAACAGATATGAGAAAATAAGCAAACCACTAACAGAATATGTTTGTTAGCAGAAAATTCAAGTATTTCATAAGATACAACAGCGCTAGATGCTATAATTATGGAAAGAAGTAAAATAAGTATAAATCAAGAAACTTGAACTGAGTCTTGAAAGAGAAAGCACTGGATCTCGAAGTATGCTTGTAAGAAAGAAGTTAGTACCACCCTGGGGGCATAAGCAAAAACAATAAACAACCGGTGGGAAAAGATGCAAAGTATAGTCTCAGTCTAAAGATTTTTGAAAAGTATTTGTGAGGATGAGTAAATCTCAGCTTTTAAATTGAAAAGAGAAGTCAGGAAATCACAAATGGAAAGATGATACCCATCTTAATTTTCATTTCTGTCTCTGAAAAGGTTGAACTTCCTAAAAATAAAACAAGGAAAGTTTGGGGCTATACAACAGAATTACGGTTGGGAGTAAGATGCCAAAAGAGCTCATTTCATTTTTGTTAAAAATGTCCCCATGGCTTCCCTGGTGGTCCAGTGGGTAGAGAGTCCACCTTGCAGTGCAAGGGGCACCAGCTGGATCCCTGGCCTGGGAAGATCCTACATGCTGCAGAGTGGCTTGACCAGTGTGTCCAATTAGGAGCCAGCACTCTGGAGCGCATGCGTCCAGAGCCGGTGTTCTGTGAAGAGAGAGGCCACTGCACTGGGAAGTCCATACAGGCCAAAGAATAAAGATAGACTAAAAAAAAGATTGGCTATAAAAAGAAACTTTAAAAAAAGGTCCCCAAATTATCAGTATTTTTTAATATATTATTCCTCAGATATAAACTGACACAGATTGTCCTCAATTTCCAACTCATAATTAGAAAATATTAGCATTTATTTTGGTTCAGTTCAGTTCAGTCCAATTGCTCAGCCATATACAACTCTTTGATGCCCCATGTACTGCAACATTTCAGACTTCCCTGTCCTTCACCATCTCCTGGAGCTTGCTCAAATTCATCTCCATTGAGTTGGTGATGCTGTTCAACCATCTCATCCTCTGTCACCCCATTCTCCCCTTGCCCTCAATCCTTCCCAGCTTCAGAGTCTTTTCTAATGAGCTGTCTCTTCGCATCAGGTAGCCAAAGTATTGGAGCTTCAGCTTCAGCATCAGTCCTTCCAATGAATTCATAGTTGATTTCCTTTAGTATTAATTGTTTTGATCTCCTTGCAGTCCAAGGAACTCTCGAGAGTCTTCTCCAACAGCACAGTTTGAAGGCATCAATTCTTTGGCATGCTAGTAAATATTACAGTAGCTGTCTTCCTTCAAAACTGTTCCTTCCTGGGACTTTCCTGGTGATCCAATGGTTGAGAATCCACCTTCCAATGCAGGGAACATGGATTTGATTCCTGCCCAGAAAACTAAGAACCCACATGCTCAGTGGCAACCAGGCTCACATGCCTCAACTACTGAGCTTGCACATTCTAAAACCTGTGTGCCACAGCTAGAGAGAGAAAGCCCATGTGCCACAACTACGATCCAATACAATCAAATAAAAAAATAACTATTAAAAAAAGAAGTCTCTCTTCCTTTCCAATAGATCAGGAAGGAAGAAATTAGTTTCTTTAAGCATGAATCTTTTCCTTCACAACACACACAAAAAACGACAAATCACTGAAAAGATGATGGGCTTGTTTGTCTTTGCCTCATATCCCAAAGGAGAGTTTGGAAAAACATTTCTGTTCTTACCTAAAAGCTGATAAACTTCAGATTACATCTCCATCTCAGATGGTTCTTCTGACACCCATATTTCTGTGTTCAGCTGCCTCCTGGATACTTCAGTCTGGATGGTCTAGAAACCCCATAAATTCAGCACATTCGAAAGTTTAAGGAATGAATGAGTTCATACACTTACTTGCCAAGTTTTACTCTTTAGAATACCTTCTCTTTATTAATTCCATTACCCTCCATCCAGCAATCATTTATTGA
Source organism: Tragulus kanchil (assembly GCA_022376925.1). Taxonomy (NCBI): domain Eukaryota; kingdom Metazoa; phylum Chordata; class Mammalia; order Artiodactyla; family Tragulidae; genus Tragulus; species Tragulus kanchil. Next base: position 116,875,073 of record JAIOJX010000004.1, on the reverse strand, counting down.
ACTCTTCATCCTTGTCTTCTCTAACACAGTCTTAATTTAGGACTCTCTGGCCTGCAATATTGCAACAACTTCTTGAACCACTCCAGCTCTAATACTGAGTCTTTCCATTTTCCTATCAGAGTCTCCTGGTGGATGCTGTTCAACCATCTCATCCTCTGTCACCCCATTCTCCTTGCCCTCAATCCTTCCCAGCTTCAGAGTCTTTTCTAATGAGCTGTCTCTTCGCATCAGGTAGCCAAAGTATTGGAGCTTCAGCTTCAGCATCAGTCCTTCCAATGAATTCATAGTTGATTTCCTTTAGTATTAATTGTTTTGATCTCCTTGCAGTCCAAGGAACTCTCGAGAGTCTTCTCCAACAGCACAGTTTGAAGGCATCAATTCTTTGGCATGCTAGTAAATATTACAGTAGCTGTCTTCCTTCAAAACTGTTCCTTCCTGGGACTTTCCTGGTGATCCAATGGTTGAGAATCCACCTTCCAATGCAGGGAACATGGATTTGATTCCTGCCCAGAAAACTAAGAACCCACATGCTCAGTGGCAACCAGGCTCACATGCCTCAACTACTGAGCTTGCACATTCTAAAACCTGTGTGCCACAGCTAGAGAGAGAAAGCCCATGTGCCACAACTACGATCCAATACAATCAAATAAAAAAATAACTATTAAAAAAAGAAGTCTCTCTTCCTTTCCAATAGATCAGGAAGGAAGAAATTAGTTTCTTTAAGCATGAATCTTTTCCTTCACAACACACACAAAAAACGACAAATCACTGAAAAGATGATGGGCTTGTTTGTCTTTGCCTCATATCCCAAAGGAGAGTTTGGAAAAACATTTCTGTTCTTACCTAAAAGCTGATAAACTTCAGATTACATCTCCATCTCAGATGGTTCTTCTGACACCCATATTTCTGTGTTCAGCTGCCTCCTGGATACTTCAGTCTGGATGGTCTAGAAACCCCATAAATTCAGCACATTCGAAAGTTTAAGGAATGAATGAGTTCATACACTTACTTGCCAAGTTTTACTCTTTAGAATACCTTCTCTTTATTAATTCCATTACCCTCCATCCAGCAATCATTTATTGAACTCTTCATCCTTGTCTTCTCTAACACAGTCTTAATTTAGGACTCTCTGGCCTGCAATATTGCAACAACTTCTTGAACCACTCCGCAGGCTCTAATACTGAGTCTTTCCATTTTCCTATCAGAGAGAAATTTCTGAAAGCAAATTCTGAAGTGTTATTTCCCATAGTTAAAAGTTCTGAGGATGACATAGTGTTCTCCTTGTATGCTTAAAGCTTCAATTTCTGTATCTTCCCTTTCTACTCCCCTAACCTCTTTATGTATTAATCATCTTGTATTGTAGACACTCAGAAATGCTTGTTACTTTCCAATATATCTCATGCCAGGGAAGTGCTCAGAGTTTTCATGCTCCTTGGATACTTTACCATCTTCATACTTTTGGGTAAATTCTTCCTACAAGGACTTTAATATCTAGATCTCTCAAGATATGTGGGTCTGCTAAAGTTTCCCTAGGTCACCCACTCAGATTTGATTACTCTTACCTTCACGCTAGATAGTACCTAGAACATGAGAACATATTTTTAATACTATATGCATAACACTTTATTTTAAAATTATTTTCAGAGTGTCTTTCCTACTACAGTTTGAAATCCTTATAACAGAGAAGCATTTTTTACCTTATGTTCATAAAGACTTAAAGAGTGTTTCATATGAAAGAAGTAATAAAATTAAATTTAAAATAGCTAAGAACTGAATTAAAATTATATAAGTTCTATGATTTGGAAGTCAGCATTTTAGGTATTATGAGGATTACAGGTACAAATAAAATGATGTTCTATACTTAAGAAGCTAATGGAAGTTGCAAGAGGTGTATGTAAATAAAATGGAGCAAGACACAAAGCTGTATTGCTATGAGAAATTAAGAAAGAAGAGGTTTCTAACCAAAAGACTAGAAAATTTCCATGGGGAAGAGGAAATGGATGGGAGAATTGAGAGAATAATGGGGCCAAAATTCAGAAGGAAGTGCATAAGATTTAATTGGAATAAATCATTCTTACCTAAAAGCTGATAAACTTCAGATTACATCTCCATCTCAGATGGTTCTTCTGACACCCATATTTCTGTGTTCAGCTGCCTCCTGGATACTTCAGTCTGGATGGTCTAGAAACCCCATAAATTCAGCACATTCGAAAGTTTAAGGAATGAATGAGTTCATACACTTACTTGCCAAGTTTTACTCTTTAGAATACCTTCTCTTTATTAATTCCATTACCCTCCATCCAGCAATCATTTATTGAACTCTTCATCCTTGTCTTCTCTAACACAGTCTTAATTTAGGACTCTCTGGCCTGCAATATTGCAACAACTTCTTGAACCACTCCGCAGGCTCTAATACTGAGTCTTTCCATTTTCCTATCAGAGAGAAATTTCTGAAAGCAAATTCTGAAGTGTTATTTCCCATAGTTAAAAGTTCTGAGGATGACATAGTGTTCTCCTTGTATGCTTAAAGCTTCAATTTCTGTATCTTCCCTTTCTACTCCCCTAACCTCTTTATGTATTAATCATCTTGTATTGTAGACACTCAGAAATGCTTGTTACTTTCCAATATATCTCATGCCAGGGAAGTGCTCAGAGTTTTCATGCTCCTTGGATACTTTACCATCTTCATACTTTTGGGTAAATTCTTCCTACAAGGACTTTAATATCTAGATCTCTCAAGATATGTGGGTCTGCTAAAGTTTCCCTAGGTCACCCACTCAGATTTGATTACTCTTACCTTCACGCTAGATAGTACCTAGAACATGAGAACATATTTTTAATACTATATGCATAACACTTTATTTTAAAATTATTTTCAGAGTGTCTTTCCTACTACAGTTTGAAATCCTTATAACAGAGAAGCATTTTTTACCTTATGTTCATAAAGACTTAAAGAGTGTTTCATATGAAAGAAGTAATAAAATTAAATTTAAAATAGCTAAGAACTGAATTAAAATTATATAAGTTCTATGATTTGGAAGTCAGCATTTTAGGTATTATGAGGATTACAGGTACAAATAAAATGATGTTCTATACTTAAGAAGCTAATGGAAGTTGCAAGATGTGTATGTAAATAAAAATGGAGCAAGACACAAAGCTGTATTGCTATGAGAAATTAAGAAAGAAGAGGTTTTTTTCTAACCAAAAAGACTAGAAAGTTTCCATGGGGAAGAGGAAATGGATGGGAGAATTGAGAGAATAATGGGGCCAAAATTCAGAAGGAAGTGCATAAGATTTAATTGGAATAAATCAGAGCCCTCAGAGTTTTGGAAGCATCTAAATAAATGTTCAGAGCAAGACTTCAAAATGATTAATTTGATAGCAGTATAGAGGATAAATTGAATCAAGAAGGCTGAAGGCAGAGAGGCTTTTAAAGAATTTTTGTAACATTCCAGAGAAACCATTCTGAAAGCTTTTACAGTTAAATCTCAGAAATGAAACTGCAGCTGAGAAAGAGGTAGGAATAAACCTGGGATGTTTACAAGACAGGATCAATGAAACTTAGCAAATGATTTCACCCAGGGTCCAATTAAGATGATACCCAAGAAGAATTAGAAGTTTTAAATCTGAAGGATTTGAAAGGATGGTGGTTACATGAACAGAAACAGAGAATATGTTATGAACGACTTTGAAAAGGAAGATTACTTCTAGTTCACATGGTTTCAGGTGATTAAATGGTCACAGTCAGAGAGAACCATCCTGGGTTTTTCTTCACTAGGTCTATGGCTTCTGGGACACATGGACTAGAAGGGCCTAGATTCTGCCCTTGCAGAACTGTGCTCTAATGGTCTACATCTATGTAACTGAAAATTTATAGCCTATTCCTACCATCACCGAACACAGGATAAATTCTCTAGACCTCTCTTCCCACCCTTTCTGTGCTCCAGGACTTCCAGTTGACCTCCATGCAAAAGTCATCCTCACTTGCTCTCCAAGATGCCCTGAGGCACCACTGGCCCCCAGTGTTGACATTCTTTCCACATACCATTCACAGCTACTTGAACCTTGAAAGAGTGTTTCATATGAAAGAAGTAATAAAATTAAATTTAAAATAGCTAAGAACTGAATTAAAATTATATAAGTTCTATGATTTGGAAGTCAGCATTTTAGGTATTATGAGGATTACAGGTACAAATAAAATGATGTTCTATACTTAAGAAGCTAATGGAAGTTGCAAGATGTGTATGTAAAAAAAAATGGAGCAAGACACAAAGCTGTATTGCTATGAGAAATTAAGAAAGAAGAGGTTTTTTTCTAACCAAAAAGACTAGAAAGTTTCCATGGGGAAGAGGAAATGGATGGGAGAATTGAGAGAATAATGGGGCCAAAATTCAGAAGGAAGTGCATAAGATTTAATTGGAATAAATCAGAGCCCTCAGAGTTTTGGAAGCATCTAAATAAATGTTCAGAGCAAGACTTCAAAATGATTAATTTGATAGCAGTATAGAGGATAAATTGAATCAAGAAGGCTGAAGGCAGAGAGGCTTTTAAAGAATTTTTGTAACATTCCAGAGAAACCATTCTGAAAGCTTTTACAGTTAAATCTCAGAAATGAAACTGCAGCTGAGAAAGAGGTAGGAATAAACCTGGGATGTTTACAAGACAGGATCAATGAAACTTAGCAAATGATTTCACCCAGGGTCCAATTAAGATGATACCCAAGAAGAATTAGAAGTTTTAAATCTGAAGGATTTGAAAGGATGGTGGTTACATGAACAGAAACAGAGAATATGTTATGAACGACTTTGAAAAGGAAGATTACTTCTAGTTCACATGGTTTCAGGTGATTAAATGGTCACAGTCAGAGAGAACCATCCTGGGTTTTTCTTCACTAGGTCTATGGCTTCTGGGACACATGGACTAGAAGGGCCTAGATTCTGCCCTTGCAGAACTGTGCTCTAATGGTCTACATCTATGTAACTGAAAATTTATAGCCTATTCCTTCCTTCACCAAACACAGGATAAATTCTCTAGACCCTCTCTTCCCACCCTTTCTGTGCTCCAGGACTTCCAGTTGACCTCCATGCAAAAGTCATCCTCACTTGCTCTCCAAGATGCCCTGAGGCACCACTGGCCCCCAGTGTTGACATTCTTTCCACATACCATTCACAGCTACTTGAACCTTGAAAGGCAGAGAGCATTTACTTGAACTGGGTAAGGACACAGGTCATGAAAGATGAAAGCTGTGATTCAAAAAAAAAACAACAAATGGTGATACTGAGAACTTAACCTAGGTCCTTTTTTGTTTTGTTTTGTTTCCATGCAGGATTGAAGGTGATGAGCACTGAACTGATAGGAGCAAATGCATCACTAAACATGATGACACAAATTGGGAACCTAAAACAGAAACAGTTTAAAGCCTGTTAACATGCCCCAAGCACTATTCAATTTCGTCTGAACTTTGGTTATGTACCAGTCATCAGAGTATTTGATATTGGTGATAAAATGATTTCTGTTGCTTTTAAGCTAGTTGGAAAGGTAATAAGGTTTCTATTTGACTATTTGTAAGAGGATCCATTTCAGTGATTATGTGCTCTTTTACATATACTTGCCCTAAAAATTTCCTAGAATAACAGTGATCATGCTCATCATTAAATGTGCCAGAATAATTTAGAGAGGTGTAAATAAGTAAATGCTAATCGCTCAGTCATACTGGACTCTTTGCAACCCATGGACTGTAGTCCACCAGGCTCCTCTATCCATGGGGATTCTCCAGGCAAGAATACTGCAGTGGGTTGCCATTTCCTTCTTTAGGAAATCTTCCTCACCCAGGGATCGAATTCAGCTCTCCTGCATTGTAGGAGGTTTACTGCAATGAAACTTGCTGAGCCACCAGAGAAGCCCTTAGAAATATATTTGATTAGATAATTGAATGAAAACTTCAGGTTCCCTTCATAACTTTTAATCCTAGCCCAATACCATCATCCATAAAAACAACAACAAAAAAGAGAATACTGTTCATATCTTAGCTTCCAATCAATTAAAATCCCAGCATGGCTGCTTATGTCTTACTCCTTCTCCTCCTCCTCAATGAAAATACCTAATTTTGGAAGAGAGGCAAATTCCTGGATTAGGTCAAGTTTTGCCAAAAATAGTAGCCAGACATTACCACATGTTTAGTTGTTCTGCTTTAATATATTTTTCTTCCTTAAACTGAATCATTTATGACAGGATTATGGAGAACTCAGAGAAAAATGGAAGAATCACTTTGAATGATTGTGTTCAGTGGTGGAGTAGAGAGTTATAAAACAACTGTAATGAAGCCTTTTTCCCCTTTTACCTGAAGTATGACTAATCCTTAAGTTTTTATTCTCCATGATCAAATGACTCTGAAAAGTTACAGAATTGGGGCAGTGAGACGAGGCGTGTTTAAGCTAAAACAGAGACCTCTCAGAAGTTTGTTGAGCCGCGCCAAAAACATAAGGTAATGTTAAATTGAAAGAAGGCTTCTCTTTGAGTTTCAATGTCGTTATACAGGAGCTCTGTGACTATTGGAGCCCAAAAGAGCCTTTCACTTCTCTCTGAGGAAAAACGTTTCTATGTAGATACAAGAGCTCTGTAAATCAAGCAAGCCTTCCAGAATCAGTGCCTCAGCTCTCTCTCTGTTTATATACACTAAGCATATGCTTCCTGTGACCACTTCAAAAGAAATATAACTTTCTTAAATATTATTTAAGTGCAGGTCTATGACTGTGAAAGAGAGAAAGTATAAATGACTTTGAATCTTTTACTACACGGGTGGAGAAAGAAGGAAGGAGTGATTGAAATGTTACACTGACCAGTCTAGGAAATGGGTAATAACTTGTGATTAAATGCAGATGTTAACCTGAAAAATTCAGTTAATCACAGATATTAAACATGCCTGGAAACTATAAAAAAAAGGCAGAGTGTAAACCAATGAATAATCTCTCATTGAAGTAGTGTACTGCCACAATTCACGTTGGAAAAAAATTTCTGGACTAAATTTAAATTACTTCAACTTTTCCATCTTGTATAAATGTTTATGTACAAATGAACAGACCATTACATGGACTAATAACCAGGGAACACTGGCAAATTGAATAAATCAAAATCAGAGTGGAAAGAGCCATGAATGACAGGTGTGTAAGTAGCACTTGGAAAGGAACAAGCTGAAAAATATTCCATTTGCGTAAGCATAAACCACACTGGAAATATTACAAATAGGCTTTAAAATTCAGAATGCCTGTTGTATCAAAAGATAGTGCAATAATTTCAAAAGCAGATCATAATTTGCCATAAGTGGTGCTTGGAGATCACAACTAAGCATTTCATAGCTAATGCTCTGCAGCCTAGCACTGGGCTTGGCACTTAATTGACACTCCATAAATGTTGGTTCAGATTTATTGTCAGTCATGCTCCTCAAAATAAAATACCTGAATGTTATAGTAATAAGAGGACTTCAAATAGAATTCAAATAAGTAAGTATCATTGCTACTATAATATATATATTCATACATTTGGCCAGCAGTCACCACTCTTTGACATGTCCAGTAACCAATCTAATGTTGAAAAGCACCTATATTTCACTTTGAGCTACAATGAGTCTCTCATTCATCATTTTCAGCTGCTGATTTATCACTTTCAGCAGCTGGTTCTTCAAAGCTCAGTTGTAAATGCAGTCAGGAGTTGAGGGATAAAGGAGGAGAACCACAGGCTACAGATTAGCTTTTTTGAAAACAAAACAAAATTCTTTTTTACCATATTTGCTTTCCAAAGCAGCTTCCAAGATTACATTTTCAAAAAATGTGGAGATATGCTATATTCATTCACCAAATAAACACAGTTCTGAGAGCAGCAATCCTTGACAAATCATATTAGGAAGACTGGAGGAGAATTCCAGGGCTGTGACTATAGAGAAGCGAAATGAAAGAGTTTGATGTTGAGGAAACCACTGAGACCAAAAACTATGACTTCCTAGTGCCATTGATTCAACTGCTTGTAAGTTTTTCTCCACCAGATTAAACAATTATGCAGTGTTTTGGATCCATAGGGAGTTTCCTTGAAAGATAAAAAAAAAAAAAAAATGTTGATGAAATCAGTTAAAAAGAAAAAAAACAAACTCAAACTGAGCATGCAATCCTGTGAGAAAACAAAGGAAGGAGATTCATTAGAAGGTTTGTAAAATAGAATAAAATGGTGGAATGGAAGAATAAGAGTCTCAAGGTCAAAGTCATGGGTATGCAAGTTAGAGCAGGTCAACTCTTGCCATGAGATGTATTCAACATGAACAACTAATCTACAGTTTCTTGGGGACAAAGAAAGACACAGAGAATATTGAAAACAATCAATCTTAGGGGGGGGCCTTTAAAATTTAAAAAAGAATGCCTTGTATCAAAAGATAGTGCAATAATTTCAAAAGCAGATCATAATTTGCCATAAGTGGTGCTTGGAGATCACAACTAAGCATTTCATAGCTAATGCTCTGCAGCCTAGCACTGGGCTTGGCACTTAATTGACACTCCATAAATGTTGGTTCAGATTTATTGTCAGTCATGCTCCTCAAAATAAAATACCTGAATGTTATAGTAATAAGAGGACTTCAAATAGAATTCAAATAAGTAAGTATCATTGCTACTATAATATATATATTCATACATTTGGCCAGCAGTCACCACTCTTTGACATGTCCAGTAACCAATCTAATGTTGAAAAGCACCTATATTTCACTTTGAGCTACAATGAGTCTCTCATTCATCATTTTCAGCTGCTGATTTATCACTTTCAGCAGCTGGTTCTTCAAAGCTCAGTTGTAAATGCAGTCAGGAGTTGAGGGATAAAGGAGGAGAACCACAGGCTACAGATTAGCTTTTTTGAAAACAAAACAAAATTCTTTTTTACCATATTTGCTTTCCAAAGCAGCTTCCAAGATTACATTTTCAAAAAATGTGGAGATATGCTATATTCATTCACCAAATAAACACAGTTCTGAGAGCAGCAATCCTTGACAAATCATATTAGGAAGACTGGAGGAGAATTCCAGGGCTGTGACTATAGAGAAGCGAAATGAAAGAGTTTGATGTTGAGGAAACCACTGAGACCAAAAACTATGACTTCCTAGTGCCATTGATTCAACTGCTTGTAAGTTTTTCTCCACCAGATTAAACAATTATGCAGTGTTTTGGATCCATAGGGAGTTTCCTTGAAAGATAAAAAAAAAAAAAAAATGTTGATGAAATCAGTTAAAAAGAAAAAAAACAAACTCAAACTGAGCATGCAATCCTGTAGAGAAAACAAAGGAAGGAGATTCATTAGAAGGTTTGTAAAATAGAATAAAATGGTGGAATGGAAGAATAAGAGTCTCAAGGTCAAAGTCATGGGTATGCAAGTTAGAGCAGGTCAACTCTTGCCATGAGATGTATTCAACATGAACAACTAATCTACAGTTTCTTGGGGACAAAGAAAGACACAGAGAATATGAGTCTTGAGAAAACACCTCAAATCTCATACTTACAGTCCTTAATGGTGATCAAAGAAGAAAATACTAATGAATGAGACTCATAGAGTTTCCATCAAATATCATTTCTTGCCTTCTCTAGCATATGCAAAATCCCATATTTATGATGGGCTAGTGTTCGCAGAGTTAGCAATGTTATCACTGTATTTTTACACAATGGTTTTCCTTATCACAGGAAAAATGCTCTACAAAATAAAGGCTAAAAAGGAAAAAACAAAAAACAAATCCAAGTTCATTCTCTGTGTTGAACTTAGAAAATGTGATTGTCAAAGAACAGAATCATTGTCACAACTGCAATCATACTATAACTTTTGAAGCTTTTGTTTCTCACTCCATGACACATGTCCACAAACATGGAAATACAAATACATTTCTTCAGTTAGAGAAGGGCTATTTTGACATTTTTCTTCCTTTTTATTGCCCTAAGTACAAAAATTAAATAAAAACAGAATTAAACCAATTCCTCATAATCTAGTTTAACTTTAACATATAGCTGGATATATCCAGGGATGAAATAGTGAGATCATTTAGACCTAGGAACAGAGTCCACAATCTCTTAAGAACTGAGTGAAATTCCGTCTCTTACCAATTGTGATTTAGCCACACGGCGTTGCTTGCCTCACATTTTTTTGTCTCAGACCTTTTCAAATGGAACATTTCTCCTGGTTCATCAGTACTCTGGCTGTATCACAAGATAGCTCATCATGTTTTTTCACCTTCTGAAACCTTTGTGGGTTTGGATACTTATTTTTAAGTTTGGGATTTCTTTATCTGAAAACAATGGCTTTTTCTTTTTTTTTTAAAAGAAATGGAATCCACTCAGCTGTATCATGGTAGGAACTAAGAAGATACCCATGAAGCACCCTGCAAATATGAGCCAACAGAAACTATAAACTTAGAACCTCTTAGTAAACCACAAACACTTTTTATTCAGGAAAAGAACTTTGATTAAAACCAAGACAAATTTCATTGTATGCAATTCCGGTGCCTATAAGTGTGCTTGGTTCATAATAGGTGTTTGATAAAGATTTACTAAGTGAATCAATGAATCACTGAAAAATAATACATGTAACAGTTAATTTGTTGTACACAAAACTGGAGGAGGGAGGTATACAAATGCTAGATGATGATCTGTAGTCTTGTCCAAGATTACTTAGTAGAAGATACAAAGTGAAACTCAAAATACTCAATTATGTTCCTATTTATATGTTTTTTTAAACTTTTGATTTTTAAATAATTATAGTCTCACATGAAGTTGTGAAAAAATGAAAAAAATCGAGATTCTGTGGACCTAGTATACTGCAAAGGTAACATCTTGTGTAATTACAGTACAATGTTTCATCCAGGAAAGTTACAATGATACAACCTTCAACCTTATAAATACATGTACTTATACAATATGCACCTATACAATATTCAGGCATATATGTGTATTTAGTTCTATGCAATTTGATCACATATGTAGATTAATGTGATCCAGTTAGAAGTCCTATTATTTTTAATTTGATTTTCTTTCTCACTCCATGACACATGTCCACAAACATGGAAATACAAATACATTTCTTCAGTTAGAGAAGGGCTATTTTGACTTTTTCTTCCTTTTATTGCCCTAAGTACAAAAATTAAATAAAACAGAATTAAACCAATTCCTCATAATCTAGTTTAACTTTAACATATAGCTGGATATATCCAGGGATGAAATAGTGAGATCATTTAGACCTAGGAACAGAGTCCACAATCTCTTAAGAACTGAGTGAAATTCCGTCTCTTACCAATTGTGATTTAGCCACACGGCGTTGCTTGCCTCACATTTTTTTGTCTCAGACCTTTTCAAATGGAACATTTCTCCTGGTTCATCAGTACTCTGGCTGTATCACAAGATAGCTCATCATGTTTTTTCACCTTCTGAAACCTTTGTGGGTTTGGATACTTATTTTTAAGTTTGGGATTTCTTTATCTGAAAACAATGGCTTTTTCTTTTTTTTTTAAAAGAAATGGAATCCACTCAGCTGTATCATGGTAGGAACTAAGAAGATACCCATGAAGCACCCTGCAAATATGAGCCAACAGAAACTATAAACTTAGAACCTCTTAGTAAACCACAAACACTTTTTATTCAGGAAAAGAACTTTGATTAAAACCAAGACAAATTTCATTGTATGCAATTCCGGTGCCTATAAGTGTGCTTGGTTCATAATAGGTGTTTGATAAAGATTTACTAAGTGAATCAATGAATCACTGAAAAATAATACATGTAACAGTTAATTTGTTGTACACAAAACTGGAGGAGGGAGGTATACAAATGCTAGATGATGATCTGTAGTCTTGTCCAAGATTACTTAGTAGAAGATACAAAGTGAAACTCAAAATACTCAATTATGTTCCTATTTATATGTTTTTTTTTTAAACTTTTGATTTTTAAATAATTATAGTCTCACATGAAGTTGTGAAAAAATGAAAAAAATCGAGATTCTGTGGACCTAGTATACTGCAAAGGTAACATCTTGTGTAATTACAGTACAATGTTTCATCCAGGAAAGTTACAATGATACAACCTTCAACCTTATAAATACATGTACTTATACAATATGCACCTATACAATATTCAGGCATATATGTGTATTTAGTTCTATGCAATTTGATCACATATGTAGATTAATGTGATCCAGTTAGAAGTCCTATTATTTTTAATTTGATTTTCTTTCAAGGAATTTCAGCCAGAGAGTAGATGAACTGGGTTTAAGAGGAAGGGAAATGACTGACAGGAGGCTAGACCAGAATCTGGGCATGTAAGTAAACATATTCAATAAAAGACAAAGACTTTTACAATATTATAAATTGAGAAAGGTACAAATAAGAAGATGAGATCTGTTGGAGTCACATAATAGAGTAGTAAGGAATACTTGAAGGAACCAGGTAAATGGTAGAATATAATAAGTTAATCCTAAAGGAAATCGACCCTGAAAATTCATTGGAAGGACTGAAGCTGAAGATGAAGCTCCAATTCTTTGGCCACCTGATGTGAAGAGCCAACTCACTGGAAAAGACCCTGACTGATGCTGGAAAAGATTGAGGGTAGGAGGAGAAGAGGCCACAGAGGATGAGATGATTGGATGGCATCACTGACTCAATGAACATGAATTTGAGCAAACTCTGGAAGATAGTGAAGGACAGAGAAGCCTGTCAGGCTGCAGTCCGTGAGGCTGCAAAGAGTAGGATATGACTTAGCGACCGAACAACAACAACAAGCACTGGAAATCTGCTTACATGAACAAGGTATAATAGATAGGAACAAAATCCAGATATTGGTCAACATGGGAAAATATCCAATGAAAGGAGGGCTATGTACTTTTTTCTGTAATATACACATGTAAATTTATTTTTTATTTCCCAAGGTTATCATCTTCTTTTTCTCTAACAATCCCTACTAATTTCACACCATATTCATTACTAAAGACCTGGTTAGCAAAAACATTGAGTAAATAGTTAAGCATAGTATTTTATAAACTATGCAAGTAATGAGTTATGCTTTTTTAAAAGTTTTCTTTTATATCCACAAACTTAGAACAACATCTACTTTTCCAGGTCGAAAAATAAACACATCAGGTTAACATGCTAAAGTTATTGACAAGTCTAATTAATATTTCTTTTTTGAATTTTTGCATGCATGAGAGGTAATAAGAGAACTGTTATCACTCATAAAAAGGGTACAAGAACTGGAAAAGTAGTATGCTTACAGTGCTTGTCCTTTGTCACTCAGTCGTGAATGCCCACGAATTTGTGATCCAGTTAGAAGTCCTATTATTTTTAATTTGATTTTCTTTCAAGGAATTTCAGCCAGAGAGTAGATGAACTGGGTTTAAGAGGAAGGGAAATGACTGACAGGAGGCTAGACCAGAATCTGGGCATGTAAGTAAACATATTCAATAAAAGACAAAGACTTTTACAATATTATAAATTGAGAAAGGTACAAATAAGAAGATGAGATCTGTTGAGTCACATAATAGAGTAGTAAGGAATACTTGAAGGAACCAGGTAAATGGTAGAATATAATAAGTTAATCCTAAAGGAAATCGACCCTGAAAATTCATTGGAAGGACTGAAGCTGAAGATGAAGCTCCAATTCTTTGGCCACCTGATGTGAAGAGCCAACTCACTGGAAAAGACCCTGACTGATGCTGGAAAAGATTGAGGGCAGGAGGAGAAGAGGCCACAGAGGATGAGATGATTGGATGGCATCACTGACTCAATGAACATGAATTTGAGCAAACTCTGGAAGATAGTGAAGGACAGAGAAGCCTGTCAGGCTGCAGTCCGTGAGGCTGCAAAGAGTAGGATATGACTTAGCGACCGAACAACAACAACAAGCACTGGAAATCTGCTTACATGAACAAGGTATAATAGATAGGAACAAAATCCAGATATTGGTCAACATGGGAAAATATCCAATGAAAGGAGGGCTATGTACTTTTTTCTGTAATATACACATGTAAATTTATTTTTTATTTCCCAAGGTTATCATCTTCTTTTTCTCTAACAATCCCTACTAATTTCACACCATATTCATTACTAAAGACCTGGTTAGCAAAAACATTGAGTAAATAGTTAAGCATAGTATTTTATAAACTATGCAAGTAATGAGTTATGCTTTTTTAAAAGTTTTCTTTTATATCCACAAACTTAGAACAACATCTACTTTTCCAGGTCGAAAAATAAACACATCAGGTTAACATGCTAAAGTTATTGACAAGTCTAATTAATATTTCTTTTTTGAATTTTTGCATGCATGAGAGGTAATAAGAGAACTGTTATCACTCATAAAAAGGGTACAAGAACTGGAAAAGTAGTATGCTTACAGTGCTTGTCCTTTGTCACTCAGTCGTGTCCAACTCTGCAACCTCCTAAACTGTAGCCCGCCAGGCTCCTCTGTCTGTAGGGATTCTCCAGGCAAGAATACTAGAGTGGGTTGCCAGGCCCTCCTCCAGGAGATCTTCCCAAGCCAGGGATCGAACCCAGGCCTCCCTCATTGCAGGCAGATTCTTTACCATCTGAGCCACCAGGGAAACTCTGTTTACAGAGAAACACTTTAAAATATACCTGTTGCTCATACTAAATTTGAAACTAAATAGTAGTGGTGCCTCTTGAAACCTAAGCAAAAACAAACATTTGGCCTTTTCCTCTACATTTTTCTTCTTCATGAAGTTGTAGATTTATTCCTAAAGATCTACTTATATTGCTAATCATGTCAATTAAAGCTCTGAAACCATGCCATTCCTTAGAGTTTTCACAATGTTCAGACATTGCAACTTCCTTTTTAAATCTTGCTCAGTTGCTGTGTAAGAACTTCTGATATCCTTTCCCAGGAAATCAACTGGATTTCTGCCCACTCATCATCCTCCATCATAGCTGATATAAAGAATGTATTAACATTTTATCCATTTCTTCATTCTTTAACTAACATCATTCCCTTTTTAAATAGTTCTATCACATCTATATTTCTGATCTCCAACCATATTTATAATTAACTATTCACATTCTTGAGGGATTAGGCATACAAATTCTTTGGAAGCTAGTTAACAGTGCCCTCTTTATATTTCTGAGTGATGAATAAAGAATTCTTATAAAATTAAGATTTGGCCCTGAATTCAGAAGAAACTGAGATAGACAAAATGACATTCCAAGAGCGATCCCACCAAAAAACATCATACTGGTGTCCTTTTGATAACTGTGACTCTCCTGATTTTACACACAAGGGAGTCGCACCTATGTGTGCATAATATCATATGTAAAACCTATGATAACAGCACTGAATAGAAGGGAAAAGGAAGGAAAATGGCACTACAATATGCCATTCAGATTGTACAGGAAGATTCAGAGTGATTCATAAACATTTACTTTACAAATGTATCGACAACTATGTGATTCAAGACAGTTGAACATAAGATAAAAATGTTTTACAACAGAATTATCTCAGTACATTAAACACTGAAATAGTGTGATTAAACATAGGAGGAAATGACAAAATTTTATATACCCTTTTCCTACTTTTATTAAACCCATGAAATAAGATTAGAGAAAAACTTTAAATGCCACCCACTAGCCTGGAAAAGCAGTAAGAATGCTTGCTGAAAATCAGAGTGGTAAAGAGAGGAAAAGATTTTCATAAAAAGATATCAGGGACTTCCCTGGTGGCACAATGGATGAGAATTCACCTGCCAATGCAGGAGGCACAGGTTCCATCTCTGGTCCAGAAAGGTCCCACAAGTCTCAAAGTAACTGAGCCTGTGACGCACATGACTGAGCCCATATTCTAGAGCCTGCAAGCTACAATTAGAGAAGCCACTGCAATGAGAAGCCCCAACACTGCAATGAAGAGCAGCTCCTGCTCACTGCAACTAGAGAAAATCTGCACAAGAAAGCAATGAAGACCCAGCACAGCCAAAAGTAAATAAGTAAACAAATAATGCTTTTAAAAATTAAGAATAAAAGATATGAGAATCTGCGTCATATTCTTTATGTGAGTTCAAATCTAATTCACACTAAGCAGAAAATTTATTACCAAAACTGGTCCAAAATCAGAAAAACTCATAGGAATCTAATGTAGGTAAGTGTAAATCTACCTCTTAGAAATGCTTCAACAGATCCAAGTACAGGACCCATGGCATCACCTGGCGCTGAAGATGTAGGTAACTGTCAAATGCCTGTATTCTAGGAAAACGTGGGAGAGCATCAGTAGGGGAAGAGGGAAATTTTGCACCCAAAGGCCAAAAAAGTAATTTTTAAAAAACAAAAAGAGTGCTCACTTGAGCAGCACATACACTAAAATTGGAACCATACAGAGATTAGCATGGCCCCCGCATAAGCATGACATGCAAATTATTGAAGCGTTCCATATTATTGATGGTAATGATAACACACACAGTGAAGTGATGTAAAACAGACATAGAGAACAGACGTATGGACATTGTGGGGAATGAACAGTGGGTGGGAGCCATAGCGGGAGTAACATGGAAACCTATACTATCATGTGTGAAAAAGATAGCTATTTTCATTGCACTGTGGGAATAGGGGATCCTGCAGAGATGCTGTGCGATGGTCTGGAGAGATGGGAGGGGGGTCTGGGAGGGGGTAGAGGGAGGGTGCCAGAGATATACATATGACTAATCTGGGATTATACATATCTGTAAAAAACAAAACTCTGTAAAACAAAAAGTAAAATAAAAATAATTATTAAAGACAAAAAAGAAGCTTCAAATAAGTAAGTTTAAAATGTTCTACAATATAAAGGAGGGCTTCCCTGGTGGTCCAGTGGGTAAGGACACCGCCTTGCAGTGCAAGGGGCGCCGGTTCGATCCCTGGCCTGGGAAGATCCCATGTGCCGCGGAGCAGCTGGACGGATGTGTCCAACTACCAAGCCAGAGCTCTGGAGCACATGCGCCCAGAGCGGAGCTCTGCAGCGACAGAGGCCACTGCGACAGGGGGCCCACACAGGCCAAAAAACAAAGATGGATGAAAACAGATAAACGAAAGACCAATAGAAGTGGCCCAAAAACAAAAAAATAAAAATAAAGAAAGGAATCAAAACAGTACGTTTTCTCCATAGAAGAGACTTTTCAACGATATATGCAGTTAGTTAAATGCACTGCAGATGCAGCACCCTGGATATACAGTAACTGGGAACTGATAGAGTTGATCACAAGGTATGATGCAAATTTTCAATTGCTCAAAACATCACCCCCCCAACCACACTGTTCAAGTGTCAAATCTTTGTGTGTCAGGACTCCCCAACATCACTTTTAGGTATGCCGTTTCACTTGAAGAACTCACAGGACTTAGAAAAGCTATTATATTTGCATTCACCATTTTGTTTAAATAGCAGAAGAATACACGTTAAAATAAGCAAGGCACCAGAGGCGAAGCTCAGGAGACACCAGACTCGAGCCTCCAGAGATCCTCTTCCAGCAGAGTCTTGCAGATGCACTTCATCATACCAACAGGGATGAGTAAGGACACACACCTACCTGAGTTTCTCAGACTCCAGCTCCACAGAGCAAAATAACTAGAATATGATTTACTATAAATCATATTTATTAGCATAAACTATCAATTAAATTGATACTTTAAGTTAAATTTGTATGCCCCAGGACCACAAAAATACTCTTATCAGAAAGAATATTCCAAGGACTCAAAAGCTCAACTTCCAGGAGCTGTCCAAAAGCCAGTTCTGAAATCAGGTGTTTCTTCGGAATGGGGAGGGATTGAGCAACTCACACCTGAAGAGCTAATCTAAACACATTTATAAAATTAAAAGAAGAAATGTAATTGAGTAAGTGGAACACAAGGAGAAACACAAGGAAAGCAGAAGTGAAAAAATTGAAAGATTGATCCATGGACATTTCTGAGAATTCAATACATATAGAGACATGAAAGATGGGATGGGAAGGTCTAGTGGCCCAGCAGGAGGAGTTAATAAAGAAGGAAACACAATTAGAGGAAGGCTCTCAATGTTCAGACAGAGAGCTCTAGAATAATGGGATTCTCAACTTGAAGGAGCCCATCAGTCATCAGCAAGATAAGAAAAAGAAGTACATACCCAGACCCACCAAAATGCATATGCAGAGTATCAATTTTTGTTTAATCTATCAAAAATAAGAGATCCACTGTCAAAGAAAACAAGGTAATTACATAATATACTTTGCATTAGCAAACATCAGTTAGAGAAACAGTTATTTTCCCCTTAGTCTATATTGTTCCATTACTTCTGGCAGTCATTGTTGATAGCTTTCAACAATTTTCCAGTCAAAATATGTATTTATCCACTTCAGTGCCACTTAGCAAACAAACGTAGTTTTTCAATTGCTCAAAACATCACCCCCCCAACCACACTGTTCAAGTGTCAAATCTTTGTGTGTCAGGACTCCCCAACATCACTTTTAGGTATGCCGTTTCACTTGAAGAACTCACAGGACTTAGAAAAGCTATTATATTTGCATTCACCATTTTGTTTAAATAGCAGAAGAATACACGTTAAAATAAGCAAGGCACCAGAGGCGAAGCTCAGGAGACACCAGACTCGAGCCTCCAGAGATCCTCTTCCAGCAGAGTCTTGCAGATGCACTTCATCATACCAACAGGGATGAGTAAGGACACACACCTACCTGAGTTTCTCAGACTCCAGCTCCACAGAGCAAAATAACTAGAATATGATTTACTATAAATCATATTTATTAGCATAAACTATCAATTAAATTGATACTTTAAGTTAAATTTGTATGCCCCAGGACCACAAAAATACTCTTATCAGAAAGAATATTCCAAGGACTCAAAAGCTCAACTTCCAGGAGCTGTCCAAAAGCCAGTTCTGAAATCAGGTGTTTCTTCGGAATGGGGAGGGATTGAGCAACTCACACCTGAAGAGCTAATCTAAACACATTTATAAAATTAAAAGAAGAAATGTAATTGAGTAAGTGGAACACAAGGAGAAACACAAGGAAAGCAGAATTGAAAATATTGAAAGATTGATCCATGGACATTTCTGAGAATTCAATACATATAGAGACATGAAAGATGGGATGGGAAGGTCTAGTGGCCCAGCAGGAGGAGTTAATAAAGAAGGAAACACAATTAGAGGAAGGCTCTCAATGTTCAGACAGAGAGCTCTAGAATAATGGGATTCTCAACTTGAAGGAGCCCATCAGTCATCAGCAAGATAAGAAAAAGAAGTACATACCCAGACCCACCAAAATGCATATGCAGAGTATCAATTTTTGTTTAATCTATCAAAAATAAGAGATCCACTGTCAAAGAAAACAAGGTAATTACATAATATACTTTGCATTAGCAAACATCAGTTAGAGAAACAGTTATTTTCCCCTTAGTCTATATTGTTCCATTACTTCTGGCAGTCATTGTTGATAGCTTTCAACAATTTTCCAGTCCAAAATATGTATTTATCCACTCAGTGCCTCAGTGTCCTCATTTATGAAAGTGATTAAAAATTATAGTCTTTACTTTGTGAAATAAAATCCAGACATTTTCAAATATCGTAGATGAAGAGTTTATGACTTGGTAGGCCCTTGTTGAAAGACATATTAAAAAAGTGATTCAACAAGAAACAAATTGACAACTGACACCAGAAAAAAAGAATGGAAGAAATAAAGATATGTTTAAGCTTGTTGATAAATATAAATAAGTATTGCCTATGAAACATGGTCATGATGAAGTAGAAAGGCAATATTTACAAAGTTAGCATTAAAATACCAGGCAACAATAAATAAATCAGAGTTAAATTTTTCTAAGAACCTTGAATTATATATGTATTATATAGGAGAGAGGCATAAAGATACTGAACAATACTAAATATCTTTCAGTTAGATACAGAAGTTAAAATGTATAATAAACCATTATTTTATTGGAGAAGGAAATGGCAACCCACTTCAGTATTCTTGCCTAGAGAATCCCTATGGAGAGGAGCCTGGAGAGCAACAATCCATGGGTTTGTGAGAGTCGGACACGACTAAAGCGACTGATCATGATCATTATTTTGAAAGTCAAGTAAAATGAATTCTTTCTTATAAGACAAAAGGGAGAAATCTTATCAAAATAGAAAAGCAAGAAAGGAGTAAAACTGGGGGGAAAAAAGGAGGGAAGGAATAATTATACATTACTAATTCAATAAATTATCACCAGCAGGAGGAGTTAATAAAGAAGGAAACACAATTAGAGGAAGGCTCTCAATGTTCAGACAGAGAGCTCTAGAATAATGGGATTCTCAACTTGAAGGAGCCCATCAGTCATCAGCAAGATAAGAAAAAGAAGTACATACCCAGACCCACCAAAATGCATATGCAGAGTATCAATTTTTGTTTAATCTATCAAAAATAAGAGATCCACTGTCAAAGAAAACAAGGTAATTACATAATATACTTTGCATTAGCAAACATCAGTTAGAGAAACAGTTATTTTCCCCTTAGTCTATATTGTTCCATTACTTCTGGCAGTCATTGTTGATAGCTTTCAACAATTTTCCAGTCCAAAATATGTATTTATCCACTCAGTGCCTCAGTGTCCTCATTTATGAAAGTGATTAAAAATTATAGTCTTTACTTTGTGAAATAAAATCCAGACATTTTCAAATATACGTAGATGAAGAGTTTATGACTTGGTAGGCCCTTGTTGAAAGACATATTAAAAAAGTGATTCAACAAGAAACAAATTGACAACTGACACCAGAAAAAAAAAGAATGGAAGAAATAAAGATATGTTTAAGCTTGTTGATAAATATAAATAAGTATTGCCTATGAAACATGGTCATGATGAAGTAGAAAGGCAATATTTACAAAGTTAGCATTAAAATACCAGGCAACAATAAATAAATCAGAGTTAAATTTTTCTAAGAACCTTGAATTATATATGTATTATATAGGAGAGAGGCATAAAGATACTGAACAATACTAAATATCTTTCAGTTAGATACAGAAGTTAAAATGTATAATAAACCATTATTTTATTGGAGAAGGAAATGGCAACCCACTTCAGTATTCTTGCCTAGAGAATCCCTATGGAGAGGAGCCTGGAGAGCAACAATCCATGGGTTTGTGAGAGTCGGACACGACTAAAGCGACTGATCATGATCATTATTTTGAAAGTCAAGTAAAATGAATTCTTTCTTATAAGACAAAAGGGAGAAATCTTATCAAAATAGAAAAGCAAGAAAGGAGTAAAACTGGGGGGAAAAAAGGAGGGAAGGAATAATTATACATTACTAATTCAATAAATTATATCTAAAATACAAATTAAGTTATAATAAATATCCCAATATGGCAGTAATTATAAAGAATATGCATGCATTAAATCTTTCCTAAAAGGTAGAATATCATATTTGAATACAAACAAAATCCAGTTATATTCTGTTTATAAATAAGTTCACCAGTATGCTCAGAACCATCCTGGATTTCACTTACTTTTCCAGCTTAATTATTAATAGCATCCCTTACACTCTCAAAAGTTCTGGTTTGGACAATAAATAATACACTAAAAGCAACATTATACAAGTAATCTGTAAATGAATGAAAATACAGACTGAGTAAATATTTACCAAAAGAATGTCAGTATAGAAATATCAATAAGAAACCATAGGGAATATAAGATAAAAGTCAACAATAATGACTGAGGGACATCTCATAAAGCTAACAGGAATAGCCCACTAAGAAGAATGTATGTGTGTGCTCAGTCGTGTTCAACTCTTTGTGATGCCATGGACTGTAGCCCAACAGGCTCCCCTGTCTATGGAATTTTCTAAGCAAGGATTCTAGAGTGTGTTGCCATTTCCTACTCCACCAAGGAGATTAAACAATTATTAATTAGTAAGCTTTCTGCAACATCATCTTAAAATAAACAAAGCAAAAACAATGACATAAGTACCCATGTAACACTAGACCATAAAGTCTGTGCTCCACAATTTTACTACCTTGAGGTTGTTTATTCCAAATCTTATCTGTGCCAAAAGCTGAAGTAATCAATACATTGTAATACCTGTAATCTATTCATGGTTGAGATGCTCTACTTGACAAGTCCTGAAGAATCAGTATTACATTGTTAATATATCTTGCCCAATATGTAATACATGCTCCTAAAGAACATATAGAGGAGAAAATCTCAATAAAAACTGTGAAATTTTAAACTGAATGAAAATAGAAATAATGCTTTGAGACTTGTAGGATGGGACTAATATTTCCTAGAAAGTCTTTTTTGGAAAAAGTTAAATTTTATTTGTGTGTGTCTGTGTGTGATTATTTTATTTATTTTTAAAAAATTTTTATTTTACTTTTTACTTTTGTTGTTTACAGATACATATGATCCCAGATTAGTCATATGCACATCCCCTCCCCCATCCAAGTGAATTACACATAAAATAAAGAAGACAGGAAAAGAAAGTAGATTAAATTAAGAGGAAGCCAATCATAAAGATGAGAATATAAATTTATAATATTAAAAAACAGTCAAACAGAAAAGTAATGATTACAAAACAAAAGCCAGTCTTTGAGATGATAATAGATTACAAAAACATGTAAAAGACTAATCTAGAAATAGGACATACTGACACATACACGTATATACACATGTATTCAATTTTGACATGTGTACTAAGGGGAGGGTAAATGTGTGTGTCTAGTAAGGCTATTTATCCTTTACAAGGTGAAAGCTTGAAAAATTGTGGTAGACTGGCAGGATGAAATAATACACATAAGTTTGGATAAATGCATTAAATCTATAAATATGTTGAGTATCTTTCATAACAGAATGGAATGAAAAGAGCAAATTGCAGAATATTATCTATAGCACGCTATTATTTGAGCAAATATAAACATCACATGAAGTTCTTATTGTTTACGAATGTATATGCATGTCATAAAAGTATAACCATATGTGTTGACTATACAATTTATAATAATACTTTCCCCTAGAAAAAGAAGAGAGAGGAAAATAGGATTTCAGAGAGAAAAAAACGAGACTGCACTTATTTGTAATGTTATGTTCCTTTTGTTCTAAAAATCTGAAGCAACTTTGAAAATTTTTGTTTCCTTTTAAGTTATAACTGGTGGCTCAGTGTGTAAAGTATGACTATCCCTCTCTAGATTCAAACGTTTCTTCGTCAATTCTTTGGCCCAAGGATTATCATCAGAAATCTGGGATCGAGATATATTCTGAGGTCAATTTGGTGTCTAGACTATGCCCAATATCTTTAAGTGTTGCCACTACAACAGTAGTTCTTAATCCTATTACATCCAATGTTCTACCATCTTCTACATAAAAAATTGTATAATATACTCTCCTATATAATTAAATAATATAGCATGACTTCATCCAGTGTTTAAAAATCAATGTATACTTAACTATAAACTGAAGAAGAAATAAAAACAATTTTAAATAAACTAAAGCAATATATATTTAAATGTAAATGTTTAGTACTACTATCTTTGAAATTACAATGAAATACTCAGTTACTTAAGCCTATAAAGCTATAGATAGATAGATACAAAAGCAGACCAATATATGTGTTATATAACACAGTCTAACACCATAAACACCGTAATTTTCTAAATAATTAACATCTCTCAATAAAGACCTCAATGAGGTGTTAGACAATCTCTCCTCAACTTACACAGCAATGGCAACAGAAGACTTGATAAACAAGTATTTCTTGGTCTCACCCCTGAGTTTTTCTTTTTTTATTTTATTTTATTTATTTTTGGCTACTCTAGGTTTTTGCTACTGCCACCAGTTCCTCTCTAGTTGCAGGGAGTCGGGGCTACTCTCTAGTTGAGGTGAGCAGGCTTCTTGTTGTGGTGATTTCTCTTGTTGTGGAACTCAGGCTCTAGGGCACACAAGCTTCAGTAGTTGGGGCACCTGGGCTCAAACAGTTGCAGCTCCGAGGCTCTAGAGCACAGGCTCAATAACTGTGGCTCATGGGCTTAGTTGCCCCACAGCATGTGTGATCTTCCCGGATCAGGGGTCAAACTCGTGTCTCCTGCACTGGCAGGCAAACTCTTCACCACTGAGTCACCAGAAAAGTCCACCCCTGAGTTTTTGATTAAATAGCTCTGGAGTGAGATCAAAAACTTTGCATTTAAAACAATTTCTTAGAGGATGATGATGCTATTGGTCTGGATGTCAAACTTTAAGAACAACTTAGAAAATTTTAAACATGCCTCTTACACACGAGTATTTTATAGAATACCTGAAGACACATAGTGAAATCACACAATGGACCTCTGTCAGGCAAGAAGTGGCCTCTCAGAACTGAATCTGCCCATACCTTAATCTTTGACTTGACCTTAAACTGTGTGAAAGTTCTGCTGTTTAAGCCACTCAGTTTATGACAAGCTGCTATGGTAGCCCAAGGAGAGTAAGACACTGTTCCTTCATTAGTGTCCAGCTCTGCTGCCAGGTGAAGACTGTCTGCAGATCTTGGTCTACTTTTCGGCTCTTTATTCTAGTCATCCTTCCTTTTCCCTGAAAACACTTATATTTGCAGCCAGGTAACCCATGTTTCCAGCTAGGTTTGGGGTCTAAAGACCTCTGTTCATTTTGCATTGTTTTGTTCTTCTCTCCAAGCTGATGCTATTTTATTTAAAACATTATAGGTTTCTGTAATTGAAAAACACACATGTCCCACAGTGCACATCACAGCACTATATACAGTAGCTAGTACATGGAAGTAACCTAGATGTCCATTGACAGATGAATGGATAAAGAAGTTGTGGTAGATAATGTGATGCTAGTGGCAGAGAATCCACCTGCCAGACCTGGGTTTAATTTCTGGGTCAGGAAGTCTCCTGGGGGAGGAAATGGCAACCTGCTTCAGTATTCTTGCCTCAAAAATTCCATAGACAGAGGAGCCTAGCAGGCTACAGTCCACGGGGCCACAGAGAGTCGGATACAACTGAATGACTAAGTACAGTCACTCATAAGCACAGCACACACAATGGAATATTACTCAGCCATAGTAAAACACGTTTGAGCTGGTTCTAATGAGGTGGATAAACCTACTTAACAGAGTGAAGTAAGTCAGAAAGAGAAAAGCAAATATCATATATTAACACATACTCACACACACGTATATAGATTATACAAATAATCAAGAAAGATGGTATTGATGAACCTATTTGCAGAGCAGCAATGGAGATGCAGACACAGAGAACAGACTTGTGAACACAGTGGAAGAAGAGAGGGTGGGACAAATTGACAGAGTGATATTGAAACATACTCAATTTCTTCAACATAGCTTTCTAAGACAAGCTTTTTATCGTATTCCTAAGAAATCACTGTGGTGCAATGCACTTAATATCTTAAAACATACTATTGTCTAGTTGAGAAGATATAAGAAGCATACCATTTAAGTACTTAGAAGTTATGCGAGATCCTGCTTAAATCTTTCTTAGACCTTAACTAGTGGTATTATAGCCACCTATATCCTGATTTAATCCTTGCCCTGAAGGAATTTCTTCTATTTTGCTTAGAGAAACTTGGATGGAAAAATCCTTTATTTTTGTTTAACTCAGCAATCCCAAATTCTTCATATTTTCTCTAAATTTTGCTTGCCAGGGTGAAGACCTGTCTGCCAGATCTTGGTCTACTTTTCGGCTCTTTATTCTAGTCATCCTTCCTTTTCCCTGAAAACACTTATATTTGCAGCCAGGTAACCCATGTTTCCAGCTAGGTTTGGGGTCTAAAGACCTCTGTTCATTTTGCATTGTTTTGTTCTTCTCTCCAAGCTGATGCTATTTTATTTAAAACATTATAGGTTTCTGTAATTGAAAAACACACATGTCCCACAGTGCACATCACAGCACTATATACAGTAGCTAGTACATGGAAGTAACCTAGATGTCCATTGACAGATGAATGGATAAAGAAGTTGTGGTAGATAATGTGATGCTAGTGGCAGAGAATCCACCTGCCAGACCTGGGTTTAATTTCTGGGTCAGGAAGTCTCCTGGGGGAGGAAATGGCAACCTGCTTCAGTATTCTTGCCTCAAAAATTCCATAGACAGAGGAGCCTAGCAGGCTACAGTCCACGGGGCCACAGAGAGTCGGATACAACTGAATGACTAAGTACAGTCACTCATAAGCACAGCACACACAATGGAATATTACTCAGCCATAGTAAAACACGTTTGAGCTGGTTCTAATGAGGTGGATAAACCTACTTAACAGAGTGAAGTAAGTCAGAAAGAGAAAAGCAAATATCATATATTAACACATACTCACACACACGTATATAGATTATACAAATAATCAAGAAAGATGGTATTGATGAACCTATTTGCAGAGCAGCAATGGAGATGCAGACACAGAGAACAGACTTGTGAACACAGTGGAAGAAGAGAGGGTGGGACAAATTGACAGAGTGATATTGAAACATACTCAATTTCTTCAACATAGCTTTCTAAGACAAGCTTTTTTATACGTATTCCTAAGAAATCACTGTGGTGCAATGCACTTAATATCTTAAAACATACTATTGTCTAGTTGAGAAGATATAAGAAGCATACCATTTAAGTACTTAGAAGTTATGCGAGATCCTGCTTAAATCTTTCTTAGACCTTAACTAGTGGTATTATAGCCACCTATATCCTGATTTAATCCTTGCCCTGAAGGAATTTCTTCTATTTTGCTTAGAGAAACTTGGATGGAAAAAATCCCTTTATTTTTGTTTAACTCAGCAATCCCAAATTCTTCATATTTTCTCTAAATTTTGCTTAAAATTTGCATAGTTATGTATAGTTCAGCCCGTCTTTCTTTCCTATTTTAGCATATACAGTTAAAATACACCAGTTGAGGGGGCTTCCCTAGTAGCTCAGCTCATAAGGAATCTACCTGCCAGGAGATCCCAGTTCGATTCCTGGGTTGGGAAGATCCCCTGGAGAAGGAATAGGCTACCCACTCCATTATTCTTGCATGGAGAATTCCATGGGGCTGCAAAGAGTTGGATAAGACTGAGCGACTTTCGCACACACGCATGCACATTTGACACGATGCAATCAAAATACACAAGTTGTTGTTTTTCAGATTCTACTTAAAAACGTATGATACACCAGTTTATTTGATATGTTTTCTATTTTCCACATAAATGCAGGCAACAGCTTCACTAAACTTCCTACCCCTACAAAACAATAGAATCTCTCTCTAGCCTCTAGTAACACTTTTTTTCCATTTCCTTGAACTCCCTTTGGTCTCCTAAAGGCCCTTTCAACTTCAACTAATGGCTTCCTTGAGGCCCATACAGCATCTATTCACTGTCTTACTCTAGAGGCATTTGAAGGAGATAGGCTACTCCCACATCTTGCACACAGCCTTCGCAAGGAGAGCTAGAATGTTGAGCTCATCCAGGTGCGTCTTCCTCTTCATATACTCTGTGTCTTCCCACTTAGTCTCTCGTGAAGGTGAGACAGACTTCTTATATGTTGGATGAGGGCTCCACAAGTAAAGACTCAGAGAGAGAAAAAAGGGAAAACTACTAGTCTCCTAAGGCTGGTCCTAGGGACAGGAACACCTGCTTTTCTGGCAACCCTGCCCAAATTCCAGGGGAAGGATAAAGACCTTACCTTTCAATGTTCAGAGTAGCAAAGACTCTCTGTCTATCTTTAATGTACAACCTATCACTATGACAACCAAAAAATGTCCTTTCCTGTTTCAAAAATTCCTCCAAGGAATGGGTGATGCCCTGAAATATCTGCTGAGAAAACCTGAGTTTTTCAGTTTGACTTTAGGAGAACTGCTATTCTTGAGAACCCAGGTTCTAATGGTCAGTTTCAGTGGAGGAGCCTTTTCTCTGGGGAAGTGACCAGACCCACAGTTTTTTGATCATGGTAGGGCCACCTCTGTGGGTTAGGACTTTACAAAGTTAGCAAATGCTCTTTTCCTTGGGATGAACTTCGACTGTTTTCCAGGTGCTGCAAAGCAATCACCAAGTGCCTCTATTTTGGTCAAAAAATGGATCCTTGGTTTGTTTCCATGGAATTCCCAAAGTGAGCTTCCTATTTACAAGTGGGTAGTCTAGACTTATAAATCTTTAAGATTTCTTCTGGAAAAGGTAGGAACAAGTTTATCTGGGCTCCAAATGGGCTGTTCAGCTACTACAAACTTCTCTATGCAGACTACACTTAAACATCCTATCACCCTGCTCAGCTGGAGCTGCCTGTGCAGTGTTAGGACAGAAGGACATAATTGAAATGCTCAGGATTCAGAAAAAAAAGGTGCTGAGGACCTAAACTTGTGGAGCCAGAGTTAATGCTATGGCCCAGGTCTGGAGATAAGAGGCCATCTGTGACCTATGGATGCAAAAAATCTCCAGAGGAAGGACTAAGCAATGGACTGGAAGGATTTTCCTAAGCCTCTGGCCTTTATGTGAATAAATGCTTATGTGTACACTCAGTCCTGTCTGACTCTTTGCTACCCCATGGACTGTAGCCCACCAAGACCCTCTATCCATGGGATTCTCGGGCAAGAGTACTGGAGTGGGTTGCTATTTCCTACTCCAGGGCATCTTCCTGACCCAGGGATCACGCCTGTGTCTTTTGTGTCTCCTGTATTGTCAGGCAGGTTTCTTACCACCTGGCACCACCTCTCTGACTGCTTAGAATTTCTTCACTGTATAATTTCCAGTCAGTCATGAATAAATACAGAGGCCAGCTGCAGGAGCTCAGGTCATGAAGTTAAGTGCTGTCGCCTTTGCAATTTCCACTATATATAAGTGAACAGTAAGCACTAAATACTTTTCTGTTTTTAATTATCAGTTTTAACACTTTTTGAAACTTACTAACTTTACATTAGACCTTCAAAAATGTACAACCTATCACTATGACAACCAAAAAATGTCCTTTCCTGTTTCAAAAATTCCTCCAAGGAATGGGTGATGCCCTGAAATATCTGCTGAGAAAACCTGAGTTTTTCAGTTTGACTTTAGGAGAACTGCTATTCTTGAGAACCCAGGTTCTAATGGTCAGTTTCAGTGGAGGAGCCTTTTCTCTGGGGAAGTGACCACACCCACAGTTTTTTGATCATGGTAGGGCCACCTCTGTGGGTTAGGACTTTACAAAGTTAGCAAATGCTCTTTTCCTTGGGATGAACTTCGACTGTTTTCCAGGTGCTGCAAAGCAATCACCAAGTGCCTCTATTTTGGTCAAAAAATGGATCCTTGGTTTGTTTCCATGGAATTCCCAAAGTGAGCTTCCTATTTACAAGTGGGTAGTCTAGACTTATAAATCTTTAAGATTTCTTCTGGAAAAGGTAGGAACAAGTTTATCTGGGCTCCAAATGGGCTGTTCAGCTACTACAAACTTCTCTATGCAGACTACACTTAAACATCCTATCACCCTGCTCAGCTGGAGCTGCCTGTGCAGTGTTAGGACAGAAGGACATAATTGAAATGCTCAGGATTCAGAAAAAAAAGGTGCTGAGGACCTAAACTTGTGGAGCCAGAGTTAATGCTATGGCCCAGGTCTGGAGATAAGAGGCCATCTGTGACCTATGGATGCAAAAAATCTCCAGAGGAAGGACTAAGCAATGGACTGGAAGGATTTTCCTAAGCCTCTGGCCTTTATGTGAATAAATGCTTATGTGTACACTCAGTCCTGTCTGACTCTTTGCTACCCCATGGACTGTAGCCCACCAAGACCCTCTATCCATGGGATTCTCGGGCAAGAGTACTGGAGTGGGTTGCTATTTCCTACTCCAGGGCATCTTCCTGACCCAGGGATCACGCCTGTGTCTTTTGTGTCTCCTGTATTGTCAGGCAGGTTTCTTACCACCTGGCACCACCTCTCTGACTGCTTAGAATTTCTTCACTGTATAATTTCCAGTCAGTCATGAATAAATACAGAGGCCAGCTGCAGGAGCTCAGGTCATGAAGTTAAGTGCTGTCGCCTTTGCAATTTCCACTATATATAAGTGAACAGTAAGCACTAAATACATATTTGTACATGTCTTATTAATCTAGGATTCTATGCTATTTTGTAGATCACTTTCTCCTTTTTGAAACTTACTAACTTTACATTAGAGTCCTGGTCAATATATTTCAAACCATGTCAAACCTCTGTAGCCCCACTGGTTTCCTGATTTAGGAAACTGAGACACACACCAATAACCCAAAGTATTAACATGCTGTCCATCTATGTCAGAATTTTGTTTACATCTAGAAGAATTCTGCTGTATCACGCATGTGGTTTACAAAAGCAAACACAGGAAAACTATTGCTGATTTTAAATTTGTTAGAAATGGAGAGAAGTTTCTCTTTTTTTCTTTTAATAAAGAAAAACCACTGCTTTCCTTTCATAAACACTTAATCATGTTCTAAGCAATTTCAAACATGAGTTTATCACTGACAATTACAAACTACCATGGCTTATTTTCTTATATTTGTTTGGGTCTTATAAACTAGTCCATAGATTCACTGCAGGAAAAGTGGGATGTTAACCTATTTCTATTTTGGGGGGTAAAAGATCAGACTAATTTTTTAAGCCAAACCCCAATGAGGCTTTTTCCAAAGCTGCAAATTATAATGGGCAATTTTATAACACATGGGAATTTTATGTGGGCCAATTGGAACTTGGAAAGAAACTGTATAGAGTTACTTGTTTCTTTGTGCAGTTCATGTTACAATGTGTCTCAAAGCCTAAACCAAAGTGCAGTGTGTGTTGTACAGTAACGTCTACAGTGAGAAACGGGGGAAGAAAAGCTGAGCTGGTCAAATGCAATGTCCTCTTTCATGAGGTCAGCCAATGGGAATTGTAACAGCTAATATCCTAGACAGTGGGAATGCAGTAAAGGATTTTTTCCCTTCTTTCCCAAGAGAAAAAGTAAATATCAAGGCAGTCATTTTGAAATCCAGAAAAGTCACAGCTGGAGACCCAGAATAAACCATCTTTAACTCTCAGATTCTATCATTTGATCTATTATCTCCTTAAGAGTCCAGCTAAAGTATAGATCTTAACTTTAAAGAAATTTCATCCTGATTTCTATTAGGGGATCCCAATTAGAGGTTACTCATCTGCATTAAGGTTTATTACGTACATCTTTAAAGTTTAATGCCACTTACCACCACCACTTAAGGTAAATGATTCTTATCCTTTTACATTCTCCTTCATCAACCTGACTTTTATCATCTTCTTCATCAAGTCAGATACACCTTTATGAAGTCTAACCTGGATGCTTTCCTGAATCACAGACATCACTCCCTTCCACATCTATACATACGAGTCCGTTTCCAACCTTCTGATTTTAAAAGGTTTCATCCCAACTCTCATTCTCTTGCTTGATGAAGCAGGGATGGAAAGTAAGATTCTTTAAAATTATTGCACAACCAATTTCTTTCCACAAGTTGCATCTACTTCCCTTGTCACCATATTTCTCTTTGGAAGCAAGAGGACAGCAAAACAAAACAAAAACCAGGAACCAAAGGATGACTATGTCCAGCCTTTTGTATTACTGCTGCCTTCATAGTAACCGATGGTGCATTTTATCTGTATAGATCTTGACCACATACTATGTCTAGTGAGCTTAATTAACGTCAATGTGAAATAGACAAAATAAAGAACATTGTCTATCTCATACCAGTTCTCAGCAACATCTGAAACTCTTCTTTAGCATATTCTGTAAATTCTGTTAGATTAACATTTGTTAAAACTTTTCCTCTTCTCAAGTATGGAAGATTATTAACTCACTTTAATAGAAAATGTTCTTCCTAATAACAGTACACAATTACATGCCACTTTCACGTAACATGGCATTGTTCTAATATCTCAAACTCAGATGAGCCTTACCAGATCCCTGTGTGGTACTTATGATTCTATCCTCATATTATGGTATAGATGAGGAAACATAGAGACATACAGGCTAAGTAACTTCCTTGAAGTTACAAAGCAGGAAACAGCAAGCAGGCCATGGGTTTGAGCTCAGGAAGTCCTAATATCATGCTCTTACCTACCACAGCATGCTGCCTAGTTGGCCACCAGAGGTCAGCTTCCCTGGAGATTGACTGAGGTGTGGTGTGGGTTTACAGCCTGGGCTTTTACACAAAAGAACACTTGCAACAGATGAGAGATCACATACATGCCTTGACTCAGAAATTTCCTGATGCACAGCTCTTCTGATGCTTGTTGAAAGAAACATAAAACATTTCTGGGAAAAATACAGATTTGGAGGCATTACAGGGTACCGAGTATGGAGGACTAGAGCTGTACATATACTATTTTTCTGCTACTCAAGTTAATTCTTCAAACACTTACGAAGCATCTATTATTCATAAGACCATAGACTAACAGAGTAATGTAAAGATGAATTCTGTTTGTTGCCTGGAATGAATAACCCTAACCCTAACTCAACTTGTAAAACAATGGTTTTTGGACTCTGCCACATATTAATATCACTGGGGGAGTTCCAATTAAAAATCCAGTGGGAAAAATGGAGTTCCAAAGACTCCAGACCAGTAAATTCAGAATCTCTAGGGTGGAACAAAGGTTTGAAGGTTATTTTTAAAAGCTCCTCAGTTATTGCAGTGTGAAGCCAAGGTTGACAATACTGAGGAACTACTGCTTTAGGGCATCCTTTCGAGCCCACCTGCTCTTAGCGAAAGGATCCCTCTTGTCATTGCATTTTCTTAACAGAGCGATAAAAGGCTATAGTTTCCTAACTGCATTTTCTTTAACCTATTTAGAGTGCCTTTATCTGGAGCACTCATTTGCTTCTAATTCAACAGTGGCATCAGGGGAGTGGTGTAACGTAGGGGTGGCCACTGCTTCTTGCTTTCCATTTTGGTCTATGGAAGATTCTCTGGGTAGTTAGATGAGGAGCAGTGTAACCTTGTGAAAAGCTCTGGGCACTAAAGACCTTGGCTCTCATCTCTTGTTCTTTTACTTCATGTTATGACCTTTGGTGCGTCTTGCTTAATTCTTCAGTCTTTGTTTCCCTTTTCATAAAATACTGACAGCAACATCTGGTTGCGAGAACTAAACCAAATAACTAATACAAAGTGCCTACTGTAAAGTATGCCATTGTCTCCTCTGCTACAATCATCTTGCTAATTAAAATAAACTCTGGCCCTTTTGGATGCCTTCTTTGCTAGATTCTTTCACAGCTTCCACGCTCTGTGATGAAGCCAAGGGGCTACCCTCCCCGATTCAAACATTTCCTTTAGCAGCAATTTCCCACACTAGACTGCTGCTGAAGTCACATCTTGGCTTCATCCTAACAGTTTCCAATTCTTCAGATTCTTTTGTCTCTTTCTACTTTTTTCCCCCCATATCCTCAGACTTCCACTTTAAAAGTGGTCTTCGCTCTCAAGATCTTCCCATATAGTTCCTTCCTATTAGCTTTCTCCTCCCTGTGATGAATCCCATTTTATCCTCTCACCATGCTTTTAGATACATAAAATAGACACTAAAACTCTTTTTTTTCCAGCTTTTTACTTTGGCTTTTACTTTTAAGATTAAGGCTATATACCCAATGAATATTTCATGTGGAACATTTCTCAACCTTCATTTGCTGAGGTAGATGTAATAACCAGCAAAAAAAGCTGTAATAAAATAAACTCAATAAAGATCACCAGACAGAATATACTAAGACCCAAATTTATGTATTTTGATGAGTCAAATATTCTAGAAGGAAATTTGCAAGTTCTCTTTTTTATTTCACCTTCTTTAATCTCTTCTCAGTGCTGTCTGGCACCATCCTTTGCACCTAAAACTAAAACTGGTAGAGACCAGTTTCCTTTTTAAAATCATGATGAGCACTTTTTATTCCCTGTTCTAAGTCCTTTGTTTTCACTTTTACCAATTGTGAAACAGACAGAAAGCAATGATCTATTAATATCATCTTCCTCTTAGATACCTCAGAATACCACAGCCTTGGCCCCATTTTATGCTCCAGATCTGCTTTCTTCTCATTTCTCTTCTTTCCCACAATTCTAGTCTAATAGATGCCTCTGTTCTATGGCTGCTTTCAATACATAAAGCAGAATCTTCCGTGGGAAATTTGATTTAATCCTGGTGGCTTTCTCTTTCCACCGGCCTACCCATTGACTAAGGATATGCCAAGCTTGGAGATGTGAGGGGCCATGAGTGACAAACAGCAATCAGCTCATGTCCACAGTTTTAAAGAAAGCTACATCATCAGCTTGCCTAATGCTATCTGGTTTATCAATTTTCTCATTTCTAATTCCATTTTTTCCTACTTTCTGAAACTTTTTAGTGTCATTTGTCACCTTCTTCTGACCACTTATATCTGTGCCTTTTATCCACTGTTGTTTCTGCTGTTAGCTTTTCATCAAGGCTATGAGGTAACATCTTCTATTCTGTTTATAGAATAAAGTCTACAAGGGTTTTATTTTGTAGATGATCATCTTTAAAGAATCTTTCTGACTTATCCATACTATTACTTAATAATTCAATATCTTCCAAATTTTGCCCTATGCTTTTTGGTCTTTTCCTCTTTCTTTGGAGATTATATACCACCTAAAAACAGACTTTCTTCAACGTTATGCCTATGGCCCATTGATAACTGTGAATCTTTCCAATAGTCTGTCAGTATTTTTAAAGCTATCGAAGACTGTAAATCCTTAAGCTTTAAAAGACTGTAAAGTCTATAGATTAAGTTACCAAAGGTTGCTTGTTATCTCCAAAAATTTTATAAAATGCACTTTTCCTAAGATACCTAAGATTGAACACATTCTCCATGTGCCACCAACACTGTGGGCTACATAGAGGAACAATAAAGGGTCTCTGAATGAGAACTCTCTATGTAGTCAAGGAAAAAACTTCAGCTGGAAAATCATAGCATCAGATAGTTGAATGTGGGAAAAAACACCACCTTTTTGACTTATCCTAAATACTATGTTATCAGCATAGAGTTATATTCATAACAGTCTCTACAAAAATAAATTGCAACTTGTTGAATTTAGACAACCATATTTTAGCCTAAATGAATATTGATGAGAAGAGCATCATCTAGTCCGTTAAGCTATGATATCAATATAAATATAGAATTAAGAATTTCTTATAAATACTACTCTTTTTAAAAAGACATGTGAAGTCATCAAACTCAGTTACTGAAAAACTTAACAAGACAGCCTATTCTCCTAAAGAAATTTTAGGAGATTTGAACAACAACAAAAAAGAGTTTCTGGCTTGAAGAACTGGTGGAGGCCCACTCTACAGCCCACCTCATCCTCCCCACCCATGAAGACTTGTTTGAAAACTTCCTTTCTAGTTCAGTATGGTTATCTATAATTGAGGACACTAAGGCTTAAACGGGCTAAATATCTCACCTAAAGACACAGACCTCATTAGCAATATGGTGTAAACGAGAGCTGAAGTCTCTCAATTTCTGGCCCAGAGTGCTCTGTGGTATGTCATGTTGCCCCCTCCTCAAAGAAGTTCATTCTGAAAATTATACATTGACCACAAAAGGAGCAGCAGTGGATCATCTTGAAGTTCTGCTCAAAACTGTGGAGTGCAGATTTCAAGAAAACAAGCAGAGAAGGCCCATTACTGTATCTGTATGTGTCCTATGTTTTCTGTACTCTTGCATTTCTATTTCTGAATTTATCATTAACAAATGAGTTGTACAACAGTTTATCATGATAATTCTGAGGTTTCACATTATATATAGGAA
Source organism: Tragulus kanchil (assembly GCA_022376925.1). Classification (NCBI taxonomy): domain Eukaryota; kingdom Metazoa; phylum Chordata; class Mammalia; order Artiodactyla; family Tragulidae; genus Tragulus; species Tragulus kanchil. Next base: position 116,839,366 of record JAIOJX010000004.1, on the reverse strand, counting down.
CCTGTGACTACAGCTATGACAGCAAGGATAGAATTATATAAATACTTGCTATGTGACCATTCAGCTGTGTTTAAATTGAGGCAAGCTTTAATGAGTTTGAGTAAGAAATATTTTCAGAGATATTCTATACTGATCACTGCGCTACAGTTATAACTTAGCCAGGCACATAAATCAGCCAACAAACAAACAAATTTCTACAAACTGGATTTTTCTTGGGAGTGAGATGTTAACACAAAGCCTCAGGGAAGCATTAATGGGATAAATCATGTTTATAAAAGACTATGAAAACTTTTGTATGCTATTTATTCATAATGATTAAAAGTAATCTAACCAATGAGGCCCACTAAATTCAGAACCTACAATTCTTCTAATCAATATGCATTTTAGCCTAAATGAATATTGATGAGAAGAGCATCATCTAGTCCGTTAAGCTATGATATCAATATAAATATAGAATTAAGAATTTCTTATAAATACTACTCTTTTTAAAAAGACATGTGAAGTCATCAAACTCAGTTACTGAAAAACTTAACAAGACAGCCTATTCTCCTAAAGAAATTTTAGGAGATTTGAACAACAACAAAAAAGAGTTTCTGGCTTGAAGAACTGGTGGAGGCCCACTCTACAGCCCACCTCATCCTCCCCACCCATGAAGACTTGTTTGAAAACTTCCTTTCTAGTTCAGTATGGTTATCTATAATTGAGGACACTAAGGCTTAAACGGGCTAAATATCTCACCTAAAGACACAGACCTCATTAGCAATATGGTGTAAACGAGAGCTGAAGTCTCTCAATTTCTGGCCCAGAGTGCTCTGTGGTATGTCATGTTGCCCCCTCCTCAAAGAAGTTCATTCTGAAAATTATACATTGACCACAAAAGGAGCAGCAGTGGATCATCTTGAAGTTCTGCTCAAAACTGTGGAGTGCAGATTTCAAGAAAACAAGCAGAGAAGGCCCATTACTGTATCTGTATGTGTCCTATGTTTTCTGTACTCTTGCATTTCTATTTCTGAATTTATCATTAACAAATGAGTTGTACAACAGTTTATCATGATAATTCTGAGGTTTCACATTATATATAGGAACCTGTGACTACAGCTATGACAGCAAGGATAGAATTATATAAATACTTGCTATGTGACCATTCAGCTGTGTTTAAATTGAGGCAAGCTTTAATGAGTTTGAGTAAGAAATATTTTCAGAGATATTCTATACTGATCACTGCGCTACAGTTATAACTTAGCCAGGCACATAAATCAGCCAACAAACAAACAAATTTCTACAAACTGGATTTTTCTTGGGAGTGAGATGTTAACACAAAGCCTCAGGGAAGCATTAATGGGATAAATCATGTTTATAAAAGACTATGAAAACTTTTGTATGCTATTTATTCATAATGATTAAAAGTAATCTAACCAATGAGGCCCACTAAATTCAGAACCTACAATTCTTCTAATCAATATGCATTTTGTCAGTCATCCTGAGCCATAATAAAATACCATATACGGGGTAGTTTAAACAACGGAAATGTGTTTTCTCACAGTTCTAGAGGCTGGAAATCCTCTATGTCAGCATATGCAAGATCAGTATGCCAGCATGGTTGGGTTTAGGTAAAAACTTTCTTCCTGACTTTGCAGACACTGCCTTTCTGCTGTGTCTTCACATGGCAGAGACGGAAAAATCACTGGTGTCTCTTCTTTAAAAGATGCTAATCCTATCAGATAAGGGCTCCACCCCTATGACCTCATTTAAGCCTTACTTCCACAAAGTTCCTATCTCCAAATACAGTCCCATTGTGTGTTCTGGCTTCCACATATAAACTTGAGGGAGACAAAATTCAGCTTACAGTATGTGTAATTCTCATTTAATATGTAACTTGGAATACATACCATAACATGGGCCTTTGATATTTATAGGATATATTGTAAAACATTTTCTGTGTTGCACAATTATATTGAAATCCATACTGCATCTAGTTTTAGACTATGCATAAGACAGATGGAAATCTACTTTCCGAGCATCATGTGGGATAAAATATTTAGTATATATGAATTTCCAGATAAGTAAAAATTATCATTATAAGCAATGAATCCTTTATTTTGCAATAATTTCATGGACTCATTTGCAGCATGTTCACAAGTCTCCCTTTTATAGATAGCATACTTTTAAAACAATTCAGAAATATTTTCCTGACAATCCAAGGTCATCATTTGGAAGATCAAGCTTAATACTCTACAGTGAAAAAATATAAGATGTGAAAAAAGGTTTCCCTCTATCAAGAGGCCTCAGATTTAATATCTCCATACTTGAAAATAGAACAAAGCCAGAAAAACCTCAAATATCACAGGTAACAGACCTTCCATTAGACTGCTCCATACTCCTACTTATTGGATAAACTGATATATTAAATTGTAAAGCTTCCTTTTACACTTAATTCTGAATGAATAGAGGATGACCCAAAAGTGTCTCAAATTTTATCCCTAGGCAAACTCCATAACTTTTAGGTTTGTTGTGACATGTCCCTTATTTATGTGAGTGTGTATTTGCTTAAAGATCAAAGTTATTAAAAATCCAGTGATATATGAAGACTTATTATTTTTAAAAATCAACTTGTATTTAAATCTGTAATTCAGGCTTTTCACTGGAAGTCCGCTATGGCAGCATATGCAAGATCAGTATGCCAGCATGGTTGGGTTTAGGTAAAAACTTTCTTCCTGACTTTGCAGACACTGCCTTTCTGCTGTGTCTTCACATGGCAGAGACGGAAAAATCACTGGTGTCTCTTCTTTAAAAGATGCTAATCCTATCAGATAAGGGCTCCACCCCTATGACCTCATTTAAGCCTTACTTCCACAAAGTTCCTATCTCCAAATACAGTCCCATTGTGTGTTCTGGCTTCCACATATAAACTTGAGGGAGACAAAATTCAGCTTACAGTATGTGTAATTCTCATTTAATATGTAACTTGGAATACATACCATAACATGGGCCTTTGATATTTATAGGATATATTGTAAAACATTTTCTGTGTTGCACAATTATATTGAAATCCATACTGCATCTAGTTTTAGACTATGCATAAGACAGATGGAAATCTACTTTCCGAGCATCATGTGGGATAAAATATTTAGTATATATGAATTTCCAGATAAGTAAAAATTATCATTATAAGCAATGAATCCTTTATTTTGCAATAATTTCATGGACTCATTTGCAGCATGTTCACAAGTCTCCCTTTTATAGATAGCATACTTTTAAAACAATTCAGAAATATTTTCCTGACAATCCAAGGTCATCATTTGGAAGATCAAGCTTAATACTCTACAGTGAAAAAATATAAGATGTGAAAAAAGGTTTCCCTCTATCAAGAGGCCTCAGATTTAATATCTCCATACTTGAAAATAGAACAAAGCCAGAAAAACCTCAAATATCACAGGTAACAGACCTTCCATTAGACTGCTCCATACTCCTACTTATTGGATAAACTGATATATTAAATTGTAAAGCTTCCTTTTACACTTAATTCTGAATGAATAGAGGATGACCCAAAAGTGTCTCAAATTTTATCCCTAGGCAAACTCCATAACTTTTAGGTTTGTTGTGACATGTCCCTTATTTATGTGAGTGTGTATTTGCTTAAAGATCAAAGTTATTAAAAATCCAGTGATATATGAAGACTTATTATTTTTTAAAAAATCAACTTGTATTTAATTTAAATATCCTGTAATTCAGGCTTTTCACTACATGTAGGTATACTCCTAAATTTGGATTAATTCAGTATTAAAGAAATGAATGGGAAATATTATACTGGCATGATGACTGTCACTGAAATATAATCACATAAATATTCCTCAGCTCCACTGGGAATAGCCTAAGTACTATTTTTAATATATGTACTTCCTTTTCTCATAGAAGCTCCACATTTAAATAATTTAAACTAAATAAAAACAAATGTTTTTGTATAGTCACAAGAATTTAACACAGCTTTCTCATTATAATAGTACCACTGTATATATTTTCAGTCTTTATTTCATTTCCACTGATCTGACTAATAATTTTACTAACAAATTTTATAGTTGTTTTGATAGATTTTTATTCCTGTTGGTGAAACGAAGCCCTAAATTGTACTTTAGTACATACACTTTCATTTCTTTAAGTAACATTCAAGTATATATTAAACATGTAGCATGTCTCTGCACATTTTAGAACATATTTGTTCTCTTTCAATATTTAATCTGTACAATTCTGGGGAGACATAAAAGTTATTGGTTATTAATATTAATGAAGAGATCACTTCTAGATAAGAATATATATTTTAAAGAGGGGTTTTGCAAATATTCTATGTTGAGATCTGACTAAAATTTCTGACTTATTTTACATAAGTTTATGCTAGTGATTCATTAAATGTTACTTTGTTAAATAGAATCCGGGTTTAATCTTCTCTCTGCCAACCTAAACCTGGCATTTTCCATTCCAAGAAAATCACAAAGTAAGCCATGACATAAACCTCATGGATAGTGATTTAAATAAGACAGTTCTTTTAAGACTGCTTCATTGTTAAAAACAATGTGGTATAGTAGAAAGTTTAAATTTAGACTCAGATGCTTTGTTGTAAAGGAATTTGGGAATATGTCTCAAAAAGCTATTTGTATCCTTTGACTTAGTATTTTCCTCTTAGGGACCTATCATTAAATAGGAAAATGTTAACTGATACTGCAACTATGAAGCAAACCTCTGCAAAAATTAAATTTGTTTGACAGAATATTATGCTGTCCTAAAGATGCAATATAGTGTCTAAACCTAAGACCCAATATTATATACTACACTGACAGTAGTATATAGTATATAGCAAAACCGAGAGGGCCTTAGCCCGTAAAGGAAGTAGCATGAAAACCTATACTGGGCTTCCCCTGGTGGTCCAGTGGGTAAGGACACCGCCTTGCAGTGCAAGGGGCGCCGGTTCGATCCCTGGCCTGGGAAGATCCCATGTGCCGCGGAGCGGTTGGACCAATGTATCCAACTACCGAGCCAGAGCTCTGGAGCGCATGCGCCCAGGGCCAGTGCTCTGCGACAACAGAGGCCACTGCGATGGGAGGCCCACAGGAGCCAAAGAACGAAGACAGATGAAAATGAAGAAATGAAAGACCAATAGAAGTGGCCCGCCTGACCCCCTCCCTCCCCACTCCACCTCCCAAAAAGATCAAAAAAAAAAAAAAAAAAAACCTATACTATCATATGTGAAAAAAAAAAAAAAAAAAGCTATTTTCATTGTGCTATGAGAAAAGGGGATCCTGCAGGGGTGCTGTGCGATGGCCTGGAGGGGTTGGATGGAGGGGATATACATATGACTAATCTGGGATCATACCTATATGTAAACAACAAGACTCTGTAAAAGTAAAAAGTAAAATAAAAATTTAAACAAACAAACAAAAAAGAGGGCCTTAGCCTAGTTCCCTTCCACATTCTGCTCCCACATATAAGGTATTCCTAGGCATGCAATCCTCTTCTATCAAGTGGACCAGGTACAGTTCCTGCTTTTCACTGAGTAATGGGTTTCCATTCACTGACAGTTCACAGAATTGTTCAAATAAACCAGACACATCCTCCTGCAGGGACTAGAGGGCACCCTACCCTTTTGATACCACAGAGCCGGCCTCTTAATTTCCTCTGGGACCTATCATTAATAGGAAAATGTTAACTGATACTGCAATTTTTATTTGGGAATATGTCTCAAAAGCTATTTGTATCCTTTGACTTAGTATTTTCCTCTTAGGGACCTATCATTAAATAGGAAAATGTTAACTGATACTGCAACTATGAAGCAAACCTCTGCAAAAATTAAATTTGTTTGACAGAATATTATGCTGTCCTAAAGATGCAATATAGTGTCTAAACCTAAGACCCAATATTATATACTACACTGACAGTAGTATATAGTATATAGCAAAACCGAGAGGGCCTTAGCCCGTAAAGGAAGTAGCATGAAAACCTATACTGGGCTTCCCCTGGTGGTCCAGTGGGTAAGGACACCGCCTTGCAGTGCAAGGGGCGCCGGTTCGATCCCTGGCCTGGGAAGATCCCATGTGCCGCGGAGCGGTTGGACCAATGTATCCAACTACCGAGCCAGAGCTCTGGAGCGCATGCGCCCAGGGCCAGTGCTCTGCGACAACAGAGGCCACTGCGATGGGAGGCCCACAGGAGCCAAAGAACGAAGACAGATGAAAATGAAGAAATGAAAGACCAATAGAAGTGGCCCGCCTGACCCCCTCCCTCCCCACTCCACCTCCCAAAAAGATCAAAAAAAAAAAAAAAAAAAAACCTATACTATCATATGTGAAAAAAAAAAAAAAAAAAGCTATTTTCATTGTGCTATGAGAAAAGGGGATCCTGCAGGGGTGCTGTGCGATGGCCTGGAGGGGTTGGATGGAGGGGATATACATATGACTAATCTGGGATCATACCTATATGTAAACAACAAGACTCTGTAAAAGTAAAAAGTAAAATAAAAATTTAAACAAACAAACAAAAAAGAGGGCCTTAGCCTAGTTCCCTTCCACATTCTGCTCCCACATATAAGGTATTCCTAGGCATGCAATCCTCTTCTATCAAGTGGACCAGGTACAGTTCCTGCTTTTCACTGAGTAATGGGTTTCCATTCACTGACAGTTCACAGAATTGTTCAAATAAACCAGACACATCCTCCTGCAGGGACTAGAGGGCACCCTACCCTTTTGATACCACAGAGCCGGCCTCACACCGTTCCTGGCTGCTCTTTCTGTTCTCCAGTGAAATCCGTGCGTGGCCCTGCATGCTGCAGTGTTCTTCTCCTTGGGTTGTGCATTTAGATCATGAAGGAACTGCTGCCAACCCCATCTGTCAAGGGATGGGTGTCCTGTGTTTGGCAATCCCCATACACAGGGTAGGAATCCCTTCCCGACCAATAGGGCAAATAGGAGCTGATTAAAACATGATATATATAAAAAATGTGTAGTTACAAGGGGAAAAGAACAAACTTTAATAATACATGGGAATGCAAACCAAATATGTATACAAAAGACAAACTTCATTTAAAAAATATTTTTAAAGGACTGGAAGGAAACAAGCAATATATTTAGTGTGATTTCCTTTCCATAGTGGAATTCTGGATTTTTCCTTCTTTTCTACTTGCTGTGTTTATCAAGTATCTGAAGTTTAATATATAAGAACATTTTAAGATAAGAAGCCTTATTTTTCCCTAGCTACAAAAAATTTGAACAAATTCTCTCCATTCCTCATTTAACCCCCAAGGAGGTATAATAGTACCTTCAGAATCATCGCTAGACTCGATCCAAAGTATTCTGAGACTAACTTATAAAGTCTAATAGGTTGTATAACAGAAGGCATTTTTGTGGTTAGCTATTACAGTAATAACACAATTGGAGTTAACTAACTGAACAGAGACCATTTCCTGCCTTCAGGCTCTGCTAGCTCTACAAAAATTCCCATAGTTAACTGGCAAGCTGACTTCAGCATTTCAGTCCTTTCGCCATCCCTCAGTGTTATCCTCTGGAGGTCCAGAGCCCCCAGATCGCTCTCAGACAAACCACAAAGAACTTCACTTGATGATGTGGCTTTACCCTTCTCCCTCACTCTTCCCATCTCTAGTCAAAATAGATTGAATTGTATTCAAAACTCTCTAGTTTCTCCTTTCTACTTTCCATGATATTAAAAAAATTAAGCATAACCATAATGGGTTAAAATCTGTCAATGATGTATCTGTCTGGTTAAGATGTGTATATTTTAACAACGCCTTCCTATAGTCTTAACCTAAAGAAAGAAGTGACTCATTTATTTTCGTCTAAAATTATCATTCTACTCTGTCTCTGTTTATAGTGAACAACAGGGATTTATGGCACCAAAGCTGATTAATGGGGCAAATAACTAAAAGTAGGAGGAACCTCCTCACCAGTCTCTGCCCAGCATATTACCAAGTCCCTCAAGGAAAAAAGCAGGATGAAAGTGTGAATAAAACTATGTGTCCAGGATTGGATCCATAAACTACCTGAGACACTGAGGTCAGGAATTAAAGCGGTCAAACTTCTAAAATGATTATCCAAAAAAGGAATGCAAACCAAATATGTATACAAAAGACAAACTTCATTTAAAAAATATTTTTAAAGGACTGGAAGGAAACAAGCAATATATTTAGTGTGATTTCCTTTCCATAGTGGAATTCTGGATTTTTCCTTCTTTTCTACTTGCTGTGTTTATCAAGTATCTGAAGTTTAATATATAAGAACATTTTAAGATAAGAAGCCTTATTTTTCCCTAGCTACAAAAAATTTGAACAAATTCTCTCCATTCCTCATTTAACCCCCAAGGAGGTATAATAGTACCTTCAGAATCATCGCTAGACTCGATCCAAAGTATTCTGAGACTAACTTATAAAGTCTAATAGGTTGTATAACAGAAGGCATTTTTGTGGTTAGCTATTACAGTAATAACACAATTGGAGTTAACTAACTGAACAGAGACCATTTCCTGCCTTCAGGCTCTGCTAGCTCTACAAAAATTCCCATAGTTAACTGGCAAGCTGACTTCAGCATTTCAGTCCTTTCGCCATCCCTCAGTGTTATCCTCTGGAGGTCCAGAGCCCCCAGATCGCTCTCAGACAAACCACAAAGAACTTCACTTGATGATGTGGCTTTACCCTTCTCCCTCACTCTTCCCATCTCTAGTCAAAATAGATTGAATTGTATTCAAAACTCTCTAGTTTCTCCTTTCTACTTTCCATGATATTAAAAAAAAAATTAAGCATAACCATAATGGGTTAAAATCTGTCAATGATGTATCTGTCTGGTTAAGATGTGTATATTTTAACAACGCCTTCCTATAGTCTTAACCTAAAGAAAGAAGTGACTCATTTATTTTCGTCTAAAATTATCATTCTACTCTGTCTCTGTTTATAGTGAACAACAGGGATTTATGGCACCAAAGCTGATTAATGGGGCAAATAACTAAAAGTAGGAGGAACCTCCTCACCAGTCTCTGCCCAGCATATTACCAAGTCCCTCAAGGAAAAAAGCAGGATGAAAGTGTGAATAAAACTATGTGTCCAGGATTGGATCCATAAACTACCTGAGACACTGAGGTCAGGAATTAAAGCGGTCAAACTTCTAAAATGATTACTTTAGCTTCTATTCTCCAGGTAAGTTTTGGAAAACATGCTGGGGAACTGAGCTTAAAAAAAAAAAAAGCACTAGGTGAATTTAGTCATATACGAAAGTGTATCCTTAGAAACAAATATTGTTTATATTCTCATTTTTTTGCTTGTTATTCCTTCAGCTTGATGGACATCAAGGAGGCTGCAGTTGCTTCAGAACTTGAGCATGCACTGTGATTACACACTCAAGGTCAACAGTCAAAGCCCTGAACCACCTTTTTCATTCCATCAGCAACATAATTTCTCCCTTTGTGCCTGGAATCCAGGAGACCGTATTCTCTTGTAATTATTACTTGACATTTGGAATGAGCTGGGGGGTTGAGCTATTTAAAAAAAAAAAAAAAAAAAAAAAACTACTGATCATAAAAAGACTGCATCAATGAATTTTTTTTTTTTTTAAAAACTTTTATTTATTTATTTTTGGTTGTGCTGGGTCTTCGCTGATGTGTGGGTTTAGCTGCTCTGCAGTATGTGGGATCTTCCCAGATCAGGGATTGAACCTGTGTCTCCTGCATTGGCAGATGGGTTCTTATCCACTGAGCCACAAGGGAAGCCCTGCATCAATGAATTTAAAACATCTTAGGAGGGCTGTTCCCATCTCAACTGTTTGATCTTAAGTAATTACAGGTTAATCCTCTCTTACAAAAGGCCTCAGCAATGACCATTCAAGGCATTCACAAATAATACGTGATGTGTCATACAGGACCGAAAGTGTAGTCTTGTAAAAAGTCAGGTTAATGATGACCGATGGGAACCAGAATACAGTTTGAGGGACAATAAGGAGCTGAATGAAAGTAAATGAGTTGAGAAAAAAACAAACAAATGAACAAAAAACTTCCGGGACCTATTTTGAGAAAGCTATCATTAAATTAATGGCTTCCTTCATTTGAAAAAAAAAAATTAATTAATTAAAAAAATAAAAAAGCATATCAGAACTGAGGGAAATATATACATGCCATCTTGTATATATGACTTCTTTCTGATTGTCTCTCCAGAATGGGTGTTTGCTTTCATCACAGACTGCAAATTAGTTCCTTTCTGTCTGTCTGTCTTGATAGCTATGGGTTGAAGGATAATCTCTTTCCCACATGTACACCAATTATAAATTACATAGGCAAAGAGTTCAGTGGCTATTTTTTAAAATATTTTTATTTTCTCTCATAAAATATTACGAAATGTATCTTAAAATGCACAGAAGAAATTGTGGAAGATATACAAATATTTAACTCTGACTTAAAAATTCAGCACTAGGACCTCGAGACATCCTGCAACAATCGGGTTAATACACTACCAGGCAGTCCTCTAAACTCTTGCTTCATTCGAAGCAGAAAATTCACCATTTAGCTTTCCATGGAAAGGCTTCCTGGAATTGTGTCACTAATATTAGTGACATAAACTACATCAGCAATACTTGAGGCAGAACTATAAAAGGTACCCTTGAGGAGGATTTTCAATTTAGAAGCTCAGGAGGAAGGAACGATTTCCTTGTAAGGAAAAGAGTTAGGATGCCTATGGGTGAAAGAGATTTACTGTATCATTTACTTTGCAAAAGTATCAAGATCTTTTGTATAAGTTCAGAAATATACATTAAACCATGTACACAAAAGGCTTCCTTGGTAGCTCAGCTGGTAACGAATCTGCCTGCAATGTAGGAGACCCTGGTATGATCTCTGGGCTGGGAAAATCCCCTGGAGATGGGATAGGCTACCCACTCCAGCATTGTTGCCTGGAGAATTCCATAGCTCATCCATAGGATCGCAAAGAGTCAGATACAACTGAGCTACTTGACTTTCACTTTTCACACACACACAAATATACAAAAATATTTTTGACATTAATTCAACAGATAGTTCCTCATCACTAAGATCATCCACTTCAACATCTAATTAGAGACACTTGCTAGAATTCAGCTCTGGGCACAATATTATTAAGGCACAACGAATAATCACACTTTTCTCAGGAACTGAGACTAATGTTAAAATTTTATCACAGCCAAAAATCAGTCAACTTACAACTCATGCTTTAAACAAACCAACCAATACATCTGAAAAATTCTTTCCTTGTAATTTTCCTAGTCTTGTCACAGAAATGAGATTTGGTTTTGCTTCCTTAGTTATGTGTAGGTACATCTAGCTAAATATTTCTTGAGGGAACTATCAAAGGAATCCTTCTACTATAGCACCACTTGTTCAATATTCTTAGAAAAATCATCAGTACTGCCACATATTTTTTTTCTTTTTTTCTTTTAATTCTTTATTTTAAAGAATTTACAGAGTTTTGCTGTTCACCAACATGCACATTCCCAGATCACTCATACACACATCCCTGGACCCTCCCCCCACCCAGTTCCCCCCTCCACCCCTCCAGACCATCGCCCCAAGTGATTGTAGGTACTCCTATTCCCTTAGCACAATGACAATAGCCATCTCTTCCACATGTGCCAGCATAGGCTTTGATGTTACTTCCTTTATGTCTCCCACCCACTGTTCCTTCCCCACAATGTCCATATGTCCACTCTATTTTTCCATGAGTTCACTGCGTGTGTTATCATGACCATCTTACTAGATTCCATATATATGAGTTAGTATACTGTACTTGTCTTTCTCTTTTTGACTTACTTCACTTTTTATGATAGGTTCTAAAGCTAGCCACCTCATTAGGACTGAGTCCTCTGCATCTCTTTCAACAGCTGAGTAGTATTCCATTGTATATATGTCCCAGAGCTTCTGTATCCATTCATTTGTCGATGGACATCTAGGTTGCTTCCATGTTCTGGCTATTGTATAGAGAGCTGCAATGAACATTGGGGTACAGGTGCCTCTTTCATTTTTGATTTCATCAGGATATAGGCCTAATAGTGGGATTGCTGGGTCATAGGGTGCTTCTATTTTTAGTTTTTTAAGGAATCTCCATATTGTCTTCCATAGAGGCTGTATCAGTTTACTGCCACATATTTTTGAGCTAAACAAGGCCCAGAGAAACTTTAAGTCTCAGTGTACATCAATTTATTGGTCTCCAATAAATCTAAAGTCTAGAAGAAGAGATTCTCTCAGTGGAATTACATGAAAATTTGAATATAAATGGCAAAGCCCAAAATTTGCACAGATCTCAAAGCATACTTTAGGTCATACTCACTATGGAAATCCTACATTTTTCTCACACCTCTGTAATTCTATTTGTCTTTCTGACCAAACACGGAAGTGCTCAGATACCAAAGGCATTACCCTTTTATGTTATTTATGGCCTTATCAGGGCAGGAAGTATCACAAATCTCATGAGGATTCCCTCCCTTGCGCTATTTTCAGCATCATGTTCCATGTTTTTAGAGGTCTGCATAGTTCAGAGGACTTTCTCAGAAGCAAATGAACCTGAATCTTTTTCCATCGCACGTCTATAGTCCTCACAGTTGTATTCTCTTTTTGTAAGAGCTAGGAGAAATGTTTCCCATAAATCTGTCTCCTGACCTATAAACTGTGCATTCATGCTCAGTCATTCAGTAGTGTCCAACTCTTTGTAGCCTCACGGACTGTAGTCTGGCAGGCTCCTCTGTCCATGAAACTCTCTAGGCAAGAATACTGGAGTGGGCAGCCATGCCCTCCTCCAGGGGATCTTCCTGACCCAGGGATGGAACCCACAACTCTTATCTCCTGCACTGGCAGGCAGGTTATTTACCACTAGTGCCACCAAAACTAGATTTGACAAAATGCAAGAGGTTTCTCTGTGTGTGTGTGTGTGTGTGTGTGTGTGTGTCTGTGGTGTTTAATCTAAATCTTACTCAAAATAATCACATGATCCCAAGGACTCAAGTTGGATACAGAATATACAATATAGTTATCTCTATTGTTATTTGACTAATAGAAAGTTTCTTTGATTCCATCAAAAACACCAAGTCATAAAGTTTCCACTGAACCAGGTTTCACCACTGGGAATCACAAAGGCACAACAATCCAGCAAAAGGATAATAAGTTATAGTAATTCTAACCAAGACCACTGCTACTGTCTATATCCCCCTCTGCAGAGGTGTAACTGAAAAGGCACCTCTACCAGAGAGGACACATTAGAGAAAGGATTCTTTTCCTACCAGAAAAGGCATTTGCATCCCTGGGCACATGACCTGAGGGGTGGAGCACAGGCTGAAGACTTCTGCCCTCACCTCTCTCTGACACAGCCTTTGCACCCAAACACACAACCATAATGCAGGTTCTGTTTTTAATACACAGCCCTGACAACTGTCATGGTTTGCAAGCCCAAAGCCTAAAACAGACCGACAGATGCCATATTTAAATACTGCTCTCATTTAAGTCTTCCATCTTTTGTTCAAAGGGAGAGCAGGAAGTCTAAAGACATTTCCTATTGGTAACAGCTGTATTCTCATTCTTCTGAGGTGGGAAGCAATAGAAATGAGAAAAGAGTAGGAAAGGAACAGAAAAGCAGTTGTGTTTGTGAAGGATGAGTTCAGACTACATGAATTCTGTGGAGCAAATGCCACTTTTTCAGGCATAATGAATTTCATAAAATATTTACAAGGCTGACAAATGCTCAACACAAAAATTTACCTCACAATCTGGCTTAGTATTTATCAAAAAAGAGATAAATATGTTTGTCACATATTTTATTGATGACAGAATGACACTGAATTATGTAAGAATTTCATATCGCTGTAACCCCACTAGAGTTATCATACTTGTTCTGTTTTCTGTTCTAATACAAGTAGTTGACTGGCAGATCGATAACTATTAAATATTGAAAGACAAGTAAATAATCATGTCAAAGTTCTCCAAAACCAGTTGAAAGATGACATGGTGCACTAGGTTGGAGAATGTATTATTTTGTGACCAAAATGCAAATTCAAAAAAGATTCAAGGCACCTCCTCTTCTAGGATGTTCTTAGTTTGCCCACAGGATGGACCACTGCCACTCATGTTTAGAGGAGAAGCACTGCCTAGCACACTCGGGCTACAAGGCTCACTTTGGTTTCAAGAGCACCTAATTTATACATTCAGTGAACAGAGTTACATTTACACTTGTAGTTCCGTTCTCTATTCAATGTGTCTTTGCTTTTGGCCTTACCATACATAGCCTAGGTATTAAAGTAAATGCTACCAAGTAAAAGGTAGAAGATGCACTCCCTATAGAGGTTACTAGTAACTGGTAATGATGTGAAGAGTGTTACCAGATGCTGCGGTGGCACAAGAAATGAATCCCAGTTGTGGGGAGTTGGGGGAGGTTGCCCAGAGGATGTGACACCTACAGGAAATCTGAAGAAGGTACGCACATTGGCCAGACAAGAGGGGAGAAGGAGGCACAGTGGAACGGTTTCAGGAAATTGTAAGCATCTCATTGTGGTTGAAGTATAAAGAGATGAAGCTGATAGATAAGCGCAGCCAGATCATAATGAGGCTGATATCACATATTTAATGTTTGGACTTTATTTTAAGGACAACTAGAACAATTAAAAGGTACTAAAGACAGAGATGATCTCTCTTTGCACTTTGACGTGATTATTCTTAAAAAGATAGGGAAAAGATAACAGGGATGTTGGCAGATGAAGAGAAACATTGTATACACAAACAGGAAGTGGATGTATGAAAGCTACTGAACAAAGACGGTGACCTAGAGCAAGGTAGTGAAAGAGGGGATGGAGATAAATAGGAGATTTGGGAGATATTTAGGAGGTTAGCACATCAATTGATCATTGACTTTGATATAGTGAGTAGGGCCAGAGTTCAAGATGTTGTCATTTTCTGGCTTATGTAAGTGAGTAGAAGGTGGCACAAGTTAATGAGTATAATTTTGGACACATTCTGAAGTCCCTGTGAGACGGTCAAGTGAGGCTGTTCAATAGCAAGTTGAGTATGGGCTTCCCTATTTTTGGACTTCCCTATGAAGCTAAATAATCATGTCAAAGTTCTCCAAAACCAGTTGAAAGATGTTGCTGTAGAATGTATTATTTTGTGACCAAAATGCAAATTCAAAAAGATTCAAGGCACCTCCTCTTCTAGGATGTTCTTAGTTTGCCCACAGGATGGACCACTGCCACTCATGTTTAGAGGAGAAGCACTGCCTAGCACACTCGGGCTACAAGGCTCACTTTGGTTTCAAGAGCACCTAATTTATACATTCAGTGAACAGAGTTACATTTACACTTGTAGTTCCGTTCTCTATTCAATGTGTCTTTGCTTTTGGCCTTACCATACATAGCCTAGGTATTAAAGTAAATGCTACCAAGTAAAAGGTAGAAGATGCACTCCCTATAGAGGTTACTAGTAACTGGTAATGATGTGAAGAGTGTTACCAGATGCTGCGGTGGCACAAGAAATGAATCCCAGTTGTGGGGAGTTGGGGGAGGTTGCCCAGAGGATGTGACACCTACAGGAAATCTGAAGAAGGTACGCACATTGGCCAGACAAGAGGGGAGAAGGAGGCACAGTGGAACGGTTTCAGGAAATTGTAAGCATCTCATTGTGGTTGAAGTATAAAGAGATGAAGCTGATAGATAAGCGCAGCCAGATCATAATGAGGCTGATATCACATATTTAATGTTTGGACTTTATTTTAAGGACAACTAGAACAATTAAAAGGTACTAAAGACAGAGATGATCTCTCTTTGCACTTTGACGTGATTATTCTTAAAAAGATAGGGAAAAGATAACAGGGATGTTGGCAGATGAAGAGAAACATTGTATACACAAACAGGAAGTGGATGTATGAAAGCTACTGAACAAAGACGGTGACCTAGAGCAAGGTAGTGAAAGAGGGGATGGAGATAAATAGGAGATTTGGGAGATATTTAGGAGGTTAGCACATCAATTGATCATTGACTTTGATATAGTGAGTAGGGCCAGAGTTCAAGATGTTGTCATTTTCTGGCTTATGTAAGTGAGTAGAAGGTGGCACAAGTTAATGAGTATAATTTTGGACACATTCTGAAGTCCCTGTGAGACGGTCAAGTGAGGCTGTTCAATAGCAAGTTGAGTATGGGCTTCCCATTGATCCTCTCTGTCTTCAACCCAAGTCCAAACAGATCCCTCTCCATTAGCATTTGATTCTATTTGGCATAAATGAAAAGTGGAAGAAGAGAATGAGCTAATATACATAATGACAACGCGTTATATTCAGTTTTTCTCTCACCATCATTCATGCCTCATCCAGGAAGAGGACTTAGCTACACAGGACCAGGAGAAAAGGGAGCTATACTCTGACCCATGAAAAGCATCTGCTATCATAGGAATCCTTTTAGTATACAGGGAGGAAAACTATGCAAAGAAGCATTTTTAATATTTATATGTGAAAGTGATATTTAAATTGTAGGTGGCATATTACAGCATTTTAGTGACTGATGATGGAGTGCTGTTTCATGGCATTTAGTTTTCAAAAGTTCTGAGAATTACATTTCTGGACATTTCACCCCAGAAACAGTGAAATTGTGAGTGTTGTGGCTCACTATTTGAGAACTTCCTCTGGATGGGCTGATATTAACCCACTAATGACTTTTTTAAGGAAGGGGCAGGTGTTGGTTAACCAGTTATGAATTCTCTAACAATGAGACCAAGCAGTTCACACTAGTGCACAAGGATAGCATGACGCATTTTTAAAATCTTTTCTCCAAATCAGGAGAACAGTCAACCCTTCCTCATCTCTGCCTGTCCTGTGTGCTCAGTCACTCAGTCATGTCTGACTCTTTATGACCCCGTGAACTATACCTGCACAGTTCATGGGGCCTGAACTCTTCTGTCCATGGGCATTCTCCAGGCAAGATACCAGAGTGGGTTGTCATACCCTCCTCCAGGGGATCTTCCCAACCCAGAGATCTAACCCAGGTCTCCCGCATTGCGGGCAGATTTTTACCGTCTGAGTCACCAGGGAAGCCCAAGAACACTGGAGTAGGGAGCATACCTCTTCCCCCGGGGATCTCCCAGACCCAGGAATTGAACCAGGTTCTTCTGCATTGCAGGCAAATTCTTTATCAGCTGAGTTACCGAGGAAGCTTGCCTCACTTGAGGCCCTATCAAATAAAGGAAGTGACATTGATCAAGCAGGATTTGGTTTCTTCTGAAACTATGTATGGGGCTTATCATAATTAACATTTTGTTTTCAGAATGTGTGCAAACCACTGATTTACCAATCCTGTCTAGAATTTTGTCTTGGACTATCTCATTATTCCCTGACTTCCAGCAATCTCTGTTTTCCCCAATAGCAGATTATTTGCCAGTATTTTTCCTGAATGGTAAGTATCCCATGGAAAATAATGGAAGAGGCAGTACCACATGGTAACTAATGGCAGGAGCTTCTTTCTTTTAGGTTTTTCCATAAGAAACTTTATTTTGCAATGAATCAAGTAATCTTTATCACTGTATTCCTACATTAAGCCTAAAGCTACAGACATATCTGACATAGAAAAGGCATTTATGACTGGTCAAGAGTGGATGAGAATAACTATTTATATAAGAAGGGGGTGGGGAAATGTGACAAACTGATTTTATTAGCAGTAATAGTGGAGATATTTAGTCTTTCAAAGGCCAAAATAAATATGACATTTAAGAAAAGTCCCTTTTCTCAAAGCATGAATATTTTTGCGGGGGGAGGGGTGGGGGTCAGGTTGGGGAGGGAGGGGAGCGGGCGGGCCACTTCCATTGGTCTTTCATTTCTCTATTTTCACCCGTCTTTGTTCTTTGGCTCCTGTGGGCCTCCCATCACAGTGGCCTCTGTTGTCGCAGAGCACTGGCTCTGGGCGCATGCACTCCAGAGCTCCGGCTCAGTAGTTGGACACATCGGTCCAGCCACTCCGCGGCACGTGGGATCTTCCCAGGCCAGGGATCAAACCAGCACCCCTTGCACTGCAAGGCGGTGTCCTTACCCACTGGATCACCAGGAGAAGTCCCAAACATGAACATTTTTAACACAGATGTAGATGAACTACTGCCAGATTTTTCTTAAAATGCCAAATTCACCCAGAGACTTGTTAGTCAGACATTTCTGTCACTTTAACGAAACTAACATTCTTCTCTGTAGTGTCAGACTGATGTCTTCGTTCAGTACATGAGAAAACACAAATAAGAAGTTATAGAGGAAAGAAAATAACGATTCTCTGCCCTTTAATTTTACTCTCCAGTCTCATGTTCCTATTTTAAAAAGCAAAACATAAGGGAGACTCTGTTGTCAAAGACAAACTGCAAAATATGAAGGCAAATGGCTAAAATAATTGAGCAAGATCACTTATTTAAAAAGCCCATAGTATGCTCTGTGGTTTGGGTTAACTGCTGTTAATTTCCTCCCTAACCATCATTTTCTTCTAATCTTCTTGCACATTCTGTAAAGAAAAATTTTGTTCAGAAGAGAAAATGAATACGAAGAATCAAAGACACTAAGAAGTAAACTTTAATTCTTGTTATTTGGTTAATTTTATTCTACCCTTGAATTAAAAGAAAGATAATCTAGCATTTAGATTTGCTCGCTTATTTTAAAATAAACATTACACTTGTTGAATTTAAGTTTGTTTGAGTAAAGAGGCTTGATATCTTTGTGTATCCATTATTCTTAAAATAGCCATGTGGAAGAATCACATGGCTTCAACTTAGAACAGGTATTTATTGCTTATCTACAAGTTCCAAATTATGATTATGGTGGTAGCTTCTGGTTCAGATACAAATATGAATAAGCCATGTTTGGTGCCCTCAAAGAGCTCAGAGTTCATCAATTTACGCAACAGATTTCACTGTCCCATGGTTCCGATGCCTTTTCTTCATCAGTGAAGAGGGAAAAATAAAACTAAGGGTGAGAAATTTTCTGGCCTAAAGTCACACATATGTAAAGAAAGGGAATTTAAAAGCCCTGGACTCTTCAAAGCCTTACTTTTGTGTGGGAAACCTCCGCAACAAAAATAACTGATAGAGATAGTTAGCCAAACACTGGACATCCTGTCAGATCTTCCTAGTTGGCAAAGTTCACTACAAACCTCACAAGAATGCATGCTATTTATTCAAGAGATGTCTGGAGTTTCCCCAGGAGTCCCTGATGGACTAGCCTGAAATATCCATTGCCTCCTGCCCCACTAGCCAGAAGCAGATGGCCTATTCTTCCCACACTTAGTTCAGCTGCACGCACAGCGTAGTGTCAGACTGATGTCTTCGTTCAGTACATGAGAAAACACAAATAAGAAGTTATAGAGGAAAGAAAATAACGATTCTCTGCCCTTTAATTTTACTCTCCAGTCTCATGTTCCTATTTTAAAAAGCAAAACATAAGGGAGACTCTGTTGTCAAAGACAAACTGCAAAATATGAAGGCAAATGGCTAAAATAATTGAGCAAGATCACTTATTTAAAAAGCCCATAGTATGCTCTGTGGTTTGGGTTAACTGCTGTTAATTTCCTCCCTAACCATCATTTTCTTCTAATCTTCTTGCACATTCTGTAAAGAAAAATTTTGTTCAGAAGAGAAAATGAATACGAAGAATCAAAGACACTAAGAAGTAAACTTTAATTCTTGTTATTTGGTTAATTTTATTCTACCCTTGAATTAAAAGAAAGATAATCTAGCATTTAGATTTGCTCGCTTATTTTAAAATAAACATTACACTTGTTGAATTTAAGTTTGTTTGAGTAAAGAGGCTTGATATCTTTGTGTATCCATTATTCTTAAAATAGCCATGTGGAAGAATCACATGGCTTCAACTTAGAACAGGTATTTATTGCTTATCTACAAGTTCCAAATTATGATTATGGTGGTAGCTTCTGGTTCAGATACAAATATGAATAAGCCATGTTTGGTGCCCTCAAAGAGCTCAGAGTTCATCAATTTACGCAACAGATTTCACTGTCCCATGGTTCCGATGCCTTTTCTTCATCAGTGAAGAGGGAAAAATAAAACTAAGGGTGAGAAATTTTCTGGCCTAAAGTCACACATATGTAAAGAAAGGGAATTTAAAAGCCCTGGACTCTTCAAAGCCTTACTTTTGTGTGGGAAACCTCCCCGCAACAAAAATAACTGATAGAGATAGTTAGCCAAACACTGGACATCCTGTCAGATCTTCCTAGTTGGCAAAGTTCACTACAAACCTCACAAGAATGCATGCTATTTATTCAAGAGATGTCTGGAGTTTCCCCAGGAGTCCCTGATGGACTAGCCTGAAATATCCATTGCCTCCTGCCCCACTAGCCAGAAGCAGATGGCCTATTCTTCCCACACTTAGTTCAGCTGCACGCACACAGCAGCCAAGGGCTCTGGCCTTCAGGATGAATGAGCAATTCCAGGACTGGATGCTGCGCTTATTTTTATTTTCACATTCTACTTAAACCATTACCTTCATGTCCATTTAAGCTCTGGGAACTATGGGGTTAAAGCAGCAATGTGTACTGCTCTTCAGGGCGTCTCCAAGATTGCCAAGCAACTCCATGCAAAGCTGATGGAAAATTCAAATTCACTCGGATCAAAGGAGGACGCCACTCTCATTTCTCAAATATTGCCTTTCAATGGATTTCACCAACATGTCCATTTACAGCTGCTTGCCCAGCATTTCCTAGCCATTTTCTTGCTACGTTTACAGTATTTACTGCTTTCTAACTGATTATAAAATGTTCTTTCTTGTTTATTAACTGTTTCTCTCCACTGACACATGAGTGTCACTTCTGTGTCTTTCGTTCGTTGGTATGCCGCCAACCCTAGACTAATACCTGGACTATGAGAGTGCTCTATCAATATTTGTTCAATGAATTCTAAGTAATCTTTACTGATCACCATTGTGGAGCTATAACATATGGTTCATGAACCCTGTGCCATTGTGTGCATGCTCAGTCGAGTCCTACTCTTTGCCGTATAGCTCACCAGGCTCCTCTGTCCATGAGACACTTTGAGAAAGTACACTGAAGGGGTTTGCTATTTGTTCCTCCAGGGGATATTCCCAACCAAGGATCAAACGCACATCTCCTGCATTGCAGGCATTTCTTCACCACTGAGAAGGCCCATGAACCTGGTAAAGACTAAATAACAGACCTCTTTCAGGAACAAACTTGTTTGAGGTAGTGGTCTGGTATAATTAACATTATGGCCGATAGACTTGGAACTGGCCTCCAACTTGAGATAGTTAGCCAAACACTGGACATCCTGTCAGATCTTCCTAGTTGGCAAAGTTCACTACAAACCTCACAAGAATGCATGCTATTTATTCAAGAGATGTCTGAGTTTCCCAGGAGTCCCTGATGGACTAGCCTGAAATATCCATTGCCTCCTGCCCCACTAGCCAGAAGCAGATGGCCTATTCTTCCCACACTTAGTTCAGCTGCACGCACACAGCAGCCAAGGGCTCTGGCCTTCAGGATGAATGAGCAATTCCAGGACTGGATGCTGCGCTTATTTTTATTTTCACATTCTACTTAAACCATTACCTTCATGTCCATTTAAGCTCTGGGAACTATGGGGTTAAAGCAGCAATGTGTACTGCTCTTCAGGGCGTCTCCAAGATTGCCAAGCAACTCCATGCAAAGCTGATGGAAAATTCAAATTCACTCGGATCAAAGGAGGACGCCACTCTCATTTCTCAAATATTGCCTTTCAATGGATTTCACCAACATGTCCATTTACAGCTGCTTGCCCAGCATTTCCTAGCCATTTTCTTGCTACGTTTACAGTATTTACTGCTTTCTAACTGATTATAAAATGTTCTTTCTTGTTTATTAACTGTTTCTCTCCACTGACACATGAGTGTCACTTCTGTGTCTTTTTTGTTCGTTGGTATGCCGCCAACCCTAGACTAATACCTGGACTATGAGAGTGCTCTATCAATATTTGTTCAATGAATTCTAAGTAATCTTTACTGATCACCATTGTGGAGCTATAACATATGGTTCATGAACCCTGTGCCATTGTGTGCATGCTCAGTCGAGTCCTACTCTTTGCCGTATAGCTCACCAGGCTCCTCTGTCCATGAGACACTTTGAGAAAGTACACTGAAGGGGTTTGCTATTTGTTCCTCCAGGGGATATTCCCAACCAAGGATCAAACGCACATCTCCTGCATTGCAGGCATTTCTTCACCACTGAGAAGGCCCATGAACCTGGTAAAGACTAAATAACAGACCTCTTTCAGGAACAAACTTGTTTGAGGTAGTGGTCTGGTATAATTAACATTATGGCCGATAGACTTGGACTACTGGGTTCAAGTTCCTACTACTTGCTATATTATCTTCTAAATGTGTATTTTCTCTCTGTGAATGAGGACAATGATGTTATCAGAGACTCTGCTGTAGGGTTATCAAGAAGATTAATTGAAATACACATTGTGAGTATGACAGGATTGCTACTATTTCTGCTTATTTGCACATAATACAGTCTCAGTGTCTTGCCAGGCTATAGTCACAATGGCTCATTTCATTCTGTATGGCAAATATTTGACTAGGGAATCTGTCATTTGCCACAATGAGTGACAATTGGCAGACTGACACTCACAATGACCGACCATGAGGCCTCTTTCATGATGTCTTTATAACTTCAGAAAAGATATACTCTCTTCCTAGCAACTACCTCTCCTAAGTCATCTCCCCAAGCCCGTAAATCTAGAGTTAGAGTCTCAAAGACAAAAGAAATTTCTTTTAAATTTCATCAAGGCCTCTCTATCACCAATCACTGTTCTCACTTTCACCCACAAACTGTATCCCTTCCAAAATCTCCCTGGCAAGGAGGTCATGCAGTCTCTCCTTCTTCTCCTGCCTTCCACTTCTCTACAAAGGAGTGCATCTCATATTTGCACACTCTGTGTTATTACAAAACCCTTCCTCAGACTGAATTAAATCTAGCTGCTGGCTTAGTTTCAATCTCCAAAGGTACCCAGAGTAAGACAGTCCAGAGGCTTCTCTTTCCTGATGACATAGAAATGATATATTTGTTCAATGAATTCTAAGTAATCTTTACTGATCACCATTGTGGAGCTATAACATATGGTTCATGAACCCTGTGCCATTGTGTGCATGCTCAGTCGAGTCCTACTCTTTGCCGTATAGCTCACCAGGCTCCTCTGTCCATGAGACACTTTGAGAAAGTACACTGAAGGGGTTTGCTATTTGTTCCTCCAGGGGATATTCCCAACCAAGGATCAAACGCACATCTCCTGCATTGCAGGCATTTCTTCACCACTGAGAAGGCCCATGAACCTGGTAAAGACTAAATAACAGACCTCTTTCAGGAACAAACTTGTTTGAGGTAGTGGTCTGGTATAATTAACATTATGGCCGATAGACTTGGACTACTGGGTTCAAGTTCCTACTACTTGCTATATTATCTTCTAAATGTGTATTTTCTCTCTGTGAATGAGGACAATGATGTTATCAGAGACTCTGCTGTAGGGTTATCAAGAAGATTAATTGAAATACACATTGTGAGTATGACAGGATTGCTACTATTTCTGCTTATTTGCACATAATACAGTCTCAGTGTCTTGCCAGGCTATAGTCACAATGGCTCATTTCATTCTGTATGGCAAATATTTGACTAGGGAATCTGTCATTTGCCACAATGAGTGACAATTGGCAGACTGACACTCACAATGACCGACCATGAGGCCTCTTTCATGATGTCTTTATAACTTCAGAAAAGATATACTCTCTTCCTAGCAACTACCTCTCCTAAGTCATCTCCCCAAGCCCGTAAATCTAGAGTTAGAGTCTCAAAGACAAAAGAAATTTCTTTTAAATTTCATCAAGGCCTCTCTATCACCAATCACTGTTCTCACTTTCACCCACAAACTGTATCCCTTCCAAAATCTCCCTGGCAAGGAGGTCATGCAGTCTCTCCTTCTTCTCCTGCCTTCCACTTCTCTACAAAGGAGTGCATCTCATATTTGCACACTCTGTGTTATTACAAAACCCTTCCTCAGACTGAATTAAATCTAGCTGCTGGCTTAGTTTCAATCTCCAAAGGTACCCAGAGTAAGACAGTCCAGAGGCTTCTCTTTCCTGATGACATAGAAATGATATACTTCTGGTCATTGTGATCACTCCTCATATGGCAAAGTTTCCAGATCCTTCTTCATCCTGCCCCCTCTCCCTAATTTTTTTTTTTACTCCAACAATGATCCATTGAATTATGATCCCTATGACTTGCCTCTAAATTGTAAATATAGCGTGTCCTATCCTGGGCCCCGGGATTTGACTCATCCAGAATTTGAAAAGTCAATTTCTTTAAAGGCTACAGGGGCTTGTACAGACAGTTTTAGAAATCACATCACACTGTTGGCTGGAAGTGAAGTTGTGGTCAAGTAAAATCCTCAAGTCTGTTCCATGTGAGTCGCTATCAGGTCATGTTTTCTGGTTTTTTTAGAAACTTGGGTCAGTATTCTGTTTTATTCAGATGCTCTAGAGATACGTGGCCACACACTTGATTTCTCTCCTAGCAGGTTGGGCCCTAAGATCCAACTGGAAGATTGTTCTTAAGAAGCCCAAGCCAAAGGTTTGATGTCAGGAAGAGACAAAGAACTCACCAGTAAGTTCTAATTACTAATAGGTTCTTACAATCAAAAGACCATTTAAGGAATCCTCTCATATGGAAATATGAAATTCAAAACTGGTTGTGTCTAGCTATTCTTATCCTCAAATCCATGTATGTACTTTAGGAAATCAATGACCTTCCTCAAAGGCACATA
Organism: Tragulus kanchil; assembly: GCA_022376925.1. Taxonomy (NCBI): domain Eukaryota; kingdom Metazoa; phylum Chordata; class Mammalia; order Artiodactyla; family Tragulidae; genus Tragulus; species Tragulus kanchil. The sequence continues at coordinate 116,814,535 of JAIOJX010000004.1, read as the reverse complement.
AAATTTAGTGCAAATATGCAGTCATGAATTTTTCTGGGAGAGTGTCTATAGATTTTATCATTCATATATAAGAATTTATAACCAAAAAAGAGATTAAGAACCTTTGTTAGATCTCAAAGACAAAAGAAATTTCTTTTAAATTTCATCAAGGCCTCTCTATCACCAATCACTGTTCTCACTTTCACCCACAAACTGTATCCCTTCCAAAATCTCCCTGGCAAGGAGGTCATGCAGTCTCTCCTTCTTCTCCTGCCTTCCACTTCTCTACAAAGGAGTGCATCTCATATTTGCACACTCTGTGTTATTACAAAACCCTTCCTCAGACTGAATTAAATCTAGCTGCTGGCTTAGTTTCAATCTCCAAAGGTACCCAGAGTAAGACAGTCCAGAGGCTTCTCTTTCCTGATGACATAGAAATGATATACTTCTGGTCATTGTGATCACTCCTCATATGGCAAAGTTTCCAGATCCTTCTTCATCCTGCCCCCTCTCCCTAATTTTTTTTTTTACTCCAACAATGATCCATTGAATTATGATCCCTATGACTTGCCTCTAAATTGTAAATATAGCGTGTCCTATCCTGGGCCCCGGGATTTGACTCATCCAGAATTTGAAAAGTCAATTTCTTTAAAGGCTACAGGGGCTTGTACAGACAGTTTTAGAAATCACATCACACTGTTGGCTGGAAGTGAAGTTGTGGTCAAGTAAAATCCTCAAGTCTGTTCCATGTGAGTCGCTATCAGGTCATGTTTTCTGGTTTTTTTAGAAACTTGGGTCAGTATTCTGTTTTATTCAGATGCTCTAGAGATACGTGGCCACACACTTGATTTCTCTCCTAGCAGGTTGGGCCCTAAGATCCAACTGGAAGATTGTTCTTAAGAAGCCCAAGCCAAAGGTTTGATGTCAGGAAGAGACAAAGAACTCACCAGTAAGTTCTAATTACTAATAGGTTCTTACAATCAAAAGACCATTTAAGGAATCCTCTCATATGGAAATATGAAATTCAAAACTGGTTGTGTCTAGCTATTCTTATCCTCAAATCCATGTATGTACTTTAGGAAATCAATGACCTTCCTCAAAGGCACATAAAATTTAGTGCAAATATGCAGTCATGAATTTTTCTGGGAGAGTGTCTATAGATTTTATCATTCATATATAAGAATTTATAACCAAAAAAGAGATTAAGAACCTTTGTTAGCCCCCTTATTTTAGACAGGGCATATTTGAGCTCTGGTGGTATTAAGAAAATTAGCCAGGGCCACACAGCTAATAGGCAATAGAGTTTGAACTATAATCAAGGTCCTTCAAATCCCAGCCCAAACTACCCCCGCTACCACATATAGTTACAAGAAAAAGTTACTACATGAGAGAATAATATCATTTATATAAATGAATATGTATATTCAAAACATACATATCTTACATCTTACAATGTATTTTGCTCTATTTTATATTAGCATATGCAAATCTCTTATTGAGAAGGCTCTTAGGCATTGCTAATTGACTGCAGATATAGCTAAGAACGTAGCAACTGTTACAGAGTAGGAAACATCTCATGGACATATTATGTAATAGCCTTCTCTGTGCTTTGTCACTGATGCTTTGAACACTGTCAACTTCAAAGTAAAAGCCGTACTTCAAAAAAATCAAAGGAATTCATACCAAAAGAGTGTTTAAAAATAATGAGTTTTGTTTCACTGTGTATATGGTGCATAATGCTGAGAACTATGAGAATAGATGTCACATTGTTTTAAGTCAAGAGAGGGTGTATTTTCTACCAGGAAGGAGTGAATCACAGCCAGGTTGTATTTACAATCTCCTACCTTAACAACTGTTGCTCTACAAGAGCATAAATTTTGTATGTCAGTTTTATTCTCACACTGGTTTGAGTTTAAAATAATATATTAAGTTCTGTTGTAAACCTTATGCTTCTTTTACCCACTACGGATTCTGACTCCACTCTCTACTGTACTTCTGTTCAGAGGAAACTGACTTCCAACAGTCATGCATCTGCACGGCATGAGAAAATTACTAAATACTGTTATTCCAGTGCCAGGAAAGTCAATATAAGGCTCTTTCATTTTAAAATTTCTCTGCATTGAATCTGAAATCTGGACTTGTGTGATCATGCATGTAACAGACAGTTCCTCATAGTAAAGTTTTCTCCGTGGTCAGACAGATGCATGTTCAACATGCTGCTGACCACTCCTAGTTGAGAAAAAAGGGGCAGTAGAGAAGACTAAGCATCAAAGATGATGTGTTATTGTGAGAGAAGCAGCAAGGGAATGAGGACCTCAGGATTGAGCAAATAACCCTGACCAGGTTTAAATCATTCCCCTTTAAAAGATGGAATTGGACTATTCGCAAATAAATTGATCTAAAAATCTTCAGGTAAAGTGATTAATTTCCTAATGAATATGATTATGCCAATGTTCAATTAAAACACACACCAAAATGTTCTGAGCATATGTTGTTTGTATTACTTTCACTTATTCCAGATAAAAATGTGTCTTAATCTAGCACAGGAATCAAAATATCTGAGATGTTAGCAATTCATCTTTTTAAAGCATTTTTTCTGATAAAAGTTTCGGTGGCTGATTTGTGGAAGCATGTTACTTTTGATGCTTAGTTGAACAGGACTCTTCAAGACTTTTAATAATAATGTGGTGCTGACCTTGTTCTACTTCTCTTCATGAGATTTAAGAACAAGGTGAATGGAGAAATGAAAGAACAATGGAAGTGGCCCGCCCGCTCCCCTCCCTCCCCATCCCACCCCCACCAAAAAAAAAAAAGAACAAGGTGAGTTGCTTTTAAAGAATAAAAATAATAACTTTAACCCTCCTGGATACCCAACTCTCCACTCCTCTACCTAATGTTTTTTTATTTCAATGACAAGGCCCCAGACTCACTAGACAATTAATAAGTATTTGAAAACATATTTAGAAATTATCAATGTTTCTTCCTTTCCCATGTTTTCTCTTCCAAATAGAGCCATTAAGTTTTGGCAGATGAACTGGGTGAAACCCAGAGACTAATGTAAAGAAGAATTAAGCTATCACTCCGCCTTCATCTAAGATAGAAAAGTAAAGCACAGAACCAAAATATTTTCTTTCATTCATGGAATGAGTCAGGATTCTGAGGGTCCCAGACACAGCAGGGCACTGCTGGAGACAGGATATAGCTGACTGAAAACACCAAACATTTAAATCCTACACAATATCAGTCTCTACAGACACATGCTTCTTCTATGTGGGAAAGTCTCTTGTCCCTAAGAAAAATCACTGTAATTTCAAGCATTAAACTAGGAGAGCATCTGGTAATATAGGATGCAGAAGCTAGAAGAAAAGGAAGGCAATGAAGATGGAGTCTGTATAACAAAGTTCGAAACACCTTTAAATTTCAATGTAAATCAATGGAGCTCATCATCAACCTGTATAATATTACAAATGGATAGGTAGACAGTTTTAAAAGCTAGTACTTCTTCAGGGTAGAAGTGTGAATAAAATGTCTTATTACATGTATGCTTGGGACAGAGAGGTGGTTTATCAGAAGGAAATGGAATGGAAAGGCTACCGAGTAAAGTATGTATAGACAACAGCCTTTTTTTTAATTTCATTTTATTTATGGCTGTGGTAGGTCTTCATTGCTGGGTGGGCTTTTCTCCAGTTGCAGAGAGCAGGGGCTACTCTCCTGTTGTGGTGTGCAGTTTCTCCTTGTAGTGGCTTTTCTTAATGCAGAGCACGGGCTCTAGGGCACTTGGGCTTCAGTAGTTGTAGCACATGGGTTCAGCTGATGTGGTTCCTGGTGCAGCAGCTTAGTTGCTCCGTGGCATGCGGGATCTTCCCTGATCAGGGAATGAACCGTGTCTCTTTCACTGGCAGGTGGATTCTTTACCATTGAGCCACCAGGGAAGCCCAGCAACAGCCATTTAAAGAACTGGTTGAGTGCGGTAGTTAATTTTATTTGTCCACCTGTCCACATTGTGCCCAAACATTTGGTTGAACATTATTCTAGGTATGTCTGTGAAGGTGTTTCTAGACTAAGTTAGCACCTGAATTAGTATGCTGAGTAAAGAGGTTGCCCTCCCCAGGGTGGATGGGCCCCATCCTATCCTTTTAGGCCTAAATACCACAAAAATGAGCAAGGAAGAATTCACTCTCTTTTTGCTTCACTATCTTTCAGCTGAGACCTTAGTCTTCTCCTGTCCTCAGACTGGAAATTATACTATCAGCTCTTCTACTTCTCAGGCTTTTGGACTGGGACTGGAACAGTACCATTAGCTCCCCTGGGTCTGGTCTGCCCTCTTAGCTTCCATAATGGTGTGAACCATTAACCTCTAACAATAAATCTATATATACTCACTGTAGTTACATGAAAGTGAAAGTGTTAGTCACTCAGTCTTGTCTAACTCTTTGTGAGCCCATGGACTGTAGCTCACCAGGCTCTTCTGTCCATGGGATCTCTCAGCAAGAATACTGTAGTGGGTTACCATTTCCTTCTCCAAGGGATCTTCCCAAACCAGGAACAATTTTTTTTAAAACTTATTTGATTGCACCAGGTCTTAGTTTCAACATGTGGGATCTAGTTCCCTGACCAGGGATGGAACCTGGGATCCCTGCATTGGGAGTGCAGAGTCTTACCCCACTGGACCACCAGGGAAGTCCTCCAACTCAGGAACTTAACCCAGGTCTCCCCCATTGCAGGCAGATTCTTTATCATCTGAACCACCAGGGAAATCACCATTGTAGTTATATGTGCATATGTAAATATATGTATAATTACAGTATACATTAAAATATGTATTAATAGATATGTGTGTATGTATGTTTACAAATATATATATATATACACTTTCATATATATACATATACATACACATATATATGTATGCATATATGTGTATATATATATATGCTATTCGTTCTGCTTTTCTAGAGAATCTTAATACATGAAGAGACTAAACAAAGAGATAAAAAGGTGATCCAGGACAGAGAATATGAAATATGGGAATATGAAATATGGCAACCTGTTAGCATAAAAGCTATTACCCAAGAATAGGATCACAGGCACCTCAACAAACTGATGAGCAGGTGCACCTGAACTCACAGGAGCATAACCCTACTCAAACCAAAATCCATGTGGTCCAGACCAAGAGAGGTGTCTTTTAAATGCATCAGTAAAATGAGAATTCCAATCTTTATTTTCAGCTCTCAAAAACATTTAAAGAGAAGTTAGCTCACTGTACATTCAAAATAGTTTCTATTAAATGCCTAGTCCAGACCTTTCTTTAGTCTCTACTTCATATCCCTTCTAGACAAACTCAATATATCTTACCATCTGCTTACTAATCACCTCTCAACAGCATCTTCACCTATAAAATCTTCACCCAGTTTGTTCAACACTAGAAGTTATTTTTCTTAGGAGAACCTTCTGATTTTTATTTGTCCTTTTCGCCTCAAGACCAGTTGTGTATGGAGAAGGGAGAGGGGAGGTGCTATGAATCTCCTAAACCTTATGAATGTCTCCTAGTACTAGTTTTGACCAAGGTTGTAGTGGGGGCTGTAAAAAGACAGGGCCTATTCCTTTTGAGAAACCCTCATCAATCAGGGTCCATTTATCCCTAATGGATTATCATGTGCATTGCTGGTGGTAAATGAACTCATCTCCAATGCATCTGGAATGGTACCAACTAATTCTATCCTTAGGAGAATTGAGAAAATTGCCACTCAAATCATTTTCTGTATAACTTAATCCTCTTGCGGATAGGTTAAGAAAAACCACTTTAGAAAGTAGAGTAAGGCTAAAAGCAATAGCTTCTCTACAAAATTCATACCATCAGAAGTTATCATTAGCAGATTCTCACGATCCTGAGTGCCCAGCACAGTGCTCAACGTTCAATAAAGATTTGTTGAACTGAGGAATGAATGAGTCAGTACTGGTGGATCTATCCAGATAAAACCAAAGTCTCAAAAGTCAGGGTTCTGAAATAAAATAAAACAGCAGAAAGCACCTGAAAAGGATTCATTTGTACTTTGGGCCTTGAAATATGTTAGTGACACCTTGCTTCCATTAAACCATAGTTACACTGTCCTCCATCATTCCTTTCCCTGTAGAAAGGTTTAGCCTTGCACCCAGACAGTCTGAGCTGGAATACCATGCATCATATCAGACAAGGAACACTTCCCAGAGAACAGAACGGGAGAAAACCCCAAATCCAGTGGCTTACTTTTGGCACATATTTGCCTTATTTTTAACCTGGACCCCAACGCACTGCGGTGGGGGCAAGGTCTTATGGTAACTTCTAAACCACTCACTGTTTGCTGTTTAAACCCCAACCACCAACATCTTCTAGCAGGACTTCCTGTTGATTCATTTGTCAGATACTGTTTGATAAGCGCAAGCTGGGGAGTCAGGGTGGGCCTTGTTCTACTTCTCATCTCTGACAGATAGGGATCCATCTTCACATAGCAAACAGTACTGTGTAAAACAAGCTATAATCAAGCTGTCAAGAAGCTGCTTCAATCTTCATAAAACCTTCTATATGTTACAAAACCATATTTTTGAGTCAAGACAATTGATATTTCCTTCCTTCTCCCTTTACTACCCTCTTCTAACTAGACTGTGGATTCCCAAACCTTCAAAATCACATGGATGTGCAAAAGGTGGCACACCTGGGTTCTTGATCAGATTCAACCTCATTAATTACGGAAACAGAACATTAAGTACAAGGAAGGGCATAAACAATGGGGTCCTGGAAGGCAGCCAGTCACTCAGCCTCAAATAGGTACTTACCATAGCATCGCTCTCAGAGCTGGACACCGGGGGGGGGGGGGGACAAAAGGCCCAAGCTGCCCAGCAGGGTCCCTAGACAGCTGCTAGTCTATCAATTCAAGTAGAGCAATGTGTTCAGACTTTCTGCAAAGTTCCAGTTCTGTGCGGGGAAAAAAAATAAAATTGGTCTTTTCAAAAAGTAGAATAGACTACAGCAGCAAGTGAGTCCCAGCTGTTTAAAATTAGACTGCCATTTTCTGTGTATAATTCTTTTGTTTCTTTGGGTAGGTTTATTCCTAGATATTTGATTCTTTTGGTTGCAATGGTGAAGGGGATTGCCTCTTTGATTTCGTTTTCTGATTTTTCATTGTTTGTGTATAGGAATGCCAGTGACTTCTGTGTGTTGACTTTGTATCCTGCGACTTTGCTGAATTCATTGATTAGTTCTAGTAGCTTTGTAACCGTGTCTTTGGGATTTTCTATGTATAATATCATGTCGTCTGCAAAAAGAGAGAGCTTGACTTCTTCCTTTCCAATCTGGATTCCTTTGATTTCTTTCTCTTCTCTTATTGCTGTTGCTAGGACTTCCAGGACTATGTTGAATAGCAGTGGTGAAAGTGGGCACCCCTGTCTTGTTCCTGATCTTAGAGGGAATGCTTTCAGTTTTTCACCATTAACAATAATGTTCGCTGTAGGCTTCTCATAGATGGCTTTTATTATGTTGAGATAGGTTCCTTCTATGCCCATTTTCTGAAGAGTTTTGATCATAAATGGATGTTGTACTTTGTCAAAGGCTTTTTCTGCATCTATTGAAAAGATCATGTGATTTTTGTCTTTCAACTTGTTGATATGGTGTATCATGTTGATTGATTTGTGGATGTTGAAGAAGCCTTGCATGCCTGGGATGAACCCAACTTGATCATGATGTATGAGTTTTTTGACATGTCGTTGAATTCTGTTTGCTAGGATTTTGTTGAGGATCTTGGCATCTAAGTTCATCAGTGAAATTGGCCTATAGTTTTCCTTTTTTGTGTTGTCTTTGCCTGGTTTGGGTATCAGGGTGATGAGAGACATTAAAGAAGACTTAAACAGATGGAGAGATATTCCATGTTCCTGGATTGGAAGAATCAATATTGTTAAAATGACCATACTTCCAAATATCATCTACAGATTCAATGCAATACCTATTCAACTACCACTGACATTTTCCACAGAACTAGACCAAATAATAACACAGTTCATATGGAAACACAGAAGACCTCGAATAGCCAAAGCAATCCTGAGGAAGAAAAATGGAGTTGGAGGGATCAGCCTCCCTAACTTCAGACTCTACTACAAAGCAACAGTTATCAAGACAGTATTTTTTAGGTTTATTCCTAGATATTTGATTCTTTTGGTTGCAATGGTGAAGGGGATTGCCTCTTTGATTTCGTTTTCTGATTTTTCATTGTTTGTGTATAGGAATGCCAGTGACTTCTGTGTGTTGACTTTGTATCCTGCGACTTTGCTGAATTCATTGATTAGTTCTAGTAGCTTTGTAACCGTGTCTTTGGGATTTTCTATGTATAATATCATGTCGTCTGCAAAAAGAGAGAGCTTGACTTCTTCCTTTCCAATCTGGATTCCTTTGATTTCTTTCTCTTCTCTTATTGCTGTTGCTAGGACTTCCAGGACTATGTTGAATAGCAGTGGTGAAAGTGGGCACCCCTGTCTTGTTCCTGATCTTAGAGGGAATGCTTTCAGTTTTTCACCATTAACAATAATGTTCGCTGTAGGCTTCTCATAGATGGCTTTTATTATGTTGAGATAGGTTCCTTCTATGCCCATTTTCTGAAGAGTTTTGATCATAAATGGATGTTGTACTTTGTCAAAGGCTTTTTCTGCATCTATTGAAAAGATCATGTGATTTTTGTCTTTCAACTTGTTGATATGGTGTATCATGTTGATTGATTTGTGGATGTTGAAGAAGCCTTGCATGCCTGGGATGAACCCAACTTGATCATGATGTATGAGTTTTTTGACATGTCGTTGAATTCTGTTTGCTAGGATTTTGTTGAGGATCTTGGCATCTAAGTTCATCAGTGAAATTGGCCTATAGTTTTCCTTTTTTGTGTTGTCTTTGCCTGGTTTGGGTATCAGGGTGATGAGAGACATTAAAGAAGACTTAAACAGATGGAGAGATATTCCATGTTCCTGGATTGGAAGAATCAATATTGTTAAAATGACCATACTTCCAAATATCATCTACAGATTCAATGCAATACCTATTCAACTACCACTGACATTTTCCACAGAACTAGACCAAATAATAACACAGTTCATATGGAAACACAGAAGACCTCAAATAGCCAAAGCAATCCTGAGGAAGAAAAATGGAGTTGGAGGGATCAGCCTCCCTAACTTCAGACTCTACTACAAAGCAACAGTTATCAAGACAGTATGGTACTGGCACAAAAACAGAACTATAGATCAATGGAACAAGATTGAGAACCCAGAGATCAACCCACGCACCTATGGGTACCTTATTTTTGATAAAGGAGGAGAAACTATAAAATGGGACAAAGACAGCCTCTTCAACAAGTGGTGCTGGGAGAATTGGACAGCTACATGCAAAAAAATGAAATTGGAACACTCCCTGACACCATACACTAAGATCAACTCAAAATGGATTAAAGACCTCCATGTAAGACCAGAAACCATCAAACTCTAAGAGGAGAATATAGGCAAAACCCTCAAGGACATCAATCAAAGCAGGATCTTCTCTGACCCACCAACTAAAATAGCAGAACTGAAAAGAAAAATGAACATATGGGACCTTATGAAACTTAAAAGCTTTTGTACAGCAAAAGAAATTACAAAAAAGTTCAACAGACACCCCACAGAGTGGGAGAAAATCATAGCAAATGAAACAACAGACAAAGAATTAATCTCCAAAATCTACAAGCAACTCAGACAACTCAGCACAGGGAAAATGAGCAGCCCAATCAAAAAATGGGAAAAAGATCTAAAGAGACGCCTCTCCAAAGAGGACATACAAATGGCCCAAAAATACATGAAACGATGCTCAACCTCGCTTATTATCAGAGAAATGCAAATTAAAACCACAATGAGATACCACCTCACACCTGTCAGAATGGCCATCATCAACAAATCAACAGACAACAAATGCTGGAGAGGGTGTGGAGAAAAGGGAACCCTCTTGCATTGCTGGTGGGAATGTAAATTAATACAACCTTTATGGAAGACAATATGGAGATTCCTTAAAAAACTAAAAATAGAAGCACCCTATGACCCAGCAATCCCACTATTAGGCCTATATCCTGATGAAATCAAAAATGAAAGAGGCACCTGTACCCCAATGTTCATTGCAGCTCTCTATACAATAGCCAGAACATGGAAGCAACCTAGATGTCCATCGACAAATGAATGGATACAGAAGCTCTGGTACATATATACAATGGAATACTACTCAGCTGTTAAAAGAAATGCAGAAGACTCAGTCCTAATGAGGTGGCTGGCTCTAGAACCTATCATAAAAAGTGAAGTAAGTCAAAAAGAGAAAGACAAGTACAGTATACTAACTCATATATATGGAATCTAGTAAGATGGTCATGATAACACACGCAGTGAACTCATGAAAAAACAGAGAATAAACATAAAGACATTGTGGAGACCGAACAGTGGGAGGGAGTAACATGGAAACCTATACTGTCATGTGTAGAAAAGATAGCTATTGTCATTGTGCTAGGGGAATAGGAGTACCTACAACCACTTGGAGCGATGGTCTGGAGGGATGGGAGGGGGGGAACTGGGTGGGGGGAGGGTCAAGGGATATGCATATGAATGATCTGGGAACATATATGTACAAAAATAAATAAATTAATTAATTAAAAAAAAAATTAGACTGCCAGAGGGGATTCCATATAAAAATATTCCCTATTCCCTAATTTATTTTCACTGAATTAGGACTTGAACGATTCATTCACTGAAGCCTCTGGCCTCTCCATATAGAAGCCTGACACAGCTAAAAAGAATTGCTCATAAGCATGTTGGCTGTAAGCATGCTATCTCCACTACATAAAATGCTCACATTACTCATTTTTAAAAAATGGGGTACTGTTGCTTTACAAAAAAATGGGGTACTGTTAGTTTCTACTATGCAACAATGTAAATCAGCCATATATATATACATATACCTCTCTCTCTCTTGAACCTCCTTCCCCTCATCCCACCCATCCAGGTCACCAAGGAGCACTGAGCTTAGGTCCCTGTGCTCCATAGCAGCTTCCCACAATTTTACACACGGTAGCGTATATATGTTAACCCTAATCTCCCAATTCACCCCACCCTCCCCTATTTCCTTTGTGTTCACATGTCTGTTCTCTACATCCATGTCTCTATTCCCTCCTTAGAAATAGGTTCATCTGTACCATTTTTCTAGATTCCACATATATATGTATTAATATATGATATTCGTTTTTCTCTTTCTAACTTCACTCTGTATGACAGACTCTAGGTCCATCCACATCTCTACAGATACTTTTTTCAAAAACCAAAATGCTTGAATCACCACCCAGAAGATAACTAAACACACTACCTGACTCACGGGAAAGTGAAAGAATGAAAGAATTCTATATCTGCCGCAGGAAACCTGGGTGATAATCTCAGTTTCACCGCCTGTCAACCACACGAACCTGAGCCACTGCCTTTAACTAGTTGTCCAACTGTAAAATGAAGATGATGTGTATGTTGGTGGAACACCATGGTTGTCCATCCTAGCTCTCAGATAATTCCATGACTTTCCTGATATGGATTATATTTTTAATGTGCTGTGCTAAATCACTTCAGTCATGTCTGACTCTTTGTGACTCCGTGGACTGTAATCCACCAAGCTCCTCTGTCCATGGAATTTTTCCAGGCAAGAATAATGAAGTGGGTTGCCATGCCCTCCAAGGGTATCTTCCACACCCAAGGATCGAAATCACATCTATTATGTCTCTAGCATTGGCATACAGGTTCTTTACGACTAGCACCACCTAGGAAGTCCTATATTTTAAATATCTATCTTTAAATCACAGATGGGCAAGTAGTAATGTGGCCCTGTAAATTGGTGGGATTTTCTCCAGAATGTGCCTTTTACTTCTTCCAAGGCCTTCATCACACCTCCTTAACATGATACAGATTCCAACGTGACCAGATAGATCCTTTCTGGTTTCTCTTTCCTTGTCTTAAAAGTCTCCTCTCATGGCAATACTGGTACCTTCAAATGGCAAAACCCAAAGCTCTTTATCATTCTATGACATAGTAGTTCAGCTTAGGATAATTCAGGTGAACTCAGAGGATAATTAAAGCACATTGAGTATTTCTGCAAGTTCTAATTAAGTGTCAGATATTATACAAAATTATGCAAAGCATTTATTAAATACTTATAGTTAGTTCCTAAAATCTGTATAAAAATTTTATAATTCATGTGGTCCATCCTAAGTAGAGTGACTAAGACATATTTCTTCAAACAATTCCATGTCAAATGACTTGGGACTGTAACTTAACCGGGATGAATCTGGAACTCACAAATATCATTCTTTTGTCCGTGTGGACTCTAGCATCCACATCTCTACAGATACTTTTTTCAAAAACCAAAATGCTTGAATCACCACCCAGAAGATAACTAAACACACTACCTGACTCACGGGAAAGTGAAAGAATGAAAGAATTCTATATCTGCCGCAGGAAACCTGGGTGATAATCTCAGTTTCACCGCTTGTCAACCACACGAACCTGAGCCACTGCCTTTAACTAGTTGTCCAACTGTAAAATGAAGATGATGTGTATGTTGGTGGAACACCATGGTTGTCCATCCTAGCTCTCAGATAATTCCATGACTTTCCTGATATGGATTATATTTTTAATGTGCTGTGCTAAATCACTTCAGTCATGTCTGACTCTTTGTGACTCCGTGGACTGTAATCCACCAAGCTCCTCTGTCCATGGAATTTTTCCAGGCAAGAATAATGAAGTGGGTTGCCATGCCCTCCAAGGGTATCTTCCACACCCAAGGATCGAAATCACATCTATTATGTCTCTAGCATTGGCATACAGGTTCTTTACGACTAGCACCACCTAGGAAGTCCTATATTTTAAATATCTATCTTTAAATCACAGATGGGCAAGTAGTAATGTGGCCCTGTAAATTGGTGGGATTTTCTCCAGAATGTGCCTTTTACTTCTTCCAAGGCCTTCATCACACCTCCTTAACATGATACAGATTCCAACGTGACCAGATAGATCCTTTCTGGTTTCTCTTTCCTTGTCTTAAAAGTCTCCTCTCATGGCAATACTGGTACCTTCAAATGGCAAAACCCAAAGCTCTTTATCATTCTATGACATAGTAGTTCAGCTTAGGATAATTCAGGTGAACTCAGAGGATAATTAAAGCACATTGAGTATTTCTGCAAGTTCTAATTAAGTGTCAGATATTATACAAAATTATGCAAAGCATTTATTAAATACTTATAGTTAGTTCCTAAAATCTGTATAAAAATTTTATAATTCATGTGGTCCATCCTAAGTAGAGTGACTAAGACATATTTCTTCAAACAATTCCATGTCAAATGACTTGGGACTGTACAACTTTGAAACCCGGGATGAATCTGGAACTCACAAATATCATTCTTTTGTCCGTGTGGATCCTTTTTTAAAGAAAGGCCTTCCATCATCTAAGGCTGTGCTTCTTAAGCAGGAACAAAACAGGTACACATTGAGCAAAAAATGGGGGTGTTTCAAGTCAAATAGCAAGGTGGATACATCTTCCTAAAACATTTAAGATTTCTAAGTTTATATGATTTTTAAAAATAAAGAAAGAAGGGCTTCCCTAGTGGTTCAGTGGGTAAAGAGTCTGCCTTGCAGTGCAAGGGGCACCAATTCGATACCTGGCCTGGGAAGATCCCACGTGCCATGAAGCGGCTGGACCAGTGTGTCCAATTACAAGTCCACGCTCTGGAGCGAGTGTCCAGAGCGCATGTGCCCAGAGCCGGTGCTCAGAAAGGAGAGAGGCCACTGCAATGTGAGGCCCACACAGGCCAAAGAATAAAGATGCATAAAAATAAATAAATAAAAAAGAAAACAATAAAAGAGGTCAAAATTTAAAATAATAAAAATAGCAAGAAACACAGAATAACTTTTCAAATTTCTTATTTGCCACTTGAGAATATGCTCCCAACACCCAATTTCCTACAGATTGGAGATATTCATCTTACTCTTCTTCCATTTATGAATACATCAATGGACACTTCAGATGAACCATCCTAAGAAGATATGGAAGTGTCTCTTCTTTGAAATACAAAAGGACCTATGTAATAGAAAATATACATCTCCATTTTCTTCAACTACATAGACAGCTTAAATTCAAGCTTACGCCTGAGTATGTATTTTTTAAATCCTCAGAGATTTCTTTGCCATCAACCTTTTTTGGTGTCTACTCACTTGTGCTGTTTGGTATCCTTTGATTCCCTCCTGAATGAACCATCTCAGAGTCTCATATTTAAGGGCATTCTGATCTTAGACAAAGGCTAAAAGTTTCTTATCCAATATTTTCTATCTTTCCCAAATAAATCATCTTTATTTTGTCAAAAATGCTACCCAAGTTTTGCTCCACATGATCAGCAACCTGAATTAACCCTATGTATAACATATAGTGGTCCATCCTAAGTAGAGTGACTAAGACATATTTCTTCAAACAATTCCATGTCAAATGACTTGGGACTGTACAACTTTGAAACCCGGGATGAATCTGGAACTCACAAATATCATTCTTTTGTCCGTGTGGATCCTTTTTTAAAGAAAGGCCTTCCATCATCTAAGGCTGTGCTTCTTAAGCAGGAACAAAACAGGTACACATTGAGCAAAAAATGGGGGTGTTTCAAGTCAAATAGCAAGGTGGATACATCTTCCTAAAACATTTAAGATTTCTAAGTTTATATGATTTTTAAAAATAAAGAAAGAAGGGCTTCCCTAGTGGTTCAGTGGGTAAAGAGTCTGCCTTGCAGTGCAAGGGGCACCAATTCGATACCTGGCCTGGGAAGATCCCACGTGCCATGAAGCGGCTGGACCAGTGTGTCCAATTACAAGTCCACGCTCTGGAGCGAGTGTCCAGAGCGCATGTGCCCAGAGCCGGTGCTCAGAAAGGAGAGAGGCCACTGCAATGTGAGGCCCACACAGGCCAAAGAATAAAGATGGATGAAAATAAATAAATAAAAAAGAAAACAATAAAAGAGGTCAAAATTTAAAATAATAAAAATAGCAAGAAACACAGAATAACTTTTCAAATTTCTTATTTGCCACTTGAGAATATGCTCCCAACACCCAATTTCCTACAGATTGGAGATATTCATCTTACTCTTCTTCCATTTATGAATACATCAATGGACACTTCAGATGAACCATCCTAAGAAGATATGGAAGTGTCTCTTCTTTGAAATACAAAAGGACCTATGTAATAGAAAATATACATCTCCATTTTCTTCAACTACATAGACAGCTTAAATTCAAGCTTACGCCTGAGTATGTATTTTTAAGTCCTCAGAGATTTCTTTGCCATCAACCTTTTTTGGTGTCTACTCACTTGTGCTGTTTGGTATCCTTTGATTCCCTCCTGAATGAACCATCTCAGAGTCTCATATTTAAGGGCATTCTGATCTTAGACAAAGGCTAAAAGTTTCTTATCCAATATTTTCTATCTTTCCCAAATAAATCATCTTTATTTTGTCAAAAATGCTACCCAAGTTTTGCTCCACATGATCAGCAACCTGAATTAACCCTATGTATAACATATATGTTTTTACTTCAGGTTTAATTTTGTGAAAATGGATTAGGCAGAAATTTCAAATCTTTCTCTAGCTGTAACAATTAAAAATAAAATGATATATCTCTTGCTCACACATACACACACACATACACAAACACTTTCACACACGAGATAATTCTTAGAACAAATAAAAATAATCCTGAGGTAGAGACAGTTTCTGAACATACTAGAATAAGAAGATAAACATCACAGTAGGAATTTGGCTCCTACCTCACTGGCTAAAAGTGAAAAGTGGAAGTGTTAGTCACTCAGTCGTGTCTGACTCTTTGTGATCTCATGGACTGTAGCCCACCAGGCTCCTCTATCCATGGGATTCTACAGGCAAGAATACTAGAATGAGGGCTTCCCTGGTGGTCCAGTGGGTAAGGACACCGCCTTGCAGTGCAAGGGGCGCCGGTTCCATCCCTGACCTGGGAAGATCCCACGTGCCGCGGAGTGGCTGGACGGAGATGTCCAATTACCGAGCCAGAGCTCTGGAGTGCATGCGCCCAGAGCCGGTGCTCTGCGACAACAGAGGCCCCCTCGATGGGAGGCCCACATGGGCCGAAGAACAAAGATTGATGAAAATAGATAAACGAAAGACCAATAGAAGTGGCCCACCCGCCCGCCCACTCCCTCCCCAGCCCCCAACCCCCAAAATAAATAAATAAATAATAATAATTTAAAAAGAGTCTCTTTAAAAAAAAAAAGAATACTAGAATGAGTCGTCATTTCCTTCTCCAGAGGAATCTTCTCAACTCAGTGGTTGAACCTGGATCTCCTACATTGCAGGCAGATTCTTTACCATCTGAGCCACCAAGGAACCCCTAACTCACTGGCTATGTTTCATTATAAAAGAACTACATTTCTCTAAAAAATGTTTTGTTCACAGAATGCTGGAAACGTTCTGGTTTCCTTTCCACTCATCTGTCTTTCATATCAATAAAGCTTGGGTCACAGACTTTACATGGCCTGTTTTCTGGAAAAGAACTCTGGCACATGAAGCATGGAGAGGAAAGAGGAGATCAGAGAACAGAGCCAGCTTCACTGTGACTCAGAGACTGAAGAAAGAACTGTGGGAAAAAGAGCTGGCCCCCCAGGGCTTTCCAATGCAACCACTCGTCCAAGCCTCTCATTTATACCGTAGGAAGGAGGAGGCTGAGCCCTGCGGTCACCAGAGAAGATCAATCAGGATCCCTTTTGGCAGGGACAGCCACATGCCACCCACCCATCCCCCACCCGTCGCTTGCCAAAGACAAGGAATAGATTTCAAAGGGTTAGATATGGCAAGTTACCAACCAATCAATTCACGTGTTGCTTTTTACAGGAAAAATAGCTTGCTTTTTTATTTAAAAAAATACCACATTTATCATACAAAACTCTACCCATACATAAAAATACATGGAAGAAAGAATGAGAAAAAGCACCTAAAATAAGCATAAAATTTCTTAAAAAGCTACTATGTGCCCAGCATTTTGTACCATCCTGCTAGAGGTAGTGAAGACACATAAGATGCTCTCAAGGGGGGTTACAATCTGGTGAAACCCTGGTGTTTGAGGCAGTCTCTAACAGGATGCCAAAGGAAACCACTTGATTTCCATACTTGAGCCCTCAGGGTATTTGTACAGTCAATAGAGAGTTGGCAGAATACCAAGGCAGAGAGGGCCCTCGGGGCAGCTCCTCTTACTCCTCTCAAGGAGATCAAAGACTGTAAAGATCACAATGGGGAGCGAGGGCACACTAGGCCCTCTCCCGTCTACCTATTTTATTTTAATGACACTGAGAAACACTGAGGAAGTACTGACACTGAGTTCAGATAATGACTCTGCCATGTGCAGCAGGTGATTTCAGACGAATCTGTGAAAGTATCTGACTACTTAAAACAAACCTAACAATGGCCACAGCACAGGATTGTTGTAACATATACTAACTCATTTAATCCTCACAACTCTATGAGGTGCAAGTTTATCATGACACATTGGGGTCAAAAACAGAGCCAAAAAGTTTTGTTCACAGAATGCTGGAAACGTTCTGGTTTCCTTTCCACTCATCTGTCTTTCATATCAATAAAGCTTGGGTCACAGACTTTACATGGCCTGTTTTCTGGAAAAGAACTCTGGCACATGAAGCATGGAGAGGAAAGAGGAGATCAGAGAACAGAGCCAGCTTCACTGTGACTCAGAGACTGAAGAAAGAACTGTGGGAAAAAGAGCTGGCCCCCCAGGGCTTTCCAATGCAACCACTCGTCCAAGCCTCTCATTTATACCGTAGGAAGGAGGAGGCTGAGCCCTGCGGTCACCAGAGAAGATCAATCAGGATCCCTTTTGGCAGGGACAGCCACATGCCACCCACCCATCCCCCACCCGTCGCTTGCCAAAGACAAGGAATAGATTTCAAAGGGTTAGATATGGCAAGTTACCAACCAATCAATTCACGTGTTGCTTTTTACAGGAAAAATAGCTTGCTTTTTTATTTAAAAAAATACCACATTTATCATACAAAACTCTACCCATACATAAAAATACATGGAAGAAAGAATGAGAAAAGCACCTAAAATAAGCATAAAATTTCTTAAAAAGCTACTATGTGCCCAGCATTTTGTACCATCCTGCTAGAGGTAGTGAAGACACATAAGATGCTCTCAAGGGGGGTTACAATCTGGTGAAACCCTGGTGTTTGAGGCAGTCTCTAACAGGATGCCAAAGGAAACCACTTGATTTCCATACTTGAGCCCTCAGGGTATTTGTACAGTCAATAGAGAGTTGGCAGAATACCAAGGCAGAGAGGGCCCTCGGGGCAGCTCCTCTTACTCCTCTCAAGGAGATCAAAGACTGTAAAGATCACAATGGGGAGCGAGGGCACACTAGGCCCTCTCCCGTCTACCTATTTTATTTTAATGACACTGAGAAACACTGAGGAAGTACTGACACTGAGTTCAGATAATGACTCTGCCATGTGCAGCAGGTGATTTCAGACGAATCTGTGAAAGTATCTGACTACTTAAAACAAACCTAACAATGGCCACAGCACAGGATTGTTGTAACATATACTAACTCATTTAATCCTCACAACTCTATGAGGTGCAAGTTTATTATCATCATTATTTGTATGAGGAAACCAAGACAAAGAAAAACCTGCATAACAGGCCCAAGGCTACATACATGTTAAGTGGTGGGCCCAGGATTTGAACCAAGGCAGCCAAGCTACAGAGAACATGCTCTGTACTCTAACAGTAGTTAGTCACTACTGCTTCTGCCTTTTACTGAATTTAGTAAAAAATCTAATCACTGCATTTGAATCAGAGTATGATTTAGACAGAAGGAATGAATTTTTAGAGCCTGGTAACATGGCGTCAAAGAATAGGCTTAATAAAATTTTAAACGGTGTAATAACAACAATGGGCTTCCCAGGTGGCTCTAGTGCCTGCCAATGCAAGAGACATAAGAGACGGGTTTGATACCTCGGTTGGGAAGATCCCCTGGAGGAGGGCATAGCAACTCACTCCAGTATTCTTGCCTGGAGAATTCCATGGACAGAGGTGCCCCATGGGTGGGCTATAGTCTGTAGCGTCACAAAGAGTCAGACATGACTGAAGTGACTTAACACACACACAATAATAACAATAGCTAATTTCTTATCAGGTAAAAGGCATTATAACCAAGTAATGTGAAGGAAAGCACACGTGTGTGTGTGTAAATGCTCATTTAATCCTCAGAATAATTTGCCAGTGATGACTTATATTACTCTATAAATGTGGCAGTTGAGATCATGAGGGTTTAAGCAATTTTCTGAAGTCACAAAGCTAAAACATCAGAATGCTAAAGTGAGCACTGAGGTTTGGGTGATCAGATTCTCAACTTTTGGCAAGAATTTGTTGAGTCAAAATGGTATCAGGTACTGTGAAAATGAGAATAAATACAGCAAAGAGATGAAAAATCATAAATCATCTCCCCTACAGTGTGCAAGAATGAGTGATAGTGACATGAGATAGAGTGTGCAAGAATGAGTGATAGTGACATGAGATAGAGTGGGTACTGTTCCCAAGTCAGCCATTAATGAACCACATGATCATGAGCAAATCACTCCATGCCTATGCTTTGGGTTTCCCATTGATCAAATGAGCAGGGTGTAACAGGTGTCCTTAGGTGTTCTTAATCCCTTGGTGTTCATAAACCACTCTCATAAATTCAAAGAACTCTTCCTTCAGAAAAATGCATATATGAATGTAAGCCACCTATCTCTGCATTCAATTCAGTAGTGACATCATGTATTATGTATTAGTTGCTAGGCTTTCCCATTGAAATGTAATATCCATGAGGCAAGGGACATAAGTCATTTTCACATATATATCCCCAGTTACCATAACAGTACTGGGCACATTATAAGCTCTCCCAAGCTATCAACTGAATGAATAGATTATGGTTACTGATCTTCTTGAGGTCAACCCATATTAAGCCTGGGTTAAGAAAATGTGGATTAAATTACATCCAAGGTTCTCTTTCATTCTGAAAGACCTAAGGTTGAATCACATGAAACTGCCAATACTTTGCTGCTTCTGATCCAAAAATGGCACTTTCATGTGCTTCAAGATAATACATTAATTTACAATTTCCCTGACGTGCCTGATTGTGATGCTGTACATGCGCCTCTGATACCTGGTGCTAATCTTCTAGTACTAATCATGTTTGTCTGCAACAGCTGTTACTCACCTTGCATTGACCACAAAACCCAGGCAAGTAGATAAATTGATTTTTATTTGTCTGCAACAGCCCGTTTGAAGTGACTTAACACACACACAATAATAACAATAGCTAATTTCTTATCAGGTAAAAGGCATTATAACCAAGTAATGTGAAGGAAAGCACACGTGTGTGTGTAAATGCTCATTTAATCCTCAGAATAATTTGCCAGTGATGACTTATATTACTCTATAAATGTGGCAGTTGAGATCATGAGGGTTTAAGCAATTTTCTGAAGTCACAAAGCTAAAACATCAGAATGCTAAAGTGAGCACTGAGGTTTGGGTGATCAGATTCTCAACTTTTGGCAAGAATTTGTTGAGTCAAAATGGTATCAGGTACTGTGAAAATGAGAATAAATACAGCAAAGAGATGAAAAATCATAAATCATCTCCCCTACAGTGTGCAAGAATGAGTGATAGTGACATGAGATAGAGTGTGCAAGAATGAGTGATAGTGACATGAGATAGAGTGGGTACTGTTCCCAAGTCAGCCATTAATGAACCACATGATCATGAGCAAATCACTCCATGCCTATGCTTTGGGTTTCCCATTGATCAAATGAGCAGGGTGTAACAGGTGTCCTTAGGTGTTCTTAATCCCTTGGTGTTCATAAACCACTCTCATAAATTCAAAGAACTCTTCCTTCAGAAAAATGCATATATGAATGTAAGCCACCTATCTCTGCATTCAATTCAGTAGTGACATCATGTATTATGTATTAGTTGCTAGGCTTTCCCATTGAAATGTAATATCCATGAGGCAAGGGACATAAGTCATTTTCACATATATATCCCCAGTTACCATAACAGTACTGGGCACATTATAAGCTCTCCCCAAGCTATCAACTGAATGAATAGATTATGGTTACTGATCTTCTTGAGGTCAACCCATATTAAGCCTGGGTTAAGAAAATGTGGATTAAATTACATCCAAGGTTCTCTTTCATTCTGAAAGACCTAAGGTTGAATCACATGAAACTGCCAATACTTTGCTGCTTCTGATCCAAAAATGGCACTTTCATGTGCTTCAAGATAATACATTAATTTACAATTTCCCTGACGTGCCTGATTGTGATGCTGTACATGCGCCCTCTGATACCTGGTGCTAATCTTCTAGTACTAATCATGTTTGTCTGCAACAGCTGTTACTCACCTTGCATTGACCACAAAACCCAGGCAAGTAGATAAATGTGTAGTATTTCCTGCTTCCTATAAATTGTCAATGAATGCAAACAGAGCACATTTCTGTTTAAAGTACAATTCAGTTGTAGTTTCTCCTTAAATGACATAATTTGAAATTTATCAATACTTATAGAATTCCAAATGCATCCTTAATGAGGTAGCAACTAAGTAGGTTAAGACTGGATTTAATAAAAACAAGGCAGACTTCTGAAATAATTGGTAAAACAAGAAAATTGTGCTCAACCAGAAGCTAAGCTTTTTAAAAATGCCTGCCAACTATAACCTTCAGGATGGTTAAAATGTAATATAGCTATTCAATTGTGTGACTTCTGTACTGGATCATAAGATACTGTGTTTTGCATTTATTCAACATTCCAGGCATATTATAACATCCAGCATGCACTGTGAAATTTTAAAGGTCTCTAGTGATATTTACTTACAGAAGGCTTTTGACATACAAATGTAAAAAGAAAGATTACTGAAAAAAATAGAACATACTTTGGAGTTATTACAGCTTATCGTGACAACGTTTCTGAAATATTCTACAGAATGAGCAGATTAAGTTGCTTAATTAAGTCGTACCAACTATTTATCCATGGCAATTTATTTTGATTTGTGAGAAAAACAAAATGACAACATATGCTAGTTCTGTGTGTGCTAAGTCCACTCATGCCTCTTCTTGACCATAAAGATTTAATGAGCAGTGTTTCAATGAGACCTCAACCAGCCTGCAGCTAAACTGCCTTTTTTCTTCTTTAAGAATGTTTCCAGGGCTTCCTCTGGTGGTCCAGCGGGTAAGGACACCACCTTGCAGTGCAAGAGGCGCCGGTTCGATTCCTGGCCTAGGAAAATCCCATGTGCTGTGGAGCGGCTGGACCGATTTGTCCAATTACCAAGCTGGAGCTCTGGCGCGGGTGCGCCGGCGCTCTGCGACAACAGAGGCCACCGCGATGGGAGGCCCACAGGAGCCAAAGAACAAAGACGGATGAAAATAGAGAAATGAAAGACCAACAGAAGTGGCCCGCCCATCCCCCTCCCTCCCCAGCCCACCCACCAAAAAGATAAATAAATAAAATTTAAAAAAAGAGAATGATTCCACTCAGATGGGTTGAGATCAGGTCAGGTAAAATTAAGATTAAAAGAATAAACTACAGAAATTTCCTGCCAAAAGGGCGAAAGCTAAGAGAAGTCAAGGGCGTGGCAATGCCTGCAGAGTATCTGGGGAAAAGAAGTGTGATGAGGATATTATGATGTTTAGCATATATTCCCCTAAAAGAATTCCTACTACCTGTTCTATTCATTAGGAAATCTAAAATGGAGGGGGGGAGGGTAAGTAAAAGGGTTTTTTTGTTTTACTTTATTGGCTGCATTTTAAAAATATTCGACTTGCCCATTGCTGGCTGGAGGTCTACCCCCAAAATGATAGAACTGGATAAAAGAAATGAATATATGAATCTTAATGTAATCCAAATTCCAGAATGTGTGTGTGTGTGTGTGTGTGTACCGGAGGGGGTACTAAACTAAAAGCAACAAACACCATAGGCACAAAATTAAAAATTATATATATATATATATTTATTTATTCTTCAATTGAAATAGTAAGTAGCAAATTTATCACTATTATGAAAAGGTATTCAATTAAAAAGGAAACAGAAAAACCAAGATTAAATTATCTAAACCAAAATTACCAAGCTTTGTATTCTCTCCTATCATTCAGTCACAGGGAAGCTAGCCCAAAGCTGTTTTCTAGAAAATGGGTTGTCAACTACAAATTGGCGTTTACCAGTTACATTGCCAAAGACTGAACAAGGGTATTTGCCATCTGCCCTGTGGAGACTGACCTCTGTGCTGGGACAGCTGCTGACCTTCAACATCGCCTGAGGTTTTTCGGGGTGGAGTAGGCACTCTGTGCTCCATGGAATCTGGTGGGGCAGGTCTTTAGATAGGTGGGTGCTTTTAGGAACAGATTTTATCATCTCAGTCCTCGCATCTCCTCATATTTAGAAAAGCACTAAATCACTTCATGGTGACATCAGATCCTCATGACTAACTGAAAGCCCTTTGCACAATAACGATATCAAACTCCCCTCTCACCAAAATCCTTAAATATTGATCTTCCTCCCACTGCCCCTTTGGGGCAGTCTCAAAGCTATCTGGGCTGCTGCCTCGTGGGCTGCAGTCATAATTATGCCCCAACTAAACTTAACTCTCAAGTTCATCATTTTTAGTCGACACTTCTTTCTGAAAGCAATATTATCATCTAATAGATTTATGCACTCATGTTCTGGAACTTGTAGAGGGAATGTTCAAGGTGGGGGAAGATGTAAAGCAGATCTACTTATACAGTATACTTGCAAAAAATATGGTGAAGAAAAACTCGAAACTATTGGATACAACAAAGTTTGAGAATTTTTTGTTAATTTTAATTTATTAATTCTATATTTACCCCTTTTGTTACTAATAAGGTAGCTACCTAAACCCAATAAGGGTAAATGTAAACATTATGTTCAGAGTTTAAAACTATACTTCCCCCAAGGAAATATTTTTCCTAGTAGGAAGTAGAGTTCAGGTTGTAAAATTATTAACCCACTTTTATGGGTATGTGTTACTAAGTGTTTTGAAAACCAGTGACCCAGAGCACCTTTCTCACCTCTACTGCTTCCTTTCTTTGAACTCCTTAAAGTCATTAAAAATCCTGGAAAAATAAAATGAAATTATTTTCTGTTGGAGCATATTGACATTAAAATATTTAACAGGAAAATGAATAAGAGGAGAAAGAAAACTGAGAGAAAAGGGTTTTTTAGTTTTCTCCTTCATGGAGAAGACCACCAGAACCATGCAAGTTCTGCTTTTGTGAGGTCTTGTGAGAAAGGAAAGTGTGAGAGAATCCAACACTTGCAAAATCAGAAGCCAGGGCCAATCTCCTTATGTCATGTCCCTCCTCATTATCTTATCTTTCAGTCTGAAAGGAAGCAGAAACAAGGCCCGGATTCCTGCCAAATCAGTAGCCAGAAAACCAGATGTAAAGGAGAAAAGACACAGTCACCCTGAAGGAAGAGTTTAGTTTGTTTTTTTTTTTTTTTAAAGATATTACATTGAGAGAAAGGTTACTGACCAGAGCATGCACTTACATTAAAAAATAAATAAATAAAATCTCAAAACTATCAAAGAAAGCAAGAGAGAGAAAAGAGGGTACTGAAACGTAAGAACAGTCATCATAAGCAAAAAAGTAAAATTAGGTATGTTTATCTCTCAAGTTGAAGAAATGTATAGTGAAATTATATAGGTCCTGAATAAATGGGAAAGAAAACACGGAAATAAAATAAAATAAAAAGCACAGTAAGCCTCTTTCTTCCTCACAGTCAGATGGGAATGCTATAAAAAATAAAACTGTAATGTCTTAAACAACACAACAGCAAAATAATCTTTCACTTGAAATTCCAAAACTCCATCAGAAAAGCCATCTTGGTGGTCTCCAATTATTTCAGGCTCAGCTTGCCCGAAGGACTCATGGGAAAAGGTTGTTTCTTACCCACTGATCCTGAAAGTCAAGATAAGCAATGCACCTTTGTATTTGTCCATTAAGTGGGCTGAAGAATCACTAAAGGAAGCTCTCTGATTTAGAATCTCTTAGGGAGCTTGTTAGGAATTCTGATTCCCATAATTATTTACCAGTGTTTTCTCTCTCATTACCTGAGAATGAGGCCAAGGGATCCATACTTTTTTTAACAACTCATGTCTGCAGTGATTCCAAAACACACAGCCCTTAAATCTCACCTTAAGAAGCACTGCATTAGAAACTGCTATTAAAAATCCCTCTGCTCAGGTGCTATGTAAACTGTGTTGGGGAACGCAACAGGTTGGTTAGCTCCCTTAAAAAACAGCACTAGAACAGATCTAGCTGCTCTTATATCTGGGTAAATGATAAAATTCAAAGTGTTTTCCAGCAACCTGTACAATCATGAGCAAGTCTTCTATTAAACCCAGAAATTTTGCTAACTTCATCAGACTACTGCCTTCTTAGATACAAAGGCATGCTTTGCTTTGTAAGCCATTTTCAGATCATTTCTTAAGATTGTATAAAAACAATTTAAGTATATATTAAAGTATATTTTAGAGGGGAAATATACGTGCTGCTTGTCCAAGTCACCAGATGGGGCTTTAAGTACAACTATTGACTTAATTTGAAAGGAAATTTTTACAAATAGTACCTTTAGAAGTTATTGCCAAATAATGAAGATCACAAAGAAAAAAATTGGACACACCTATATTTCTGATAATACTCACCTTTCTAAAGTTTATTACAGCTCTATGACTTGACTAGTCAAATTCCCCTGCAGCACAGAGGGCTGCCGACATGTATTTACATCTGCAAAACTCCTACATTTGCAAAACTCTTAGTACATCTTTGACTGCAAAGCAAATCCCAGGGAAGTTTCATCATCTTGCTTTAGTGATTAAAAGTAGTCTGAGGGCTTCCCTAGTGGTTCAGTGGGTAAAGAATCTGCCTTGCAGTGCAAGGAGCACCAGTGCGACCCCTGGACCCTGAAGATCCCATATGCGGATAAGCGGCTGGACCGGTGTGTCCAACTACGAGCCAGCGCTCTGGAGCACATGCATCCAGAGCCAGTGCTCTGCAAGTAGAGAGGCCACTGCGATAGGAGATCCACACAGGCCAAAGAATTAGGAAGGATGAAAATAAGGACCAATAAAAGAGGCCAAAATTAAAAAAAAAAAAAAAAAAGCAGCCTGGAATAGAACGTACTTTTCCAAAAAGGACCTCGGGAATTACTTTTGCTTCTCCAGCAGGGTTAGGGTGTATTAAACTAATCTCCCTTTTTAAGGATCAGAAATGATTCTACCATCACTCTTTTATGTTTTTCCCAATTTTTTTGTTTTGTTGAAATATAGTTTTAGGTACAATATTACATTAGTTTTAGATGTGTAACATAGCGATTTAATATTTAAACACATTAGGAAATGGTCATCCCCAACCTCCTTATTAAAGTATTCTGCTGTCTTTTACATCATTTTTTAGTACTCTGTGATCCATTGAGAACCCAATATATATTTTTTATAAAATAAAATATAAAGCATTAGCAGACCTAAAGTCTTTGTTTTTTATGACCACAGTGACCTTCTAAGCATTTCAGTCTTAGTCTAACAGAAGATGTGTTACATTTTCTTATGTTGCTGTTGAAGCCATTTTCAGATCATTTCTTAAGATTGTATAAAAACAATTTAAGTATATATTAAAGTATATTTTAGAGGAAATATACGTGCTTCTTGTCCAAGTCACCAGATGGGGCTTTAAGTACAACTATTGACTTAATTTGAAAGGAAATTTTTACAAATAGTACCTTTAGAAGTTATTGCCAAATAATGAAGATCACAAAGAAAAAAATTGGACACACCTATATTTCTGATAATACTCACCTTTCTAAAGTTTATTACAGCTCTATGACTTGACTAGTCAAATTCCCCTGCAGCACAGAGGGCTGCCGACATGTATTTACATCTGCAAAACTCCTACATTTGCAAAACTCTTAGTACATCTTTGACTGCAAAGCAAATCCCAGGGAAGTTTCATCATCTTGCTTTAGTGATTAAAAGTAGTCTGAGGGCTTCCCTAGTGGTTCAGTGGGTAAAGAATCTGCCTTGCAGTGCAAGGAGCACCAGTGCGACCCCTGGACCCTGAAGATCCCATATGCGGATAAGCGGCTGGACCGGTGTGTCCAACTACGAGCCAGCGCTCTGGAGCACATGCATCCAGAGCCAGTGCTCTGCAAGTAGAGAGGCCACTGCGATAGGAGATCCACACAGGCCAAAGAATTAGGAAGGATGAAAATAAGGACCAATAAAAGAGGCCAAAATTAAAAAAAAAAAAAAAAAAGCAGCCTGGAATAGAACGTACTTTTCCAAAAAGGACCTCGGGAATTACTTTTGCTTCTCCAGCAGGGTTAGGGTGTATTAAACTAATCTCCCTTTTTAAGGATCAGAAATGATTCTACCATCACTCTTTTATGTTTTTCCCAATTTTTTTGTTTTGTTGAAATATAGTTTTAGGTACAATATTACATTAGTTTTAGATGTGTAACATAGCGATTTAATATTTAAACACATTAGGAAATGGTCATCCCCAACCTCCTTATTAAAGTATTCTGCTGTCTTTTACATCATTTTTTAGTACTCTGTGATCCATTGAGAACCCAATATATATTTTTTATAAAATAAAATATAAAGCATTAGCAGACCTAAAGTCTTTGTTTTTTATGACCACAGTGACCTTCTAAGCATTTCAGTCTTAGTCTAACAGAAGATGTGTTACATTTTCTTATGTTGCTGTTGAAGCCATGAATCGCATTACTCTCTTTTGTGGGAGACCGAGGCTTATATTCATTAAGTTATTCTTTATGTTCCATAAAATCACTTTTCCTGTCTTTTTTTTTTTCCAATCCTGAGTAACTGCAGCAACTGTTTGGCCTGGATATTCCGAGAGAGTCCTAATATTAAATTTCTTTCTCCTATCATGAGACTCTGTATCATAATGTCAAGCCACTCATGACAAATTTTTCTTTGGAAAATATAACTGCAATGACAACACATGCCTTAAAAATGACTGACCTTAAAAAAAAAATGACTGACTTAACTTGAGCATCTCAGAAGGACCCTCTGCACCTCTCCCTCCCTCTCCTACTCTTGATATCTGCTAAGATGGTGACTTGTTGAGCATGGCATTGATCTTAACCCTCAAGGCCTTGGAATGCTTTTGGTCTATAAATTACATCATCTGTTTCCAGCTAGAGCAGGAAACAGGCTGTGCTTTAGTTTTAAAGATCTCTTATCTCTTGGATATGTGTCTTTTGCTGCTCTCTTGGCAATTTTTGACCTCGTCTTGACCTCTAGCTTTCACTTATTCTCTTGCTCTTTTTATTCAGCAACAAGCTCCTGCTTTGACCATCAGTTTCATTTATCCCTAGTACTCCAGCTCTGCTGGTCCAGACTTTTAGTCTTAAATACCATCTACTATATCCTTATCTGTGATTCAGTCCAACTCTACCATCTGCTTTCAAATTCTCCTCCCAGACCTTTTCATGCCTTTCTTCCCAGCTCCACAATATATATTCCTTTCCTTGTGACTCCTGTTCTAAACTTTAGTTTTCTCTCCCTGTCCATTTTCCCAGTATTTCTCTGATAAATTTCTGACTGCTGAAGCTACTAGTAACAGAAGCAGAGATCCACTAAGAAATAAGTGTCCCAGGAAAAAAAACATGTAAACCTGGCAGCAATACTGACATTGCATTTTTTTTTTAAGATTTATTTATTTCTTTTGGGGGTGGGTGGGGTGGGGAGGGAGGTGGGTGAGAGGGCTACTTCTATTGGTTTTTTTTTTTTTTTTCTTGTTATAATCGTCTATTTTTTTTTAACTTTATTTATTTATTTATTTATTATTAATTTTTGTACATGTATGTTCCCAGCTATTGGTTTTTCATTTCTCGATTTTCATCTGTCTTTGTTCTTTGGCCCATGTGGGCCTCCCATTGCCGTGGCCTCTGTTGTCGCAGAGCACCGACTCTGGGCGCATGCACTCCAGAGCTCCGGCTCGGTAATTGGACACATCGGTCCAGCCGCTCCGCAGCATGTGGGATCTTCCCAGGACAGGGATCGAACCGACGCCCCTTGCACTGCAAGGCAATTTCCTTACCCACTGGACCACCCGGGAAGCCCCTGACATTGCATTTTGAGAGAGGTTAGAGTTCAGCTTCCAAAAAAATAAATACTATACACATAAATAAACTGAATTGTTTTCAGACACAAAGCAGTTTAATTATTTTGATTTATTCTTTAGTAAAAATAAATACAAACTTAGGGAAAAAAAAGACAGTAAAATTATTCACCAGCTTGAAAGGTTTTTAAATCAATGTTTTATAGGTCATTTGATCAGACAAACTTGTTTGTACATTTGTCCTAGTCTCAAATATACATAGACAGCATAATCAAAAGCCTTATATAAGGGTGTTTTTTTTAAACTATTAAATGTTAGACAAAATAATCAGTCATTAATAATAATCCAGGTACTTTACAACTTTTCTAATTATAAACATATTCCTACTTGTATATACTGCTTATTTTACTACTGTTTCACTCCCTAACAAAATCTAGCCTGACCTGTAGTTCATGCTAAAATCACTAATGCCAACTCTCATTACTTCATGCACCACTGTGGTTTTCTACCATGTTTTGCCAAATCACAGTGACTGTGGAAGTGGACGCACCACTTCCAATGATATAAGCTACTCAGAACAATGAGGAAGCGAACCGCACTCAGAAAAAATGAAGCAACAGAATCTATCACTTCCTAGGAGTCTACTGAATACACTGATTTCATCTGAAATGCATGTTTTTGGACCTGAGCTTTCTCTGGAGACCTAGAAATATTTTAGGGGGAATTACCTTAAAGGTGGCAGTTGAAGGCATAGGATTTGATAATATTTTAAGAGACACACACACCATGGGGCATTAAAAGACAAATCCATGTTGGATTAGTAGACCATATATGTGGAACAGACAGGGTCTTCAATGCTCTTCATAAAATCATGACCCACTCTTGAGGTCAAGAGGTCTGTCTCTAGTGCACACACACACAAATTACACTAATCCCCTAATTACTTACACACATTAAAAAAAAAAATACCACAAGACAATTGAAAAAAGGGGCAAAGCCATCATAAATACGGGTGGTGTTAGGAGTAAGCACTTCTTGAAATCACTGTGGTGATCATGACTGAAATTTCTGAACATCATAAGAACCAAAAACAAATATTCTCAAATTCTATGAATCTTTTTATGTGCTCTGTGAGTACCACACATATACACATAAGACTATACAACTGTGCTCTTAGCTGTACCTAGATAAGCAATGGCCTTGGCCTAAGATAAAGTTGTAATGTGGTTCAAACATGACCTGGTACTTTAGAAATATGGAACTTGATCTATTTGGAAGTCATTTAATGACTCTGTGAACATGAATCTGAGCAAATTCCAGGAGATAGTGAAGGACAGGGAAGCCTGGTGCCTGCAGTCCATGGGATCAGTCGCAAAGAGTCAGACAAAACTTAGGAACTGAACAACAACAATACAATTAATTTTATAGATGAGGAAGCTAAGAATCAGTAAGAGGAAAAAATACCACATCAACTATACCTCAGTTTAAACAAACGCACACACACAATACCTCAAGTCTCTCACACAGACAACTACTTCCTCAATCCCTGTGACATTTTCTTGATGACAGGAAGTGGCTGTCTTCTGGGACTGTCCACAGGGTGAAGGTCACATCTGCATGTGATTTGCATATGTTCCTCTAGCCTGGAGTGCTGGCTAATTTTAAAGTCCAGAGTTAGTTTTCTAATGACAGAATGCCAAAGACTACCTCTTTCTCAAGAATGTAAACGCCTGCCATTTATTGAGGAGTAAATGTGCCAGGCACTGTGCTGGGCACTTCATTCACATCACCTCATCTCATCCTTATGGCACTCTTGTATACTGTATAGTGTCACCCCATTTTACAAGTGAGGACAATGAAGCTAAGAAAATAAATATTATGCCCCAGATATTATACTGAATTGTAATAAAATCAAGATTGAAACCCAGGTCCAGCTGATGGGGCATTAAAAGACAAATCCATGTTGGATTAGTAGACCATATATGTGGAACAGACAGGGTCTTCAATGCTCTTCATAAAATCATGACCCACTCTTGAGGTCAAGAGGTCTGTCTCTAGTGCACACACACACAAATTACACTAATCCCCTAATTACTTACACACATTAAAAAAAAAAATACCACAAGACAATTGAAAAAAGGGGCAAAGCCATCATAAATACGGGTGGTGTTAGGAGTAAGCACTTCTTGAAATCACTGTGGTGATCATGACTGAAATTTCTGAACATCATAAGAACCAAAAACAAATATTCTCAAATTCTATGAATCTTTTTATGTGCTCTGTGAGTACCACACATATACACATAAGACTATACAACTGTGCTCTTAGCTGTACCTAGATAAGCAATGGCCTTGGCCTAAGATAAAGTTGTAATGTGGTTCAAACATGACCTGGTACTTTAGAAATATGGAACTTGATCTATTTGGAAGTCATTTAATGACTCTGTGAACATGAATCTGAGCAAATTCCAGGAGATAGTGAAGGACAGGGAAGCCTGGTGCCTGCAGTCCATGGGATCAGTCGCAAAGAGTCAGACAAAACTTAGGAACTGAACAACAACAATACAATTAATTTTATAGATGAGGAAGCTAAGAATCAGTAAGAGGAAAAAATACCACATCAACTATACCTCAGTTTAAACAAACGCACACACACAATACCTCAAGTCTCTCACACAGACAACTACTTCCTCAATCCCTGTGACATTTTCTTGATGACAGGAAGTGGCTGTCTTCTGGGACTGTCCACAGGGTGAAGGTCACATCTGCATGTGATTTGCATATGTTCCTCTAGCCTGGAGTGCTGGCTAATTTTAAAGTCCAGAGTTAGTTTTCTAATGACAGAATGCCAAAGACTACCTCTTTCTCAAGAATGTAGCAGCGCCTGCCATTTATTGAGGAGTAAATGTGCCAGGCACTGTGCTGGGCACTTCATTCACATCACCTCATCTCATCCTTATGGCACTCTTGTATACTGTATAGTGTCACCCCATTTTACAAGTGAGGACAATGAAGCTAAGAAAATAAATATTATGCCCCAGATATTATACTGAATTGTAATAAAATCAAGATTGAAACCCAGGTCCAGCTGATTACCATGCCTTTCCTGTGCTTCTTCCATCACTGGATTCCATTGCAGAGCTAAGTGTAAATAAAGGGGAGACAAAGGCAAAGAAAGTCAGAGTCTAGAAGGAAAGCTGTAGGCGTCAGCCTGGCACCGCCACACAGCTGGGTTTCACTGGCCAGCGAATGACAGGCAATGATATTCCAGCACTAATAAACACACATGTGATGGGAAAGAGTGGGTGACATTACAACACAGACACTCATGATCATCACCTGGTGATGATCTTTTACCAGAACAGACTTCAGCAGCCTCCTTCATCAACCTGATGGGTGGAACAAAATAGCCTGTTAAAAGTTCTAGTGATCTTGAAAAAGAATACATATCAACTTGGGACACCGCCTTAGCAAAATGATATATCCTAATTTGAGTATGAATCCAGTGCAGCATGGATTTTTGTAACAAATCCTCAAACCCCACAAGATTAGGAAATGTTATCCATAAGCTGCTGGGGACATCTGGAAAGAAATACTTTGGGCCTGAGCAACTTCTTTGATATGCCCTAATTTCCAGAAGCCTTGAGAAATGGATTCCACCTTAACAAATAACAGGTGTCAATTTTACACGGACTTGGGGAAGTAATTAAGGCTAGGCAGGATCAGATCCAAGGAGTTATTTTAGTTTCAGCAGGAGTTACGAATTTTAGTTTGCCAATATTCAAAAATATACCCTGGACTATGGTCAAAGAAAGAGATGATGTTTGCCCTTCTGCCTTTTCACTAAAGTTCAAGCATCCAACTCCTTGTGAGAGCACTGTGCCAGCTGCATGTGATTTGCATATGTTCCTCTAGCCTGGAGTGCTGGCTAATTTTAAAGTCCAGAGTTAGTTTTCTAATGACAGAATGCCAAAGACTACCTCTTTCTCAAGAATGTAGCAGCCTGCCATTTATTGAGGAGTAAATGTGCCAGGCACTGTGCTGGGCACTTCATTCACATCACCTCAT
Source organism: Tragulus kanchil (assembly GCA_022376925.1). NCBI lineage: Eukaryota > Metazoa > Chordata > Mammalia > Artiodactyla > Tragulidae > Tragulus > Tragulus kanchil. The sequence continues at coordinate 116,781,206 of JAIOJX010000004.1, read as the reverse complement.
CTCATCCTTATGGCACTCTTGTATACTGTATAGTGTCACCCCATTTTACAAGTGAGGACAATGAAGCTAAGAAAATAAATATTATGCCCCAGATATTATACTGAATTGTAATAAAATCAAGATTGAAACCCAGGTCCAGCTGATTACCATGCCTTTCCTGTGCTTCTTCCATCACTGGATTCCATTGCAGAGCTAAGTGTAAATAAAGGGGAGACAAAGGCAAAGAAAGTCAGAGTCTAGAAGGAAAGCTGTAGGCGTCAGCCTGGCACCGCCACACAGCTGGGTTTCACTGGCCAGCGAATGACAGGCAATGATATTCCAGCACTAATAAACACACATGTGATGGGAAAGAGTGGGTGACATTACAACACAGACACTCATGATCATCACCTGGTGATGATCTTTTACCAGAACAGACTTCAGCAGCCTCCTTCATCAACCTGATGGGTGGAACAAAATAGCCTGTTAAAAGTTCTAGTGATCTTGAAAAAGAATACATATCAACTTGGGACACCGCCTTAGCAAAATGATATATCCTAATTTGAGTATGAATCCAGTGCAGCATGGATTTTTGTAACAAATCCTCAAACCCCACAAGATTAGGAAATGTTATCCATAAGCTGCTGGGGACATCTGGAAAGAAATACTTTGGGCCTGAGCAACTTCTTTGATATGCCCTAATTTCCAGAAGCCTTGAGAAATGGATTCCACCTTAACAAATAACAGGTGTCAATTTTACACGGACTTGGGGAAGTAATTAAGGCTAGGCAGGATCAGATCCAAGGAGTTATTTTAGTTTCAGCAGGAGTTACGAATTTTAGTTTGCCAATATTCAAAAATATACCCTGGACTATGGTCAAAGAAAGAGATGATGTTTGCCCTTCTGCCTTTTCACTAAAGTTCAAGCATCCAACTCCTTGTGAGAGCACTGTGCCAGCTGACATGCTAGGTTCTACCACTTCCTGTCATAAAACCCTACAATAGTCACCCCTGGCATGTAGAATTAAATCCAAACTCTTGAAGGCAGATTTTACAACTCTCCCTTATTGCCACCCTTTTATTTTTAGGCATACACTCATTCTACTCTCCAGTTATAGTCAGTTTCTTTTCAAATTCTGTCTCTTCTCCAAGCCTTAGCTCAGGCTACCTCTCCTGTTGGCACATTCCCTGCTGCAACAGTCCCCTCCTGCCATGGGCCATTGTCCATACAGCTGCTCATGGCTGGCTGAGTCCCACTTACCCTTCACTCTGACACCACTCTCTCCAGGAGCTCTTCACTGATTCCCCACTTTCCTCTGTACTTATCATAGTTCATTGTAATTTCTTATTATGATTTCTTTGACAGCCAGACTATAAGTTGCATCATGGAAAAGACATGCTGCCAGCCAGCAAATATTTACTGAGCGTCCACTGGAGACATTGGAGACAGTGAGGTCCACTCACTATTGGTATAAGGTAAGAAGTATACATAGGTATAAGATCCTATGTCGGCTTCACCCAATGAAACATCCTAACATGAAGTGGATGCTTTTCCTCTCAGGTAAGATGTATTTAGGATATAGGTTGCTTGTAGGGATGTCATGGGTTTTTTCATTGCCTCCAAATACATGAGTCAGGGCAACTTCTAGACAAAAAGAAGGGCCAGACGGTAGTCACTATTGTAACAAATCCAAAAACCCAAAGATTCATGTTAGAAAATCCTCAAACCCCACAAGATTAGGAAATGTTATCCATAAGCTGCTGGGGACATCTGGAAAGAAATACTTTGGGCCTGAGCAACTTCTTTGATATGCCCTAATTTCCAGAAGCCTTGAGAAATGGATTCCACCTTAACAAATAACAGGTGTCAATTTTACACGGACTTGGGGAAGTAATTAAGGCTAGGCAGGATCAGATCCAAGGAGTTATTTTAGTTTCAGCAGGAGTTACGAATTTTAGTTTGCCAATATTCAAAAATATACCCTGGACTATGGTCAAAGAAAGAGATGATGTTTGCCCTTCTGCCTTTTCACTAAAGTTCAAGCATCCAACTCCTTGTGAGAGCACTGTGCCAGCTGACATGCTAGGTTCTACCACTTCCTGTCATAAAACCCTACAATAGTCACCCCTGGCATGTAGAATTAAATCCAAACTCTTGAAGGCAGATTTTACAACTCTCCCTTATTGCCACCCTTTTATTTTTAGGCATACACTCATTCTACTCTCCAGTTATAGTCAGTTTCTTTTCAAATTCTGTCTCTTCTCCAAGCCTTAGCTCAGGCTACCTCTCCTGTTGGCACATTCCCTGCTGCAACAGTCCCCTCCTGCCATGGGCCATTGTCCATACAGCTGCTCATGGCTGGCTGAGTCCCACTTACCCTTCACTCTGACACCACTCTCTCCAGGAGCTCTTCACTGATTCCCCACTTTCCTCTGTACTTATCATAGTTCATTGTAATTTCTTATTATGATTTCTTTGACAGCCAGACTATAAGTTGCATCATGGAAAAGACATGCTGCCAGCCAGCAAATATTTACTGAGCGTCCACTGGAGACATTGGAGACAGTGAGGTCCACTCACTATTGGTATAAGGTAAGAAGTATACATAGGTATAAGATCCTATGTCGGCTTCACCCAATGAAACATCCTAACATGAAGTGGATGCTTTTCCTCTCAGGTAAGATGTATTTAGGATATAAGTTGCTTGTAGGGATGTCATGGGTTTTTTCATTGCCTCCAAATACATGAGTCAGGGCAACTTCTAGACAATGGAAAATGGAATTACTGTGGTCCAGACGGTAGTCACTAGAGGCTGCCTTCTGCCTAGACTAAATCAGGCAATATCAATGGTGGACAGCTTTGGGGGGTCTTTGGAACACTATGTGGCAAGCACTATCCTAGAATCAAGAAAGATGCTGCCTTTGTCCTCCTAGAGCCCACGTGTCTCAAAATAAGTTGACCATGAATCCTGGCCACCTTCATAGTACTTATTTTTCCATTAATAATAAAATTATTAGCTAGCATTGTCATAAAGTTACTTCGCTGTAGGAGACCTAATTTACTTACAGAACTCCTGGTATGTGGTATATACGCCAAACAATCCATAAAATGACAAATTTTAAGCAGTCTGCGAATATCACTATAGAAGGCTGCCACTTTCATCCAGAAAGTTTAAATTTTGCTGAAGATTCTCAATTTAGATTCCATCTCTCTGTCCTTATAGCATCTGGATTGAAGAAGGCATCTCATTTAATTATTGAGATGTATTAATATTTAAATTCAGGCCTTCAGTGAGAATGAACTCAGATAACAAATTCCTCAGCATTCTGGACTTTGGAAGTCCTTTTTCTTGCTAGTATAATTTGTGCTGATTTATCCATTCAGAAACTATTTAATTTTTCACAGAGGTACTGAGGTGAGGGATGGGATTAGCATGTAGACTACTGACTCTCTAATTTTCTGTTACAGTAAATTGAGCAGATAATACCATTTTTTCCTCAATCTAAGAACCACTTCTAAACTGGAAGAGGTTGGAAGAGAGAGAGAGATAGAAGCTGAAGAAAGAAAACTGTAAATTATTATATCACATGCTTGAGGTGAGCCTACACTGTGGGGTGGGGCAGATGTTGGGACAGAGTGCTCTTTGGTTTTGAGTCCACCACAGGGAAATGAATTTATTAAGAGAGGAATTTTGGACTTCTGAATATACATGGTAAGGTTCTCTTCTTTGGCAAATCTTTTTAAGTTACAATGTAAGAAAAAAGCATTGAGGCTACCAAAGCAGATGCTGACCTGGCTACTGGCTACTGGCTGAATAGAGGAGAGGAAGGGACAATCTTAGCATCTGCATGGGTAATCCCTCCCCTACCCAAGTGAGTCATTTCACTCAGCAGAACCTTGAGGGGCTCGGGGGTAGGGCCACTGATGATCAGGGCAGACAAGGCTTTGAGGGAGATACCAGGCTGAAAACAGGAGGACTCTTCAAAGTCTACACCCTCAGCAGAGGAATTTTTTGAAAAAGTAATTATTAATCATACGTAAAGACAAAAGTTGTCTGAGAAAAGAACTTAGAATAGCAGAGATTATTATTGACATAACCATAATGATGTTGACATGCCTTTTTAACCAAGATGTGCGTTAGAACTCTAAGGGGAGGCTGATAGGAAGGCATGTTGGTGATGACAAGGGGGTGTCTGGGAAGGATGATATTTTTACCTACGACAACAGGAACTCAATAAATCATATCTCAAATGGATATCAAGATATGCCAGGAATATTTTTTACAAATATGGAGGAAGCAGCAAGGGGTACATTTCTAAGAGTTAAAAGTTGTTGCCTCTGGAGAATAGAAGAGAGAAGCCTAGGAGAAGGGACAGTGCTTCCACAAGAAAACTTAGCTCTCTATGATTTAGAGCATTTAAAGGGCAGCCATTAGAATGAACTCAGATAACAAATTCCTCAGCATTCTGGACTTTGGAAGTCCTTTTTCTTGCTAGTATAATTTGTGCTGATTTATCCATTCAGAAACTATTTATTTTTCACAGAGGTACTGAGGTGAGGGATGGGATTAGCATGTAGACTACTGACTCTCTAATTTTCTGTTACAGTAAATTGAGCAGATAATACCATTTTTTCCTCAATCTAAGAACCACTTCTAAACTGGAAGAGGTTGGAAGAGAGAGAGAGATAGAAGCTGAAGAAAGAAAACTGTAAATTATTATATCACATGCTTGAGGTGAGCCTACACTGTGGGGTGGGGCAGATGTTGGGACAGAGTGCTCTTTGGTTTTGAGTCCACCACAGGGAAATGAATTTATTAAGAGAGGAATTTTGGACTTCTGAATATACATGGTAAGGTTCTCTTCTTTGGCAAATCTTTTTAAGTTACAATGTAAGAAAAAAGCATTGAGGCTACCAAAGCAGATGCTGACCTGGCTACTGGCTACTGGCTGAATAGAGGAGAGGAAGGGACAATCTTAGCATCTGCATGGGTAATCCCTCCCCTACCCAAGTGAGTCATTTCACTCAGCAGAACCTTGAGGGGCTCGGGGGTAGGGCCACTGATGATCAGGGCAGACAAGGCTTTGAGGGAGATACCAGGCTGAAAACAGGAGGACTCTTCAAAGTCTACACCCTCAGCAGAGGAATTTTTTGAAAAAGTAATTATTAATCATACGTAAAGACAAAAGTTGTCTGAGAAAAGAACTTAGAATAGCAGAGATTATTATTGACATAACCATAATGATGTTGACATGCCTTTTTAACCAAGATGTGCGTTAGAACTCTAAGGGGAGGCTGATAGGAAGGCATGTTGGTGATGACAAGGGGGTGTCTGGGAAGGATGATATTTTTACCTACGACAACAGGAACTCAATAAATCATATCTCAAATGGATATCAAGATATGCCAGGAATATTTTTTACAAATATGGAGGAAGCAGCAAGGGGTACATTTCTAAGAGTTAAAAGTTGTTGCCTCTGGAGAATAGAAGAGAGAAGCCTAGGAGAAGGGACAGTGCTTCCACAAGAAAACTTAGCTCTCTATGATTTATTTTATTATGTGCATGTATTACTTTGGATAAAATTTTTTAACAAGGGCCTTTGAGTTGCCAGGATAATAGGAATATTGGCCTGGAAGAAACCTTGATTCCATAATTGTATATACCCAGGGTGTTAGGACCTCCTTGGAGTGTACATAGGAGATACATAATCATGACTAAATTGGTGCATCATTAAAGCCACTATAATCTTTTTTTAAAGTGTGCATTCTTTTTAAAAAAAAAAAAAAAAAAAACTTTTATTTTACTTTTAACTTTTACAGAGTTTTGTTGTTTACAGATATGTATGTTCTCAGATTAGTCATATGTATACTCCACTCCCATCCCACTCCTCCAGACCGTCATATAGCACCCATGAAGGATCTGCTTTTCTCACAGAGCAATGACTATAGCTATTTTCTTCACTTATGATAGTACAGGCCTTCATGCTACTTCCTTTATGCCTCCCACCCACTGTTCATTCCCCACAATGTCCATATGTCTACTGTTCATGTCTGTCTTTCCATCACTTCACTGCATGTGCCATCATCACCATCCTACTAGATTTCCATATATATGTGTTAGTATATTGTACTTGTCCTTCTCTTTCTAACTGACTTCACTTTTTATGAGAGGTTCTAGATCCAGCCACCTCATTTGGACTGATTCTTCTGCTTTCTTTTAACAGCTGAGTAGTATTCCACTGTATATATGTACCAGAGATTTTTTTCCCATTCATCGATAGGCATCTAGAGTTCAGCTTAATAGCAGAGATTATTATTGACATAACCATAATGATGTTGACATGCCTTTTTAACCAAGATGTGCGTTAGAACTCTAAGGGGAGGCTGATAGGAAGGCATGTTGGTGATGACAAGGGGGTGTCTGGGAAGGATGATATTTTTACCTACGACAACAGGAACTCAATAAATCATATCTCAAATGGATATCAAGATATGCCAGGAATATTTTTTACAAATATGGAGGAAGCAGCAAGGGGTACATTTCTAAGAGTTAAAAGTTGTTGCCTCTGGAGAATAGAAGAGAGAAGCCTAGGAGAAGGGACAGTGCTTCCACAAGAAAACTTAGCTCTCTATGATTTATTTTATTATGTGCATGTATTACTTTGGATAAAATTTTTTAACAAGGGCCTTTGAGTTGCCAGGATAATAGGAATATTGGCCTGGAAGAAACCTTGATTCCATAATTGTATATACCCAGGGTGTTAGGACCTCCTTGGAGTGTACATAGGAGATACATAATCATGACTAAATTGGTGCATCATTAAAGCCACTATAATCTTTTTTTAAAGTGTGCATTCTTTTTAAAAAAAAAAAAAAAAAAAAACTTTTATTTTACTTTTAACTTTTACAGAGTTTTGTTGTTTACAGATATGTATGTTCTCAGATTAGTCATATGTATACTCCACTCCCATCCCACTCCTCCAGACCGTCATATAGCACCCATGAAGGATCTGCTTTTCTCACAGAGCAATGACTATAGCTATTTTCTTCACTTATGATAGTACAGGCCTTCATGCTACTTCCTTTATGCCTCCCACCCACTGTTCATTCCCCACAATGTCCATATGTCTACTGTTCATGTCTGTCTTTCCATCACTTCACTGCATGTGCCATCATCACCATCCTACTAGATTTCCATATATATGTGTTAGTATATTGTACTTGTCCTTCTCTTTCTAACTGACTTCACTTTTTATGAGAGGTTCTAGATCCAGCCACCTCATTTGGACTGATTCTTCTGCTTTCTTTTAACAGCTGAGTAGTATTCCACTGTATATATGTACCAGAGATTTTTTTCCCATTCATCGATAGGCATCTAGGTTGCTTTCATGTTCTAGCTATTGAATAGAGAGCTGCAACGAACACTGGGGTACAGGTGCTTCTTTCGGATTTAATTTCATCAGGGTATAAGCCTAAGAGTGGGACTGCTGGGTCATATGGTGCTTCTATTTTTAGTTTTTTAAGAAATCTCCATACTGTCTTCCATAGAGGCTGTATCAATCTACATTCCCACCAGCAATGCAGGAGTGTTCCCTTTTCTCCGCACCCTCTCCAGCATTTATTGTCTGTCAATTTGTGGATGATGGCCATTCTGACAGGTGTGAGGTGATATCTCATTGTAGTTTTGATTTGCATTTCTCTAATTATAAGCGAAGTTGAGCATCGTTTCATTTGTTTTTGGGCCATGTGTATATCCTCTTTGGAGAGGTGTCTGTTTAGGTCCTTTTCCCATGTTTTGATTAGGTTGTTCATTTTTCCAGTGCTGAGTTGTCTGAGTTGTAAAGCCACTATAATTATTTTACAGTAAAATGGAGATGACATAAAAATTTAGGGCACAAAAAATATTATATTTTGATTCTTTTGTAAACCTTAACAGAGTACTAAGGGTTCTTTCCAAGGACCGTTTGTTGTTTCATGGACTGCTATGTTTCCAGTACCCAGAACACTGTCTGGTTAACCTGGACCCCTTAGAAATCATTGTTGAAGAAAATGTACAGAGGTTGCAGCCCCGGTTGGGGGAAAAAACTAAAATAATAAACTATAAGCTATTTTCTTTCTACAGTCTATGCATAGTACAGGCCTTCATGCTACTTCCTTTATGCCTCCCACCCACTGTTCATTCCCCACAATGTCCATATGTCTACTGTTCATGTCTGTCTTTCCATCACTTCACTGCATGTGCCATCATCACCATCCTACTAGATTTCCATATATATGTGTTAGTATATTGTACTTGTCCTTCTCTTTCTAACTGACTTCACTTTTTATGAGAGGTTCTAGATCCAGCCACCTCATTTGGACTGATTCTTCTGCTTTCTTTTAACAGCTGAGTAGTATTCCACTGTATATATGTACCAGAGATTTTTTTCCCATTCATCGATAGGCATCTAGGTTGCTTTCATGTTCTAGCTATTGAATAGAGAGCTGCAACGAACACTGGGGTACAGGTGCTTCTTTCGGATTTAATTTCATCAGGGTATAAGCCTAAGAGTGGGACTGCTGGGTCATATGGTGCTTCTATTTTTAGTTTTTTAAGAAATCTCCATACTGTCTTCCATAGAGGCTGTATCAATCTACATTCCCACCAGCAATGCAGGAGTGTTCCCTTTTCTCCGCACCCTCTCCAGCATTTATTGTCTGTCAATTTGTGGATGATGGCCATTCTGACAGGTGTGAGGTGATATCTCATTGTAGTTTTGATTTGCATTTCTCTAATTATAAGCGAAGTTGAGCATCGTTTCATTTGTTTTTGGGCCATGTGTATATCCTCTTTGGAGAGGTGTCTGTTTAGGTCCTTTTCCCATGTTTTGATTAGGTTGTTCATTTTTCCAGTGCTGAGTTGTCTGAGTTGTAAAGCCACTATAATTATTTTACAGTAAAATGGAGATGACATAAAAATTTAGGGCACAAAAAATATTATATTTTGATTCTTTTGTAAACCTTAACAGAGTACTAAGGGTTCTTTCCAAGGACCGTTTGTTGTTTCATGGACTGCTATGTTTCCAGTACCCAGAACACTGTCTGGTTAACCTGGACCCCTTAGAAATCATTGTTGAAGAAAATGTACAGAGGTTGCAGCGGTGGTAGCTAATAATAAACCACTGCTGAATTAACTGGAGGGAGTGGGAGGGAAGAGAGGAAGGAAGTTCTAAGGAAGACAACTTGCAAAAAGCCAAATATAACTGGGAGCCATGCCCAATTTTCTCCCATTTAAGAAATTAAAACCAGAGTGAAGACAAGGTCAAACCACTATTAAAGGGAGACGAGTAAAATCAGTTCACAGTGCTATGCCTGTGAATTTCATTTGCTCAGTGTATGAAGTGGGTGGAGCTGTGAGCCGAGAGGGCAATTCCATACCCAGCATATGCCATTCTTCTTGATGGTTTAAAATATGGAAAAACAATGTTCAACATTCAACCTGGGTGGTTATTAAAATGTATAGAAATCATATGCACAAGACAAACAATCAAGTTCAAAACATAATTTTGAAAAAGGAGAGGTCATCTAACTAGCAAAACAACTTTTAGGTTTAAGATGATGCATTAGTTTGCTAGAGTTGCCGTAACAAGCTGTCACAAAGTGATGGCTTAAAACAAAAGTTTACTGTCCCTGTTTCAAAGGCTAGAAGTCTGAGTTCAAGATCTTGGCAGTACTTGGTTCTTTCTGAGAGAGTGAGAAAGATGTCCCAGGCCTCTCCCCTGACTGCTGGGGATTCCTTGGTAGGTAGACATATCACGCTAACCTCTGCCTTCATATTCACATAGCATTTTTCCTATGAGACTGTGTTTCCAGATTTACCCTTTTTATAGGGATACCAGTCCTATTTAAGTTCCTGGAGGTTCAGATGGTAAATAATCTGCCCACAATGCAGGAGACCCGGGTTCAGTTGCTGGGTCAAGAAGAAAGGAATGGCAACCCACTCCAGTATTCTTGCCTGGAGAATTCCATGAACAGAGCAGCCTGGCAGGCTCTAGGGGGTCACAAAGAGTTAGACACAACTGAGTGACTAACATTTTCACTTTCATACTCCAGCATGACTTCATAGTAATTATATCTGCAGCAACCTTATTTCTAAATAAGGTCACATTCTGAGGTAGTGGGGTTAGGGCTTCAAAATATGAATTTGGGAGAACACAATTCAATCTATAGTTTTTTTCTAATCTAGGTTTTCTAGAAAATAATCTTTTTCCCCAAGTACTTTGATTCTAAATACACCCTTTGTACATTTCATTATACTTCCCCCAAATCTACCTGGCAAATATGCGGATCATACAGAAGGGTGGATGGCTGGATAAGTGGATGTACCTGATTGTGACAGTTAGGCCAGAGTGAACCCAGACGATGGTATGGGTCCTTGAGAACCAAAACTATTAATAACAGACCAAGTTTCTCCTCCTGATGAAAGAACTAAAAGCTAAGGGAAGAAATGGGTCCTTGGAGAACAAATGCAATTCCAGTACCCAATTTGCATATGAAGTGGGTGGAGCTGTGAGCCGAGAGGGCAATTCCATACCCAGCATATGCCATTCTTCTTGATGGTTTAAAATATGGAAAAACAATGTTCAACATTCAACCTGGGTGGTTATTAAAATGTATAGAAATCATATGCACAAGACAAACAATCAAGTTCAAAACATAATTTTGAAAAAGGAGAGGTCATCTAACTAGCAAAACAACTTTTAGGTTTAAGATGATGCATTAGTTTGCTAGAGTTGCCGTAACAAGCTGTCACAAAGTGATGGCTTAAAACAAAAGTTTACTGTCCCTGTTTCAAAGGCTAGAAGTCTGAGTTCAAGATCTTGGCAGTACTTGGTTCTTTCTGAGAGAGTGAGAAAGATGTCCCAGGCCTCTCCCCTGACTGCTGGGGATTCCTTGGTAGGTAGACATATCACGCTAACCTCTGCCTTCATATTCACATAGCATTTTTCCTATGAGACTGTGTTTCCAGATTTACCCTTTTTATAGGGATACCAGTCCTATTTAAGTTCCTGGAGGTTCAGATGGTAAATAATCTGCCCACAATGCAGGAGACCCGGGTTCAGTTGCTGGGTCAAGAAGAAAGGAATGGCAACCCACTCCAGTATTCTTGCCTGGAGAATTCCATGAACAGAGCAGCCTGGCAGGCTCTAGGGGGTCACAAAGAGTTAGACACAACTGAGTGACTAACATTTTCACTTTCATACTCCAGCATGACTTCATAGTAATTATATCTGCAGCAACCTTATTTCTAAATAAGGTCACATTCTGAGGTAGTGGGGTTAGGGCTTCAAAATATGAATTTGGGAGAACACAATTCAATCTATAGTTTTTTTCTAATCTAGGTTTTCTAGAAAATAATCTTTTTTTCCCCCAAGTACTTTGATTCTAAATACACCCTTTGTACATTTCATTATACTTCCCCCAAATCTACCTGGCAAATATGCGGATCATACAGAAGGGTGGATGGCTGGATAAGTGGATGTACCTGATTGTGACAGTTAGGCCAGAGTGAACCCAGACGATGGTATGGGTCCTTGAGAACCAAAACTATTAATAACAGACCAAGTTTCTCCTCCTGATGAAAGAACTAAAAGCTAAGGGAAGAAATGTGAAATTTTTAAACAAAGGATTGGGAACCAATAGTAGAGGATCCAGCTCACACAATCAAAGTTAGAATGGAGGGCCAACAACTGAAACAAGGGAGAAAGTTAAAAACCTAAGCACTTAAGAGTCAGTGAGAAGAGAGCAGAACACGACAGAATGAGCAGTCAAGTTGAAGAGCCTATGAGGAAATACCTCAAGAATCAAGCTACAAACTGCTATTGTTCTTTACACGCCCTTTCTGGCATGAGGAATGGGCACATTAGATTTCTAAGGCCAGGATCAAGGGGCATAATAATAGGCAGAAAAATTATTATTATTATTATTACTTTATATCTAACTATGAAATTTGTGATTTTCATATCAATTTTATATTTAGAAGGCTTAATGTAAAACTCTGTCTAAAGTTAACCTTTGCCTTGAGTGACTGAAAATAAGGAAGAGGGAACCACAAATTGTGTGTTCTATGCCCCAGAAAACTCTTGTATGGCTCCAAGCAGCAGAAATCACTCAAGGTCAGATAAGCTAGAGCTAAAGGAATTATGACCTATACTACCAACATCTCTCAAACTGCACCACACTCTAAACTGCATGAAATCCTGGCCCACATGAACACAGGGCTATTACAGAGTTATGAGACAGAGAAGAAAAGTTACATCCACTTGAAGGTTGCCCTTCAAAGTCACCCCTGAAGAAACTGTTTTATTTAACAATAGTTTAATATAATTACAGAGTTCTTACTTGGGAACTTACATTAGAACCAGTATACTAGGGGTGAATCTTATTCTATGAAGTACTTAGGTTATGCCAGAAATGTCACATACTTTATTTTCTTAAATTCAATTATATCTAACTCATAATACCTCACTGTATGGGCAGGTGTGAAACACGAGTTATGGCTGGAGGTTTCTTCCTATCCCATTCTCTACTACCCCCCACAATTATACGCAGAACTCAGAAATCCTACATAGCACAAATATTTGTGGGCTTTTCAGATTTGGGGGACATACTGGTAACCCTAATATTATCTCTGTCCACATCCTTACTCAGGGTCATAGCTCAGTGTTTTCACGGGGCACAGGAATCTTGACCAAGCTGGAACTGTCAAGGCCCAAGGCCCAGCCTCCATATGAAGCTATGCCTTCTGCCATCAAGAAGGGCATGGCCAATTGTTTGTGTCACTTTTAGAGGAATAAATCATGGGTCCCAACTCCCAGAAAAATCTGAATGTGTTCATCCATTCTGCAGCCTGGTGTTACTTCTCACTTTGAGTCCCTTTATTTCTTCCATCTGCCTTTCCATCACTAGTATTCCTCACGAAGCAGTTCGTGCTTTTAAAATACAAATACACCAAAGCTAGAAAGAGAGTTTGTGTACAGAAAATGCTGTTCAGTGAGAAAATGAAAAGCCTCCAGAAAACAAAAGAACAAAAAGAGCCTATCTACTCTCTAGGAACTGGAGAGGGAAAAAATAACCCTAGAATTAAGCACAAGCTAGTATCTCAATATAGTATCAATATAGTATTGCTATAATTTCCAACTTCCATTAAGAAAGTAACATTTTTATATTATAATTGTATTCACTTCTTTTAATAAAGTAATGATCTTCAGAATGCCACCATAAGAGCATTACTTGAATGCACAACTGAAACATGAGGTTCAGTAAATTACTTGAGCAATAACAGTATTATCATCGAAACTGATTCTCAAGAGTGATGTTTTAAGAGATGCCTGTTGGTTCAAGAAAAAATTAACTTCAAGTAATTTATGTTGTCGTAAATTAATTTCTTCATTAACTACTTCAGTCATTTCAATCATAAGTAGAATTCTTTTTCCTGTCCCTTGTTTTTTTGTTTGTTTGTTTGTTTTTACACATGTGAAAGCTCTCTCTATTTATCTCTTGGTTTTTATCTAAAATTTCCTTTTCCTTTCAGTATTTCACTGCTCAGCCCCTCAATGCCTGCATTTCTTCTACCACTACTTCTAGATGCCAAGACTGACTACTATAAGGAATGAATAATGATTACATTACCAACACAAGCAGTAGCAGATTCCAAAGTTGGCCATATGAACAAATATACAAAGGAATTACAGAAAAAGAAACTATAAAACATTGTCACATGTCCAACAGCCTGTATTGAAGACTTCATATTGTTGTGAAGGAAATACTTCCCAAATTTATCTATAAATTCAATACAATCTGTATCAAAATTCCAACTGCTTTTCTTGAATACATGAGCAAGCTGATCCTAAAATTTATATGAAAATACAAGGGATCCAGAATAGCTGAATCAATCTGGAAAAACACATAAATGGAGGATTTTTGAGAAATTTCCTGATTTCTAAATTACAGTAATCAAGCTGCAGTTCAAAGCAACAGTAATCAAGATAGTGTGGTACTGGCATAAGGAGAGACATATATACCAATCCAGAAGTGAGTGCTCAAAAATAAATCCATATATATGTGTCAATTGATTTTCATTAGGAATGAAAGGGCCATTCAATGGGAGAAAAATCATCTTTTCAAAAATATACCTGGGAAAACTGGACATTCACATCCAAACAAATGAAGCTGGACCCCTACTCGCACCACATACAAAATATTGATCATAGACCTAATCATAAGAGTTAAAACTATAGAACTCTTAGAATAAAACACAGATGTAAATCTATGTGACCAAAGATTAGCAGTTTCTTAGATATGATACCAAAAACGCAACAACCAAATGAAAATGTTTAGATCAGTCTTCATCAAAATTATAAATGTTTGTGCTTCAAAAGACACTATCAAAAAAATAAAAAGACAACTCACAGAATGGGAGAAAATGATTGAAAATTATACATAAGAGTCTAATATCCAAAATATATAAATAATACTTAGAACTCAACATTAAAATGAGAGCCCAATATAAAAAAAGGGCAAAAGATTTAAATAGACATTTCTCCGAAAAAGATATACAAATGA